>CM024759.1:54351653-54947335 GCA_014218235.1 Colocasia esculenta | reverse complement strand
CCTTTAGGTTTAGATGCATACCCCATGAAGATGTCTTAATCTGATTTTGCATCTAGCTTACCAATGTCTCTTTTGCCGTTGTTTTGGATGAAACATGGACACCCGAATGTCTTGAAGTGGCTGATCTTCGGCTTATTTCCTTTGTTCAATTCATATGCTGTTTTCTTTAGAATCGGCCTGATCATCACCCTGTTGATTATGTAACAAGCTGTGTTAACTGCTTCAGCCCAAAAGTACCTTGGTAGATCATATTCTGACAACATCGTTCTTGCCATATCCAATAGGGTTCTGTTCTTTCTTTCAGCAACTCTATTCTGCTGTGGTGTTCTTGGTGCTGAGAAATTGTTCTCTATTCCTTGGTCATCACAGAACTTGTCAAATTTCTCATTTTAGAATTCTCCTCCATAATCTGATCGGATTCCAACAATGCTGAACTTTTTGTCTTTCTGAGCCTTTTTGCTGAAGCTCACAAAACTTTCGAATGTATCATCTTTGTGTTCTAGAAAGGACACCCATGTGAATCTTGAATAATCATCTACTATAACGAATCCAAAATTCCTCCCTCCAAGACTTGTGGTCCTCATTGGCCCAAATAAATCTATATGAAGGAGTTCTAAGGGTTTAGAGGTTGTTACCACAGTCTTTGACTTGAAAGATGACTTGGTGTGTTTTCCTTTTGCACATGGTCCACAGACACCGTCCATCCTTGTGCTGACCTTTGGTAGACCTTCCACTAGGCTTCTCTTGATCAGCTTTCTCATGCCATCCAAACTGTAGTGGCCCAATCTTCTGTGCCACAACTCAGTTGACTTCTCCTTACTTGCTGCTAAACAAATATCTTGATCCTTTAATTCTTCCAAGTAAAGTACGTACAGATTCTTTTCTCTGTTAGCTTCGAAAATCACTGCTCCGTCCTTTATGATGCTGCACTTTGACTCTTGGAATCTGATTTGATGTCCTCTGTCACATAGCTGGCTTATGCTGATTAGGTTGTGCTTCAGACCTTTTACTCATATAACATCTTCAATAAACATTTTCTATTTATTGACAACGGATCCGCATTCTATCACTATTCCTTTTCCGTTGTCTCCATATGTCACTGTGCCTTCTTCAGCTTCGAGGTAAGAGAACAACTTTCTATTACCTGACATATGCCTTGAGCATTCACTATCCAGATACCATTTTGATGCTCGAAGGTTTCCCTGAAATGAAAACATCAAGCTTTAGGTACCCAAGTTCTTTTGGGTCCTGGTTGGTTAGTGTCATCAATTTTTCTTTTAATTATCCATTTTTTGTGTTTGGTTGGACAAGTTATTTTACTGTGACCTAGCCTGTTGCAATGGCTACAACATGTTGTTTTAGTTACCTTTTCATACAGAACGTACTTAAGGTTTGATTTATATGAAGTATCTTGTTCAGTTACAAATTTAGGAGTTGGATACGTTTTAGGATAAACTTTAGTTTCTTCGTCATCGGGGGGAGTATAACCTAATCCATGTTTCTTTTTACCTGATCGTCTAGCACCTTTCAATATTAATGTTGTTTTGCCATTAGTAAATTTTTCTAGTGTGCTTGATAGTTTTTCATTTTCTTCTGTTAGTGTTTTAATTTCCTTTTTCAATTCGTCTAAGGTTTCTTGTTTTTATAATTTTATTATTTGTTTATTTTTATCTTTTAGATATTCGTATAACAGATCATTTCTTCTTTTAAGTTCAGTGATTTGTTTCTCCATTTGCTCATTTTCTGATTTTAAATCTGAATTGGTATTTTCTAGGTAAGCAACATTTTTCTTACTAGCTTTTAGTAATTTTGATACTTCTCTATATTTACTATAAAGTTCATTAAAAGCTTCTTCCAAATTATCTGAATCTGAATCATTACAGGAAGAGAAAGATGAGTATGATGTTACCTTTTCTTCAGTGTTGGCCATCAGTGCCAAGTTGGCTTCTTCTTCTTCACTGCTTGAGCTTGACTCACTGTCTGAGTCACTACTGTTGTCCCAAGCCGCTGCCATAGCTTTCTTCTTGAATCTTCTTGGTTTTCTTGAACTTTGCTTCTTTTTAAATTCACTTTTCTTCAGCTTCGGACATTCTCCTCTCATATGTCCGGGCTTCTTACACTCATAGTATGTAGGCTCAGCTTTCTTTTGATCCTTTTCTTCTGTCTTCTTAAAGTCTTTGTTTTTCTTGAAATATCTTCTACTGGACTGATACTTTTTCTTCTTTGCTAGTATTCTTTGTAGCCTTCTTGATAAAATCGCTTCTTCATCTTCGTCGACTTCATTGCTTTCATTATTGTCTGAAAATTCTTTTGATAAGTCTTCTTCAGCTTTGAGTGCGTTGGAGTGCTTCTTTCTACTAGAAGATTCTCGTAACCTTTCCATGTTAATCTCATGGGCCATAAGGGATCCAATGAGTTTCTCTAAAGACATTCTTTTCAAATCATTTGCTTCCTCTATTGCTGTCACCTTGGGAGTCCAAGAGGATGGTAGGGGTCTAAGGATTTTCCTTACCATGTCTCCCATCTCATAGCTTTTTTCTAATCCATCTAACCCGTTGGTGATGTCTGTAAATATACTGAACATTTGTGTAATAGTTTCTCCTGACTACATCTAAAACCTCTCGTACTGTGTCACCAGAATGTCTATTCTGGTTTCTTTTACTTTGTTAGTACCTTCGTATGTGATTCTTAGCATCTCCCACATCTCCATCGCTGATTTGCAGGCTGAACTCTATTAAATTCTTTCTTGCTAAGTGCACAGCATAATATGCTCTTAGCTTTGCAGTTGAGAGGTATCTTCTTTCTATCATCTTCTGTCCAGTTGTCTCTGTTGTTTAGAACAGCTAGATCGCCTTCTTCATTATGGACCATATTTGAAAATCGAATCCTTGTAGGAAGTATTCCATTCAAGTTTTCCAGTAGGTATAATCTTCTCTGTCAAACAGTAGTGGCCTGTTGACTGACTGACATTCGGAGTGACATTGGGCTGCCATTTGATCTTTTCTCTTCAGATCGTTGGATCTTCTTCTTTATCGAAGAGACTAGATCTGATACCACTTGTTGCCCAGCTAGCAAGCCCAGAGGGGGGGTGAATGGGATTCTTAAAATTAATGAGTACCTTAAACCTGTTCACAAAACAGTCACACAGAACACACTTCGATGGGTGTTAGAGTTAGTAAAGAAAGATAGTAAACACAAAGCAAGCACACAGACTACACAAGGAATTATCCTGGTTCGGACCTCCTCTCCATAGGAGTCCTACGTTCAGTCCCTGAGCAGCAACTCAGGCTTTCACTACCTAAGGGTATAGTCCCCCTTATGGACCTTTACACACCAAGTCACAGCTGGTCTTCTCTTCACAACCCGAAGAGGACATACACCACCCTAGATACCACCAGGTCTTCCTTCTACTCGAAGGGAACGCACACCCTGGTAACCCCAGGTCTTCCTTCAACACGAAGGGAACAAACACAAGAAAAGTGTTAATGAAAACAAGCCCCTAGATCAAGCTTAAACAATGCTAGATCTGAAGCTAAAACTAAGAGGAAAAGATCTACAGTGAGGGACACTTAGTTTTCAGAAGCTCTCAAGACTAACACAATGAACACAAAGAGCTAAGAGCTAGACAATCAAAGGAGTGAGGTTTTTTTTTTTTTGCTCTATCAGATGCTCACAGAAAAGCTTGTTAAAGATTGTTGTAAGAGTTGTGTAGTTTCTAGAGCTTCAGTCTTCTTTATATATCTTCTATTTGAAATTCGAACGTTGAAATGTCTGTTGTCTCTAGGCTTTCGTTTACGTTAGAATGCATGGTTCTGTAGAGCTTCTTGTTCAGTAGTCCTTAGCTTTCCATGCACGCAACAAGAGAGAGGATCTTCGATGATGTCTGTTATCTTCCGTACTATCCAATGTTGTATTGAGGTGCGTTGTCAGAGACCTGCACGTATTTAAATGCTAAACAATAGACAGCTAAGCTGTCTCTTGTTGTCAGTCAACGTTAGATTGATTTTATACAGAAGTAGAAGTTCCATTCTGTTCTTCTAAAAAGATGTTTATAGAATAAGCATGAGAATAGAAGATATCGATTGCATGCACTGCAGTGATACGTTCAGTCATAATAAATGCATGGTTGTCAGAAAGATATACGTGAAGACTTTGACTTTTCAACGTACTTAGAGACGAGTTCAAATATCAAGTCGTTATATTCCATGAAATCGTTACATGTATTACTTATGAAATCGTTATGCAAATGAGTTGATGTTCATGTAAACCGTTGTGCTCTCATAAGCAAATCGATGCATATATAAATCGTTATGCATTAATAACCAAATTGTTGTAGAGATAAATCGTTGTGACTCCATAAGCAAATCGATGAATATATAAATCGTTATGCATTAATAACCAAATCGTTGTAGAGACAAATCGTTGTGACTCCATAAGTAAATCGATGCATATATAAATCGTTATGCATTAATAACCAAATCATTGTAGAGACAAATCGTTGTGACTCCATAAGCAAATCATTATGCACTAGTCGTTATAATCAAATCGTTGAAGATAATGTGAATGAATCGTTGTATGCTGTATCGAATCGTTACAGCGACCAAGTCGTTTTGTAACTTAATGAATCGTTACAGTAACAGAGTCGTTATGTAACTTATCGAATCGTTACAGGAATCAAATCGTTTTGAAACTTGATGAGTCATTGTGACACTGAAATCGTTGTTCTCACTTATCAAATCGATGTGAGAGCAAATCGTTGTTCTTTCTTAAGAAATCGATGTGATCACTTATCGAATCATTATGGAAGTGAATCGTTATGAATACTTAACGAACCGTTATGAAAGAAAATCGTTATGATCACTTATGAAATCCTTGTGAGGGTAAATCGTAGCGATCACTTAACGAATCATTGTGAGGGCAAATCATTGCGATCACTTAACGAATCGTTGTGCGGGCAAATCGTTGCGATCACTTAACGAATCGTTGTGAGGGCAAATCGTTGCGATCACTTATCGAATCGTTGTGATGGCAAATCGTTGCGATCACTTATCGAATCGTTATGAAGATGGACTGCAATAGAATAGCAATGACTTATAAAATCGTTATAGAATCAAAATCGATGTGATTGAGGAAATCCTTATGACTCAAAGGAAATCGTTATACCAACTAACGAGTCGATGTGAACTTAGAAAATTTCATGCTTTTAACTTACATTGCTATAGAATAAATACTAGTTGCCCATTTAGCTTGATATTCCTTGTTTCATTTCCTGTACTCAAATCTCATAGAAAATATGTTAGATTAAACTTTATATAGTTTTGTTAATCACCAAAATAGATATGTAATTAATTTAAATCACATGGGGATAAACTGATCATCAATAACAAGTCTCTTACCAGCCAGAGCAGCAGGAACTCCAACAAAAGTAGAAGCAAAACTACTCTAGAAAGTAGTAAAGCGAGAAACGCCTACCACAGAGTACTACAAAGCAGCGGAACAGAGAAACGCCTCGACCACAACCCTGGTCCGGCCAAAGACGATTCCTGCAGAACCAGCGGAGTCAAACACAATGTGGAAGCAACACCTCGGCACACACCCGCCGAGGCAAAGAAGCTCACAAAAAATCGGAGCAACCACGTGAGACCAGAGTCTGACGACATAAGCACCAACATCTCGGACCTCCACGAGGTCGGGTAGGAACAACCATGTGTCACCACGAGAGACACCGAGCAACCACATGAGAAGCATCGTCTCACCAGAGGCACGGCCACCTCAGACCTCCACAAGGTCGAGGGCCCACAAGCGGAACCACCCTGCACCTCGGACATGCCACGAGGTCAGGGAACTACACACCGGTGCCACCACGAATAGCACCAAGGAATGGGTTACTGAACCAGCGATCGAGTGCCTACACTAGGCACCCCGAGAGAACCCGCAGAGCGGAAACCACTAAACACGGCCCACAAGGCCAAACTAACCAAGCCCACAGAAAATAGGACACGACTAGGCTACAACCACTGTGTAAACCAGGGCAACGAGAACACAAGCTCGGAAATAGCATGTGAAGCAATGTCACAGCAAGAACAACCAAGCCACCGCCACAGGCAGCTAAGAGAGGGACACGCAGTCCACCCCTCTCGCTCGCCGGCCGCCGACTCCCGCCTACAACCTCCCCGGTAGAGTGAGGCTAGGGAGTCACAGCCAAGAACACAACCACAAACCACCGCAGCCCGACCGAGCTGCGGCCCCATGCCTGACCTCCCTACGTGGCTCCGGAACCAATGCAGAGTGAGGCAGTGAGAAGGACTAGCTGGTCCGCACCGGAAAAGCACATAAACCACCTTGGAGACCCAGACCAGCTAAGAGAGCTCTACAAATGACTCATGCCACTATCCCCACCGTTTTCCCCTTCTGCTCCAAGTCTGAGACTTGAGCACGCACGCCGCCCGGAGCAACCCCCTCTGACATAGGCGGGCGGGGCTAGGGGTCCCAGGTAACGGTAACAACCTATCTCACGGACAAGCCCTCAAGTGCCGAGCACCGGGCAAAAGAGAACTGGCGTGGCAATCACCAACAAAAACAACACATCTGGCTTGTAACCAAGACAAGCCTAGCTGGCACAGGCACGCACGACACCCCTTCCAGAAACCCCCAGAAGGGCCGTCGGCCAACGCCGACACACACGGCATGGCTGGAGAAACCGGAACACCACCATACAGAACAAAAACCATAGCTCTTCTAATAATCGATTGACAGTTAGACAATCGATTATTAGACAGATGTGAGCCTCCTAGCACCACTGCTAGGACACGGCCACGAAGGTGTTACCTTCAGTCACTGAACGTAGGGAGGCAACCTGCCGTGTTCCCTACCAGAAGGTCCTAAGGGTAACCCTGCCTTGGGGCACATGCCGACATGCCAACCGAGGCCACAGAAACACCCGAGGTGCGCCAGGTCTTGTTGCGCCCTCCTCACCCGTCGCGATACCATCGCGACGGGAAGGGCAACCGCGACAAGTGGGTCGCGCCGGGGAAACGCGTCGCGACAATACTCATGTCGCGACAGGAAACCAGGTCACGACAAGGCAGTGCATCGTGATAACAACCTTGTCGCGACGGGCAACCGGGTCACGACACGATCCTTATCGCGACGGCCACCCACGCCGCGATAAGGTCGCGTCCAAGCGGGGAGACGCCTCCTCTAATGTCGCGACGCACTTGGCGGTCGTGACATCAGCTGGAAGGCAGACCGTCGGAATGCTACATTCTAGGGTCGCCCACACGCTACAAACACTACCACCATGGGGAGGGGAGCATGGGGAAAGCATTTAAAGTAATCAAACACACAAAGGAACTTCCAATCACTCAGATTGGAAAGGGCACAAGAATCCCTACCGATTAGACGAAACCAAACCCCCAAGGGGCCTTCACGATGAGCTCTCCACCTCCTCCTCGCTCCTCGCCGCCGCTCCAGCTCCGCCACGAGCCGGCGCCGGCGCCACCGAGCTCCAAGACGCCGGAGGAGAAAGGGAAAGATCTTCCCCTCCTTGGAGAGGAGGAGGGAAGGGAGAAAAGCCAAAGAAGGGAAAGGGAGAGCCGACCAAGGCTTTTAGCCTTCGGCCCTCAGAACGCGACAGGGCGGGGCGTCGAGATACAAACCTTATCGCGACGGCCGCCCAGACCCCGACCAGAACGCGTCCCACCTTGACGCCGTGATAGCCTAACAGGTCACCCTGACCCGCTTGCCACCCGGACAGGCGGCAGACTCCTGTCAGAAGGCCAAAAAGTGGAACCTTGTCGTGACCCATTGACCGGGCACGACAAGAACGCGATGCACAGAGAGGTCGCGACCCGGATGACTGTCGCGACACTAACGTGCCGGCCATTCAGGACGCATTAGCGGCCAGTCATCCAAAACACACAACAGGGAAAATCGGAAGCCCAAGGTGTTACACATTGTTTCTTAACTTGATCCATGGACTCTTGAGATTTTGTAGCTGAAGTTCACTCTATCAATAGACCACTTTATTTTGATGGATCTAATTACACATACTAGAAAAACCACATGCAAGTTTTTCTAAGGGTTCAAAATTATGAAATTTGAAAAATAATTGAAAAGGGTTCTTATGAAAATAATGAGAATGAAGAGAATTGAACTAGAGAGCAAATTAAAAGAGCGACTCTTAACTATAGTGCCATGAATATGCTTCAGTGTGTTGTTCACCTATGGAGTATTCAAGAATATCCAAGTGCAAATCCACTAATGAAATGTGGGATAAACTTGAAATAATGTATGAAGGAACAACTCAAGTTAGGGAAACTAAAGCAAATATACTTGTTTCTGAATATGAACTATTTATGATGAAAACTGATGAATCAATTTCTGAAATGTTTGTTAGGTTTAAGATAATTGTCAATGGACTAAAGCCACTAGATAAGGAGTATACTGATACTAATTTGGTACACAAAAGCTACTGTGATTGAAAACTCTAAGGATTTATCCAAAATGTCTTTGGATGAAATCATAGGATCTTTAATGATATATGAAATAAACTTGAAATGGACCGAAGAACATATGCTTAAAGCTAAACCAGTAGCACTAAGGCTTCATTAAGTCATAAAGAGAAAGTCCAAGAGAAATCTGATTTTGAAGAGTCTAAATCTAATGAGCATGAGATTGATGATCAATCCATCTCCATATAAAATTCATCATGAATTAAATATGTAATTTTTGGTGATTAACAAAACCTTGTAAAATGCCTTCTAATAACCGTGTCTAAAATTTATCCACAGAAAATAAATCTAGCAAATTTGTAAGTTATCCTCACTCACTGCTATAAGTTCAAATGCATATGTTTTGTCTAAGTACACATCGATTTCCTTTATAGAAACAACGATTCGATCGAAACAACGATTTTCTTTCACTTAAACAACGATTTGATCAAAACAACGATTTGCTTTCACTTAAACCATGATTTGATCGAAACCACGATTTGCTTCCACTTAAAGAACGATTTGATCAAAACAACAATTTAATTTCACTTAAACAACGATTTGATCAAACAACGATTTGCTTTCACTTAAAGAACGATTTGATCAAAACAACAATTTGCTTTCACTTAAACATCAATTTGCTTTCACTTAAAGAATGATTTGATCAAAACAACGATTTGCTTTCACTTAAACAACGATTTTTTCGAAACAACGATTTGCTTTCACTTAAAGAACGATTTGATCAAAACAACGATTTGCTTTCACTTAAACAACGATTTGATCGAAACAACGATTTACTTTCACTTAAAGAACGATTTGATCGCAACAACGACTTGCCTACTTAAACAACGATTTGCTCAAAACAACGATTCACTTTTTCTTAAAAAACTATTTGAGTACAACAATGATTTCTTCACCAAAACAACGATTTCATGATCGATTTCACTTAAACAACGATTCTATTCGAACAACGATTTCATCTGCTCATGATTTTTGTTAAGTAACGACTTTGTACAGAACATCGATTTCATTTCATTGATACATGTATTACATTCTCACATGATTATATCATCGATTTGATATCAATATCATTCCTATGCAGAATGTTCTTTACTTTCAAATAAATATAGCTCTTGAACAGTCTTACTTTATCTTCTTATTTGAGTATCATTCCTTATAATATTTCAATGTGCATATGCTCGAAACTCTATGGATTTCAAAAAGCCTTCCCGCGCATCACACTGTATCCTAAGATCTTGATCATTTATTATGTTAGTACAATATTTCCACACGATATCCTTGCTTACATCTCCTGTCACGTAAAGTCTTGCTTTATGTGATGACAGAACAATCTTTCCATTTTGGTGTATCTTCATACTACACGACTACTAATGTTGACTGACAATTTAGACAAAGAAAAGTTGTCTAGGTGTTAGCATTTATTGTATGTAGGACTTTTGTGTAAGCGCACATCAAAGATGGAGTTGTCAACCTGACAAAAAGGATAGAAGATTCAGACAATCTTCCCTTGAAGGTGTAAATGTCAATCCATGCATTGATGGTTTTAGGCTCACCTATTCCTTGCTTTAGACATGTCTCCCTAACGAGCATGAAGCTGTGAGGCAACGGATATCTCAACGGATAATACAACAGTCAAAATCATTTCAAAGAAGATAAAAAGAAGATTGGTGACTCCATGCAAAGCAGTTAGACAGTTCAAATCTTTGAACCTTGAGAAGCTTGAAAAACTTCAGTCACTTGAAGAACAACAAGAGCCAGCTCGTCCAATCCAACCATTAGTAGCACTTAGCTCTCTGTGAGAATCATGCATGTGTTTTTGAGAGCTTGCGCAGTTCTGAGAGAGAGTCATCTTGTAATCATCTAGTGTCTCTCAAACTTCGCCTCAGATCAAGCAAGTGATTATAAGCTTGGTCTTGGCGCCTTCTTCATACAACGCATTCCTTTTTAGTTGATCCTCATCTGGTGTGAAGAGAAGACCTGTTGGTATAGGTGGTGTTATTTCTCTCCTGGTTGAGAAGAGAAGGCCAGCTGTTGCTGGATGTGTAAGTGTCCTTAAGGGGGATTGTACCCTTGTATAGTGGAATCCCAAGTGGTTGCTTGGGGACTGGACGTAGGACTCCTTGGGATAGGAGATCCGAACCAGGATAAAAATTTCCTGTTGTTTGTGTAATTGTTCTTCTTGTGTTGATTAACACTAACTCTGACTATCGATCTTAGTTTTGTCTATCTAGTGTTTTATTTACAGGAATTATTTCACCAAAGAATTTTAAGCAATCCATTCACCCCCCCTCTGGGCTTGCTATCTGGGCAACAAGTGATATCAGAGCCAAGTATCTTCAATAAGAAGGTCTCACGATCTTAAGAGCAAAGATAAATGGCAGCTCAAAGATATGCAGAAGGTCAGTTCGTCAACAGACCTCCTCTATTTGACAGTGAAAATTACAACTATTGGAAGACTCGGATGGAGTTTTTTCTTCAAGGTCTCGATTTCTAGCTTTGGTCTGTCATCGAAGAAGGAGACCTAGTGGTACTCAACAACAGAGAAAACTGGACAGATGATGACAAGAAGAAAATATACCTAAACAGCAAAGCTAAAAGTATACTGTGCTATGGACTGAGCAAGAAAGAATTCAACAGGATTTCCGCCTGCAAGTCAGCCATGGAAATGTGGGAAAAATTAAGGATCACATATGATGGAACAGACAAGGTAAAGGAAACAAGAATAGACATCCTAGTAGCTCAGTATGAAAGATTTCATATGCAGTCAGGAGAATCCATCACCCAAATGTATAGTAGATTTACATATATCAGTAATGGTTTGGCTGGGCTCGGAAAAATTTATGAAACTGGAGACATGGTGAGAAAAATATTAAGATCTCTACCAACCTCATGGACTCCAAAGGTGACAGCCATAGAAGAAGCCAACGATCTTAGAAGAATGTCACTTGAGAAGCTCATTGGGTCATTAATGGCTCATGAGATAGATATGGAGAGGCTGGGAGAATCCTCCAACTAGAAGAAGCACAATAATGCTCTCAAGGCCACAGAAGAAACAACTGATGGCGAATCAGAAGGTGATAAAAGCAATGGGAGCAGTGAAGACGAAGAAGCCTTTCTCTCAAGAAGGCTGCAGTGCATTCTAGCCAAGAAAACATACCAGTCAGGAAGAAGATACTTCAAGAAAGGTAAAGACTTTAAAAGACCTGAAGGCAAAGATGTTAAGAAACCAGAACCGATATGCTATGAGAGAAAGAAGCCTGGACACGTCAAAGCCGAGTGTCCCAAGTTAAAGAAAACTAAGTTCAAGAAAAATGACAACACAAAGAAATTCAGAAGATACAAGAAGAAAGCCATGGCTGCTGTATGGAACAATGAAAGTGACTCAGACAGTGAGTCAAGCTCCAGTGAAGAAGAAGAAGAAAAGGTCAACCTGGCCTTCATGGAAAATGTTGATGATAAGGTAACTTCGGACTCATCTTTCACTTCTTGCAATGAATCTGATTCAGATAGTTTAGAGGTTGTTTTTAACGAATTATACAACAAATATAAAGATGTCTGTAAATTGTTAAAAACAACTAAGAAAAACTATACATGTCTTGAAGTAACTAACTCAGATCTAAAATCTGAAATTGAACAGTTAGAAAAACAAATTTCGGAATTAAAAAGAAGAAATGAACTGTTACATGAAGATTTAAAGAATAAACATGAAAGGATATCAAACTTAGAAAATCAGGAAATTACAAGTAAACTTAAAAATGAAACCAATACTCTAACAAAAGATAATGAATATCTAATGGCCACAGTTGAAAAATTTACAAATAGTAAATCCTCCTTAATATTAAAAGGAGCAAGAAGATCAGGTAAGAAGAAGTATGGCTTAGGATATACTCCACCAGAAAATGAGGAAACTATAATTCATCCTAAAATTTATCCAACTCCAAAATTCGTAGCTGAACAAAATCCTGATTACAAAATAAATAAAAATAAAAATCATAAGCCAAATGGAATAATAAACAATATTCCTTACTGCACACACTGTAATAAATTAGGTCACACTAAAATAACATGCACAACCAAACACCTAAAATGGATTCCCAAAAGAAATTGTGAAGAAACTAACCAACCAGAACCCAAAAGAACTTGGGTACCTAAATCTCATTAATTTATTGCAGGGAAGCCTTAGAGCATCGAAGTGGTACCTTGACAGCGGGTGCTCAAGGCATATGACAGGTAACAAGAAACTGTTCTCTCATATCAAAAGTGAAGAAGGCACAGTCACCTATGGCGACAATGGAAAAGGGTCAGTAATTGGTTGTGGATCCATTGGAAGTCAAGATAGAATCCTTACATAAGATGTTCTATGTGTCAAAGGACTCAGACACAATCTTATTAGCATTAGTCAACTGTGCGACAAGGGTCACCAGATCAAGTTTCAGGAATCTAATTGTTTAATCATCAAGGATGGTGCAACTGTCTTCGAAGCCAGCAGAGAAAAGAACTTATACGTACTGCATCTAGAAGAACTTAAAGATCAAGACATTTGTCTGGCAGCAAATAAAGATCAGAATGTTGAATTGTGGCATAGAAGGTTAGGCCATTGTAGCTTGGATGGAATAAGAAATCTTATCAAACATGATCTAGTAGAAGGTCTGCCGAAGATAAACACAAGACTTGACAGTATTTGTGAACCTTGCACAAAAGGGAAGCATGCAAAGTCCTCCTTCAAATCAAAGACAGTAGTCACCAGCTCCAAACCATTAAAATTACTACATATGGATCTGTTTGGACCAATGAGAACCACCAGCCTGAGAGGAAAGAACTTTGGATTTGTAATTGTTGATGATTTATCAAGATTTACATGGGTATCATTTTTAGAGCATAAAGATGACACATTTGAAAGCTTTGTGAAGTTCAGTAAAATAGTTCAAAAGGATAAAAAGTTCAGTATCATCAATATTTGTTCAGATCATGGGGGAGAATTTTAGAACGATAAATTTGTAGAATTTTGTAATGATCAAGATATAGAACACAATTTCTCAGCACCTAGAACACCACAACAAAATGGAGTAGCTAAGAGGAAGAATATAACCTTGTTGGATATGGCTAGGACCATGCTATCTGAGTACAACATTCCAAGGTACTTTTGAGCATAAGCGATTAATACAGCGTGTTTTATCATCAATAGAGTCATGATCAGGCCAATCCTGAAGAAGACCGCATATGAGCTGTACAAGGAAAGGAAGCCCAAGATCAGTCATCTCAAAACGTTTGGATGCCCATGCTTCATTCACAACAATGGTAAGAGGGACATAGGTAAGCTAGATCCCAAATCCGATGAAGGGATCTTTATTGGGTACACCTCTAAACCTAAAGGCTATAGAGTTTTTAATAAAAGATATTTATTAATTGAACAAACTATTCATGTTATTTTTGATGAGTCTAACCCTTCCTTGAGAAAGGAAGTCGATAGTGATGATGAAAATGCAGAAAATATCTCCAAGAAACTGAAGGAAACAACTATCAAAGATAATGAAGATCAACCCTTGGAAGAACTACAATAGAAAGAAATTATTCATGATGATCTTCCAAAGGAATGGAGGTACAAAAAGGATCATCATATAGACAACATCATTGGAGATCCATCCTCAGGGGTAAGAACAAAAGGTAATGTTATTCCTTGTGATTATTTAGCATTTATATCTCAAACAGAGCCAAAGACAGTCAATGAAGCACTGTCTGATGAATCTTGGATTTTAGCCATGCAAGATGAACTTAATCAGTTCAGGAGAAATCAAATTTGATCCCTTGTTCCGAGACCATCAGATCATTCTGTGATTGGCACCAAATGGGTGTTCAGGAACAAATTGGATGAAGCTGGTGTTATCACTAGAAACAAGGCTAGACTAGTTGCTCAAGGCTATTCTCAAGAGGAAGGCATAGACTTCGATGAAACCTATGCACCAGTGGATAGACTAGAGGCTATTAGAATTTTACTTGCTTATACATGTGCTTTGGATTTAAAACTTTTTCAAATGGATGTAAAATTTGTATTTTTAAATGGTTACATAAAGGAGAAAGTTTATGTGGAACAACCTCTTGGTTTTGATGATTTAGAGTATCCAAATCATGTTTTCAAATTGCATAAAGCATTATATGGTCTAAAGCAAGCACCTAGAGCATGGTATGAAAGACTTAGTGCATTCTTATTGAATCATGGTTTTTTTAGAGGACAGGTAGATAGCACACTATTTATTAAATCAAATAAGAAAAATATATTACTTGTGCAAATTTATGTAGATGACATTATATTTGGATCTACTGATCAATCATGTGCAAATATTTTGAGAAGCTTATGCAGGGAGAATTTGAGATGAGCATGATGGGAGAGCTCAACTATTTCCTTGGGTTACAAATAAAGCAAGACAATGAAGGAACTCATATCTGCCAAGCAAAATACACCAAGGAACTTCTAATGCAATTTGGCTTTGAAAATGCCAAACCACTGTCCACTCTAATGAGCACAACTACCAGGTTAGAGAGTGATAAGAAAGGTAAGAAAGTTGATAAAAAACTTTATAGAGGTATGAAAGGCTCATTGCTTTATTTAACAGCTAGTAGACCAGATATCTTATTTAGTGTATGCATATGTGCAAGATATCAATCTGATCCTAAGGAATCTCACCTAATATCTATTAAAATAATTTTTAGATAGTTAGCTAAAACTCATGACCTAGGATTATGGTATCCAAAATCATGTGAAACTAGCTTAGTTTGATATTCTGATGTTGATTATGATGGATGCAAGGTAGATAGAAAAAGCACCAGTGGTAGTTGTCAATTTCTTGCACGATGCTTGATTTCATGGTCTTCGAAGAAGCAAAATTTAGTAGCACTATCAACAGCTGAAGCTGAATATGTAGCTGTTGGGAGCTGCTGCACTCAACTCCTATGAATAAAGCAACAACTTGAGGACTATGGATTACACATCAAGACCATCCCATTGCTATGCGACAACACAAGTGCGATAAATCTCATGAAAAATCTAGTTTAGCACTTCAGGATGAAACATATATAGGTCAGATATCATTTTATTAGAGATCATGTAGCTAATGGTAATATAAATATTTCCTTTATAGATACTCTAAATCAGTTAGCAGATATCTTTACAAAAGCCTTACCTAAAGAGAGATTTACATCTCTTAGAAGGGAATTAGACATGTGTAATTTGTAATAGATATGTCTGTACATAACTAAAATAATAAAATTTCAGAATAATGCTTGTCTCTCCGCTAAAATTTAAGCAAATCCTTTTTGCTTGCATCATAAATTGCTATAGCGTTTCAAGATCAAATCTTTAATATTTGCGTAATCATCTCCTCTTTTGTCGTTATCCGCTTTTAATGCTCTGGCGTTTCAAAAATCCACTTTATGTCTGCAGTTAAGTCCGAAATCCTTGCCGCATCGATTTCCTCTCTCTCTTATCTCTTTCGATTTGCCTGCCTAGGAAAAACCCTCATCGATTCTAGAATCCCCACAATGTGGTTTCGAGGGATCTCTCTGTTCCCACTCAAATTTCTTGAGGGCTCCTGTTCTTTCCTTCCCCAAGATCCTCCAGAAACTTTTCTTGTTCGATTCCATGGCCGCTTCTGGGAGTTTCGGTAGCGTAGGTGGTTACAGCGTCACCTTCCTCACGACGGATCAATAGGAACGGTTTGCGGCTGTCAGGATCAAGCTTTGAGAAAATAAGGAAGTGGACATTGAAGACTTAGAGAAGTATGGTATGCACAGTATTGTGGAAGCCATTAAGAGGTTGAAGTGGTCGCAGATGGTGACCATCTCTGAACCAGGTTATCCAGACCTAGCCAAAGCATTCTACACATGTTTGAAGACAGAAGAAGATATGTCCCTCACCTCCTCAGTAAAAGGTACACCCATTCATATCACCTATGATTTTTTGGTGAGGCTATTTGGAGTATCTACAGTCGGTCACAATATAGTGAACTCAGTGGATATTCATGCTAAGGGGTTAGGAATTATCGAAACAGAGTACAGACTGAAGGATGGAAAAATCGACACCAACTAGCTGAATGCATTCAACAGAATTTTACACTTTATAGTCTGTCAGATTTTGGTGCCAAGGAGCGCCACCTTCTCTATATGCCCAAAAGGAGATTCAGACATGATGTTCTGGGCCATTCAAAATCAAGAGATCAACATGGCACAAGTTATAATTGAGAGAATGAAGTTTGCTGTAGAGATGGTCTGGGACAAGAAAAATAAGTTGGCAGTATCCCTTCCCTATGCTCATTTACTAACAAGAATTTTCAAGCACTATGGAATTGATCTGAAGGGAGAGATAATGGAAAAGATGGGCTAGCCTATTCGGTCCAGGAATTTAAAGAAAAGTGGTTTCTCTCTAGTGGGAAACGTTTGGACCAAGACCTCGGTGGTAGAAGGAGAATCAATCATTGGTGAAGCCCCAGAAATTCCACCAGTTCAAGAGGCAGAAGCAGAAGTCAGAATTGAAGAACCTCCTGCAAGGAGGATTGAGGATATAGCACCGGTGCTTATTGAGCCCATTGGGAAACAAGATGAAGTGATGATCCCCTCTACAGTCACTGTACAAACTATAGAAGAAACATTAGAGACTGTTGCTCATGCTGAGGGGCAGCAGGAAGAAACTCTCATGGTAGACATTCCCAATATTCCTGCAATAGATGTTAGTGTGGAGGCTAGTCAGGTAGAAGCTATTCCAGAAATGGTGGCACCAGGCCACACTGAAGATGTTCAAATGGAAGAAGCTCCAGCTCAGGGGGAGCATGTTATTCAAGGGGAGCCCACAGCCAGTGTTGCTGCTGATCAGTTTAAGGAAGGTGTTGTTGAGAGCACCTCAGAAGATGATAATGGTGTTGAGCCAGCTGTCGGCTCAGGAGAGAAGAGTAAAAATGTTGCATCTGAAATTCCTCTACTCACCAGGAAGACACACTGCAGATCCAAGAAGAAAAAGATTCTTGTGCACTTAAAGCCAGTTATTGAAAGACTAAATGCACATGGAGAAATTCTGTGCTCTGTTCAGTCCGATATCTCTTCCATTTTTATTAGTCAGAGCACTGGAGCTAAGGAGATTGGAGCCGTTAAAGCTAAGCTCCAAGAGGTGAGAGGTGAGTTGGGAAGCTTGAATAAGCTAGTGTCAGATCTTTCAGACTTTGTGAGGGTGCAATTGTCTACTCCTGCCCCTCCTACTCCCACTCAACCTGTACCAAAGGAATCCGGGCATTCTGAGGCCATCAAAGAGGTTGGGCCATCATGGCCAGTTGTTGAGGAATCAGGGCCATCAGGGACAATTGCTAAAGAGGCTATCCAGCCACCAGGGCATTCTGAAGAGGAAGTCCAGCCATCAGAGCAATTAGTTGAGGAGCCAGTGCGATCAGAGCCATGTGTAGCTGAAGTTGTTGGTGTTGGGCCATCAAGGCCAGTGGAGTCAGTGGTAGAGCCAGTCAGATCCCAAGCACATGTAGAAGTTGTTGCTGGGCCCCCAGAGCCTCCTGTCCCTTCTAGTCTTCAGACTCCAACTCCTTCTTCCCCACCTACATCCTTCTCAGCCCTACCTGCACCTGAACCATCCAAAAAACCAATTCCAAAACACATCTTCTCACCTACACCTTTTCTGCTACCTCCTCCTCTTCAACCACTTCCTCTCCTATAATTCCTCCTCCTCCAGCCTTTGAGGCACCTCCAGCATCATCCTCAGCTGGTCCCTCATCTACTGGTCCATCATCTGCTAGACCATATGCACCTCCTCTTCCTTCTTTCTCTTCTCTTCATCCACCCACTCCTCCCTCCTTCATCACCATCATCCTGGAGGGTGCTCGTATTCAAGGCCACATCATACAAGACATTAAAGATGAGTTTGAAGAAGCAATTCTTCGCTCAGTCTTGTCTGTGTCCTCCCATGTTCACAGGACAGGCTCTCCCAGTCCTGCCCCCCAAAAGAGAAAAATTTCTAAGCAACTTGCTCTCTCTTCTGAACCTCAATTCCCTCCTCTTTGGTTTTATTTTTCTATTGAAAATAGAAGGAGATCTCTCTATTGTGAATTCCTACAAAAGTGTACATTTGCTGTCATTTTTGGCCTCCCTCACCTTAATCTCACAGAACACCTCACCATTGTTCTTCCTCTCTCTCTACTATCCAAATCAGATCAGTCCAAAATCTTCTCCATTGCTGAGTCTAAGATTGAAGACCAGTGGGCTTGGGGCCATCAATCTCTCTACATGAATTATGTGCTTGCTAGATCTCACAGGTTTCCACCCAGAGACCATCAACTTACTCTGTCTGAGTGGTTTGTTATCCACCATAGGAATACTTGGGGTCCCTTCATCCAGAGGGAAATCAAGTTGATCCGACACTTTCAGATGTTTCAAGACTATCAGTTTATCAACAATCTGCCAGAAGTTCAGCTTGGTCAGTTCAGGGGAGCCATTGCACAGCTCAGGACTGAAAACCCTGTCAACACTTCCCTTCAGGTGGATTTTGCCACCTTAAAGTTGCCAGAGACTGTCTTCCTCCCCAAGCTTCATTCCTTGCTCATGGACTCTGTTGTGGGTCCCTCTATCTTTGAAAGATTCACTAGAGTAATGGCAAGAATAACAGTCTGGCAGGGAGCTCCTCTTGCCTTCCACCGCTTTCTCTTCTGAGAGTATCATAGAGAAACTATCAAGTCTGATGTCCTAGCTCCCCTCCTGTCTGAATGTGAAAGGCTTTCACCATCTGAGTGGGAGAAGCACTATCACCAAGCTGCTCAGTAGTTGGACACCTTGAACTCCTCTCTGGTCAGATCTGGAAAACCTTCTCTTTCTGCTGAAGAATTCTTGGACCTCAACTCCATTAATTTGGTTCAAGATCCTTTTGCCATTTGGATTGAAAGGTACAAAGTTTATGTACCCTTGAAGCAAGAACTGCTGAAGAACAAGATTTTATACCCTATCTCCATCCACAAATTTCTCCAGCATGCTAGTTTTGGAACCACTAGCTTATACAAATCCTCCTTTGGCAAGGATGAATATGCAAATTTCATTGAAGCTCAGAGGCAGCTCCAAATCCAAAGACTTCTTCCAGACATGAGGCCTTCCTACAATATCTCTTGAGGTGCTTTTAAGAACCACTTTGAGGAGCAGGAACTCCAGGCTTGGCCCATAATTACTCACCATATCTCTTTTTTGTCTCCTGCCTTCTACATTTCTGATCCCCATTAAGTAATTCAATCTGGTATTTTGGCTCCATTTATCTTTGTCTATCTCCATTTTCTCTTCGGTTCATTTAATTCTTTTTGCTTAATGACAAAAAGGGGGAGAAACTATATTCTAAAAGACATACCCTAAAAATTAAATTAAGCAAATTTCAATTCTTTCTGTGTATGCAATTTTCTATGTTTTGTTATCACCAAAAAGGGGGAGATTGATGATCTGTCCATCTCCATATAAAATTTATCATGAATTATATATGTAAATTTTGGTGATTAACAAAACCTTGTAAAATGCTTTCTAACAACTATTTCTAAAATTTATCGACAGAAAATAAATCTAGCAAATTTGTAAGTTATCATCACAAACTACTGTAAGTTCAAATGCATATGTTTTGTCTAAGTACACATCGATTTTCTTTATAGAAACAACGATTCGATCGAAACAACGATTTGCTTTCACTTAAACAACGATTTGATCAAAACAACGATTTGCTTTCACTTAAACAATGATTTGATCGAAACATTGATTTCCTTTCACTTAAAGAACGATTTGATCAAAACAACGATTTGTTTTCACTTAAACAACGATTTGATCGAAACAACAATTTACTTTCACTTAAAGAACGATTTGATCAAAACAACGATTTGCTTTCACTTAAACAACGATTTATCGAAACAACAATTTGCTTTCTCTTAAAGAACTATTTGATCAAAACAACAATTTACTTTCACTTAAATAATGATTTGATCGAAACAACGATTTACTTTCACTTAAAGAACGATTTGATCAAAACAACGATTTGCTTTCACTTAAAAAATGATTTGATCAAAACAACGATTTGCTTTCACTTAAACAACGATTTGATCGAAACAACGATTTGATTTCACTTAAAGAACGATTTGATCGCAACAACGACTTGCCTACTTAAACAACGATTTGCTCAAAACAACGATTCACTTTTGCTTAAACAACTATTTGAGTACAACAACAGTTTCTTCACCAAAACAACGATTTCATGATCGATTTCACTTAAACAACGATTCTATTGGAACAACGATTTCATCTGCTCATCGATTTCTGTTAAGTAACGACTTTGTACAGAACATCGATTTCATTTCATTAATACATGGATTACATTCTCACATGATTATATCATCGATTTGATATCAATATCATTCCTATACAGAATATTCTTTACTTTCAAATAAATATAGCTCTTGAACAGTCTTGCTTTATCTTCTTATTTGAGAATCATTCCTTATAATATTTAAATGTGCATATGCTCGAAACTCTGTGGATTTCAAAAAGCCTTCCCTCGCATCACACTGTATCCTAAGATCTTGATCATTTATTATGTTAGTACAATATTTCCACACGATATCCTTGCTTACATCTCCTGTCATGTAAAGTCTTGCTTTATGTGATGACAGAACAATCTTTCCATTTTGGTGTATCATCATACTGCACGACTACTAATGTTGACTGACAATTTAGACAAAGAAAAGGTGTCTAGGTGTCAGCATTTATTGTTGCAGGACTTTTGTGTAAGCGCACATCAAAGATGGAGTTGTCAACCTGACAAAAAGGATAGAAGATTCGGACAATCTTCCCTTGAAGGTGTAAATGTCAATCCAAGCATTGATGGCTGCAGGCTCACCTACTCCTTGCTTCAGACCTGTCTCTCTAACGAGCATGAAGCTGTATGACAACGGATATCTCAACAGATACTACAATGGTCAAAATCATTTCAAAGAAGATAAAAAGAAGACTGGTGACTCCATGCAAAGCAGTCAGACAATTCAAATCTTTGAACCTTGAGAAGCTTGAAAGACTTCAGTCACCTGAAGAACAACAAGAGCCAGCTTGTCCAATCCAACCATTAGTAGCTCTTAGCTCTCTATGAGAATCGTGCATGTGTTTTTGAGAGCTTGCGTAGTTCTAAGAGAGAGAGTCATCTTGTAATCATCTAGTGTCTCTCAAACTTCGCCTCAGATCAAGCAAGTGATTATAAGCTTGGTCTTGGGGCCTTCTTCATACAACGCATTCCTTTTTAGTTGATCCTCTTTTGGTGTAAAGAGAAGACTTGTTGGTACAAGTGGTGTTATTTCTTTTCTGGTTGAGACGAGAAGGTCAGCTGCGGCTGGATGTGTAAGTGTCCTTAAGGGGGACTGTACCCTTGTATAGTGGAATCGTAAGTGGTTGCTTGGGGACTGGACGTAGGACTCCTTGGGATAGGAGATCCGAATGAGGATAAAATTTCTCGTTGTTTGTGTGATTGTTCTTCTTGTGTTGATTAACACTAACTCTAACTATCGATCATAGTTTTGTCTATCTGTGTTTTATTTACAAGAATTATTTCACGAAAGAATTTTAAGCAATCCATTCACCCCCCCTCTGGGCTTGCAATCTGGGTAACAGAGATTACCCTCATGACCAAACATTTTAGAAAATTCTTAAAATCAAGTAGAGGAAAATTCAATGGAAATAAAAATACTTTTATGGCAAAAAGAATTCTTCTTTTCAAACAATAACTTTGGCAAAAATGGAAAGACTGATGAGGTTATTATTTGTTACAAGTGCAACAAGCCAGGACATATAAAATGTGAGTATCCTGAGCTCAAGAGGGAAATGCACAAGAAATACAAAAAGAATATCAGGAAGAAGAAGCCCAAAGCAATGTTGGCAACATGGTCTGATGAAGACCAGAGTGAAGAAAAAGGAAATACCTCCTCAAGTTCTTAAGATGAGCAATTGTGCTTTATGGCCAACAACAATGATAGTAAGGTAAGCTCTTCTTTTAAGCAATACACTATTGATGATTGGCAAGATACATATGCTACCTTGGTTGAGAAATATTTTGAAATAAGAAAAGAAAATAAATATCTGAAGAAGAAAATTGATAATGTCATACATGATACTTCTCTAACTAGAAGAATATCTGAACTTGAAATTTTTTTTTCTAAACTCAGTTATGAAAAGGAAGAACTTCTGAATGAATTGGATGAGATCAAGATTACATCTTAAAAGGATAACAGTGAGTTGGTAAAGTTCGCTGAGAAAATAGAAATGCAACAAAAAGAAAAATAACAAGCAATTGATGAAATAAAAAAACTTAATAAATTGCTGACTAAAAAGGATCAAGTGATAAAAAAATTCACAAATGGCAAAGAAAATATGGATGCCTTGTTAAGATTGAAAATGAATGCTAATAGACATGGTTTGAGTTTTACCACAGAAGGAACAATGAGAAATAAAACAACCGAAAAGAAAGAAAAATCTTTAAAAACTCTCTTGATTAAATTTGTCAAAAATACAAATTCTGAAAACAAATATCATAAAAACATCTCCTCAGTAAATTGATCACCCAAAAAAAAAACCAGTCAAAGAATTCATCTGAAACATCTGAAACAATCAACAATCAAAATAAAAATAATGTGTTTCAAAAGAAAAGACCAATCAGGTCGACACATGCTGTAGAGAGGTCGACACAAGTTAACCATAAGTTAAAACATGTGGCCACTGTGTCGGCGTATATTCAACATAGGTCGACCTATTCGTCCCTAAAAAAAAAGAAGGATGTTACACAAAAATTTAAACAAAATCTGAAAAATTATAAAAATATAAAAAACATATTTTCATGATGTTGATTGGAGGTCCAAAGTATCACATCAATCTAATTGGATCAATTCTTGGAATCAGTGGTACTTTGGTCCTCATTGGCTTAACTCTTATTCATTCTATTCAAGTCCTCCAAAATCTCAACAGAACTTTTGGTCTAGATTTCAACACATGAATAAACATACTAAATTGCACAATTTTCCAATTTCAGAAATAAAAACACTGGTGTTCACATTCCAAATCATGATGTTATATTACCAAAAAGGGAAATTATTCTAGAAATGAAACACAAATAAAAAATGATTCAAAGGTGGATAAGAAAGGATTTACTCTCTCTGCTTAATCAATATGATGGTCTCAACAATGTTTTAGTACCTAACATTTTCCTTCTCTGATTTGAAATGTGCAGGAATGTTGAACACCCAGCTTAAATATATGGTATCTTGACAGTGGGTGTTCACAGCACATGACTGAAGATAGAACCAAGTTTTCATGTCTGATTGAAAAAGGAAGGAGGATCAATCACTTTTGGAGGTAAAAATAAAGGAAAAATAATTGGATCTGGAAAGGTTGATAAAACCTCCTCAAACTCAATTGACAATATTTTACTTGTTGATGGTTTAGACTATAATTTACTGAGTATAAGTCAGTTGTGTGACAAGAGTCACAAGGTTGTTTTTAAATAAAATTTCTGTAAAATAATTGACTCTTCATTTGAGAAAAAATATATATATTTTTAAAAAAGAGAAAAGAATGTGTACATGACAAATATTGACAGAAATTTTGCTGAAAACATCTGTTTAGTTGCAAATAAAACTGATGCATGGACATGACATAAAAGATTAGGTCATGCAAGTTTCAACACTTTGAATAAACTCTTAAGGCTGAATCTGTTTAAATGACTTCCTGAATTTTTTCCAACTGTTGAGAATCAAGTTGTGGGATATGTGCTCAAGGAAAACAAACCAGAAGATCTTTTACAATTTTCAATGATACACTTACTTCTAAACCATTAGAATTACTTCATATGGACCTTTTTGGGTCAACAAGAATTTTTAATCTTAGTGGCAAACGATATGGATTTGTCATCATTGATGATTTTAGTAGATATACTTGGGTTATATTTTTATCTCACAAAAGTGATACTTGTCAAGAATTCAGGAAATTCTGTAACACTACCTTAATGGGTTCTTCACATAAAATAAAGTCCATTTTGACTGATCATGGGGGAGAATTTAAAAATAAGACCTTTTCTGATTTATGTATTGAATTGAGTATTTTCCACACATTCTCTTCTCCAAGAACTCTGGAACAAAATGAAGTTGTGGAAAGAAAGAATAGAACTCTTGTGGAAATAGCTAAGTCCAAGCTCTTGGGAAGTAAATTGTCCAAATCTTTCTGGGCTAAAGCTATGAATACAACAAATCACATTTTGAATAGAACATTGGTCAGACCAAAAATCAGAAAAGCCCCCTATGAACTTCTAAAAAATAAAATACCCACTTTGTCTTACTTTAAAATTTTTAGTTGTAAATGCTTTGTATATAACAACAATAATTTTTTTTTGACAAATTTGATGCTAAGGGTTTTGAAACTATTTTTCTTGGTTATTTTGAAATTCTACAGCTTATAGAGTTTATGTTCTTAAGAATAAAATTGTGGAAGAATTTCCACATGTCATCTTTGATGAAAATTCTAACAAATTTGATGGTTCTATGTCTTGCAGGAAGCCACAAAATGATGAAGAAGATGACTTTATCGTTGAGTCTTCACAACTATTGAGGAGTATGAAGATACATTTGAAAATCTGGACAATCAAACACCAAACATAAATGGATTAGGTAACATTGCTCCTAAATTGCTTGAATCAGGTGAGGCAACATCTGAATTTCATTTTTTGAAAGATCATCTAGTTGAAAGTGTCATTGGTGATTTGCAAGATAGAGTTAGAACTAGGTCTTCTTTTCAAAATGTAATAAATAAAGACCTTTTGACAATAATTTTCCAGATTGAACTTAAGTCTATTGATGAAGCTCTAACCAGTAAAGATTGGATCAATGTAATGCATGATGAACTTCATCAATTTGACATAAATAAAGTATGAGAATTAGTACCTAAACCTAGTGACCAATATGTGATTGGCACTAGATGAGTGTTTATAAATAAACTAAATAAAAATGGTCAGGTTGTTAGGAATAAAGATAGACTACTTGCCAAGGGGTACAATCAAGAGTTTGGTATTGACTTTGAATAATCATATGCCTCTGTAGCTAGACTATAAGTTGTGAGTATCTTTCTTACTTTTGCATCATCTTTGAAATTTAAAGTTTATTAAATGGATGTAAAAAGTGTCTTTTTGATTGGTT
Source organism: Colocasia esculenta (assembly GCA_014218235.1). Classification (NCBI taxonomy): domain Eukaryota; kingdom Viridiplantae; phylum Streptophyta; class Magnoliopsida; order Alismatales; family Araceae; genus Colocasia; species Colocasia esculenta. The sequence goes on along the minus strand of CM024759.1, from coordinate 54,921,594 downwards.
ACATCAAAGAAAATATTTTTTGTGGAATAACCTTCTGGATTTGAAAATGAGAAATATACTTGTAGCAACCTAAATTTTTGGAGAAATAAAAAATTTAAAAATATTAAAATCTTGATAATTGGAAAATTAAATAAGAGAAAACTAATTAAATTAATTAGAAAATCAAAGAAAAGAGAATTAAATAAAACCCATTAAATGAAAACAAGTGATGGGCTTTGTTAAATGGACCCATTAGAAATTAGTGGGCCAAACTTGGATTTATAGAAAAGAGAATAATGGGGAAATATCCTAAATTCGCAACTTAATTGTTAACTAATTAGAAAAGGGGAATTTAATACATTAAATAAGCAAATAGAGTTAGATTTGGAATCCTAAACCTACCCTAATTGATTGGCCACGAATTTGGCTCTCTTCCAAACCCAAACAGGAAGTGGAATGCTTAGAAGGAAGGTAGGAAATAGGAAAACTCGGAATTAATATGAATTAGACTTAAACTAGGAAAGGGAATGAGGAGAAGCTTAAATACTTCTCTTAAACTCTCATGGCCGGCCCTAGCTCATGCCAAGAGGTTGCTGGACCATAAGGAGAGGCCAAGAGGTGGAGATCTCATAGGAAGAAGGAGTTCTCAAGCCCTCAACCCGAGTTCTTCAAGTCTTAACCCTAGAAGAGAAAAACGATCAAAGGTAGGCATTCTCACGAGCATAAACCATGAAAATTTTTCTGTAGAATGTCTCATCTGTCAGAAACAAAAGCCCTTTGATTTCATATTTTTTCATCGAGTAAATCTTTAGTTCTCAATTTTTCAAGTTCTGTGCACTTCATGACCCCAAACTCTCTTATTAAATTCATATCTCCATGTTTACTCATCCTCATACCATGAGATTTTTACTATAAGAATTGATGGATGTTAGGGTTCTTTTGCCCCTGAAAGCCCTAATTTTCATCTACTCTATCTTGCGAATAAATTCTTGCATCTCCACTGTTCGCAGTTTGTTGTACCCCATGTTTCATTTGATTAAAACTTGACCAAAACATATCCGTTTTCAAATTCCTATTTATTGCAAGTTCTCACGCATGTTTAGATCAACCTGCAACTGGTTTCATGATTTTCCTTGCTTGTACAATTAGTTCTATATTTGTGAATCCCCCTGTGTCAAGAAGGGCAACTCTTGGACCGCAATCCAAGACATGTCTGACTCCTGTCGGACTCGGGCACAGACCACCAGAACGTGACGGCCCGATAGGCCACGTTCTGAGGTCTGATTGTGACAGTCTACCGGTCGCGTTCTGAATGCGACATGCATCGCCGTCACGATCGCTGTGCTTGGTCTGAACGGTCTGTCGCGTTCCTTACTAGTCTCTGTCGCGTTCTCAATGCTTGATCAGACAAGCCTGTCGCGATCCTTAGAAGGCACTGTCGCATTCTGATCCGACCCCGTCGTGATCCTTACAAGTGTCCGTCGCGATCGCAAGAATTTTTGTAGAAAACCCCTAATTGCAATGCTCTAATTGCCTAGTGTGCTTATACCCTTTAATCTCAATTATACCACAGTAATTACACTTAATATGAATTGAATATTTATATGTGATTTAAATTACATATACACAACTAATTTCCATCTATGATTTCATGTCACATGCACACACTTGAACCATCCAAATATGGCTTAAATGGCGTGAACATGTTACATAATTTATGCAATTAAATTGCCTTATTTATAAATGAGCTTGTTCTCGATTTCCGCGTTGTTTTGAAACACCGATCTCGACGCTCCATTGTTCTAGAATTCCTCTAGAACGTCGAGCACTTGTTCTATACACACTTTCTTGACTTGGACAAACTCTCTGTCGGATATTCCTTCTGCCGGACTAGTGAGTTTTTGTTCAAGGCCTCCGTAAGTCTCCTATGTCCATGGATTCTCACATGGTCGACGAGCCGGTTGTACCCTAACACCTATTACCCCTTTAGGGATCGATATGATCCACACGGCTATTAGAAGTTCGCTCATATCTTGAATCACGCCGGACCTTTGGACCTGTGCTTAACATGGCCAGTGGTAGAGTCGTGAGTTCCACCTGACTGCCAACACCAGGTGCACGTGTTGTGCAACTGTTACTATCACTTGTTTTACTCGACGTGTTATGTGCAATGTCCCTTAGTTCTCATCTATACTCTACTCGCTCGTCTATTCTCGTTCACCCTACTATCTCATCTATTCATCTAGTTCTCTCATCTATTTCTTAGTACTCTATATTGGCCATTGACTGATTGTCTAAAGATAAACAATATAACCAATGCCAGCGCAATGGGGCCCGATCTGGTCCTGGGGAGAGCGCCCGAAAGTGCCATTTGCCCATGGGAGTTAAATGATCAGGATGTCGGCATTACATCCAAGTGCCATACTATCTAGATTAATCTAATGACAATCAAAAGTGCTATATTCTCACATTGTCTGTTGACAACAAAGTGCTATGCTATACTCGTTGTGCTATTGCTATACTTTGTGCTATGGTCATCTTGCTATTTTGTGCTATACTTGACACTTGTGCTACATTTTGAAAGTTGTGTAATTTCATTCACGTGATCTCCTGCTCTCTTTTACTTGACTCTCGCGCTCTATCATTAGTTACTCTGCCTTTTAATTCATTAATCATTTAAAGCCTACTTGACTATTAAGATTTAAGTCCTACTGGGCGTTATCGCTCACCCTGCGTTATTTGTCATTGTGTTCTCAGGTGAGACCGAGGATGAACCATACACTCAAGAGGACAGGAACGACCTAGAGTGATGTCATGAGTACCCTAGCGTCCTATTACTATGTTTAGCGTTGTCGTAGTTAGGTTTGAAGTTTAGTCTTGCTTTATTTCAATGTAATTGGGCCCTATAGATTGGCTCTGATATTAATGGTTGTAACTAGACATTGGAAAGTATTAATGAGAAAGATTTGCTTTAGTATATTCATGTGCAATGATTTGATGTCTAGTCTTTGCTCTATATCTTTCTTACAACTGCCTCGCGTTCCAATATCCGCGTCGGGGCGTGACAGTTTTGTGGTATCAGAGCCTAGGTTATTCTTAAGATAGGATGATCTAGGTTGACTAGCCTCGACTAGAGTCAATTATCCTACTTATGTGAGTTGTGGTAGAGCTAAGGGTAACTAGCTAAAATAAACTCACACACGCACGAATTAAGTCTCACACGGTATCATAACAGTAAGCTATTTTTGTTGGAACTAAGCAATCGAGATGGCTGCTGAACGTGCTCAAATGAGGGGCATGCAATAGACCATTCAAGAACTGACTTGTGCAATCATGCAAACTACCCAAGGTGGTGGAAATTGTGGTGGGGCAGGCGAGCTGCATCGTAACTTCAGGAGTCTGAACCCGCCTAGGTTCAGTGGATCCACGGATCCGGATGAAGCTGAGCACTGGCTGAAGGAAACAGAAAGAATTTTTCGTGTTATGTAATGTACAGCGGGGGATAAGCTTGCTACTAGCTACTTTCCAACTAGAGAAGGACGCCCACGCTTGGTGGGAGTCAGTGGAAGCTACTAGGGAGAACGGTCAATTCACCTGGACCAAATTCAAGGAAGCATTGAACACCAAGTACTTCTCCGAGCGTGCCCAAGAAAGGAAGCTGCAGAAATCGCTACTCTTAAATAGAGGAGCCTGACTGTGGCCGAGTATGAAGCCCAGTTCTCAAGACTGGCGCGCTATGCTGCACATCTGGTGAACACTGAAAGAATGAAGGGTAAGCACTTTCTCAGCGGCCTAAGCCACAATACATCACCCAACTAGCACCTCTCGATATCCAAACCTATGCCGAGATGGTGAAGAAAGCTCAGCTGCTGGAAGATGCTATGGACTTCACGACCTATCAAAGGGATGTTCGTGAAGAAGGAACTGACCTCGGGTCAATCATTGCTAGGCCAAACAATGGCAAGAAGTTTCCCCTCAACCTCACAGAGGGTGCTAGCCAAGAAAGGAAACCCAAAGCGCTAGTCCCATACACTCCAGCAAAGAGCAACTGCAAGCATTTGTGACAAGCCAGGTCACACCGCTGATGAGTGCTGGAGGAAAGTCAGCGCATGTCTGCGCTGACCTGCCTAGGTTCAGTGGATCCACGGATCCGGATGAAGCTGAGCACTGGCTGAAGGAAACAGAAAGAATTTTCGTGTTATGTAATGTACAGCGGGGATAAGCTGCTACTAGCTACTTTCCAACTAGAGAAGGACGCCCACGCTTGGTGGGAGTCAGTGGAAGCTACTAGGGAGAACGGTCAATTCACCTGGACCAAATTCAAGGAAGCATTTAACACCAAGTACTTCTCCGAGCGTGCCCAAGAAAGGAAGGCTGCAGAAATCGCTACTCTTAAATAGAGGAGCCTGACTGTGGCCGAGTATGAAGCCCAGTTCTCAAGACTGGCGCGCTATGCTGCACATCTGGTGAACACTGAAAGAATGAAGGGTAAGCACTTTCTCAGCGGCCTTAAGCCACAATACATCACCCAACTAGCACCTCTCGATATCCAAACCTATGCCGAGATGGTGAAGAAAGCTCAGCTGCTGGAAGATGCTATGGACTTCACCGACCTTATCAAAGGGATGTTCGTGAAGAAGGAACTGACCTCGGGTCAATCATCTGCTAGGCCAAACAATGGCAAGAAGTTTCCCCTCAACCTCACAGAGGGTGCTAGCCAAGAAAGGAAACCCAAAGCGATAGTCCCATACACTCCAGCAAAGAGCAACTGCAAGCATTGTGACAAGCCAGGTCACACCGCTGATGAGTGCTGGAGGAAAGTCAGCGCATGTCTGCGCTGCAGAGGTCGCGAGCACCGCATCCCCTAGTGCCCGCTACTAAAAGAGAATGAGAGGCGCCTTAATGCGCCTAAGAAACAGGGCCGACTACAAGCTCTGCATGATGAGGAACCTGCTATGGAAGGTGGCGTGGTAGAAGGTACCCTTCAAGTTTTATCATTATCAGCATTTGTTTTATTTGATACTGGAGCCACTCAATCATTTATATCTCAAAACTTTGCTGATACTGTGAATACTAAACCTATATCCATGGGTTGTGAGTTCTCTGTCACAACGCCACTAGGGGAAAAGGAGAAATTGAACAAATACTTTCCCTTTTCCGACGTAATGATCAGAGACCATAACCTAAAAGCTGACCTGGTGTGTATGCCCATGGAAGGCTATGATGTAATTTTGGGAGCCGACTAGTTTTCCACTTATGGGGCAAGTGTCGACTATAAAAAAGGGAAGGTTATCTTTAGTGACTTTTCTAAATTGACATTCTACGGGATTAGACATAAGAGATAGATGTCTCTAGTCTCTGCTATAAAAGCCCACAACATGATAAGGAAAGGTTGCATTGCTTTCCTTGCGGCTGTAGTAGTTGAAAAGAAGGGTTCTAAGATAGAAGACATTCACATAGTTCAAGATTACCTCGATGTGTTTCCTGAAGATCTGCCAGAAATTCCCCCTGAACGAGATGTCAACTTCACCATAGAGTTGATCCCTGGAGCTGCACCGATATCACGTCAACCATACTGGATGTCCCCTATTGAGTTAAAGGAATTTAAGGCGCAAATGATGGAGCTACTAGAAAAGGGGTTCATCAGACCAAGTACATCCCCATGGGGTGCACCTGTGCTATTCGTCAAAAAGAAGGATGGATCGATGAGGCTCTGCATCGACTATCGACAACTCAATCAACTCACCATCAAGAACAAGTACCCTTTGCCCAGAGTCGATGAACTGCTCGACCAAATATCTGGAGCTCAATATTTCTCCAAGATCGATCTTCGTTCTGGCTATCACCAAATGAGGATCAAGGAGGACGATATCTTCAAGACGGCTTTCAGGAGTAGGTACAGGCACTATGAATTCGTTGTTATGCCTTTTGGGCAAACCAATGCTCCTACAGCCTTTATGCAACTCATGAACAACATATATCGGCTCTACCTCGACAAGTTCGTGGTCGTCTTCATCGACAATATCCTCATTTATTCAAAGACCAAAGAAGAGATGAAGAATACCTGAAGATAGCACTACAAGTTTTACGGGACAACAAACTGTACGCAAAACTTAGCAAGTGTGAATTCTGGCTCGAGGAAGTGTCCTTCTTGGGCCATGTCATCTAAAAGGACAGCATCTCCGTTGATCCCTCCAAAGTCGAAGTTGTACTCAACTGGGAGAGATCAACCAACGTCACCGAAATCAGAAGTTTCCTAGGACTGGCTGGCTACTACAGGTGGTTCATCAAGGACTTCTTAAAGATCGCCATTCCCCTCACGTGTCTAACACGAAATGAGAATCCCCACTCCTGGAGTAAAGAGTGTGAGAAAAGTTTCCAAACTCTTAAAGACCGTCTTACCTCAGCACCTGTTCTCGCTCTGCCAATAGAGGGAGAAGGTTTCTCTGTCTACATCGATGCCTCGAGGATTGGGCTAGGATGTGTACTGATGCAAAAGGAGAAAGTCATCGACTTCCCTTCTCGACAACTGAAGACTCATGAAGTCAACTACCCCGTGCATGATCTGGAGTTGGCTGCCATGGTCTTGGCCTTGAAGATCTGGAGACACTACTTGTATGGAGAGAAATTCACTGTCTACTCAGATCATAAAAGTCTGAAGTATTTATTCTCCCAGAAAGAACTCAACATGAGACAGAGAAGATGGTTGGAATACCTCAAAGACATCGACTTCAACATTCAATACCATCCAGGCAAGGGAAACGTCGTGGCTGATGCTCTTAGTAGGAAGCTGATGGCATCTGTTTCAAGTCTAGACCATGGCGAGATGCAACTACTAGAACAATTCGCAAGGTTAGACTTAAATATTGAACATAGGGATGATCGAGTCTTGTTTGCCAATATCAAGATTCAATCTGATCTGCTCGAGGAGATCAAAGCCAAACAATATAGTGATCCGTTCTTACTTCGCATCAAGGAAACTCTAGCCGAAAGGCCGGACTTTGCCATGACTGAGGATGGAAGGCTAGTATTTCAAGGGAGGACATGTGTTCCCGACAATGTAGAACTAAAGAGGAAGCTAATGGATGAAGCTCACGAGACAAAGTACACTATTCATCCTGGAGGTACCAAAATGTATCAAGATATGAAGAGAACGTTTTGGTGGCCGAACATGAAGAGAGAGGTAGTTGAACATGCCGCTCACTGCCTTTAAGCCCTCGAAATTTGTCCTTTTATTTTATCGTGTGTAGATTCATGCTTGTGTATAGATCATGTATAAACATGTAGTTATTATGTACATATTATCTTGGTGTACCTATGTATGTATGTGTATGTTTAGTTTGTAATGTTGTTCATTGGCATTGTGTAGATAGTAGTTACGTTAACTTCATAAATTGCATGTATATACATAGAGTAAATATGGTTTTCTGCATAATTTCATGACCTGGCCGAAGGGCAATTGACGGCAACATGAATGGACGTTCATGTGTAGTCGACGTCCATATCGATGGACACCAAAAACTTGTAGATGGCCATGTATGTGGACGTCTATTTCTCTAAAATTTTGTGCGCAGCAGATCTAGAAATCCCACAATTTGCCTTGCTCTCTGATTGGGGAGCTGTCTCCAACAGCTCTCCCATCCCATCTACGCAAAACCCCAAGGTCCAGCTTATAAAAATAGCCTCTTGAGACTTGAGGAGATCTCTTTATCTCTTTGGCAAAGAAACCCTAGAGCTGTGAGAAAACCCAAAGTTTGTGGTCTTTGATCCGACGACTAGAGGCGTCTTCCGGCGATCTACCCCGACTGGAGGACTCTTTGGACATCAGGGAACGCTTCCCCGACTCCGGTGTGCAGCGAGACTCACCACAGAGCCCGGAGCTAGGAGGTTTTGGAGGCTTCTTGGCACTGGCCGAGGAGAGCTTCTCCGACCTTTTATTCCCCTTGTTGATTTTTCCTGAGGCAAGTAACCCATCCCCATTGTTCATACATATGTCTAGTAGGTCTTAGGCATTTTTCTGGAATTTTATTCGAGTTCTGGAACCCCAAATTTCACAAAGTTCTTGCGTTCAATCTGTGTTTTGCACAGACAGGAACTTAACGGTAGGATCCCTTTCCGTTAATATCCTAAGTTGGTGGCAGCCGATACTGCCGTTAACCTGTTTAAACGGCCGAACCCTTGCCGTTTAGTTCTTCAGGAAAGAATAGTGAACTGTTCTTCCTTATATGATTATTTTTCGGGTTTTCACGCATGAGGATATACTGTAATTTTTATAAGCTATGTAATATATATAGTAGATCATGTTGTTAAATTTTTGTGAATTTTCCTTAATGGTATTAATTATTGAAATTGTCTGAAATGCATGTTAAACAAGTTTGAACATGGTAAATCACTATTTACATAATCCGTGTGGAATTTAAGTGACATAAAATTTCTAGATGATGTGGATAAGTGTCAATTCATGTCATGAAAATTTGGGAATTTTCCCATGCCTACGTAATTAGTTATAATTTCTGGATTTAAAAATAGGGAGCATGAGTAGGTTGTTTTAAATTTCCAGTAAATCATATGATGCTTGTTAAATTCCGGGGAAAAATTTTGTGATGATATGACTGTTAGACACAGGGCTATAAACTGCTAATTATGACCTTCATGATGTGAATCATGTGAAAATTGGTATGTATGATCTACAACTGTAAACAGCCTGTGGTTAAAATTTCATGTGGTTTGGGCAACAGTAAGTGATAATTATGTGAATTTCATGAAGAATGATTATTAAAGCATGCTTATTGTGATCATAGATTCGTTAATAGTTTTTAATGTGATTAGTGTAAATCCCTAAATGTTTAAGTCTTATGAACAGTAGTACTATGATAGGAGAAACTGAACCATGAACATGAATGTGAAAATGGAAATGATGTGTTAATTAGTGAGAAATTGTGTGTGTGTTAAATTAGAAAATGTGTAAATTGTGTCGTGTGTGACACTGCTTCCATAGAGGGCTGTGGAACCATACCGTGGTAAAGTCCCCAAATCTTCGTACAAGCAACTCAAATCTTCTGATAGAATTCTAGAGCCAAGAACTTCACTCCTTCTTGTCTTTGCTCTTGCTCTCCACACTGTAGTGAAAATCTTGAGAGAGCTCGTGTAGTTCTGAGAGTCTACTGTGTTTCTAGATCTTCTACTCTCAGTCCTGCTTGCTTCAGATCTTAGCTTGTTGAAGCTTGATATAGGGGCTTGTTTTTACTGCTTACCTTTGTTGTGGTTGTTCCCTTCTGTGTTGAAGGAAGACCTGGTGGGGTATCAAGGGTGTTGTTGTTCCCTTCTGTTGTGAAGGAAGACCTGGTGGGGTATCCAGGGTGGTGTAATTCCCTTCGTGTGAAGGAAGACCAGCTGAGCTGGGTGTTGTAGTGTCCATAGGGGGACTGTACCCTAGTTAGAGGAATCCTGAGTTGTTGCTCAGGGACTGGACGTAGGACTCCTAAGGAGAGGAGTCCGAACCAGGATAATTTCTTGTGTTGTGTGGTTGTTTTTTTGTGTGATTGCTCTTTGAACTAACTGTCACTAACCTTCATCGAAGAACGTCTTTGTGTGAATGTTTTAAGTACAGGTACTAATCAAATATTTTTAAAGACCCATTCACCCCCCCCTCTGGGCTTGTCAAATGGGCAACAAGTGGTATCAGAGAGAGTCTCTTCGACAAAGAAGAAAGATCCAACGATCTGAAGAGTAAAGATTCATGGCAGCCCAAGGTAACTTTGAAGGTCAGTCTGTCAACTGACCCCCTCTCTTTGATGGTGAAGATTATGCTTATTGGAAGACCAGAATGAAGTACTTTCTTCAAGGTCACGACTATCAGATATTGTCAATAGTAGAAGAAGGTGATCTCCTGGTCACAAATGAGAAAGCTCAGTGGACAGATGATGATAGGAAAAAGATCTCCTTAAACTGTAAGGCTAAGAGTATTCTGTGCTGTGCACTAAGCAAAAAGGAATTCACAGAGTTTCAGCCTGTAAATCCGCATGAGATGTGGGAAAAGCTTAGAATTACCTATGAAGGCACAGAAAGGTGAAGGAGACAAGAATTGATATTCTTATTACCCAATATGAAAGATTTCAGATGCAATCAGGTGAGTCCATAACCCAGATGTTCAGTAGATTCACAGATATCACAAATGGGTTAGGCGGACTAGGAAAGACCTATGAAATGGGAGACATGGTGAGGAAAATTCTTAGATCCCTACCATCTTCATGGACTCCTAAAGTTACAGCCATTGAAGAAGCTAATGATCTAAAGAGAATGTCTTTGGAAAAGCTCATTGGATCCCTTATGGCCAATGAGATAAACATGGAGAGATTAGGAGAATCCTCTAGCAGAAAGAAGCAGTCAAATGCGCTCAAGGCTGATGAAGAGTCGTCAGAAGAATCGCTGGACAACAGTGAGAACAGCAAGGACAGTGATGATGAAGAAGCTATACTGTCCAGAAGACTACAAGGAATTCTAGCCAAAAAGAAGAAGTTTTAATCTGGCAGAAGATTCTTCAAGAAAAATAAAGAGTTTAAGAAGCCAGAAGGAAAAGATCTGAAGAAAGGAGAACCTACATGTTATGAGTGCAAAAAGCCTGGACATATCAAGGCAAAGTGTCCAAAGCTTAAGAAAGATGGACACAAGAAGAAAGATAACTTCAGACGATTCAAGAAATACAAGAAGAAGGCAATGGCAGCCGCATGGGAAAACAGCAGCGACTCAGACAGTGAGTCAAGCTCAACCAGTGATGAAGAAGAAGCCAACTTGGCCTTCATGGCAAATACAGATGATAAGGTAACAACTGATTCCTCTTTGGTTCCTATAATGGTTCTGATTCTGATAATTTAGAGGATGCATTCAATGAACTATATGATAAATATAGAGATATATCTAAATTATTGAAACTTAGTAAGAAAAACATTACTTGTTTAGAGAATACAAACTTAGATCTAAAATCTGAAAATGAGCAACTAGAAAAATAGTTAACCGAACTTAAAAGAAGAAATGAGTTATTATGTGGAGATCTAAAGGACAAGAATGAACAAATAATTAAATTGGAAAACAGGCAGGCACAGATGAACTGAAAATAGAAATAAAATCATTAACAGATGAAAATGAGAAATTATCTAGCACATTGGAAAAATTCACAAATGGTAAAACTCCCTCATAATAAAAGGTGCTAGAAGATCAGGTAAGAAGAAAAATGGATTAGGATATACACCCCGATAATGAAGAAACCATAGTTTATCCTAAAAATATCCAACTCCAAAATTGTACCCGAACAAGATATAACATACAAAGCTAACTTCAAATATATAGAAAAAGTAAGTAAAATATCCTGCTGTAGTCATAGCAACAAGTTAGGACATATCATAATAACATCCCACAAGACATAAGAAATGGATAATCAAAGGTAAAATCAATGATACTAACCAATCAGGACCCAAAAGAATTGGGTACCTAAAACTTGATGATTTTATTTCAGGGTAACACTCGAGCATCCAATGGTATTTGGACAGTGGGTGCTCAAGGCACATGTCAGGGAATCGGAAGCTATTCACCCATCTACAAGCTGAAGAAGGAACGTTACCTATGGAGACAGTGGGAAAGGCACAGTGATTGGCAGTGGTTCTGTGAGCAACAAAGGAAAGGTAGTCATTGAAGATGTATTGCTTGTCAAAGGGCTGAAGCACAATCTCATCAGCATCAGCCAGCTTTGTGACAGAAATCATCAGATTCAATTTCAAGAGTCAAAGTGCAGCATATTAAAGGATGGAGCAGTAATTTTCGAAGCCAATAGAGAAAAGAACCTGTATGCACTTCATCTTGAAGAACTCAAGGATCAAGATGTCTGTTTGGCAGCAAACAAGGATAAATCAACTGAACTGTGGCACAGAAGACTGGGACATTGCAGCATAGAAGGTATGAGAAAATTGCTAAAGAAGAATCTTATGGAAGGTCTGCCAAAGGTCAGCACAAAATTGGATGGTGTCTGCAGACCTTGTGCCAAGGAAAAACATGTTAAGAATTCCTTCAAGTCAAAGACTGTAGTGACAACCTCAAAACCCTTAGAACTCCTTCATATGGATTTATTTGGGCCAATGAGAACCACCAGTCTTGGAGGAAAGAACTTCAGATTTGTTATAGTTGATGACTATTCCAGATTTACATGGGTGTCATTCCTAGAACATAAAGATGATACTTTTGAAAGCTTTATCAGCTTTAGCAAGAAGGTTCAGAAAGACAATAAATTTAGTATTATTAGTATTCGATCAGATCATGGAGGTGAATTTCAGAATGAGAAATTTGCAAAGTTCTGTGAAAATGAAGGGATTGAACACAATTTCTCAGCACCAAGGACACCACAGCAAAATGGAGTTGCTGAGAGGAAGAATAGAACTCTATTGGACATGGCAGAACAATGTTGTCAGAATATAATTTGCCAAGAGACTTTTGGGCTGAAGCAGTGAACACAACAAGCTATATTATCAACAGAGTAATGATCAGGCCAATCCTAAAGAAGACTGCATACGAACTGTTTAAAGGAAAGAAGCCAAGGATCAGCCACTTTAGGACATTTGGATGTCCTTGCTTCATTCACAATATGGAAAAAGGGACATTGGTAAGTTGGATGCCAAATCAGATGAAGGTATCTTCATGGGTATGCTTCTAAACCCAAAGGTTATAGAGTATTTAACAAATGTACCTTATTAATTGAACAGTCTGTGCATATATTTTTGAGATGAGACTAACCCTTCCTTGAGAAACGAAGAAGATAGTGACAATGATGATGCAGACAAACTGTCCAAGAAACTAAAGGATACCTCAATTGAAGACAGGGATGATCCACCTCTGGAAGACTTGCAACAACAAGATATTACACATAAAAATCTTCCAAAGGAGTGGAGATACAAGAAAGATCACCCACCTGAGAACATTATTGGTGATCCATCTGTAGGGGTAAGAATAAGAGGTAATGTAATACCTTGTGACTATCTAGCATTTGTCTCTTAAATAGAGCCTAAGACAGTCAATGAAGCTCTCTCTGATGAATCCTGGATTATAGCCATGCAAGATGAACTTAACCAGTTCAAGAGAAACCAAGTATGGTCACTTGTTCCCAGACCATCAGACCATCCAGTTATTGGCACCAAGTGGGTGTTCAGAAACAAATTGGATGAGGCTGGTGTGATTTTAAGAAACAAGGCTAGGCTGGTAGCTCAAGGCTATTCCCAGAGGAAGGCATTGATTTCGATGAAACCTATGCTCCTGTAGCTAGACTTGAGGCTATTAGGATTTTACTTGCATATGCATCTGCTCTAGATTTAAAATTATTTCAAATAGATGTTAAATCCACCTTTTTAATGGTTTTATTAAGGAGGAAGTGTTTGTTGAACAGACTCCAGGTTTCGATGATACAGAATTTCCTAAACATGTTTTTAAACTTCATAAGGCATTGTATGGTTTAAAGCAAGCACCAAGAGCTTGGTATGAAAGGCTTAGCTCTTTTTTATTAAACCATGGTTTCTTTAAAGGACAGGTAGATAGCACTCTATTTGTAAAATCAAAAGTTAAAAGCATATTACTTGTACAGATTTATGTAGATGACATTATCTTTGTATCTACTGATGAATCCCTTTGCAAGTATTTGAAAAGTTAATGCAGGGAGAGTTTGAAATGAGCATGATGGGAGAACTCAATTATTTCCTTGGACTACAATCAAGCAAGGAAAAGATGGCACCCACATCTGTCAAGCAAAATACACCAAAGAGCTTTTGAAGAAATTGGTTTTGAGAACACAAAGCCACTCTCAACACCAATGAGTACATCTACAAGGATGGATAGTGAAAGGATGGTAAGAAAGTAGATCAAAAGATCTACAGAGGTATGATTGGTTCATTACTTTACTTAACGGCCAGTACCTGATATTCTATTCAGTGTATGCATGTGTGCTAGGTATCAAGCAGATCCTAGAGAACCTCATTTAAACTCCATAAAAAGAATATTTAGATATTTATCTAGAACTCATGACTTAGGTTTGTGGTATCCAAAATCTTGTGAAATTAATTTAGTAGGATATTCTGATGCTGACTATGCTGGATGCAAAGTAGATAGAAAAAGCACCAGTGGTTGTTGTCAATTTCTTGCAGGGTATTTGATATCCTGGTCCTCAAAGAATAAAATTCAGTGGCACTGTCTACAGCTGAAGCTGAGTACGTGGCTGCTGGAAGTTGTTGTACACAACTCCTATGGATAAGCAACAACTTGAGGATTTCGGACTGAATATCAAATCAATTCCACTACTGTGTGACAACACCAGTGCTATCAATCTCCCAAAATCTAGTCCAGCATTCAAGAACCAAACATTGAGGTTAGATATCATTTTATTCGTGATCATGTAGCAAATGGTACATTGAAATATCTTTTATTGACACAAATGGTCATTAGCAGATATTTTCACAAAAGCCTTATTCGAGGAGAGATTTACGTCTCTTAGAAGGGATTGGGCATGTGTAATTTGTGAAGAGATTTGTGTTAAAAAACTGGCATATAATTTTTAGAAAAGTAAGTTTCCCTCCATGGCTTTAAGCAAAAGTAATTTAAATTATCTTTCCGGGCACGCTCTCTTTATAAAGTCTGTTGAGTGTGGTCAAACTTATTTGTCGTTTTCTGCCACCTTTTTGGCACCTCACTTTTCGGTATAGCATTTATTTAACTCCAAAATTGATGTGGGACGATTCACTCCTATCTTCGTTGGATCTTTGATTTTGATGATAGCCAACTATGATTCATTAAGTCTTAACTTTTTCACAGATATGCCAATTTCAAAGCAAGTCATAGACATTTTAAGTACATCCACAGTTTTCCATTAACCTCATCCAAACATTTCATTTCTTTGCAAACACCCTATCATCACTTGTGACAAATCAGTCCCAAACTTCAGAAATGCAAGAAATTCCGATCAAATTCTGAAGAAGACTTCAACCTGGCGAATTGCTCCCAGATCTGAAGGAACAAAAGGTCTGCATGCCTTGGACGATCCAATTGAAGGAGAATTTTGATCCATCTAAGTCTTCTTCCTGGAGCTGAAGCAGAGAAGCTGATCCCCATTCCTGAAGCAGAAATAGGGATCTTCGAACCAGTCCTATTCAATTTGAAATTCACTGTCCGACTGGTTTCTCATTTCAATTCATTCTATATTGGTGTTTTGTGTGAAGTGGTGCAATCCTTGTGCCCAATTTCACTGTGTGTGATGAATCTGAGATTTCAGTATCGGAGTGTGTGTGCTTCTTTGTGTCTTTTCTGAACTTGCAAGATAAGCCACAATTGTGTGTGTGTGTGGATGGTGGATGTAGGATACACTGTTGTGTAATCTGAACCACCCTAAATCTTTGTGTCATTGTGGTTTGCTTGACTTTTGCGCTAGATGCTTGATAGGCTCATCGAAATCTCACATCTAGCTTGCATAACTTGTTTAGAATTGCCATTAACACTTAGATTTCACACTCAATTAAGTTTCTCTATGTTTCTGTTGAAGTGATTTTAAAATTTGTAGAAATCTATTCAACCCCCCTTTCTAGATTTCTGATAGCAGTTTTTCCACAACATTTCATTTGGTATCAGAGAAGGTTCTCATTACACTTTAACTCTTTGATCTAACGATCAAGAGTTTATTGCTATGGAGAATGTTAGGGGATTTATTGCTGAAGGTCATTCAATCTCTAGACCTCCTTTTTTCGATGGATCTGACTATGCTATTGGAAAAACAGGATGCAAGTATTCCTTAGAGCACAGAATTATGAGCTCTGGAAGATTGTTGACAAGGGACCAGATGAACTTCTGAGGATGAAAGCTTATGGACCAAGGACCAGATCAACAAGTCCACACTCAGCTGGAGTGCCATGAATATGATGCAATGTGCCATCCATCCCAAGGAGTATTCCAGAGTATCCTCATGTAAGACTGCCAAGGAGATGTGGGATAAACTCCAACTTATTTATGAGGGAACTTCTGAGGTAAGGGAGACCAAGGCAAGTATTCTAGTCTCAGAATATGAAATGTTTAGAATGAAGAGTGATGAAACTATTTCTGAGATGTTTGCTAGATTCATGCTTTTAGTAAATGGTCTTAGAGGTCTAGGAAAGGAATATTCAAATAGTGACCTTGTTAGGAAAGTCCTTAGATCACTTCCACCAGCTTGGCATACGAAGGCTACTGTAATTGAGGACTCCAAAAATCTGTCAACCATGCAATTGGATGAGTTAATAGGTTCTCTAATGACATATGAAATCAACTTGAAAAGAAATGCATCTTTGAACACATCTAAGAAACCTATTGCTCTAAAAGCTTCATCTAGCTTAAAAATTGTTGCTAATCAATCTGATGAAAATGATGATTCTTCTGATGAAGAGAATGATGAAGAACTAGCCTTATTGACAAGGCATTTCAAAAAGTTTTGAGAAAGAAAGGAAAAGGTAAGTTCAAGCCCTTCATCAGAAAGGATGTTTCAAGGAAAAATGATTTCAATAAAAAATTGGAAACTACTAAAATGACTGACATTATTTGTTATGAATGCAGGAAACCAGGACACATGCTAGGAGAGTGTCCTGATTTAAAGAAGAAGCTGAAAAATTAGATATTCAAGAAGACAAGAGCAATGCTAGCTACATGGAGTGATGAGGATGAAGAAGACCAAGAAGAAGGTAGTTCAGATGAAGAAGAGGTGACATGTCTTATGGCAAGGCATGAAGAAGATACTGAGGTAAGTCCTTCCTTTGAGGATTTTACAACTGATGATTGGGAAGAAACCTATGTTGTGTTATTTGAAAAATTGTCTGAATTAAAACATGAAAAATAAGGCATTGAGAAGAAAAATGAACAGCATGGTGCAAACTCCTGAAGAATCTGAGCAATTCCAAGTGTTGACTGATGAAATCAATAATCTAAAAAAGGAGAAAGAATGTATGGATAAAAAAATTGATGAAATCAAGGAGAGATGTCAATCAATTGAAAAAAAAAACAGATTTTGATGAATGAAAATGAAAAACTCATAAATGAAAGAGAGGTGATACAAGAGGAACTAAAACTATTAAAGAAGAACTGGATGACAAGAAAGAGACCTTGTTAAAACTTGTCAAAGGCAAGCAAAACCTAGATGCTATCTTAGGAATTCAAAAGAACAACATCAAACATGGTCTAGGTTATCAGCCTGAAAACAAAGAAAAAATTGGACAAACCTTGATAACTTCATTTGTTCAAGGTAGTACCTCTTATAGCAACTTTGAAGAGAACATCAAAGAATGACCACAAACAAATCTAAAATCCAAAAACAAAACCCAAGTAAGACAAGAAAGAGTTCAAAGCAAAAATCAACAAAAATGGAAATCAAATGATAGATCAGATTTGTGTCCAAAGAACAACAAAAGTTTCTCAGTTGGATATAATTTTCATACCAAAGGAATAATTTCACACCACAAAGAGTCATGATGTGCACAATATGCAAGAAATCTGGTCATACTGATGAAAAATGCAGATCAAGAATAAATTTGAAGAAAATAAAACAATCTAGATTCCAAAACATCTTGCTGTTGAGCTGAAACAACTGATGGGACCCAAAGCAATTTGGGTACCAAAATTGTTTTTCTAAATCTGTTTTGCAGGAATGTCTTACAGCCCACAAGAAGGATAAGTGGTACCTTGATAGTGGCTGTTCAAGACATATGACTGGAGATAAAGGAAAATTTTCTACATTGACTGAAATTGATGGTGGACAAGTAATTTTTGGAGGTAAGAACACAGGTAAAATCATTGGAACAGGAAAAATTGGTAAGACTCCTTCAAGCTCCATTGAGAATGTTTTACTTGTTGAAGGTCTTGATCATAATCTCTTGAGCATAAGTCAACTATGTGACAAAGGCCTTAAGGTAATTTTCAATTCTGAATCATGTGAAATTGTTGAAAAAGATAATGGAAAAATAAAATTTCTTGGCCAAAGAATAAACAATGTTTACTTGGTTGATTTGGATAGTCATCAACATGAAAATTTGTGTCTTGTTGCCAATCAGCATGATCTATTTCAACTGTGGCATAGAAGGTTAGGTCATGCTAGTGAAATGTTCTGAATAAGTTGTTAAGAAATTCTCTTGTGAATGGTTTGCCAAAAATGAAGAAAAAGAAAAATGCAATGATATGTGCTTCATGTGCCCAAGGCAAACAAACCAGGAAATCTTTCAAATCAATTGCACCCTTAATCACATCCAAACCCTTTGAATTGTTGCATATGGACTTATTTAGTCCAACTAGGACACTCAGTCTTAGTGGACATAGATTTGGATTTGTGATTGTGGATGATTTTTCTAGATTCACATGGGTGTACTTTCTATCTCACAAGAGTGACACTTTAGAAAACTTCAAAGAATTTGTTGATAAAATTGAAAATGCAAAAATAAATAAAATCCATTCTATCCTTACTGATCATGGTGGAGAATTTGATAATAATTTATTTTTTGATTTTTGCAGGAATAAAGGAATTGAGCATAAGTTTGCTTCTCCAAGGACTCCTGAACAGAACAGAATAGTAGAAAGGAAGAATAGGACTCTAGTTGAAATGGCAAGAACCTTGTTGATTGAAAGTAAGCTTCCAAGAAAATTCTGGGCAGAAGCTGTCAATACATCATGCTATATCCTCAACAGGGTAATGGTAAGACCAGTCCTTAAGAAAACTTCCTATGAACTTCTGAAAGGTAAGAAACCTCACATTGCATATTTTAGAGTCTTTGGATGTAAAGTTTTCATTCACAATAATGACAAATATGATCTTGATAAATTTGAAAAGAAAAGTGAAGTAGGCATCTTTCTTGGATACTCTGAAAATTCAAGGTCATATAGAGTGTTTAACAATGAATCAAAAAATGTAGAGGAAACTCCTCATGTCATTTTTGATGAGAATATTGAAAAATCTACTACCTTACCTTGTTCAGGAATCAAGAAGAAGATGCTGACATTCTTATGAGAGAAAAAGATCAAATTGTGGAAAATGAAGAAGCTGTTGAACCTGAAAGTGTGTCGACACCACTGGACACTGAGTCGACACCAGAGCAGGTAAGCACAGCAACAAGAGGTAACTTCAAATACTCTAAAGACCATCCACTTGAGAATGTTGTTGGAAATGTTCATGACAGAGTTCATACAAGATCTCATTTTAGAAATATCATTGAACAAGATCATATGGCTTTTATTTCTCAAATAGAACCCAAAAACATTGAAGAAGCACTAAAAGATGATTCTTGGATAGAAGCCATGCATGATGAACTGAACCAATTCAAAAGAAATAAAGTCTGGAGTCTAGTTCCTAAAAATCCTGAAAACTCAATAATTGGAACTAGATGGGTGTTTAGGAATAAATTGAATGAGAAGGAAAAGTTGTCAGAAATAAAGCAAGACTGGTTGCTAAAGGATATAACCAAGAATTTGGAATTGATTTTGAGGAATCCTTTGCACCAGTAGCTAGATTAGAAGCAGTGAGAATTCTCTTGGCATATGCATGTTCCAAAAACTTCAAATTGTTTCAAATGGATGTGAAAACTGCCTTTTAAAATGGTTATATTAAAGAAGAAGTTTTTGTTGCTCAACCTCCTGGATTTGAAGATCTTGATAAACCTAACCATGTTTACAAATTGCATAAAGCTCTTTATGGTTTAAAACAGGCTCCGAGAGCATGGTATGATAGATTGAGCAATTTTCTGGTTAGTAAGAATTACTCTAGAGGTAAGGTGGATCAAACTCTTTTCACAAGATCAATTCATAATCATATCATTGTAGTTCAAGTGTATGTAGATGATATCATTTTTGGATCCACTAACCCTTCACTGTGTGAAGAATTTTCTAATCTAATGCACAGTGAATTTGAAATGAGCCTAATGGGAGAATTACAATTCTTTCTGGCTTGCAGGTCAAACAACATCAGGATGGATTCTTTATTAATCAAGCCAAATATGTCAAAGAGTTGCTCAAGAAATATCACTTTCAACAAGCTAAACAGCAACTACTCCCATGAGTACAAGCATCAAATTGGAAAAAGATGAAAAAGGTAAACTGGTTGATGCAAAGCAATACAGAGGTATGATTGGATCTCTTTTGTATCTTACTGCAAGTAGACCAGATATTCAATTCAGTGTGTGTCTTTGCACTAGATTTCAGTCTAGTCCAAAAGAGAGTCATTTGCTTGCAGTTAAGAGGATTTTTAGATATCTCTGTGGAACTTGTGATTTGGGTCTATGGTTTCAAATTGGATGTCATGCTAATCTAATTTCATATTCTGATGCTGATTATGTTGGGTGTAAACTTGACAGGAAGAGTACTAGTGGATATTGTCAATTCTTAGGAAATTGCATGATAACATGGGCATCCATGAAGCAACACTCAGTTGCACTATCTACTGCAGAAGCAGAATATGTTGCTGCAGGAAGTTGTGTAACTCAAGTGTTGTGGATTAAAAGTCAATTGCTTGACTACAACATTGATATTGGATGTTCATCTATCATGTGTGACAATACTACTGCAATCAATCTTTCCAAAAACCCAATTCAACACTCTAGAACAAAACATATTGAAATCAGACATCATTTTCTAAGAGATGAAGTTGCAAATAAAAACATTGAATTAGAATTCATCTCTACTGAAAAACAAATTACAGATATGTTCACAAAACCTTTGGTTGAAGATAGATTCACTTCCTTAAGAAGAGAACTTGGAATATGCAACCTGGAATAAAAATAAAATTGGATAAGAACTCTGTGGTTCATTATGCTAAGATTATGAGGTATATCAAATGGTGATTAGTGGAAGAACAAGTTATGCTTGTTTGAAAACTATCATTATGTGTGAGGAAAATCCTCCGCCTAGTACCCATGATCTAAAATGTGTAAGAATCATTCTGTTCTTTCTTTTGTATTGTGATTAATCATGTTTGTGTTCTTGATGAATTTGTCTGCCAAAATCTGAATGTTGAATGGCTCATTAATTCACATATTGAGGGGGAGCTTGCTGCTTGAGAAACAAAGGAAAATGTTTGAAAAATTGAATTCAGAATCATAACTGTTTATGATGACAATTAGATGAGATCAATAACTCAGGGGGAGCTAAAGAATTCAGTACCATTCTTCTATCATTAAACCAGAGTTAATTCAGTGTGCTGATGAATATCTTTACATGAAATGTTCATTCAGTCTTCTGAAGAACATAAGTGATGATTTCTTAAATGCTATAACATGTTCTTTCTGTTAATACTCCTTTTTACTTTGAATTCCTCAAGTAATTTGATTTCTTTCATGGATTTTTGCTCAATCATGTATTGATTTTAAACACTTACTTCAAGACTGATGAAAGGGTAAAGCTGTGTCAAAATCTCAATGTTCATTAAAAAAAAAGGGTTTTACAGAGCAATGACATAACACTGAGAAACTGCACACCTTCACAAACAGTGAAGTGCCATGTATGTCATGAAGTGCTGTGTTATCTCTGTTCTAAGGGGTAAATTTAAAAAATATATATCCAATGTTAACTGAGTAACTAGAAATATTGGCGTCTGATAAACGTATATTTCCATGTAAAAAGGTTTTCATTCACCCCTTGAGGCAGGATAATTAGTAAATCTCTAGTAACCAGGGATTCTGGTGTGTAAACAACATGTTTACTTGAGTGAAAAAGATTTACTATATTTGACTACTCATTACTTCTAAGTGACAAATAAAAAAAAATCAAAGAAAATGAACAGCTTAACCCTGCATTGATTCTTATAAAAGTGTTCAATCGCTATATGTGTTGTCTAAATCCTAAAGCAATCAGCACACTTTTGGTTAAGAAAAGTGGAAAAGGTTGACACTGACTGTATAGAATAGTTTATATCACTTAAGCAATCACTCTAATTCCTCCGAATTTCTTGGTGATTAATTTCTTGTCAGATATCTTTCAGCCCACTAATTACTAAATGGGATAATGTTAAAAAAGGATATGATTTCTTTATCATATTAAAAATCCCTGAATAATTGATTTCAGATTTGACTCATCATACCCTACCACTTCTGCTTGATATCTTTTTGGATGATGTCAAAGAGGGAGAAGGATTCATGTTGATTACTTTTTAGGCATGCATCTCTGGGAAATACATTTCTTTTTTATGTGAATGCTAGCACATTTATTGCAAGCACATTTCTTGCATTGCTGAATGTTTGTATGAGTGATTTGTCACAAGTGAATGATATGGTTTTTTGCCAAGAAATGAAATGTTTGGATGATGTTAATGGAAAACTGTGGATGTACTTATCATGTCTATGACTTGCTTTGAAATTGGTCATATCTGAAGGAACAAGAGGTCTGCATGCCTTGGACGATCCAATTGAGGAGAATTCGATCCATCTAAGTCTTATTCCAGGTGCTGAAGCAGAGAAGCTGATCCCAATTTCTGAAGCAGAAACAGGGATCTTCGAACCAGTCCTATTCAATTGAAATTCACTGTTCCGACTTTCTCATTTCAATTTCATTCTATATTGTGTGTTCGTGAAAGTGGTGCAATCCTTGTGCCTAATTTCACTTGTGAGTGATTGAATATGAGATTCGGTATCTCAGTGTGTGTTGCTTCTTTGTGTCTTTTCTGAACTGGCAAGATAAGCCACAATTGTGTGTGTGTGGATGGTGGATTGGAGGATCACTGTTGTGTAATCCGAACCACCCTAAATCTTTGTGTCATTGTGGTTTGCTTGTCTTTTGCGCTATGCTTGATAGGATCATCGAAATCTCACCATCTAGCTTGCATAACTTGTTCAGAATTGCCATTAACACTTAGATTTCACACTCAATTAAGTTTCTCTAAGTTTCTGTTGAAGTGATTTTTAAAATTTGTAGAAATCTATTCAACCCCCCTTCTAGATTTCTGATAGCAGTTCTTTCCACAACATTTCATCTTCTACCTTTTTCCCTCTTTCGTCTGGTTACCTGAGCCAATGCCCTAACGACTTCGACATCGACTCTCTGTAAATTTGAAGCCCTTCACCTCCACCCGCGAAGAATTTCTTGAGGGCTTTCACTTTTGCCACCATCTCCTCCGTTCTGAAACCCTCCTTCACTCAAATCCATGGCCACACCAGTTGTTTCCGGCAGTCTTAGGGGCTACGACACTGAGTACCTCTCTCCTGAGCAGCAGGAAAGGTTCACGTTCGTGAAGACCAAACTTTGTGGAAATAAGGCAGTGGATGTAGCTGATCTTAGGAAGAATGGCATGCACAGCATAGTGGCCGCAGTGAGAAGAATGCAGTGGACAATCATTTCGACCTTCTCTAAGGTAAGCTATCCGGACCTTGTGAAGGCGTTCTACTGTGCTTGAAATCAGAGGCAGATGGGTCCCTGACATCTTCAGTCAAGGGAACCACGATCAAGATTGATTACAATCTTCTGAAGACTCTGTTTGATGTAAGCTCGACTGGTCACAGTGGAATCCACACTGTGGATACACAGGTCAAGGGTCTCGGAATCATTGGTCCTGAATTCCGGTTAAGAGATGGGAAAATAGATATCAATCAGTTGAATGCATTCAACCGTCTTCTGCACTTTATTGTTTGTCAAATTCTAGTTCCTAGAAGTGCAACTTTTTCAACCTGTACCAAGGCAGATTCATATATGATGTTCTGGGCCATACAGAACAAGGAGATTAACATGGCCGAAGTGATGATAGAGAGGATGAAGTTTGCTCGTGATCAGATTTGGGACACCAAGAGTAAGCTCAATGTATCTCTGCCTTATGCTCACTTGCTCACCAAGGTTTTCAAACACTTTGGTGTTGATCTGTCTGGGGCAGTAGTTGAGAAGATGGGCCAGAGCATTAGGTCCAGAAATCTTAGAAAAAGTGGTTTCTCAATCATTAATGGTGTATGGACCAAGACCTCAGTGGCTGAGGGCGAGGCTATAATTGGCGAAACCCCTGAAGTCCAGCCAGAGGAAGTGGTAGCACCAGCAGCAGTGGCAGCAACAGCAGTGACACCAGATGCACCGGAATCAACTTCAACTCAAGGAGCAGTTTTTGAGCCAGAATTTTCAGCAGAACCAGCAGCAGGAGCACCAGCTGAAGTTGCATCCGCAGCAGAAGAGGCACCAGAATCATCAGTTGTAGTAGAATTGGAAAGAGAAAGTGCAGAGGAAGTCTCAGTGGCACCAGCAGGAGCTGTAGTGGAAGAAGCTATGGCATCTGCCCACCTTGAAGATGCAGCTGTAGAAGATGCTCCCAGCCATGAGGAGCAAAATGCTAGTGAGCCTCAAATATCAGAATCCGTGGCAGTGGGCCACAATGTTGAAGTACCTGTGATGGAAGAAGCTCCCATTCAGGGGAGCAAGGAAGTATTGCAGAAGATGTTCCTATTGAGGGGGAGTAGTCTGTCAGCCCAAATATCCCAGAAGAAACCTCTGTTCCAATGGTAGATACCTCCGGCTTAGGCACTTCATTGGAAGAAAATGAAGGCATACCTCAGGGGGAGAGCACTGAAAACCCCCCAAAAGAATATTTCTGAGATGGGGAAACGGCTAGCTCCTCAGAATCTGATGAGGATGCCAATATTAATGAAGTACAGGATCCTGTGAACCAAGCCAAGGAGAAAAGGATGGAAGTTGCTCCAGAACTTCCTCTTCTTGCAGATGCTCCATATCAAAGGACCCAGAGGCAGAAGATTGTGATACAACTGAATCCTGTCATAGAAAGATTAGATGTTCAAGGAGAAATCATGTGCTCTTTACAGTCCGATGTAAATTCAATTTTCATGAGCCAGGCCTCCACCTCAAAAGAGATGTTACAAGTGAGGAATGCAATGAAATTGTTCAATAAGGAAATGGGATCCATGAAGGCCTTACTTTCAGAAGTTCTGCAAACCATAAAAGCTCAAGCACCTCCATCTTCTGAGCCTCCTTCTACATCAGCTGCAGAAATGGAAGGGCCATCTGTGGTTTCAGAAGAAGTACCTTTGGAGTCAGGGCCATCCGGGCCCTCAGTTCAGGAGCAAGGGCCATCAGGGCCTCCAGCTAAAGGGTCAGGACCATCCGAGCCGGCAGGGAATAAGCAGATTCCAGCAGAAGAACCTGTTGTAGATCTAGTGCCCCAATTTCTTCTCCCTCTCAAACCTCTGCTCCTCCATCTCCTCCTTCAGCCTCCACTGCTCCACCTGCACCTCCAACCTTTAAGCAACCACAACCTAGAATCATCTCCTCACCAACACCTTTTTCCTCTCAATCCACCTCACCTCTTGCCTCTTCAACACCCTTTCCTCCACCTCCTCCTATCTTTGAGGTTCCTGCAGCCTCATCATCAGCTGGAGCCTCCTCCTCTGGTCCCTCATCATCAGTTGGACCATCTCATCACACCTCTTCTCATCCACCATCCCTTCTTCATCCTCATACTCCTCCCTCCTTCATCACCATCATCCCAGAAAGAGCTCAAATTGATGGTCCCTATCTGAGCCCCATCAAAGACGAATTTGAGGACACCATTCTTGGCTCTGTTCTCAAAGTTGGCGAGTATATTCATGTCTCTGATCCTTCCTGTCCTCCCTCTAAGAAAATAAAAACCTCCTCTTCATCTTTCAATCCTTGTATCCTCCCTTGTGGTTTTCTCTCACAGAGGTCACTAAAAACAAGCCTCTCTACAGGGAATACCTCACCAAGGTTGTCTTTGCCACCCTCTTCAATCTTCCTTTCCTAAACCTTTCTGACCATCTTCACACCATCCTACCTTACACCTCTCTTACCAAGTTTGTAAGGAACAAGATCTTCTCTTCTGCTCAATCCTTATCTGAAGAAGAATGGGCACGCTCAAATAAAGTCCTCTACAACAAGTTTCTCTCTGCCAGATCTGAAGTTTTTCCTCCCAGGGATCACTCTCTCACCTTGTCAGAATGGTTTCTGCTCCACCATTCCAACATCTGGGCTCCCTTCATCCAGAAAGAGATCAAGCTAATTAGGCAATTCAAGATGTTTAATGATTATAGGTATCTTCATCATTTACCTGAAGTCCAGCTCAGTCAGTTCAGACAAGCCATCCGCAATCTTGGATCTGAGCATGGCACTGTAGCAATTCAAGTGGACTTTGCTACTCTTCAGCTGCCAGAGGCTACATATCTTCCTCCTCTTCACTCTTTGCTTATGGGTACACCAGTGGGCTCAGTTATTTTTGAACGTTTTGCTAGAGTGATGGGAAGAATCAAAGTTTAGAAGGGCAGTGTGGTAGCTTTCCCCAGATTTATCTTTAGGGAGTACCACCTAGGCCACATCCGTGCTAAGATTCTAGCTCTTGCCTTGTCAGAATGTGAAAGACTGACACCTACAGGTTGGGCCAAGTTCTATCCCTTATCTGCTCAGCAATTGTCGGATACAAATGCAACCTTAGCCAGGGAAGGCCGCCCTCCAATCTCAGCTGCAACCTTTCTGGACATGAATTCCCTCCACCTTGTAAATGATCGTCTTCAAATTTGGGTGGAAAGGTACAAAGTCTATGTCACCATGCGCCAGGAATTGAAGCATAGGTAGATCTTCTATCCTGTTTTCCTTAATCAGTTTCTTGCTTGTGCTAGCTTTGGAAAAGTCACCTTCTACAAGATATCCTTGGACAGAGATCCGTACCATGATTTCCTTGAAGCTCAGTTGGTCCTTCACCTCAAAGAATGGCTCCCTCTATGGGACCAAATTATAATGTTGGCCCTGGACCCTTCAAGATTTACTTTGTGAAGCAGGAAGAGCAGGCCTGGGAGATTATTTCTCATTTTGCCTCTCTTTTATCCCCTGCTCATTACTTACCTGTACCTCCTCAGAATGAATGAACTACATTTGCTTGTCTCTGCTTATCTTTTCTCCTCATTCTTTATCCCAGATTATCTTTTTGCTTAATGACAAAAAGGGGGAGAAAAATACTTAGCATGTCTGAAATACATTCCGCAAATATTCATATTTTTTATTTTATTATTACTATTCATGCTTAGTGTTAAGGGGAGAAAAATATTTAGCATGTCTGAAATACATTCTGCAAATATTCAGATTATTTATTCTTGCTTATTGTTAAGTTTTGTCATCACCAAAAAGGGGGAGATTGATGTTCAGTCTGTCCCCATGTAATTTTAATTAATTACATATTTATTTTGGTGTTTAACAAAACCAAACAAAACCCTATCAAAAAGTTCTAACACATACTTCATAAGTCTTAAGTACAGGAAATATACCAAGGTCAAACAAGCCAATATTGGTAAGTATCACCTTTCTAAAGCTTTAATCATTTCAAGATTATATTTCTCTAAGTCCACACTGACTCCTGTTGAAAGCCACAACGATTTACTTATGTGTGTATCGATTTCAATAGAGCTATAACGTTTTGATATCATAACGATTTCTTTATAAGACTGAAATATCATGTGGTTTCAAACAAGTCGTTCCCGTAACGATTCTTAAGTTATCGTAACGATTTCCTTAAAAATCGTAATGACTTGCTCGTCGTAACGACTCTTTAAATTATCGTAACAATTTCTTTAGAACTCGTAACGACTTGCCCGTCGTAACGACTCTTTAAGTTATCGTAACGATTTCTTTAGAACTCATAACGACTTGCCCGTCGTAACGACTCCTTAAGTTGTCACAACGACTTCTTTAGAACTCGTAACGACTTGCCCGTCGTAACGGCTCCTTAAGTTATCGCAACGATTTCTTTAGAACTCGTAACGACTTGCCCGTCGTAACGACTCCTTAAGTTATCGCAATGATTTCTTTAGAACTCGAAACGACTTGCCCGTCGCAACGACTCTTTAAGTCATCGACTTACTTTTCATAACGATTTGTTAAGTGTTCATAACGATTTCTTCGTTGAACACATCGACTTGCTTTTCATAACGATTTGTTAAAGTGTTCATAACGATTTCTTCGTTGAACACATCGACTTGCTTTTCATAACAATTTGTTAAGTGTTCATAACGATTTCTTCGTTGAACACATCGACTTGCTTTTCATAACGATTTGTTAAATTGTTCATAACAATTTCTTTGTTGAACACATCGACTTGCTTTTCATAACGATTTGTTAAGTGTTCATAACAATTTCTTCGTTGAACAAATCGACTTGCTTTTCATAACGATTTGTTAAGTGTTCATAACGATTTCTTCGTTGAACACATCGACATGCTTTCCATAACGATTTGTTAAGTGTTCATAACGATTTCTTCATTGAACACATTAACTTGCTTTCTATAACGATTTCTTCAGTATTCATAACGATTCCTTTAAATGAATATAACGATTTGCTCTCTATAACGATTTCTTCAGTATTCATAACGATTCCTTTAATGAATACAACGATTTGCTCTCTATAATGACTTGTTGGTATTCATAACGATTTCATAAGTCATATAGACAACGACTTTATGGTTTATATCGACTTGATATTTATCTTATCTCTTAAAGCGTTGAATAGTCAAAGTCTTCTCTTATCTGTCTGACTGCTGTGCATTTAATGAAGATAGAACGTATCTCTGCATGCATACATATGATATCTTTTCATTATTGTGCATATTTTGTCAACATCCTTTAAAACCAACTATTTGGCATTGCTATTTTGGTGAATATTCACATCAACGTTTACTGACAACAAGAGACAGCCTAGCTGTCTACTGTTCTAGCATTTAATATGTGCAGGGTCCTAAAGATATCTTGCTATACAACGTTGGATCATATAGACGCCAGAAGACCTTATCTCTTTGCGTGCTCAATTGGATAAAAGATTGTTGACTAGAAGTTTCCAAATGTCAAGCAGTCTAATGTCTACCAATCTAGGAGACAACGGTTACTTCAACGACCATATTTCAAATGGAGATATAAATATAGGACAAAAGATTAGAAGAATGCGAGGAATAATCAACGTACAAGCAACTCAAATCTTCTGATAGAATTGTAGAGCCAAGAACTTCACTCCTTCTCGTCTTTGCTCTTTGCTCTCCACACTGTAGTGAAAATCTTGAGAGAGCTCGTGTAGTTCTGAGAGTCTACTGTGTTTCTAGATCTTCTACTCTCAGTCTTGCTTGCTTCAGATCTTAGCTTGTTGAAGCTTGATCTAGGGGCTTGTTTTTACTACTTACCTTTGTTGTGGTTGTTCCCTTCTGTGTTGAAGGAAGACCTGGTGGGGTATCAAGGGTGTTGTTGTTCCCTTCTGTTGTGAAGGAAGACCTGGTAGGGTATCCAGGGTGGTGTATTCGTGTGAAGGAAGACCAGCTGAGCTGGGTGTTGTAGTGTCCATAGGGGGACTATACCTTAGTTAGAGGAATCCTGAGTTGTTGCTCAGGGACTGGACGTAGGACTCCTAAGGAGAGGAGGTCCGAACCAGGATAATTTCTTGTGTTGTGTGGTTGTTTTTCTTGTGTGATTGCTCTTTGAACTAACTGTCACTAACCTTCATCGAAGAACGTCTTTGTGTGAATGTTTTATGTACAGGTACTAATCAAATATTTTTAAAGACCCATTCACCCCCCTCTCTGGGCTTGTCAACTGGGCATCATGTAAGTGACTATGTGAATACGTGAATATGTGAACCCAATGTGATAGCATGTAGAATTGTGAGATATGATATGATGGAGTTAGATTCATGTCAAAACAGCAAGCTTAGTATGTTTACAAATGTGATATGCATGTGGAAAAGTACGTAGAATCCATGTTAGGAACGCTCTTCCTTTATGTGTAAAATTCCATGTCTCAATTGCTAACATGTTGCAACGTAGATATAAATTTAGCTATCATGTGAGTAAATGTATAGAAAGCATGCGGTAGGTATATTATTGTGGAATGACATCAACCATGTATCATGTGTTATGAAATTGGTAGAAGTATCATGATAGGCTTTCTTAAAGATTGTTCAAACCATGTTGCATGTATTGATTGACGTAATTGAGAGTAAAATGTGCGCATGATGTGTGTATGTATAATGTGTATGGATTACTTGTTGAGTCTTTTAGACTCACTCTTGCTTCGGCGTACAGGTTTAGCAGGTGACCCTACTTCCTTGGAGGAGATCGTTGAGAGCGATTCCGAGCGAGGAGAGTAGGTTGTTGGGGAGTCACCGACATTGTACTTTCTTCTCCATAGTATGAAATTTGAGACGTGTAATTGTGGATGAACAATGTAATTTGGATCTAGAATTTCATTATGTGGACTTTAGTTTCTTTAAAATTGCTATATGGGCTATGTATGTCGAATGTGGATGATGAAATAAAATTGACAGTTAGTTCTTTTACTTCCGCTGTTCTATGACTATATTTGTGTACATCTCAATCTTGTGGTAGTGATGGGTAAATGTCCCACTGTAATGACGTTCACTATCTCGACGTGGATTGGTATAATCGTACCGGTATAAGGAGGGTCGTCACAGAGATTGGTATGATAGCCATGGTTGAGACTGTACATAAATATATATAAGTCATCATCTTCATTACATGCTAAGTCTCTATAGAATTGTCCACATGTGTAGAAGTGATTAATAATCAATGAAAGGTAGATAAGAAAGTGGTTAGGAACTAAATAACATAATTTCTAATAGTGATTAAATTAATTGCAGCATATGGCTTCATGCGGTAGACGTGGTGGTGTACCTACTCGTGATGGCGAGTAGAGGAGAGATGAGCCTAGGCGTGAGGACCAGGGTGAGCAGTAGGCCCCAGCACCCCAGGGTCATGTGCTTCCTCCTCCACCACCAGTGGGATATGGAGTGTTCATGCAGGGTCTAGTGCAGGCCATGCAGACGCAGGCCCACACCCAGGCTGCACTCCAGGCTCAGTTGGAGGCTCAGGTTAGAATAATAAGATAAAGAGTAGTCTATTTTATTTAATTGCATGATGTTATGTTGAATATGTGTTGCTTGTTGTTTGTTGTAGCAGGCTCAGGTTCCAGTTTCCCAGGCTCAGGACCATGGTGGACTCTCCATCATGGAAAGGTTCAAGAGGATGTTGCAACCCTCTTTTAAGGGGGAGAGTGACCCATTGCTAGCTGAGAGATGGATGAGGGAGATCAAGAAGATCTTCCAGGCTATTAGGTGTGCGGACGATGACAAGGTTACTTTAGCCACCTATATGCTACAAGTATGTGTTAGTTTTATATGTTTGTATACCCTGTTAAGTTAAAGTTGTTTAGTTGGGTGCTTATGAAGGTTGTGTTGTAGGAGAGAGCCAATGTGTGGTGGGCTTCCTTACTGCGTACCCGGTTCGAGGACGGTGCTATTGATGTTGCTTGGGACAAGTTCGTGAGGCTCTTCCGGGCCAAGTTCGTCCCCGAGCATATCCAGGATAGGATGGAGCAGGAGTCCCTTTCTTTGACTCAGGGCTCCATGACTATACTCGAGTACGAGGCCAGGTTTGCTGAATTATCTAAGTATGCACCCCACATAGTGGCAGATGAGCGCAGGAAGGCAAAGAAATTTGTGATCGGCCTTAAGCCATCACTGAGGATGAGGCTTGTGGCATTTGATCATCGTACCCTGGATGAGGCCCTTAGCACTGCTTGTAGGCAGGAGGGTGAGATGGAGCAGTACCTCGAAGAGAAGAAGGCTTCGCAGAAGAGGCCTGCAGCTCCTTTCCAGCGGCAAGATAAGAAGAAGGCAGTGTACCAGTCACCGCAGTGCCCAGTGGCAGCCAACAGTACTCAGGTACCTTCTCAACGTTCCCCGAGTATAAAGAAGGAGTGTCCTCATTGCGGGAGGACACATGGTGGTACGGAGTGTTGGATGGTAGCGGGGAAATGCCTGAAGTGCGTGAGTAGCGACCACAAGATCAAGGATTGTCCGAGACTTCAGTAGAGAGTCCAGCGTGGAGCGCCAGCCCCAGTAGCGGCAGCAGTAGCAGCACCAGCTACAGGATGACCAGGAAGGCCTCGAGCCCAAGCTCGAGTGTTTGCTCTAGCACGAGAGGATGCCGAGCAGGCGGAGCATGTCACCGAAGGTACGATATTATTTCTAGGTGTGCACGCTCGGGTTTTGTTTGATACAGGTGCCACTCACTCGTTCATGTCCGAGCGTTTCTCTAGGCAGTTAGCTCTAGAGTTAGAATTAGAGTCTGAGGAGTTAGAGGTTCCTTTGTCTGTGCACACACCCGCAGGCACGATATCGACTAGGAAG
Source organism: Colocasia esculenta (assembly GCA_014218235.1). Lineage (NCBI taxonomy): Eukaryota > Viridiplantae > Streptophyta > Magnoliopsida > Alismatales > Araceae > Colocasia > Colocasia esculenta. The sequence continues at coordinate 54,889,422 of CM024759.1, read as the reverse complement.
TGTATTTCGTCGTTACCTGTGTGCATTGAGGATAGGGTTCTAGATGGGTGTTTCTTCTTGCTAAAGATGAAGGACTTTGATGCCATTCTTGGTCTGGATTGGCTAGAGGAGCACTATGCGTTAGTAGATTGTCGTGTGAAGAGGATTGTTTTCCGCATTCCTGGTGATGACGAGTTCTCTCATCCCTTGCCAAAGAACGTGGCAGGAAAGTTGGTCATCTCTGCCATGAATGCGATGCGCATGGTAAACAAGGGTTGTGATGCTTTTCTTGCCAGCGTAGTGTTAGTACCCGAGACTGATGAGTCACATACTCTTGCAGAGATCGTTGTAGTGCAGGATGTTCCAAACACCTTTCCCGATGATTTGTTTGGATTGCCACCGGATAGAGAGATAGAGTTCACCATAGAGTTGCTTTCGCCCACCTCTCCTATCTCGAAGGCTCCATATCGGATGGCACCTGCGGAGTTAGCCGAGTTGAGGAGGCAGTTGCAGGAATTACTAGATAATGGATTTATTCGCCCAAGTGTTTTTCCTTGGGGTGCACCTGTATTGTTTTTAAAGAAGAAGGATGTGTCACTTAGGTTATGCATTGATTATAGGAAGCTAAACCAAGTGACTGTGAAGAACAGGTATCCCTTACCTCGGATAGATGATTTATTCGACCAGCTGCAAAATGCATCAGTCTTTTCTAAGATTGATTTGCGGTCTGGCTATCATCAGTTGAGGATTAGGAGTGAAGATGTGACGACCCTCATTATACCGGTACGGTTATACCAACCCACGTCGATATAGCGAGCGTCATCACAGTGGGACATTTACCCAACAATAACGTTTAGCTGAGATACACGTGAATATAAGAACAAAGTAGCGGAAGTAAAAGAACCACTGTCTTCATTTCATTCATCATCCACATTCAACATACATAAATTGATAACATTGAAGAACTAAAAGTCCACATAATTAAATTGCTGAAAATTTAATACATAAATGTCCGCACTTATACATTCCCTTTCCATAGTAATTCTAATACAATGTTGCAATTACATACTATGAAAATCTCAAAATGTCACAAGTACTCCAACACTCTAATCTCCACGCTCGGAGTCGGTCTCTAACGTCTCCTCCACAAGTGTCTCATCACCAACTACACCTGTACGCCGAAGCAAGTAGTGAGTCTAAAAGACTCCGCAAGTAATTCTACAAATATCGCACATGCACATATCATAGTAGGTTCTACATACACATTCACAAGACACAATATGTAGCATGCTTAACATTAAATTTTACAACCTATCATGGTGAATCTACAATTTAAACACATGGACTATGCTTTCAGATTTTCTAAATCAAAATCATCTATCACATGCTTTCTATTCATTCCTCACATAAAAATCTACCTTCAGCCAACTAAGACATGGAAGCCATTAACATAAATTCCCGAGCATGCATGAAAGGTAACATACTTGTCATGGAATCTACACATTCCTACGCATATACGTAACCATTTTACATGCTTTAAGCTTGCTGGTTTTACATACTTTAGTAACCATAATCTAACACATGAGAGCTACAACAACGATTAAAACGCAACATGTGCACAACCAAGTATGAGAGTTGTTTACATATGCTTTAACAATTATCCATAGCATGGATTTTAGGCATTTTGCATACATAAACATGATCATAACAAAGTAAAGCTACTGTTTAAGCATGATTTTAGATTGTCATAACATGGATTACAAACTCACATCCTCACATTTTGGTTTCACATCTCTACACAATTCCAAATTTACATATTTCACACTTTACACATGCACTTTTACACATTGTTCACATTCACATTTTTCACATGAACACATACACATTTACACATTCACATTTAGTGCCGTGACACATAGTCCAAACCACCAAAGAAGGACACAACACATCACATCACATAGACGACATCTAGGCAACACAATGGCGACTCTTGGACTGCGCAGACCGGGAGAACAAGTGTCCACCCTAACCAGTGGTACTTGTCCACCTCCAGGATTTCCCCTAATGCCCTTAGGGTCACTTCACATTGAACCTTCTCAGGGGGACTTTTCCCTGATACGGTTCCACTGCCCTCTGTGGAAGCAATGTCACACTTGGCACAATTTACACATTACATGTTTTCCGATTTAAGCACTTAGTTTAGCACATGACACTCACATTTTACTCATTCACTCTTTTACACACATGGTGCTCTATTTTCCCGACATGTCACTACAATTACAGAAATTTAGTGCTCAGGAGATTTCACTAATCAGGTTGCTATATACAAAATCAAATCATTTTTACAACAACATGCATTAGTTTCACAATTTCACATGGAAAATTCATAGTGCAATGAAAAATCCGATTGGCCAAGCGTATGTCACAACATGACCAATTATCCAAATTAGGAAACTAAGTCGGAAAACCGTTAACACGGAAAGATAACGCGCCCATAAAACAATCGAACATATCAGAGAGACTTTCAACATCATGAAATGAATAACCATTATTGGGTTTGGACCAATGGACCTCTCATAGCTCATCAAGAAATTCAAATAAGAAAATACAATAAAAATCATAACTCTATTATTCCCTAATTAAAAAGGGAAAACCTATAAGATAAATTCCAATAAATAATGGGTTTGGTTAAATAGACCCATTAGAAACTAGTGGGCCAAAATAAGGATTTTAAAAATAAGAATAATGGGAAAATACCCTAAATTCGTAACTAAATTATTACCTAAATAGAAAAAAGGTATTTAATGCATTAAATAGGAAGTTGAGTTGGAATTGGATCCCTAAACCTACTCCATATAGTCTAGCACGAATATAGCTCCCATCCTAACCCAAATAGGAGGTGGAAAGCTTGAAAGGAGGTTGGGAAGGAGGAAATTCGGAATTAAATAGGAGTTAGAGTACTATTAGGAATTAGAAACATAACTAGCATAAATACACCTCTTAAACCCTCTTGGCCGACCCAAGCTCGTGCCAAAGGATTCCTGGACTAGGAGGAGAGGCCAAGGAGGAGGAGATTTCGTGGGAAGAAGAACCTTTCAAGCTCTCAACCCCGTTCTTCAAGTTCTAGCCCTAGAAGAAGAAATCGAGTCAAGGTAGGCATTCTCACAAGCATAAACCATGAATTTTTTTCTGTAGGTTCTTCCTACCCTCTTGAACGAAACCCCCAAGTTTCATATTTTTCCATCAATCCTATCTTTTGTTCTTAGTTTTTGAAGAACTGCAAACATGATAACCCCGAGGTGTCATGTTTAATTCAAATCTCTATGTATACTTGATCCCATGCTACGAAAGTTTTACTGTAGATACTTCATGTTGTTAGGGATCATTTGCCCCTAAAAAGCCTAAATTTGATTGAGCATGTTGCTCGAATTAAATCAGTCTTGCTCTCTATGTCATGTTCTATGTTACTCATCCTTGTTCGTTCTCAAACCATGCTCTCTCTCTAATTCCGATTTACTGGAAGTACTCTTACATGTCTAGTTTAATTTGCAACTGGTTTCATGATTTTTCGTTCACTATACAATTAGTTATGATTTTTCAAAGCACCCTGTATCATTCGATTTCAAGTTGGCCCGCAATCCAAAGCCTGGTCTGAATCCTGTCAGAGCCAGGTGCAGACAACCAGATTGCGACAGGCCGATATGTCGCCTTCTGGGTCTGATTACGACCATCCACTTGTCGCTTTCTCAAGCCATCGCGACGCCTTCCTTGTCTCTTTCTGAATGCGACAGTACCTATGTCGCGTTCTGGCCGCCTGAGCAGACAGCCATGTCGCAACCCGTACAGGACCCTGTCGCGTTCTGCCTGGCCCATGTCGCAATGCTCATTGAACTATGTCGCCTTCTCAGTTTTTTTGATAACGCCTTCTTACCGTTATACCCCCAGTAAAAACCCTACTTAAAAATGGTGCTATATTGAATGATTTAAAATACATGTTCACAACTTATTTCTATCTATGATTTCTCTTGCACTTGCACACACTTGAACCATCCATTTATGGCTGAAATCTTGCAGAAAATATCTCATAATGTATCTGGTAATTTATTGCAATAAAGCATATTAATTGCCCTATTTTAAAGGACTTGTATTTGTTTCTTGCGTTGTTTATATACCGATATCGACGCTCCACTGTTCTAGAATTCCTCTAGCACGTCGAGCACATGTTTTATATACACACTTTACTTGGCTTGTGGTGAACTCTCCGTCGGATATTCCTTTCGCCGGACTAGTGAACTCTTGCACAAGGCCTCCGTAAGTCTTCTCTGATCATGGATTTGTTGGCCCTTTTGGTACGGCAGCAAGCAAACCTAGAGGGGGGGTGAATAGGTTTTTCTGAAATCTGAAATAGAATCTTAAACACCAGAATTAACACTTGAAGGTTTGGTTAGTTTAGTGTGATAAAGAGTAGCAGTGCGGAAGCAAATAAACAATCACACAAATAACACAAGAGATTTATCCTGGTTCGGCCCTTCCCACATGGAAGTCCTACGTCCAGTCCCCAAGCAACTTCTTGGGATTTCACTAACCAAGGGTACAGTCCCCCTTAAGGACACTACAACACCCAGCACCCCAGCTGGTCTTCTTCTCTTTCCCGGGCAAGAAGGCAGCCCACTTCTCTTACAGGTAAAGAAGCCAACCTCCTGGTACAAACCCCAGTGCGGTTCTACTAGACACTAACCCCTAGCTAGGTTAACAACTGTATACAGTCCTACAGCCGGACAAGGATCTTTCTTAGAAAAGAAAGAACAAAGCTGAGAGTTGGAACAAATAAAAACCAACCAAAAGAACTCTCAGCAAAAGACTCTCTCCCCCAGATTACAAGATGCACACAGAGAGAGAGAGAAGAGAGGAGAAGGAGCTTGAATGCTTCAGTGCTTTAGATGCTTGAACACTTCTTCTTGGGCTCAGGCTCTTTCTCTCTTTTCCTTTGAGTGTATGTGGAGTTGAGGTTCTTCCCGGATGTACACTCTTGAAAAATCTTCAGGAAAGCTCATACTTCTTCTTCAGCCTTGCTTCATCTTTTATATGAGCAATTTGAATAAATCCGTTGGAGTTCTAGCCGTTGCTCATCTTCTCTTTCTTCTGATAATTTGTGGTCTACGAGGTCTGCAAGCATAGAAAAAAGTGTTTAGATAAAAGAGTGTTTCTGTCAAAAAGGCTCATACCTTTATGTTTCCTGATGCCACCCAGAAGTGGTAAGTAATCCCCTTTTTGTTGGCAGGAAAGAAAAGATTTAGAGAGATAAGCAAAAGGATCTCCTGTCAGAAAGATAGAGGATTACGCAAATCAAGAATATTTGACTTTTTCACTAGATGCCAAAAATATTTTGAAATATAAAATAAATCTATGTTTAAGTGAAATCCATATTTTACAAAGGAATCGATGTGAGAGCAAATCCTTATGAGAGATACAAAGGAATCCATGTGAGAGTTACAAAGGAATCCATATGAGAGTTACAAAGGAATCCTTATGAGAGTTACAAAGGAATCCTTATGAGAGTTACAAAGGAATCCATGTGAGAGTTACAAAGGAATCCTTATGAGAGTTACAAAGGAATCCATGTGAGAGTTACAAAGGAGTCTGTGTGGTAATCTGTGTGGTAATCTGTGTGATAATCTGTGTGGTAATCTGTGTGGTAATCTGTGTGGTAATCTGTGTGATAATTTGTGTGGTAATCTGTGTGGGTACAAAGGAATCCTTATGAGAGTCACTTATCAAATCGTTATGAGACCAAATCGATGTGGCACTTTGAACTGAAATCCATATATATATTGAATGGAATCCATTTATCTGTTTAGTGCAAATCATTACAGAATAATGTCATAAAATTATATTTATTAGAAAATCATGATATTTAATTTATTATTAGAAAAATCATGGTATTAAATATATTTAATATTCAATTAATCATGTAAATTTATATTTATTAAGAAAAACATGATATTAAATATTTTTAATAATAATTAATTAAACATAAATTTTATTATCACCAAAATAAAAGGGTAAAATATATGAGTGGTTCAACAATCTCCCCCTTTTTGGTGATGACAAAATTTATGAGAATTTTCGCATAAAAATACGTAAAGCATAGAAAATACAGAAAATTCAAAGATAATGCATACCATGCATACTCTCCCCCTTTTTGTCACAAACCAAAAAGGAAGGTTCTTACCATTGCATTCTCTCCCCTTTGTGAAAGAAATTCTTACCATTGAGGGGTTCAACAATGATTGACATAAATGAATAACTCCCCCTTAATCTGTGCTCCCCCTGAATGAGAGATTCTACCTGAATGAAACTTGTAAATAATTGTTAGTAATATTAAATTTTAAAAATAAATTAATGACTACTCCCTCTTCAGATATGAGATGGATGAAGAGCTGGCAGTCACCAGTTCCTTGAGCATCCTTTGTTCCTGATGCTCCAAGGCCATCCTGCAAATAAACTACTCAGAAGTAGGTACCCAAATCTTTTTGGGTCCTTGATGGTTAGATGCATGAAAATAACCTTTAGGAATCCAAACTAAGTGCTTAGTTGTGCAGGTGTTCACAGTGTGTCCTAGTTTATTGCAATGAGAGCAGCAATGAATATAATTTGTTTTGCAGTTCTTATTGCCTTTGTGATGCATGATTTGAACATAATTTTTAGAAACCTTATTCTTTTGATAAAGCTTGGTTGTTTCAGGTTCCTTTTTCTGAGGCATTTTGGTTTCTTTTACAAATTTTGGTAAAGGATATTTTCCTGAGTTTATTACTTGTTTTCCTTTTTCTGGAGGTGTATAACCAAGCCCTTGTTTGTTATTTCCAGATTTTGATCCGTTTAAGCATAGGGCTAAAGATATTTTTCCTTTAGTTAATTTTCCAACTGATTCTTTTAAATACAGATTTTCTTTAGTTAGAGTTTTTAATTTTTCTTCTAACTCTAATTTTTCATTCTCCTTATTTTTTAAATATTCATTCAAAAGATAAATGTTATCTTTACTATCCTTTAATTGTTTTTCTAGTTGCTCCAATTCGGATTTAAGATCAGAATTGGTGTTTTCTAAGCAAATAGTGTTGTTTTTCAGATTCTTTAATTCTTTTACAACATTTTTATGTTTTTCATATAGTTCATTAAATACTTCTTCTAAGTCTTCAGATTCTGATCCTGAATATGTGCAAGAATCAAAAGATAAGTTAGGATGTACCTCATCTAGTCCTACCATGAGGGCTAGATTTACCTGCTCTTTCTCTGATTCTGAGCATGATGATTCTGAGCATGTGGTCTCTTCATTTTCCCAAGCAGCTGCCATGGCTCTTCTTTTAAATTTCTTGTGCTGCTTCTTGGGTTTCTCAATTTGACCAGTCTTCTTGAGTCTTGGACAATCCGGTCTTAGATGTCCAGGTTTTCTGCATTCATAGCAGACTGGTTCTTTTTCTTTTCTCTCTTTCTTTTGAATCCTTCTTGATCCATTTTTCTTCTTCTTGAAAATTTTCTGAAGCTTGGACAGAACTTCATCTACGTCACTATCTTCAGAATCTGCATTTTTGGAGCTAGAAGAAGAAGTGGAAGGAGCAGCTACAACCTTAAGAGCATTAGTACATTTCTTCTTAGATGAGCTTTCAGACAATCGCTCCATATTTATTTCATGTGCCATGAGAGAACCTATTAAATTATCAATTGACAATTTGGTTAAATCATGGGCCTCTTCAATAGCAGTTACTTTAGGTGTCCATGAAATAGTTAAGGACCTAAGTATTTTTCTAACGGTTTCTTCATTGGAAAGAGTTTTACCAAGAGAATTTAAGCCTACTACTATGCTTGAAAATCTATTATACATAGTAGTAATGTTTTCGCTTGGAAGCATTTTAAATTGTTCATATTGTGAAACAAGAATATCTATTCTAGTTTGTTTCACTTTATCCGTTCCTTCATAAGTTATCTGCAGTTTATCCCAAATTTCTTTAGCAGATTTGCATGCAGACACTCTACTAAATTCTCTTTTGGATAAGGCACAACATAAGTAGTTCTTAGCTTTAAAGTTTAAAGATAATTTACTTTTATCAGCAGGTGTAATGGCAGTAGTGCCTTCAATAGGAACAATAACAAAATCACCTACCTCAATTACCTGCCACAGATCAAAGTCTGTGCCTCGAATGAAGCATTCCATTCTCATTTTCCAGTATTGATAATCTTCTCCGTCAAAGAATGGAGGTCTGGTGACTGATTGACCTTCAACATATCCTTGAGCTGCCATAGATCTTTGCTCTAAGATCGTTGGATCTTCTTTGAATGATCAGAGACCGCTCTGATACCACTTGTTGGCCCTTTTGGTACGGCAGCAAGCAAACCTAGAGGGGGGGTGAATAGGTTTTTCTGAAATCTGAAATAGAATCTTAAACACCAGAATTAACACTTGAAGGTTTGGTTAGTTTAGTGTGATAAAGAGTAGCAGTGCGGAAGCAAATAAACAATCACACAAATAACACAAGAGATTTATCCTGGTTCGGCCCTTCCCACATGGAAGTCCTACGTCCAGTCCCCAAGCAACTTCTTGGGATTTCACTAACCAAGGGTACAGTCCCCCTTAAGGACACTACAACACCCAGCACCCCAGCTGGTCTTCTTCTCTTTCCCGGGCAAGAAGGCAGCCCACTTCTCTTACAGGTAAAGAAGCCAACCTCCTGGTACAAACCCCAGTGCGGTTCTACTAGACACTAACCCCTAGCTAGGTTAACAACTGTATACAGTCCTACAGCCGGACAAGGATCTTTCTTAGAAAAGAAAGAACAAAGCTGAGAGTTGGAACAAATAAAAACCAACCAAAAGAACTCTCAGCAAAAGACTCTCTCCCCCAGATTACAAGATGCACACAGAGAGAGAGAGAAGAGAGGAGAAGGAGCTTGAATGCTTCAGTGCTTTAGATGCTTGAACACTTCTTCTTGGGCTCAGGCTCTTTCTCTCTTTTCCTTTGAGTGTATGTGGAGTTGAGGTTCTTCCCGGATGTACACTCTTGAAAAATCTTCAGGAAAGCTCATACTTCTTCTTCAGCCTTGCTTCATCTTTTATATGAGCAATTTGAATAAATCCGTTGGAGTTCTAGCCGTTGCTCATCTTCTCTTTCTTCTGATAATTTGTGGTCTACGAGGTCTGCAAGCATAGAAAAAAGTGTTTAGATAAAAGAGTGTTTCTGTCAAAAAGGCTCATACCTTTATGTTTCCTGATGCCACCCAGAAGTGGTAAGTAATCCCCTTTTTGTTGGCAGGAAAGAAAAGATTTAGAGAGATAAGCAAAAGATCTCCTGTCAGAAAGATAGAGGATTACGCAAATCAAGAATATTTGACTTTTTCACTAGATGCCAAAAAATATTTTGAAATATAAAATAAATCTATGTTTAAGTGAAATCCATATTTTACAAAGGAATCGATGTGAGAGCAAATCCTTATGAGAGATACAAAGGAATCCATGTGAGAGTTACAAAGGAATCCATATGAGAGTTACAAAGGAATCCTTATGAGAGTTACAAAGGAATCCTTATGAGAGTTACAAAGGAATCCATGTGAGAGTTACAAAGGAATCCTTATGAGAGTTATAAAGGAATCCATGTGAGAGTTACAAAGGAGTCTGTGTGGTAATCTGTGTGGTAATCTGTGTGATAATCTGTGTGGTAATCTGTGTGGTAATCTGTGTGGTAATCTGTGTGATAATTTGTGTGGTAATCTGTGTGGGTACAAAGGAATCCTTATGAGAGTCACTTATCAAATCGTTATGAGACCAAATCGATGTGGCACTTTGAACTGAAATCCATATATATATTGAATGGAATCCATTTATCTGTTTAGTGCAAATCATTACAGAATAATGTCATAAAATTATATTTATTAGAAAATCATGATATTTAATTTATTATTAGAAAAATCATGGTATTAAATATATTTAATATTCAATTAATCATGTAAATTTATATTTATTAAGAAAAACATGATATTAAATATTTTTAATAATAATTAATTAAACATAAATTTTATTATCACCAAAATAAAAGGGTAAAATATATGAGTGGTTCAACAGGATTCCCACATGGTCGACGAGCCGGTTGTACCCTAACACCTATGATACACTCTAGGGATCAGTAAGATCCAAACGGCCTTAGATTGTTCTCTCGTTCTTATCTTGAATCACGTCGAACCTCTGGACCTGTGCATAACGAGGCCAGCGGAAAGGTCGTGAGTTCCACCTGACTGCCAATACCTTACGCGCGTGTTGTGCAACTGTTACTATCGCTCGTTACTCGACGTTTCATGTGCAATGACCATAGAATCTCATCTATACTGTACTCTCTCGTCTATTCACGTTCACTCTACTATCTCGTCTCTCTCGTCTATTCATCTAGTACTCTCTTGAGACTCGTTGAGCTGTTGTGGCTCCTATCGTTTGTACTATTTCATGACTGTCTAGCACTATAATGCATACTGTGCTATCACAAACTGTTATACATTAGTCTGAGGAGTTCAGGCGTAATGCACTATCGTGAAACGACTACTGTCCTAAAGTGACTATTGTCGTACTCTACCAGTGCACCGTTGTGCAACCATACACGCTATCTCGTTACACGCTCTACTTGCTCTACTTGATACTTGCTATCTTGAGTTATTACGTTCTATCGTGACTTGATCACATTCAAAGTGCCATTACTATTTCGATTGACGAAAGTTAATCAACAATGCTATACTATTTCGATTGATGAGAATCAATCAAAGTGCAATTTACTCGTTACATGACCATCTACTATCCACTCTTCTTGCTATACATGCCTCTTGCTATTCTGGACAATATCGTTACTTGCTATTGTTGTTATCGTTTTCTATCGTGACTTGACTTTAGTCATCGTGCTATACTTGATTCATCTGCTATTTGAACCATGTTGCTTGTGCTATTACTTTCTCGACTTTACATGACTCTCTCTATCATTAGTTACTCTGCCATTTAATGCATTAATTATTTAAAGCCTGCTTGAGCCTGAGATTTAAGTCCTACTGGGCGTTATCGCTCACCCTTTGTTATTCGTTATTGTGTCTTAGGTAAGTCAGACAATGACGTTATACGTACCAATGGGACAAGACCAGAGTGATGAGTGACCTAGAGTCAAATGACGAAGTTACCCTAGTACAATTGGAGTCTAGTAGTTATTGCTTTAGATTTCTTTTCAATGTAATGGTGTCATTGAGCCTTATGTATTGGCTCCGAATTAGTGGTTGTAATAGTCTTAGTGATTTTATAATGAAATGAAGAGTTATTTCAATTATTGTTCATTAGATGCTCTGATGTTTGCGAAAGTATGCGCAATTGTCATTACCATACTCGTTGTTCGCGTCTCCCTCTGATTTATTCCGCTGCAAAATTGGAGGGGCGTGACACCTACAAAAGGAGGCGAGATCTGGAATTTCAAGTGGGTGATCATGTATTTCTAAAAGTGTCACCTACTCGTGGCATTCAAAGATTCGGTGTAAAGGGAAAGCTCAGCCCTAGATTCATCGGTCCTTTTGAAGTGCTCAAAAGGATTGGTGAGGTTGCATACCGACTGGCATTGCCACCGGATCTCGCATGTGTACACAATGTGTTCCATGTCTCCATGCTCAGAAAGTATGTCTATGACCCTACACACATCATCCGCCATGAGAAGTTGGTACTGAACAAAGATGTAACATACGAAGAGAAGCCAGTCAAGATACTGGAACGGAAGGTTCAACAGCTCAGGAACCGTCCCATCCACATGGTTAAAGTCTTATGGAATAACCGCGGAGTGGAAGAAGCCACATGGGAACCGGAAGGAGTCATCAGACGAAACTACCCCGATCTTTTTGGTAAGACATTTCCTCCCTTAAGATCATATGAATTTGGGGACCAAATTCTTTTAAGAAGATAATTGGAAAATTAAATAAGAGAAAACTAATTAAATTAATTAGAAAATCAAAGAAAAGAGAATTAAATAAAACCCATTAAATGAAAACAAGTGATGGGCTTTGTTAAATGGACCATTAGAAATTAGTGGGCCAAACTTGGATTTATAGAAAAGAGAATAATGGGGAAATATCCTAAATTCGCAACTTAATTGTCAACTAATTAGAAAAGGGGAATTTAATACATTAATTAAGCAAATAGAGTTAGATTTGGAATCCTAAACCTACCCTAATTGATTGGCCATGAATTTAGCTCTCTTCCCAACTTAAACAGGAAGTGGAATGCTTAGAAGGAAGGTAGGAAATAGGAAAACTCAGAATTAATAAGAATTAGACTTAAACTAGGAAAGGGAATGATGAGAAGCTTAAATACTTCTCTTAAACTCTCATGGCCGGCCCTAGCTTGTGCCAAGAGGTTGCTAGACCAGGAGGAGAGGCCAAGAGGTGGAGATCTCGTGGGAAGAAGGAGTTCTCAAGCCCTCAACCTGAGTTCTTCAAGTCTTAACCCTAGAAGAGGAAAACGATCAAAGGTAGGCATTCTCATGAGCATAAACCATGCAAATTTTCTGTAGGATGTCTCGTCTGTGAGGAACAAAAACCCTTTGATTTCATATTTTTCCATCGAGTAAATCTTTAGTTCTCAATTTTCCAAGTTCTGTGCACTTCAAGACCCCGAACCCTCTTATTAAATTCATATCTCCATGTTTACTCATCCTCATACCATGAGATTTTTACTGTAAGAACTGATGGATGTTAGGGTTCTTTTGCCCCTAAAAGCCCTAATTTCATCTACTCTATCTTGTGAATAAATTCTTGCATCTCCACTGTTTGCAGTTTGTTGTACCTCATGTTTCATTTGATTAAAACCTGACCAAAACATATCCCTTTTCAAATTCCTATTTATTGCAAGTTCTCACGCATGTTTAGATCAACCTGCAACTGGTTGCATGATTTTTCGTTGCTTGTACAATTAGTTCTACGTTTTTGAATCCCCTGTGTCAAGAAGGGCAACTCTTGGACCGCAATCCAAGACATGTCTGACTCCTGTCGGACTCGGGCACAGACCACCAGAACGCGACGGCCCGATAGGCCACGTTCTAAGGTCTGATTGCGATAATCTTCCGGTCGCGTTCTGAATGCGACAGGCATCGCCGTCGCGATCGCTGTGCTTGGTCTGAATGGTCTGTCACGTTCCTTATAGGTCTCTGTCGCATTCTCAGTGCCTGATCAGACAAGCCTGTCATGATCCTTACAAGGCACTGTCGCATTCTGATCTGACCCCGTCGCGATCCTTACAAGTGTTTGTCGCGATCACATGAATTTTTGCAGAAAACCCCTGATTGCAATGCTATAATTGCCTAGTGTGCTTATACCCTTTAATCTCAATTATACCATAGTAATTGCACTTAATATGAATTGAATATTTATATGTGATTTAAAATACATACACACAACTAATTTCCATCTATGATTTCATGTCACATGCACACACTTGAACCATCCAAATATGGCTAAATGGCATGAACATGTTACATAATTATCTGGTAATTTATGCAATTAAATTGCCTTATTTATAAATGAGCTTGTTCTCGATTTTCGTGTTGTTTTGAAACACCGATCTCGATGCTCCACTGTTCTAGAATTCCGCTAGAACATCGAGTATTTGTTCTATACACACTTTCTTAACTTAGACGAACTCTCCGTCAGATATTCCTTCTGCCGGACTAGTGAGTCTTTGTTCATGTCCATGGATTCCCACATGGTTGACGAGCCGGTTGTACCCTAACACCTATTACCCCTTTAGGGATCGATATGATCCACACGGCTATTAGAAGTTCGCTCATATCTTGAATCACGCCGGACCTTTGGACCTGTGCTTAACATGGCCAGTGGTAGAGTCGTGAGTTCCACCTGACTTCCAACACCAGGTGCGTGTGTTGTGCAACTGTTACTATCGCTTGTTTTATTCGACATGTTATGTGCAATGTCCCTTAGTTCTCATCTATACTCTACTCGCTCGTCTATTCTCGTTCACTCTACTATCTCGTCTATTCATCTAGTGCTCTCATCTATTTCTTAGTACTCTATATTGGCCATTGATTGATTGTCTAACGATAAACAATATAACCAATGCCAGCGCCATGGGGCCCGATCTGGTCCTGGGGAGATCGCCCGAAAGTGCCATTTGCCCATGAGAGTTAAATGATCAGGATGTCGGCATTACATCCAAGTGCCATACTATCTAGATTAATCTAATGACAATCAAAAGTGCTATATTCTCTCGTTGTCTGTTGACAACAAAGTGCTATGCTATACTCGTTGTGCTATTGCTATACTTTGTGCTATTTGTGCTATGGCCAACTTGCTATTTTGTGCTATACTCGACACTTGTGCTATATTTGGAAAGTTGTGCTATTTTGTTCACGTGTTCTCCTGCTCTCTTTTTCTTGACTCTCTCGCTCTATCATTAGTTACTCTGCCTTTTAATTCATTAATCATTTAAAGCTTGCTTGACTATTGAGATTTAAGTCCTACTGGGCGTTATCGCTCACCCTAGATTATTTGTCACTGTGTTCTCAGGTGAGACCGAGGATGAACCATACACTCAAGAGGACGTGAACGACCTGGAGTGATGTCATGAGTACACTAACATCCTATTACTATGTTTAGCGTTGTCGTAGTTAGGTTTGAAGTTTAGTCTTGCTTTATTTCAATGTAATTGAGCCCTATAGATTAGCTCTGATATTAGTGGTTGTAACTAGACATTGGAAAGTTATTAATGAGAAAGATTTACTTTAGTATTATTCATTGTGCAATGGTTTGATGTCTAGTCTTTGCTCTATATCTTTTCTTACAACTGCCTCGTGTTCCGATATTCCGCGTCGGGGCATGACAATACTGATCATGCTTTTAAACTCAATAAGGCTCTTTACAGTCTTAAGCGAGCTCCAAGAGCTTAGTATGATTGCTTGAGTTCATTTCTTTTGAATAAAGGATACACAAGAGGTAATGTAGACTAAAACATATTTTAAAAAATTGTCAATAATCAGATCATTGTTGTTCAAATTTATGTTGATGACATAATTTTTGGATCTACAAATAAAGAGTTGTGCACTGAATTTGCTAATCTCATGCAAATTGAATTTGAAATGAGTTTGATGAGTGGCTTACAATTCTTTTTGTAATTGCAAGTACATCAAACCAATGAAGGGATATTCATAAGCCAAATAAAGTATGTGAAAGAACTTCTAAAGAGATTTGACTTTCAGCACCTCAAATAATCAAGCACACCAATGTAAGATTAGAGAAAGATGCGTATTGTAAGTCTGTAGATCCAAAGACCTATATAAAGGTATGATTATCTCTCTACTTTACCTCACAACCTCTAGACCAGATATTCAATTTAGTGTGTACATGTGTGTAAGATATTAGGCCAATCTTAAAGAAAGTCACATGTTAGCTATCAAAAGAATTTTTATATATCTTGTTGGAACATGTGAACTTGGAATGTGGTATCCTGCTGGTTTCAAATTAGAGTTAATTGCTTATTGTGATGTTAATTATGATGGTTGCAAGCTTGATAGACAAAGTAATACTGACTTGTATTTATATCTAGGTGGATGCCTAATTTCTTGGGCTTCTAAAAAACTAACATTCAGTAGCTCTATCCACTTCAGAGACTGAATACGTTGCGGCTGGTTGTTGTGGCACTCAAGTTCTTTGGGTGAAACTCCAGCTCCTAGACTGTAATCACAAATTGTGTTGTATTCCTATTCTATGTGATAACGCTAGTACAATCAATTTATTTAAAAACCCAATTCAGCATTCATGAACAAAACACATTGAAATAAGGCACCATTTTTTAAGAGATGAGGTTGCTAGAAATCATTTGAGCTTCACTTTATTGAAGCTAAAAAGTAAATTGCAGACATTTTCACTAAGCCTCTCTCAGAAAATAGATTTTCATCTTTAAGGAGAGAGCTTGGTTTGTGCAAATTTCCACATCCTTGATATCTTCCATCTCATTTTTGCAAATAAAAGTTCTCCTGTTCTTGTTAATAAATTCTTGCTTCTCACATTACATTGACATTTTTGGTATATCAAATAATGATTTGAAGAAAGGCAAGTGACGTTTGTCTGGACACTTTCACTGTGCGTGAGTATATATCTCTGCCAAGTATCAAAAGCTGTTTATGCAATTGTTGAGGGGGAGCCTTGCCATTCAATAAAACATTCTTGCTAGTTCTACTTTCACTTCATTTAATTCTTACTTCATCAATAATTTTCATGTTCACCCTGTGAGGGGGAGTTACATGAAAGGGTGAGTCATTGTCAACTCTTCACTCAATTTCCTTGACACTACTTATCTATCTTGAACCCCAACAATCATAATTTTTTAGACTTTGTACTATTTTTATATGAGAGACTCCTTACATGGAAACTAAACCAATTGTGCATTTAGTTTAATTTCAAAGATTCAATCTAAAATCAAGATTATGCAATTTTAATGCTGAATGTCTTTAAAATGACTTGCAAACACTTGTAAGCACATGAGTCGCTTTAATGTTTAATATGTGCATGTTTATGCTTCATCTTTATCACATGTTAAGAATATCTCTACATTGATAGTCATGATTTTTTTGGTCAAAGCAAAAATATTCCTGCACAACATCAAAAGAAAATGACCAACAATATGGAAAGATGCAAACAGAGCAATACAAATGTAACATCCTCCTTTCCTTGGTCAGCCACCTTCTGATGAAGGTAGCGACGTATCGAGCCGTCGCCTTCTGAAGGCGACGGGATGGCTGTCACAGTGTATCCTTGGCGGGAGCTGGGGGTCCGAGCATTGGGTCCATTACAGTGGTATCAAAGAAAGGGTTCTATCAAGGCTTGTAATGGAACTAAGTGACAATGCAAAGTCCCATAGGAAGTGTAAGAGTGTGGAGCCTGAACTTTCAAATGTGGATCGGTTCGAAGTTGCGGATCGACCTGCGCGATGAGGTCCGGGGGCGTCATAATCGGGGGTCCTTGTAACCCTCGATTATGACGCCCTAACCTCCCAGTATATAAAGTGGGGCGGATTCTCCTTTTACTGTGATTATTCTGACACATTATTGGATTCGCTGCTGTGGTCGTGGACGTAGGATGGCGTTGCCTCCGAACCACGTAAATCTGGTGTTCTTGTGTTCTTCTTCACTCTTCTATAATCTCTCCTCCGATCTCTACGTGTGAGTCGTGTGCGAGAGGGCTGCCGATCCGATCCCCAACAACTGGTATCAGAGACAAGGTTCGAGATAAATAGTGGGAGCGATGGCAGTAGATGAAGGAAAGGTGAGGATCGAGAAGTTTGATGGCAAGGACTTTGGTTTCTGGAAGATGTAGATCGAAGACTACTTGTATCAAAAGAAGCTACATAAGCCGCTTCTTGTAACGATGCTAGATGATATGAAGAAAGAAGACTGGGATCTTCTGGACAGACAAGCTCTCAGGGTTGTTCGCTTGACGTTGGCTAGAAACGTCGCATTCAACATCGTGAACGAGAAGACCACAGCAGGTCTGATACAGGCGTTATCAAACATGTACGAAAAACCATCTGCATCCAACAAGGTACATTTGATGCGTCGTTTGTTTAATCTGAGGATTACCGAAGGTTCCTCGGTTACAGATCATATAAATGAATTGAACGTGATTACAACCCAGTTGAGTTCTATAGAAATAGATTTTGATGATGAGATTAAAGCCTTGATTCTTCTGTCCTCCTTACCTGAATGTTGGGTTGCTACTGTGACAATTGTTAGCTGTTCTTCAGGCTCAAGTAAATTGAAACTTACAGAGATTCGAGACTTGATTCTGAGCGAGGATGTTCGCAAAAGGGAATCTGGTGAAGTTTCAGGTTCTGCCTTAAACACTGAAGGTAGGGGAAGAACAAATCAGCATGGACAAAATCACAATAGATCCAAGTCCAAGAGAAGAAGTCAGTCCAAACCCCGTGGTGATGGTTGCTGGAATTGTGGTAAGAAAGGTTATTTTAAGAGGGATTGTAGGCTCCCAAAGAGAAAGGATCAGGGGCAGAAATAGGAAGAAGACTCTGCTAACATCACGACAGAGGAAGTCCAAGATGTTCTGATTTTGAGTGTTAACAGTCCCATCGAATCTTAGATTCTAGATTCTGGAGCATCTTTTCACTCTACCTCATGTAAAGAACTTTACAAAATTATGTTGATGGTAATTTTGGGAAGGTTTATCTTGCTGATGATGAGCCCCTAGATATTGTGGGGAAGGGTGATCTTCAGTTGAAAACAGCAAACAACACTGTATGGAAGCTGAGGAATGTTAGACATGTTCCTGGCTTGAAGAGAAATCTGATCTCCATTGGTCAGCTTGATGATGAAGGATATGTCACTATTTTTGTTAATAGGTGCTGGAAGATAACCAAGGGTGCCATGGTTATAGCACAAGGCAGCAAGATGGGAACTCTTTGTATGATTGCAAATGACAAAGACTTAGAGGCAGTGGCAAATTCAGAAGAGGACTCCAAGATCTGGCACTGTAGACTTGGACACATGAGTGAGAAAGGAATGAAGATGATGGCTGCAAAAGGGAAGTTAGGTGATCTAAAGTCCATAGATATTGGACTGTGTGAAGATTGCATTCTGGGAAAGCAGAGAAAGGTCACCTTCTCTAAAGCTGGAAGAAGTTCTAAGCTAGAAAAGCTAGAACTCGTACACACTGATGTGTGGGGACCAGCCCCTATTCGATCCCTTGGAGGTTCACTCTATTATGTCACCTTTATTGATGACTCCACTCGGAAGGTATGGGTTTATTTTCTTAAAAATAAATCTGATGTATTTTCTACCTTTGTGAAGTGGAAGGCTGAAGTGGAAAATCAAACTGGTGCAAAGATCAAGTGTCTGAGGTCAGACAATAGAGGAGAATATAGCAGCAAGGAATTCAAAAACTTCTGTGTAGTACATGGCATTCGTATGGAGAAACAATTCCAAATACTCCACAATAGAATGGGGTTGCTGAACACATGAATAGAACTCTGAATGAGAGAGCTAGAAGCATGAGGCTACATGCTGGCCTACCGAAGACCTTCTGGGCAGATGCAATTAACACAGCAGCTTATCTGATTAATAGAGGACCCAATGTTCCTCTAAATGGTGAGCTACCAGAAGAGACTTGGACCGGTAAGGAGGTAACTCTCTCACACCTGAAAGTATTGGTTGTGTTTCATATGTGCATGTTGATTCCAATGATAGAGACAAGTTAGATCCTAAGTCGAGGAGATGTTTTTTCATTGGATATGGTTCTAATGATTTTTGATATCGCTTCTGGGATGATGAAAGCAGGAAAAACATTAGACAAAGGAATGTTATATTCAATGAAAAATTGCTTTATAAGCATAGATCTGATGTGGAATAAAGTCAGAAAAGTACATAGGTTGAGATGGAGGAAATTTCAGAAGAGGATGTGCTAAGAAGATCTCAAGGAGATCTTGAAAACTGTACAGTGCAACCAGAGGTTCAACTGAGAAGATCAAGCAGATTGCGCAAGCCATTTGAATGGTTTTCTTCTGCAATGTACTACTTGTTGTTGACTGATGTAGATGAACCTGAGAGCTTTGATGAAGCTATGCAGGTGGAAGATATAGTCAAGTGGGAGTTGGCAATGAAAGATGAAATGAATTCTCTATACAAAAATGAAACTTGGGTGTTGACTGAACTACCACCCGACAAGAGGGCACTACATAATAAATGGGTTTTTCGGTTAAAAGAAGAACATGATGGCAGCAAGAGGTACAAAGCAAGGCTGGTTGTGAAAGGTTTCCAACAGAAGGAAGGTATTTATTACACTGAAATTTTCTCTCCAGTTGTCAAGTTAACCACTATTAGATTAGTGCTAAGTATTGTTGCTGCTGAAAACTTGCACCTATAACAGCTTGATGTAAAAACAACTTTTCCCGTGGTGATCTGGAAGAGGATATTTATATGGTGCAGCCAGAAGGTTTTCATGAACATCGTAGAGAAAACCTTGTTTGCAAACAGAACAAAAGCTTGTATGGTCTGAAACAAGCCCCCAGGCAGTGGTACAAGAAGTTTGATGGATTCATCTATAGCAATGGGTTCATTAGGTACAACATGGACCATTGTTGTTATTTTAAGAAGTTTGATAATTGTTATATCATACTGCTGTTGCACGTGGATGATATGCTCATTACAGGATCAAGTATGATAGAGATCGACAAGTTGAAGAAGCAATTGTCAAAGGAATTTGCTATGAAGGACTTGGGAGCAGCAAACAAATTCTTGGAATGAGAATTTTGAGGGATAGAACAAATGGTACTCTGAAGCTATCTCAAGAAGGCTACATTCAGAAAGTGTTGGGCAGGTTTAACATGCAGGATGCGAAACCAGTCAACACTCCTCTAGCAAGTCACTTCAAGCTGTCTAAAGAGCAATCACCAAAGACTGCTGAAGAGTGTGAGTCCATGAAGAAAATTCCTTATGCATCAGCTGTGGGAAGCCTGATGTATGCAATGGTTTGTACTAGACTGGATATAGCACACACAGTGGGAGTTGTGTGCAGGTATATGGCAGATACGGGCAAACAACACTGGGAAGCAGTAAAATGGATTCTGAGATACCTGAAAGGCACTTCAGGTAAATCTCTTTGTTTTAGGAAAAATGATGTCATTTTACAAGGCTTTGTTGATGCAGATCTTGGTGGTGATCTGGACATAAGAAGAAGCACCACTGGTTATGTTTACACCTTGGGTGGCATTGCAGTGAGCTAGATATCACAACTTCAAAAAGTTATTGCTCTTTCAACCACAGAAGCAGAGTATGTTGCTGTCTCCGAAGCTAGCAAGGAGATGGTGTGGATGAAAAATTTTCTGAAGGAATTGGACAAGAAACAAAACAACAGTGTGATGTTTTGTGACAGTCAAAGTGCAATTCACCTTGACAAAAACCCCGTCTTCCATGCAAGGGCGAAGCACATGCAGCCGAAGTATCACTTCATCCGTGGGTTGATTGAAGATGGTACTCTATTGCTTGATAAGATACGAGAGACAGATAATCCAGCAGACATGTTGACCAAGGCGGTCACAAGAGAGAAACTGAAGTTGTGCCAAGATTCAGTTGGCCTCCAAAAATGATTGATGGAGGGATGCCACAACTAGTTTTTCCTTTGCTACATTGAGGAGGATCAAGCTTATGAGATGCATGTTATTGTTTGGAGTTTAGACTCCAAGTGGGAGATTGTTAGAGTGTGGAGCCTAAACTTTCAAATTTGGTTTATAGAAGAGACTGTGTCGACGCACTGTCAACCTCAGGTCGACACAGGTTGAGGTGCGTCGACGCACCCATGAATCAGGTCGACGCACCCCGAGACAAACGACTTCATGTTTCTGAGTTAAGGGCATTTTTATCCTTGTAACTCTCGATTATGACGCCCTAACCTTTGAGTATATAAAGTGGGGTGGATTCTCCTTGTACTGTGATTATTCTAACACATATTGTTGGATTCGCTTCTGTGGTCGTGGACGTAGGAAGGCGTTGCCTCCGAACCACGTAAATATGGTGTTCTTGTGTTCTTCTTCTCTCTTCTTTACTCTCTCCTCCGATCTCTATGTGTGAGTCGTGTGCCAGAGGGCTGCCAATCCGATCCCTAACAAGGAAGTACAAGTAACACTGCTAGCCGTCGGGTTAATCTATTAACTTGATTGGTAGTTTGTGTCACAGGACATGCCTCCACGTAGACGCAGACAGGTCAGAGAGTTGATGGAGCATCAAGACGTTGCGCCGGAAGAGTCGATTGCAGCCGAGCACACATCGGCAGATGCTCAGCCTCAGCAGGTTGACCAGTAGGGTGTTCCGTTGTAGCAGGGAGCACCGCAGCAGCAGTGGTTTACACCCCTGCCCCCGCCAGAGGTTATTGAGCAGTGGTGGAGGACGATGTTCCAGGCCCAGTGGTAGTACAAGTAGATGCCAGTAGAAGGTCAGTAGTTTGCAGAGATGGCAGTAGAGGAGCAGCCACTAGCGACCCCACAGGCAGCACCCGTTCAGCCAGAGGTACCGCCAGTGGTACGACAGTAGACTCCAGTACTGTCAGCAGTACTTGAGGACTGCACAACACTTTTGGAGAGGTTCCTTCATCTTCGGCCTCTGACTTTTTACGGTGACTATGATCCAAACAGAGTAGAGAGTTGGGTTCATGAGCTCGAGCGTACTTTCGAGACCATGGACTGTGCAGATCAGGATCATGTCTGATTGGCAGTGTATCAACTGAAGGGGTCAACCCATGAGTGGTGGAGGACAGTGAGGCAGACTAGCTTTCACGGTAGAAGGCTGGACTAGATAGCTTGGGAGTAGTTTCTGGAGGTCTTTCATGGTGAGTACTTCCCCGACTATGCACGCCGTGGGAGGAGGGACCAGTTTCACGAGTTGATGCAAGGAGAGTTGACTATGGCACAGTACCACTAGAGGTTCGTACAACTTTTGCGACATGTCCCTCATGTGGCCCCTAGTGAGCAGGCTCGCACTGAGCGGTTCATTAGTGGGCTGTGCTTGGAGTTGAGGTGGGCCATGGCTAGCCACCTCTGCAACACCTTGGCGTTAGTAGTGGCTAGAGCTACCACCTTGGAGAGGGACTGTCGGTTCCAGTCGCAGCAGGGAGGAGGTTCAGCGAGGTCTACCCATACTAGCATCCTTCGGGCAGCTAAGGGAGTGCGTCGTCTTCTTCTTCTTCGAGCACAGGCAGTGCTGGCCTGATCTCAAAGTTGAAGAAGTTGTTCACACGAGGGGGTAGACGACGTTACCGACAGTCACCTTAGCAGCAACGCCATCCAGAGCACCTAGTGGAGCAGTCAGTACAGTAGGGTGCAGGGCAGAGCCAACAGGGCATAGGTTGTTTTCACTACAGGAAGCTAGGTCACATCAAGCGGGAGTGTCCGTTGAGGCAGAGGCAACATCAGTTGGCACCTCCACAGTACATGCAGCAGGCACCGCAGGCTCAATACCCTCCACCCCAGTAGGCGCAGTGTCAGCATCAGCACCAGGGGCAGTTTCAGCCACCTCAGCAGCATCAGCAGCAGCCTTAGTGAGGACGTGGTCGTGGTCGGGTGATGAACTTCACCAGAGAGGAGACAGAGGCCTCTAATCTGGTCGTCAGTACAGTTCCTATCCTTGGTAGAGTTGTGCGTGTTTTGATTGATCCCGGGGCTACACATTGTTTTGCTCTAGAGGAGTTCTTTGGTTCCCTTACTGAGTTTGCTTTGGAGCATACATGTGACCTAGCTGTAGAGCTTTCGATGGGTGACTACGTGCGTACTCTGGGGTACCTGGAGGGTGTCATCGTCGAGGTACAGGGCCACCTTCTACCAGCTAGATTGTTTACCTTACAGATCCACGACTTTGATGCCATCTTTGGCATGGATTGGTTGGAGGCACACTCTGCGTTGGTGGACTGTCAGTGGAAGACCATGCGGTTCGAGATACCTGGAGCACTTGTGCTTTGCTTTCGAGGTACAAGGTCTACCCACCAACTTTTTGTTTCCTTCTGTAGGGCTCAGCGCCTCATCCGAGATGGTTGTGTAGCTTACCTTGCTTCTGTGAGTTTCTCAGATTCTGGCGAGCTATTTGTTTCAGATATACATGTTTTTTATAATTTTGCTGACGAGATTTCGGAGGACCTACCTGGTTTATCCCTAGAGCGGGAGGTAGATTTCTCAATTGAGTTACTTCCAGGGATGATGCCTATGTCCAAGGCACCGTACTGGATGGTGCCGGCGGATCTATGGTAGTTGAAGCGCCAACTCGATGCGTTATCCGAGAAGGGCTTCATTCGTCTAAGCTGTTCGCCTTGGGGTGCGCCTGTATTGTTTGTGAGAAAAAAGGATGGCAGTCTCAGGATGTGCATTGATTATCGACAGTTGAACCTGGTTACAATGAAGAACAAGTATCCATTGTCTAGGATCGATGACTTGTTTGACCAATTACAGTCAGCTTCAGTGTTCTCGAAGATTGATTTGAGATTAGGGTACTACCAGTTGAGGATCCGAGAGTCAGACATTGCAAGATCAGCTTTCCGTACCCGCTACGGCCACTTTGAGTTTGTCGTGATGCCATTTGTGGTCACGAATGCACCGACAACCTTCATGGAGATGATGCACAGCGTGTTTCGAGAGTACCTGGACAGGTTCGTGGTAGTGTTCGTGGACGTCATCCTGGTGTACTCAACGCCGGTAGAGGAGCGCAAGGTTCACTTGAGGCTGGTGTTGGAGGCACTAAGGAGTCACCAACTTTATGCAAAATTCAGCAAATGTGAATTTTGGCTAAAGGAGGTGCACTTTCTTGGTCATATGGTTTCAGGTGCAAGCGTGGCAGTGGATCTCGCCAAGGTCGAGACAGTGGTTTCGTGGGGCCAACCCACTACATTTGCAGAGGTGCGTAGTTTTCTGAGGTTGGCAGGCTCCTATAGGAGGTTTGTGCAAGACTTCACCAGAGTTGCTGAGCCATTGAAGAGGTTGACCAGGCGAGAGACCAAGTTCATGTGGACAACAAAGTGTGAGCAGAGTTTCCAGGAGCTGAAGAGCAAGTTAACTTCAGCTCCGATCCTTGTTGTACCGTCTGGTAGTGTTGATTTGTTGTCTACACTGACGCTTCGGGGACTGGTCTTGGTGCTGTGTTGATGTAGCACAGGAGGGTAGTCATTTATGCTTCTCGGAAGCTAAAGAAGCATGAGCAGAACTACCAGACACACGACTTAGAGCTTTCAGTGGTCGTGTTTGCCTTGAGGTTGTGGAGACATTACTTGTACGACGAGATGTTCGAG
The DNA here is from genome assembly GCA_014218235.1 of Colocasia esculenta. Lineage (NCBI taxonomy): Eukaryota > Viridiplantae > Streptophyta > Magnoliopsida > Alismatales > Araceae > Colocasia > Colocasia esculenta. The sequence continues at coordinate 54,864,604 of CM024759.1, read as the reverse complement.
GTGTTCATAGACAATAGGAGTTTGCATTTTGTCTTCACATAGAGAGATTTGAACCTCAGGCAGCGCAAGTGGGTCGAGTACCTGAAGGACTATGACTTTACTCTTTCCTATCACGCGGGAAAGGCTAATGTCATAGCAGACGTTTTGAGCAGGAGAGCTCACTTGAGTTCTTTGTTGGTTAGACACTGGAGGTTGGTAGAGGACGCCACTCGGGCAGTGTTTAATTTCTCCATCGATACTCAGAGACAGAGCAGTGTTGACCAATTTGATAGTTCGTCTAATCATATATCAGTAGGTGATAGAGGCTCAAAGTGCAGATGTAGAGTTAGCAGACGTATTGCAGATGCCAGAGGTTGAGCTAGACGAGGACAACAAGGTCAGGTTCAGAAGCATACTCTACATTCCAAAAGACGTCAGGCAGGAACTGTTGGCTGAGGCACACAGTTTGAGGTATTCTGTTCATCCTGGTTCCACCAAGATGTACCACGACTTGAGGGTACTCTTCTGGTGGCCTAGGATAAAGAGAGAGATTGCTGAGTTTGTTGCTCGCTGCCTTACCTATCAGTAGGTGAAGGCGGAGTACCAGCGTCCTAGTGGTGAGCTGCAGTCGCTACCCATTCTTTAGTGGAAGTGGGAGCACATCACCATGGACTTTGTTTCTAGTTTACCTCGTACTTCGCAGGGGCACGACAATGTGTGGGTGATCGTCGACAGACTGACGAAGATAGCTCGTTTCTTACCGCTCAGATTAGCTTGGTTAGTGGATAGGCTTGCCAGATTGTTTGTGGACAAAATTGTACCATTGTATGGGACCCCGGTCTCTATCATCTCAGATAGAGATCCGAGGTTCACTTCTCAATTTTGGCACAGTTTTCAGAGGGCACTAGGCACTGAGTTGAGGCTGAGTTCAGCCTATCACCCGCAGATAAACGGTCAGTCGGAGAGGACCATACAGACCCTCAAGGACATGTTGAGAGCGTGTTGCCTAGACTGGGGCGGCACCTGGGAGACACACCTTCCCATGGTGGAGTGTGCTTATATTAATAGCTTTCACTCCAGAATTGGGATGGCGCCCTACGAGGCATTGTACGACAGACTGTGCCGGACACCATCTGTCAACGAATCTCTTCATCTGCTCCAAAAAAGGGAGAAGCAAAAGTAGAAGAGTGAATATAGATGTCACGTCCCGAGAACATACGCAACAGAAATATTTAAATAAAAATTTGATATTCCGAGACATGAATAGTCGACAAACAAGCTCTAGCTTGCGAGCTTTAGATGTGTAGCTACACAACATAACTTGGCCCATTTAATGAACAAAACTAAACTAATATTCCAAATCTCATTAATGTTAAACCCAACATTGTTAACTTCAACTCATAATGACTAAGGAAAGAAAAGTTACGTAAGTCTGTAATTCCTCACATCCTACTAACATCAAGCTACTCTCAAAATAAACCAACTATTGATACTAAAGATGGGATGCGCTCATCACTCAGATGCATTCCTGTCAGAAGCCTGGCATTCCTCTTCTTGGTCTATATCACGTAAAATGTTAAGAAGCAGATATGAGCAAACTAGCCCAGAAGGATTTACACCTCAACGTGGAGGCAATAATATAATTGATTAGCACTTTTTAAGAACTGGACAACATGATAAACAAGATATGCAAGAACGATAAACCAATACAACACTACATGAGAGCAAGATGGATTGAACAAGAGATATTGAACCAAATCTGACATGAGATAACAAGAAAGAACAACCAGTAGAACAATAAGCACAAGTGTAACGACCTCGAGAACCAGACCCTCGGCCCAAGCCGAGGACCCGATTTTCGCGGTCGCCACCCACGGATCCGCTTTGATACCAACTGTAACGACCCCGAGAACCCGACCCTCGGCCCAAGAGGAGGACCCGGTTTTCGTGGTCGCCGCCCACGGATCTGGGGACCCGAAAGGGCTATAATACAAGTCTAATAGAATATGTAAAGGAAATAAACGTCAACTGCTAATTAGGAGCACACACGCGGAAGCAGAAAGAAGAGCGAGACCGCTGCGTATCGCTCTAGGTACAGTCCCAACACATACAACTAGTACAAGTAAAGATAGGGGAAGAACAAGTCCCTTAGGGGCATACCCTGAGGGTGACGTAAGACTGAAAGGGGGAACCACTGCTAGCTACGGGGACGACGACTACCGCCCTATCTCGTCCGCGAGGCGCACGCACTGCCGCTACTGAGAAGACTCACCTGGAAGAAGGAGGGATGAGCTTCACAACAAAAGCTCAATAGGGACTACCAATCTCCTACTAGCTCTAAGAGGCAGAAGAACATATATATATATATATATATATATATATATATATATATACAATTAATTAAATAACAATAGTTATATCTTCTACCTACACAGGAAAGTGCGGAAGCAAGCTACTAACTAACGCGGTATGGAAATACACTATGGTTGGAAACTCCGTACGACTGCATGTCGTGATCACCACACTGTTGGCAACATAGGCGGAGCGAACCCTGCTTGGACAAGAGACACTAGCTACGGAAAACACTACCACTAGTCAACCAGTCAGGTGCATCCACTGACGTCTTATCCTCGACCCAGGTCCAAACATCCGCCGTCATAGTGAGACAGGAACACAAAGTAGCACAACAGTAACCGCCGTAGTCTGGCCAGACTATGGTCCCATGCCTGACCTCTCTAAGTGGTCCTGGCGTCGCAAAGAGCGAGGCAGTGAGAAAAAGGACTGACTAGCCTACACGGGGAAGGACTCCAAACGACCTCTGCGTCCCAGACCAACCTTGAGAGCTTTTCAAACGGCTCAACGCCGCTGTCCTAACCACCGTTTTCCCCTCCGCTCCAGAGTCTGTGACTCGAGCACGCCCGCCGCCCAGAGTACTCCCTCAAGAGGCACCCGGGGATGCGGGTCCCAGGCAACGGTAACAACCTCTCTCACAGGACAAGCCCTCAAGTGCCGAGCACCGGGTAAACGACTAGTGTAGGATCGTACTAGGGAACTATCACTGGTGCCACGAGTACAGTAAGAAGTGGAAATGGCGAAGACTCCACAGAAAATGGAACTCCGTAAGAATTACCTGTCTTTGCTGTAGTCGCTACACATCGGGCTGTCGCGACACTGTCGCGGCGGCTCAGGCCATCGCGACCATGATGCAACGCTCTTGATGTTGCGGAAGCCTTGCCAGTCGTGACATCATCGCGACCTCTATACAGTTCGTGTTCTTAACCGAGAGTGGTTTCAGAAAGATCCTCCCAAGGACCACCACAAATCTGGTACAAACCACACCAATAGGGGGATGGGAGCATGGGAAACGCCATAGGGACTTCTAATCATGCCAAACCACCCTCAAAACCCCATAAAACATGGATTGCAAGGAATCTACGCTTGATGGAAACATCACTCAACACGAGCATGATCCTCACACCCCCATGACCCCAAACCACAGAGAAAGCACATCCTTAAGGGAGAAGGGAGCATGCTAGGATGAGAGGAGTCGAGGGTCCCTACCTCCAAGAGTAGAGCCGACCTGTTGGGGCCTTCATGTCGAAATGGCCACCACCTCCTCGCTCCAAGCTCCACGATGATGCTGCCTGCACGAATGGGGAATCACCTCCCACCACGAGCACCTCAAGAACACCGAGGAAACCACCGGATAAGAGAGAGCTCAGAGGAGGAAGAAGAAGAGGGAAGGAGAGGAATGAAAGGGGGAGAGGGGAAAATGGGGCGCCGGCCTCAGTTTAAATCGATGGGCTCCAAGACGCGACGGGTCGGCCCGACACGACAATGAGCATGTCGTGACGGCCACCCATGATGTGACACCAAAAAACGGTCAAACCTTGAAGTTCGGGAAACAAGAACGCGACGACTGACCAGGTCGCATCAACACTGTATGCACCTGACACCCGAAAAGGTCATTCTCACAGACACGATAGTGGTCAAGTCTGTCAGAAAAGCAGTCGCGACGCCACCAGACACCGCGATAAGAACGTGACGCCCACCTGCGTTGCGACCATGTCATGATGGCAAAGTGCACTACGTCCCGAAGCCTGTCGCGACGGGCTCTCTTGGTGTGACCATATCGCGATCTTGAGGACAGGGCCAAGAGCCCAAGAGGTCCAGGTCTTACATCCCACCCTCCTTAAGAAATTTCATCCTCGAAACTAAAAGAAACTCAGTTTCAATAGGAAGCAACGCAAAAAGGAAAACAATGTACCGATCAAACAAAGAGATACGAGAACTTCTCTCTCATCTCATCCTCGTGCTCCCAGGTGGCCTCGCCACCAATGTGGTTCTCCCAGACAATCTTGACCAGCGGAATCTGCCTCTGGCGCAACTCCTACACTCTGCGGTCTACAACTCTGACCGGGTACTCTGGCACTGACAAGTCTGGCGCTACCTCAAGCTGTGAGTAGTCCAACACGTGTGACATATCTGTAATGTACCTCCTAAGCTGCAAATGTGGAAAACAATGTGCACGCCTCCCAACTCTATAGGAAGACTCAGCCTGTACGCATCCTCGCCGATCCTCTTTGTGATAGGGAAATGCCCAATATACCCGGGACTAAGCTTTCCCTTCCTGCCAAATCTCATAACACCCTTGGTCGGCGAGACCCGCAAAAACACAAGGTCACCCACGCTGAACTGCAACGGCCTCCTGCGGACGTCTGCATAGCTCTTCTGTCTGCTCTTTGCTGCCTGAATAAGCTGACTGTGTCTACACACTGCGACACCATCTCTGGTCCCAAAAGCTGCCTCTCACCGATCTCGAACATGTGAAGTGGTGTTCTGTACAGCCGACCATACAAAGCCTCATATGGTGCCATTCCAATGTTCGAGTGATAACTTTGTTGTATGCAAACTCTACCATCAGAAGGTGCGACTCCCAGGTGCCACTCTAGTCCAAACAGAACGCTCTCAGCATATCCTCCAAAGTCTGAATGGTCCTCTCTGACTGATTGTCTGACTACGGGTGATACGCTGAACTCAACCTCAACTCTGTACCAAGAGCTATGTACAAACTGCGCCAAAACCCTGAAGTGAACCTCGGATCTCCGTCAGAAACAATCGAAACTGGGGTTCCGTGCAACGGAACAACTCGGTCCACGTATAGTTTGGTGAGCCTGTCCACTGACCAAGACATCCTGATTGGAAAGAAGTGCACTGACTTGGTCAACCTATCCACAATCACCTAGATACCATCATGCCTCTGTGGAGTACGGGGCAACCTAACCATAAAGTCCATGGTGATGTCATCCCACTTCCACTCGAGAATGGGCAACGACTGCAGCTCAACACCAGGATGCTGATGCTCAGCCTTCACCTGCTGACAGGTAAGGCACCGAGCGACAAACTCTGCCACGCCACTTTTCATCTCTGGCCACCAGAAGAACCTCCTCAGGTTATGGTACATGTTAGTGGAACCAGGATGAACAGCATACCTCGACAGGTGTGTCTCTGACAATAGTGCCTGGCACCCATCATAGGGAATGTACAATCTGCCCCTGAACCTGACCTCACTGTCCTCGTCCAGCTCAACATATGGCATCTACAAAATATCTTCCAACTCTGAGTCTGCCTACTATGCCTCCAACACCTGACGATACACTAACGGATGAACTGACAAACTGGTCATCATTGCACGGTCCTTGTGCCTCAAAGGGTAGAAAACTCCCTGAGACAAGTCCTCAAATAGCCTCCACTCTCTGACCATCAATGAACTCAAGTGAACACGTCTGCTTAAAGCATCTGCTACGACGTTAGCCCTTCCCGGGTGATAGGAGAGGGTAAGGTCGTAGTCCTTCAGGTACACTATTCATCTGCGCTGCCTCATGGTCAAATCCTTCTGAGTGAAAATATACTGTAAACTCTGATGGTCGGTGAAGATCTCGAATGCCTCGCCATACAAATAGTGCCTCTACAACTTCAGATCGAACACCACTGCTACCAACTCTAAGTTGTGGGTAAGGTAGTTCTTTTCATGCTTCTTCAACTGTCGAGAAGCGTAGGTGACGACCCCACCATGCTGCATCAGCACTGTACCCAAACCTGACCTCGACACATCGGTATAGACCACAAAACCTCCGCAACCTGACGGCAAAACCAACACTGGTGCTGAAGTCAACCTCGCCTTCAGCTCCTGGAAACTCTGCTCACAGTCCTCAGTCCAGACAAATCTGGCCTCAAGTCTGGTCAATCTAGTCAACAGCTCTGCAATCCTGGAAAAATCCTGGATAAACCTCCTGTAATAGCCTGCCAAATCCAGAAACATGTGAACCTCTGACACTAAAGTGGGCTGCTCCCAAGACAACACTGCCTCAACCTTGGCAGGGACCACTGCCACATCAGAACCTGAGATCACGTGCCCGAGAATGTGCACCTCCCTCAGCCAAAATTCGCACTTGTCAAACTTGGTATAAAGTTGGTGACTCCGCAATGTCTCTAGTACAATCCTCAGATGCTCCTCGTGCTCCTCCTCAGAAGCCGAGTAGACCAAAATGTCATCCACAAAGATGACCATGAACCTGTCCAGTACTCACTGAATACCATGTGCATCAAATCCATAAAAGCTGCTAGTGTATTCGTGAGCCCAAACGACATCACGACAAACTCAAAGTAACTGTACCTCGAACGGAAAGTTGTCATGCCAATATCTGACTCTCTGATCCTCAACTGGTAGTAACCTAATCTCAAGTCAATCTTCGAGAACACCTTGGCTGACTGTAACTAGTCAAACAAGTCATCGATCCTCGGCTACAAATACTTGTTCTTCATTGTTACCTGGTTCAGCTGCCTATAATTGATGCACAAACACAGACTACCGTCCTTCTTCCTCACGAACAACACTGGCGCACCCCACGGTTAATGACTCGGACGGATGAAACCGAACTCAAGCAACTCCTGCAACTGGCGCTTCAACTCGCGCAACTCAGTCGGAACCATCTGGTAAGGTACCTTAGACAAAGGCATCATACCATGCAAAAGCTCAATGGAGAATTCTACCTCCCGCTCAGGTGGCATCCCAGGTAGATCCTCCAGAAAAACATAAGAGAACTCACAAACAACAGGCACATAAAAAACTGACGACCCGCTAGGCTCCAAGGAACAAACAGAAGCAAGATATGCTACACAGCCATCGCGGATGAAACGACGAGCTCTACAGAAGGAAATAAACTGTCGACAGGTAGATCAGATACCTCGAAAGCAGAGAACAGGTGCTCTAGGTATCTTAAACCGAACGTTCTTCTGTTGACAGTCCACCACAGCTGAGTGAGCCTCCAACCAGCCCATGCCTAGGATGACGTCAAAGTTACGAAGCTGCAACACGTACAACCTAGTCGGCAACTGGTGTCCCTGGACCTCAACTGTGACACCCTCCAGGTAACTGAAAAAACGCATGTAATCACCAATTGGGAGATCGACCATCACATCATACTGCCTCACAGGGGGTGTGACAAACCAGAGACTCGTACAACTCCTCGGAAGCAAAATAAAGGGAAGCACTGGGATCAACCAAAACATGAGCAGCTCTACCAAGGATAGGAAAAGTACCTATAACCAAGATCGACGCCTCGGCCTGCTCCCTGGTAAGAGCCATCACACGACCACGCCCAGAGCCATCACACGACCACGCCCAGGCCCATACTGCGACGCCTGCTGGGGCTGCTACTACTGCAGCGGTTGCTGGTGCTGCGGGAACTGCTGCTACTGCTGGTATGGCTGGAACTTCTGAGGCTGCTGATGCTACTGATACTGCTGAGGCTGCTGAAACTGCTGAGGTTGAGAAATGATACTGCCCCTGCTGCTGCTGACGGGTGCCTGCTACTGAGGAGGGAATTGGTACTGCGGTAGCTACTATGTGTACTGCATTGGCTGCTGTAGCTGCTGGACTTGCCCCATCGGGCAATCCCTCCTGAAGTGGCCTGGTAAACCACAAGTGTAACAGACTGCCTCCTGCCTGCCCTGCTCAGCTCCCTGCTAGACTGACTGCTCCGCAAACCTCGATTGACACTTCTGCTGCCGACTCCGTCCACCCGCGCGAGTAGTCATCTGCCTGAACTTCGAGCACAGACCGAAACTGCCCGAGCCAGAAGAAGAAGTCAAACTACCATGACTGCCTGAGGGACGCTGGTACGGTGAGGACCTAGAAGAGGCTCCTCCCTATTGCTGCTGCTGTTGGGGCCGCCAGGTCTCTCTCTCCAAGGTGGTGGGCTTAGCCGCGGCCTCTCCCAAAGTGGCGCACATGTGAGTAGTCACGCCCCACCTTAAATCTATCCTCAGTCCTGCGATAAACCTCTCTGCACAAGCTTGCTTACTACTGGCAACATGAGGAACATGCCTCAACAACCGGACGAACCTCTGATGGTATTGAGTAACTGTTAGATCGCTCTGAACCAACTCGTGAAACTGATCTTGTCTCTCACGTCGAGCGTCGTCAGGGAAATACTCTCCATGAAAGATGCCCAAAAACCTCTACCACGTGATCTGATCCAAACGCTACCCTGGAAAGTGGGTCTGCCATTGAACTCTCCACCCCTCATGGGCTAGCCCCTTGAGCTGATACACTGCAAATCTGACCTGGTCCTCCTCGACGCACTCCATAGTCTCAAACGTGCTCTCCAACTCGTGCATCCAACTCTCTACCTTTTCTGGATCATACTCACTGAAGAACATCGGCGGTCGGAGACGCAAGAACTTCTCGAAGTGGGCGGTCCTGTCCTCAGTGACAGCCGTCCTCCTCTGACCGGCCCGGGTACTCCCAGTGCCTGACGCCCACTAAACTGCTGGCTGCTCCTCCTCTGGATCTACCTGTTACTTCAGTACTACTGGGGGAGGTACTAGACGCTGACCTCCCACTGCTACCTGCCCAGGCTGCCACGCTCCCTAGTATAGGGTCTTGAATAACTGCTTAGCCATGGGGAACCAATCCGCGTACTATTGTGGCTGAGGCTGGTACTCCTGCGGCTGCTGCCTAACTATTATTGCTGCTGCTGCTGCTCCCTGGGGCTATGCCACAGACTCCTCTGCCGACACCTCCTCCTAAACCTGAACGGCGCTGGCATATCCGACTCATCATGTTGCTATATTAGCTCTCTGTTCTGCCTACGCCTACGCGGAGCCATATCCTGCACGGCACACAACCAACAAGGTTAGCGATACCAACTTGGGCGGCTAGCAGTGTACTTGTAATACTGTGGGGTCTTTTTGTTGCAGTTTAAATCTACTACAAGTCCAGTTAGACTCTCGCTCTGATACCAACTGTAATGACCCCGAGAACCCGACCCTCGGCCCATGCCGAGGACCCAATTTTCACGGTTGCCGCCCACGGATCTGGGGACCCGGAAGGGCCATAACACAAGTCTAACAGAATATGTAAAGAAAATAAACGTCAACTGCTAACTAGGAGCACACACGCAGAAGCAGAAAGAAGAGCGAGACCGCTATGTATCACTCTAGGTACAGTCCTAACACATACAACTAGTACAAGTAAAGACAGGGGAAGAACAAGTCCCTTAGGGGCATACCCCGAGGGTGACATACAACTGAAAGGGGGAACCATTGCTAACTATGGGGATGACGACTACCTCCCCGTCTCCTCCGCCAGGCGCACGTGCTACCGCTTCTTAGAAGTCTCACCTGGGAAAAGGAGGCATGAGCTTCACAACAAAAGCTCAGTAGGGACTACCAATCTCCTACTGGCTCTAATAGGCATAAGAACATATATATATATATATAATTAATTAACTAACAACAGTTATATCTTCTACCTACACAGGAAAGTGCGGAAGCAAGCTACTAACTAACGCGGTACGGAAGAACACTACGGTCGGAAACTCCGTACGACTGTACGTCGTGATCACCACATGGCTGGCAACACAGGTAGAGCGAACCCTGCTTGGACAAGAGACACTAGCTGCGAAAAACACTACCACTAGTCAACCAGTCAGGTGCATCCACTGACATCTTATCCTCGACCTAGGTCCAAACCTCCGGCGTCATAGTGAGACAAGACTACAAAGTAGCACAACAGTAACCGCCGTAGTTTGGCCAGACTATGGTCCCACTCCTAACCTCTCTAAGCGGTTCCGTGGCCATAAAGAGCGAGGCATGAGAAAAAGGACTGACTGGCCTATGCCGAGAAAGGACTCCAAACGACCTCGGCGCCCCAGACCAACCATGAGAGCTTTTCAAACGACTCAACACCACTGTCCTAACCACTGTTTTCCCCTCCGCTCCAGAGTCTGTGAGTCGAGCACGCCCACCGCCTGGAGTACTCCCTCAACAGGCGCGCGAGGACGGGGGTCCCAGGCAATGGTAACAACCTCTCTTATGGGACAAGTCCTCAAGTGACGAGCACCGGGCGAACGACTAGTGTAGGACCGCACTAGGGAACTAGCACTGGTGCCACGAGTATAGTAAGAAGCGGAAACGGCGAAGACTCCACAGAAAATGGAACTCTGCAAGACTTACTTGTCTCTGCTGTAGTCGCGACGCATCGGGCCGTCGCGACCATGTTGCGACGCCTAGGACTGTCGCGATCATGTCACGATGCCCAGGGTTGTCACGACACTGTCACGGCGGCTCAGGTCGTCGCGACCATGTCGCGACGCTCAAGAGCGTCGCAATGATGTCGCGACGGCCTTGCTGGTCGCGACATCATAGCGACCTCTATATAGGTTGCGTTCTCATCCGAGAGGCGTTCCGAAATGATCCTCCCGAACACCACCCCAAATCCGATACAAACCACACCAATAGGGGGAGGGGAGCATGGGAAACGCCATAGGGACTTCTAATCATGCCAAACCACCCTCAAAACCCCATAAAACATGGATTGCAAGGAATCTATGCTCAATGGAAACTTCACTCAACATGAGCATGATCCTTACACCCCCACGACCCCAAACCACAGAGAAAGCACATCCTCAAGGGGGAAGGGAGCATGCTAGAATGAGAGGAGTCGAGGGTCCCTACCTCCAAGAGTAGAGCCGACCCATTGGGGCCTTCACGTCGAAATGACCACCTCCTCCTCGCTTCAAACTCCACGATCACGCCGCCTGCACAAATGGGGTGTCACCTCCCACCACCAGCACCTCAAGGTTGCCGGGGAAACCATCGGAGAAGAGAGAGCTCGGAGGAGAAAGAAGAAGAAGGAATGAGAGGAAGGAAAGGGGGAGAGGGGGTAATGGGGCGTCGGCCTCGGTTTAAATCGATGGGCCCCAAGACGCGGCGGATCGGCCCGACGCGACAATGAGCATGTCGCGATGCCCCTAGGCATCACGACTATGTCGCGACGTCCACCCACGGCGCGACACCAAAAAGTGATCAAACCTCGAAGTCTAGGAAACAAGAATGCGATGGCTGACTAGGTCGCGTCAACGCTGTACACACCTGACACCCGACAAGCTATTCTAACAGACAGGATAGTGGTCAAGTCTGTTAGAAAAGCAGTCGCGATGCTACCAGACGCCATGACAAGAACACGACGCCCATCCCCGTCGCGACCATGTCGCGATGTCCAGGTGCGCCGCGTCCCGAAGCCTGTCGCGATGGGCTCCCCTTGCGGAACCATGTCGTGACCAGGGTGCCTATTGTGATCTTGAGGATAGGGCCAAGAGCCAAGAGGGCCGGGCCTTACAACAAGCACGCAGGAGAACAGTCTTTTGTAAGAATGCATGATGGCCATATCACGCAAGAAAGAAAGCAAGCAAGCACACATGAACTTTTAACATGTAATACTAATCAGGCACGATGCCATAATGCAGATTAAGGATCTATGCCACCTTGGAATGCACACTATGAGCACGTGTATATGGTTTTACATATCTAACATTCAACACGCAAGTACTCCCAGCACAGATGCAACGCCTGTAATCATTATACCCCATAGTTAACATTATATTTACAACTCTCTTTTATTGGAGCTAGACTGAGCCCTTGGACGCTCGCCATGCCCGATCCACATCTCACTATTTTCAAATGTAGATACCCATAGTGAATCATGGCTAGTAACAAGATTTTTCAAGGAATATACATTTGATATCATGTTCATGATGATTTCAAGAAAGACAGTCATGTGAACAAGATTTCATGATAATTAAAATCGAGAGATTCTTTCCAGATAGCACACGGCTTGATCGGATTTCATTTAGTTCCATAAACTTTAATACTAAGACCATAACAAAAACATGATGCATACTAAAAAAAGAATCAAATAACTCCAGGGAACTTCAAGATACAATAAGGTAAGTTTCTATGGGAAAACCCATATAGTACGGAGACGCTCTAACTATGTTTGTAGGAAAACAATGGTACTTAATATTCGTAAAAACATAACCAATCAAAAGAGTCAGGATATAGTCAAGATCATTGTAAGATAGCCAGTATACTCATGTTGAATCTAGCATGTATTCTCACAACTTTTATGAAACATCATAACTTGGCATTAAAACATCAGAACGAATAGGCAAGTCAAGGATAGTATGATCAGTAACTCCATATAGAACGTTAGAATCATATTCATGTAAATAACGTTTTTAACATGTGGTTGATGGCTTTTATGGTACAGACTGAACAATATGCTGACAAGGCTATGAAAAACAATGCAGACTCAGTTGCTTGGTCTATACCCTGAGTTTAGGGTTTCTGGAACGAAACTAGAAACAAAAGTGATTGTGGGGAATGATAGGTAAATAGATCTATAGCGTTCATTTGACCCAGTTACATGTGATGCAAGAAAACAACCTGATACTCTTTACATGATCAGTGAAATCAAGGGAATAGGAACACACAAGACTAGACTTGAAGAACCCACATAAAACATACTATATATTTAGGTTGATGCCCGAGGTTATCTACCTTTGATTGTTCCTATAAGGGGTCTTCTTCAAGTTGAAGTAGAGTGGGGTTTGGGGAAGAAAACTTCGGTCAAAGTGATCTCTTCCTCCTCCAGTGCTCTAGCAAATCTTCACAAGTCTCCCAGCAGTTGGTAACTCATTCCCAAGGGTTTAGGACGAGTATTGATAGGTTTAAGGTTGTTAGAAGTCCTATTGTAACTAGGGAAATAGGGTTGCGGTTTTTGGCTTAATCCCTTCTATGTCTGGAGATTTCCCGTCCTAGCTGGAGTAGGAAGTCTACATGAAACTTGTGACGAACTGCGCTGCTCAAACCCGTTAAACTAATAATGAGCTTGACCCGAGTCCGCCTCCCGCGATCGAGCCGTAGCTTCGCAAGGGATAACACCCTCACGAGTCCGTGGAAACACAAAGGAACACATTTATATATATAAGATTCACAAACCCACATATATTCATACTAAATTTACATAGCCTTTTTCAACAAAAGTCAAATAAAGCTACAAGAGCGTGGGGCATACCCCGAGGTACAACAAGAAAAGAAACTACAATACTGGAGGTGCCAGCTCAACGCCGCCGTGACGCGGCTCCGAACTGGAAGACGGAAGTGAAACCTCCTCCTCTCCTTCACCTGTTGGGAGTAGGGGTGAGCCTCGCAAGTCACTAGCTCAGTAGGGTAACTCTCCAAAAATCAAGCAAACAAACACAAGTCCGTAAACAAAAGCTACACTAGCAGTTTATATAACACAGGTAGACAAGCAATTAAAACTGTAAACACCACTTACCGTTTTCCGGCAACATAAAACCATATTAATAAATAAACGGCAAACCACAACCACGTGTACATGCTAAATTAGAGGCTGCCACACTCAAGCCACGTAGATTGGTTCGCGACACCAACTACTGACTCGGACAAAGCTACACAGGTTTACCTCTCAGCTTCGCAGCCATGGACGAAAGGTCCAGCTACCGCTCCAGAAGAACAAGACAAATAACAGTGGAGACCAACCAACACCACAACCTGTGGACCACACAGCAACATGCCCATGCCTGGCACCTCTAGGGACTCTGGCCTGAGCTCCATAGAGTGAGGCACTGGAAAGGACTAGCTGTGGACCAGTGACGTCTATTGGTGTCCGTACCACCAACCACGAGCGCGCTACAAGCGACAAACACTAACTCACAAGTCGTTGTCCTACTGTCGTCTTTCCCTCAGCCAGACGTACAACTCAAATACATGAGTGAGGGTGTTTAGGACAGATGACACAGACCTCAACGATACAACACAAGTACCGGGACAAACCCCGAGCTAACAGCCTAGCTCACAAAGAACCTGGGGCACCCAACTGAAGAGATAACCATGGCAGGCGTCGTACTACTCGCCACGCACACGAAAACCACATGCACACAACACAAACCACGTGAAACCTCACGTCAACCTTGTGTACAGCCTATCCACAACACATGAACACAAGTCACACCGCGTAAACACCACACCAACACGTAAACCACACACTAGCTACGTAACCAGTACGCTAGCCTCGTAACCAATACGCTCCCAGAGCGCCGCGAGTGCCAATGCACCGCTTAATACATGCCATGTATAATAAATAACAAATATCGAATAACTCTACTATTAAAGCCATGCACAATAGAGCCTCTCGGATGTAGTCGCGACATGGCATAGGGTCGCCATCAGAACGCGACGCCACGATATGTCGCAATGAAAAACCTTATCGCGATGGGTTGGCCTGCGCGACCTTGTAGCGACAGGGGGCTCCGTCGCCTTCACAGGTAGGAACCCTAATCTATGGAACACCCTCCTGATTACCCCCACAAACCACATAAACCATGTTTAATTCACCATTTTCATGCTTTAATGTAACTCCTAGTATGATATCTAGTGTTATTAAATCAAATAACACAGTACACGATCATAACAAGCCATCCACAGCCCATAAAATAAGAGGAATACCCTACCTCCTCGAAGAACACAAAAAACAGTAATCCTCCTGTGTTTCCCCCGCTCCACGCACGGTCCTCGCGGTGAGAAGACGCCCAGAATCTTGTTCCCACAGCAAATCACCCCCACACCCCGCAGCAGCTCTTCCCCCTGGCCAAAGAGAGCATACCCAGCTCTGTCTGGCTAGCAGGGTTTAAGAACCTACTGCGGTTAAGAACGCGACCAATCTCTCCATCGCGACCTGATCGCGACGGACCTGGGTGTCGCCTTCCTACGGCTGACGTTTGTAGGTCACCTAGCACGCGGCACGCGGTGCACATGCGGACGATCAGAACCTCTGAGCAGCAACGGGAATGTATAATGCAGGACTGTCGCGTTCAGAACGCGACGCCCATCCCCGTCGCGTTCACAGACAGTGAACTGAGGGGTGCTATGGGCCCAAACAGCCAGCCCAGTATGCCCTAAAACCTGTGTAAAAACCTGGTACACATCACATTGGCCACCACAAACACCAAACACAGGATCCACATGGATCCGAGAAAGTCGCGACGTTACATTACTATCATCTAAAAAGACATTTCGAATTCGAAATTTACAACACAATTTAAACATTCAAACTTTAAACACATTAATAAGTACTATCATCTAAAAAGATTTAAAGACTTTCTCAAACAGATAGGGATACGATTTAATCATTTCCTCGGCCAATTCCCAGGTATCCTCTCCTCCTAGCCTATTTTCCCATCTGACTTTTACTAACTCAACTTCTTTATTCCTTAACTTTCGTGTCTTACGGCCTGTGATTTGCACTGGATACTATGGCGTTGACATGTCTGGTCTCAAGTCACCACCCTGATAATCGACATTTTGCACTGGATCTTCAATATACTTTCTCAACATGGAGACATGAAAAATATCATGAGCATTTGCAAAATCAGCTGGTAATTCAATTCTATAAGCGTCTCGCTGATCCTTTCTAACACTCGAAAGGGTCCTACATACCTCGGGATTAACTTTCCTTTCTTGCTAAATCTCAAAACACCTTTAGTAGGGGAAACTCTTAGAAAAACATAGTCCCCAACTTCAAATCAAAGTGGCCTTCGTCGATTATCTGCATAACTCTTTTTCCGACTCTGAGTTGTCTGCAATTTTTTCGTTATGAATTTGATTATTTCTGTGGTTTGTTGTAGAAACTCAGGACCTGTTACTTGCCTCTCTCCCACTTCATGCCAGTTTAGTGGTGTTCTGCACGGCCTTCCATATAGCGCCTCATACGGTGCCATCCCGATACTAGTATGATAACTATTGTTATAAGCAAACTCAACCATGCCCAGATATTGTTCCCAGCTACCTCCCCATACTAAGCGGCATGCTCATAACATATCTTCAATTGTCTGAATAGTCCTCTCCATTTGACCATCTATCTGCGGTTGATAGGCTGGATTGTATCTTAATTCTATGTCGATAACCCTTTGCAGACTTCTCCAAAAACCAGAAGTGAACCGAGGATCCCTATTAGAAACAATAGTTTTTGGGATACCATGCAATGGAACTATTCTGTCAACCTAAATTTTTGCTAGCCTGTCCACTGTCCAGGACATGCTTACTGCCACCAATCTACAGACCTTGGTCAATCTATCAACAAACACCCATATTCCATTATGTCCTGAAGCTATTCTTGGTAACCCCGCTACAAAATCCATAGCAATGTCATCCCACTTCCACTGTGGAATGGGTAATGGCTGCAATAAACCTCCGAGTTTCTGATGTTCTACTTTGATCTGTTGACAAACTGCACAACTGGAAATAAATTCTGCTATTTCTCTTTTCATATGGGGCCACCAAAAATGCTTTTTCAAATCCTGATACATTTTGGTGCTACCTGGATGAATCGTGTATCTGGATTTAGGGGCTTCTTCTAATACTCTCTGTTTTACTTCTCTGTCTGCTGGCACAAACAACCTCCCTCTGAGCCTGATCACACAATTATCATCAATACTAATTCCTTCCATTTTCACAATTTCTACTAAATTTACATCTGCTTTTTGAGCTTCAACAATTTGCCAATACAATGATGGCTCTATAGTGCTACTGGCTAGCACTACTCGCCGCTGACTACTGGGAACATACAGTGAATTTTTTGCTATTTCTTCATACAATCTCCATTCTTTTATCATCATCAGACTCAAATATGCTTTTCTAATTAATGCATCAGCAACTACATTGGCTTTACCTAGATGGTAAGCCAAACTGAAATCATAATCTTTCAGATATTCAACCCATTCGTTGACGATGATTTAAATCTTTCTGAGAAAAGATATATTTCAAACTTTTATGATCTGTAAAAATTTCAAACCTTTCACCATATAGATAATGTCTCCATATTTTTAAGGCAAATACAACTGCTGCTAACTCCAAATCATGAGCTAGGTAATTTTCTTCCGTTGGTTTTAATTGTCGAGGTGCATAAGCTATCACTTTCCCATATTGCATAAGCACTGCTCCAAGTCCTCTCTTGGACGCATCTGTGTAAATTACAAAACCACCACTGCCCACTAGTAATGTCAGTATCAGTGCTGCTGTAAGTCTCTTTTTCAATTCTATGAAACTTGTTTGACATTCACCCAACCATACAAATGGTACACCTTTCCTGGTCAATCTAGTCATGGGTGCTGCAATTTTGGAAAAATCTTGTATAAAACGTCTATAATATCCAGCTAGACCCAGAAACCTTCTAATTTCTCTTATTGTCTTTGGTGCTTCCCACTTCATAACTGCTTCCACCTTACTGGGATCAACTGCCACACCTTCGACTGAAATTACATGCCCCAAGAATTGAATTTTTTTCTGTCAAAATTCACATTTACTAAATTTAGCATATAACTGGTGTTCCCGCAAGAGCTACAAAACTAATCTCAAATACATTGCATGCTCTTCCTCAGATGTTAAATATATCATAATATCATCTATAAAGACGACAACAAACCGATCTAAATATGGATGAAAAATTCTATTCATCAGATCCATACATGCTGCTGGAGCATTGGTTAGCCCAAATGGCATAACCACAAATTCATAATGACCATATCTAGTTCTGAAGGCTGTTTTATCAACATCTTCTTCCCTGATCCTTAATTGATGATAACTTGACCTTAAATCAACTTTAGAAAACCCCTTAGCAGACTGTAATTGGTCAAACAGATCGTCAATTCTCGGTAATGGGTATTTATTCTTTATGGTCACATCATTTAACTTTCTATAATCAATGCACATTCGAAAACTACCATCCTTTTTCCTCACAAATAATACCGGAGCTCCCCACGGGGAGTGATTCGGCCTGATAAACCCCTTCTCCAACAATTCTTGCAACTGCTTCTTTAATTCCTTAAGTTCTGCAAGTGCCATCCTGTACGGTGCCTTAGAGATTGACATCGTACATGGCAGCAACTCAATAGTAAATCTATCTCTCTATGAGGTGCCACGCCTGGCAGATCATCTGGGAATAAATCTACGAATTCTCTAACCACTGGAACTGCTTCTACTGATTTACCAGTGTCCACTAAACTCACAGAAGCTAAATATGCCACACACCCCGTATTTAACAGCTTTCTAGCTCTAATTGCAGAAATTATAAACTTGGAGGTATAAAAAGGCATATCTTGATATTCAAACACTGCTCCACTAGGATGACAGAATCTGATTCTATTCTTTCTACAATCAACCATGGCTCCATAAGCCTCAAGCCAATCCATACCCAGAATGATATCATAATCAGTCCACTGCAGAGCATACAACCTAACTGGCATCTAATTCCCCTGGACCACAATAGGAGCTTCATCTATATAACTCATAGTGAGCATAAACTCAACCGAGGGAACCTCTACTGCTAATTCACATCTCTTTTCCTCTAAAAGATGAGCCATACAATCTAGAAATTCTTCAGAAATAAAAGAATGAGATGCACCCGAATCAAATAGAACCCTAGCTGAGAAATTGTAAATGGGTATTATACCTTCTATTAGATTCGATGCCTCTGCCTGGGCTCGGGAGATAGCCATAACCCGGCCCCTACCTCGCTGCTGCGGTACTCCTCTGCCACGGCCTACTAGTGGCTGCTGGGGTTGGTGCTGCTGCTGCTGCTGAACAGCCCTTCCATACCCATATTCTCTAGGATAGGGGCAATTGCAGATCAAATGTCCTAGCTGATCACAATTATAACATCGATAACCTGGTGGAAGTGTGGGCTACCTGGCGGTACTCTGCTGAGATTCTTCCACCTATGGCATGTAGCCACGGCCCTGCTGAAACTGCTAGTGACCTCCTCCTCGACCTCTGAATATTTTCTTCAATTTCTGACCCCACTTACCAAAACCTGAGGAAGATGGTCCTGCTGGTGCTTTTCCTTTACTGACTCCTGTTGACTATTGGGGTAGCCGAGAACTACCTGAACCTGACTTGCCCACCTGAAGAGTCCGAATAGATCTTTCAAGTGTGGCTGCTCTCTGGGCTGCCTCCTCTATTGTCTTACACATAAGCGGTATCACTGCATTCTATAGTTCTACCCTCAAGCCTCAGATAAAATATTCAACTATCATGTCATTATCTGCTGCGACATAAGGCGCATAACGACTAAGTGCCATAAATCACATTTGATATTCCAAAACAGACAAATTCCCTTGCTGAAGTGTCTGGAACTGTTCTCTCTTTGCCTGCTGGACTTGAATTGGGATGAAAGTATCATAAAATACCTCAAGAAACTCCGACCAAGCAATTGTCTCCTCTGCTCTACCTGCAAAAGTGGTCTGCATCTTCAAGCGACACCATTCCTATGCAAAACCTCTCAACTGATAAGTAGCTAACACAACTCTATCAGTTGGCGGACACCTCATTATCGCAAAAAACCCGCTCAATCTCATGAATCCAGTGCTCAGCTATATCTGGATTCGGTCCTCTCGTATAAGTGGGCGGCTGCAACCTCAAAAATTTCTCAACCTGCATTACTGGTTCCTCTACTGCCCTCGCTGGTGGTGGTGGTGGTACGAATGGCACAAAAGGTTCCTCCACACCCGGCAGTGGTGGAACTGGTGCAACGGGTATTGCTCCCCCAACCTCCGGTGGTAATGCTGCTGGTGGTATTGGTGCCTGCTGATCCAGTCTCACTCGGATATCGTTCAAGCTTTCCCATATCCTTTCTATCATATGTAGAGTCAACTCCTCAGGCTCATCTCCTCCACCGCCCCAGTCTCTCCTATTAGCCATTTCAAACTCCTACACAGACAACATTCCAACCACATACAACCAAACAAATCATTATAAAACCAGGGTCAGCTACCAGCAGTAGACTAGTGTAGAAATGAGGCTATGTAACTTCCCAGTTCCTTTATATTTACACGGACCATGCTCTGATACCAACTGTGACGGACTGCACTGCTCAAACCCGTTAAACAAATAACGAGCTTGACCCGAGTCCGCCTCCTGCGATCGAGTCGTAGCTTCGCATGGGATAATACACTCACGAGTTCGTGGAAACACAAAGGAACACATTTATATATATAAGATTCACAAACCCACATATATTCATACTGAATTTACATAGCCTTTTTCAACAAAAGTCAAATAAAGGTACAAGATCCTGGGGCATACCCCGAGGTACAACAAGAAAAGAAACTACACTGCTGGAGGTGCTGGCCCAATGCCGCCGCGACACGGCTCCGATCTGGAAGACAGAAGTGAAACCTCCTCCTCTCCTTCACCTATTGGGAGTAGGGGTGAGCCTCCCAAGTCACTGGCTCAGTAGGGTAACTACCCAAAAACTGAGCAAACAAACACAAGTGCGTAAACAAAAGGCTACACTAGCAGTTTATATAACATAGTCAGACAAGCTAGTAAAACTATAAACACCACTTACTGTCTGACAGCAACATAAAACCATATTAATAAATAAACGGCAAACCACAACCACGTGTATATGCTAAAGTAGAGACTGCCACACTCGAGCCACGTGGACTGGTTCGCGACACCAACTACTGACTGGGACAAAGCTACACATGTCTACCTCTCAGCCTCGCAGCCATGGACAAAATGTCCAGCTGCCGCTCCACAAGAATAAGACAAACAACAGTGGAGACCAACGAACACCACAACCTGTGGACCACACAGCCACAAACCCATGCCTGGCACCTCTAGGGACTCTGGCCTGAGCTCCCTAGAGTGAGGCACTGGAAAGGACTAGCTGGGGACCAGTGACGTCTACTGGTGTCCGTACCCCCAACCACGAGCGTGCTACAAGCGACAAAGACTAACTCACAAGTCGTTGTCCTACTGTCGTCTTTCCCTCAGCCGGATGTACAACTCAAACACAGGAGTGAGGGTGTCCAGGACAGACGACACAGACCTCAACGGTACAACACAAATAGCGGGACAAACCCCGAGCTAACAGCCTGGCTCACAAAGAACCTGGGGCACCCAACTGAAGAGGTAACCACGGAAGGCATCGTACTACTCGCCACGCACACGAAAACCACATGCAGACAGCACAAACCACGTGAAACCTCACGTCAACCTAGTGTACATCCTGTCCACAACACGTGAACACAAGTCACACCGCGTGAACACCACGCCAACACGTAAACAACATGCTAGCTACGTAACCAGTACGCTAGCCTCGTAACCAATACGCTCCCAGAGCGCCGTGAGTGCCAATGCACCACTTAATACATGGCATGTACAATAAATAACAAATATCGAATAACTATACTATTAAAACGATGCACAATAGAACCTCTCGGCTGTAGTCGCGACATGGCATAGGGTCGCCATCAGAACACGACGCCACGATATGTCACAATGAGAACCTTATCGCAATGGGTCGGCCTGTTGCGACCTTGTCGCGATAAGGGGCTCCATCGTCTTCACAGGCAAGAACCCTAATCTGGGGAACACCCTCCGGATTACCACCACAAACCACATAAACCATGTTTAATTTACCATTTTCATGCTTTAATGTAACTCCTAGTATGATATCTAGTGTTATTAAATCAAATAACACACTACACGATCATAACAAGCCATCCACAGCCCATAAAACAGGAGGAATACCCTACCTCCTCGAAGAACACAAAAAATAGTATCCTCCCGCGTTTCCTGTTGGGCTTACATGGATTCATAATTGAGATGTTTGTTTTTGATGATGAGCAATCAATGAGCATTTCATGCACAATACAATTTCATGTGATATGTATGTGTGAAACATGATAAGAATGACAAGTCAAGCAAATGTTAATCAAGAATCACATGTTTAATTTGATTATCTAAATGTTCACATTATATCACTAACAATGTTCTTAAATGTAGGTGATATTGCATGCAAGACAATGTACCAAAATAATAGCAAAAAGATCAAGAAAAGCACAAAAGACAAGTACCTGTCGACAGCCCCCAAGATGCCTGTCGACAGCCCTGCACAGACAGATCTCAAAGGCTACTGGCAAGGTGTACCTGTCGACAGCCCCACTGAAGCCTGTCGACAGATCTGCACAGACAGAACACATAGGCTCCTGGCAAGGTGTGCCTGTTGACAGACTCAAATCGGTTGTCGACAGATCCACACAGGGAACTGTCTCCCGGAAAGCCAGCCTTCTTCCTTTTTCAATTCTGTCTACATCTGTCGACAGACGAACTTCTTGTTGTCGACAGACGAAGAGAAAATCTCAATACGAGATCTCCATAAGTTTCCGACTTGGGTGTTTCCTTTTACCACGACTCTACATAATTGAACACCCATATAAAAGGAAATCTTTGGAGTTATTTTCGTACAGAAGCAGCCACAACTCAAACCCTAAGCCAAGTCTCAAGAGAGAAGATCTTTCTGCTGCTCTGCTTCAACCGTTCGTCCAGGCAACCAAAGAGACATCTTCTGAATGGGATTGAAGCCAGATTGTCCATCTCTCAAGCTTCTCGATCGACTGATACTTTTCAAGACGAAGCCTGAAGTACATCAGGACAATCATCTGAATAGTTCAACATCAGGATTTGAATTCTCAACTCTGAACTCTTCTTTATCTCTATTTTTCATATCTGTGTGTGCGTGTTGTTGAGTCAAGAGTCCTTGTGCTTGATTCACGTTTGTCACGTTGTTCTGATCGTGGTTTACATCAGATTACGTGAGTGTGTGTGTGTTGTAGCGAGTGAACTTGCTCATAAGCAGTCTTTCTGCATGTGTGTGTGGACGGTGGACGTAGGATACACAAGTTGTGTACTCTGAACCACCTTAAATCATCGTGTCTGTGGTTTGAACGTTTCACGCTAGATGTTTGGTAGGCACGTTGATCTTTCACACGCTAGATAAATTGCTATTCTATCTACTTACAGCTAACACACATCTCAGTTTGGTTTAACCTCTGTTTGAAGTATCGGAAGTCTGTGTTTCCACTAAAAAGAAGGTCATTATAATTTTAACTGATAGTAATCTATTCAACCCCCCTTCTAGATTACCATATTGTATAATTCCGCACATCTTTCAATTGGTATCAGAGCGAGGTTTCTCCATTTTACTGTCTTAATTGGTTGATCTCACGATCAGGAGATTCTCGATCTCATGGAATCTAACAAGGGGTATATGGCCGAGGGACGTTCAGTGACCAGGCCACCGTTCTTTGATGGCACTGACTATCCTTATTGGAAAAACCGCATGCAGGTGTTTCTGAGAGCTCAAAATTTCGAGCTATGGAAAATTGTTAGCAAAGGAGCATACACCCTTCCCGAGGACGAAGATACCTAGATGAAGGACCAGATTGCAAAGGGAACTCTCAACTGGAGTGCCCTGAACATGATGCAGTGTGCTGTTCATCCCAAAGAATACTGAAGAGTCTTCACATGCACTTCAGCGAAAGAAATGTGGGACAAACTTGAACTTATCTACGAAGGTACATCCGAGGTAAGGGAAACCAAAGCAAGCATGCTAATTTCTGATTATGAAATGTTTAAGATGAATAATGATGAAACTATCTCAGATATGTTTGCAAGATTTATGTTAATAATAAATGGATTGAAAGGTCTTAAGAAAGAATACTCAGAAAGTGACTTAGTGAGGAAGATACTTCGGTCTCTTCCATCCTCATGGAACACTAAGGCCACTGTCATTGAGGATTCAAAAGATCTTTCAAAGATGAAATTGGATGAACTAATTGGCTCCCTGATGACATATGAAATAAATGTGAAAGGAAAGAAACTGAAGAAAACCCAAAAAGGTCAATTGCCTTAAAAGCTTCAAGCAAAAGTTCCTCTAGATCCAAAAAGGATGCTCAATAGGAAAGTGATGAACCTGACACGTCTAGTGATAGTGAAAATGATGAAATGGCCATGCTCACTAGACAATTCAAAAAATTCCTCAAATTCAAAAGGAAAGGCTCAGGTAATTCCAAATCCTTCCAAAAGAAAGATTTCTCAAATAAATTTGAGTCTAACAAAAGATCTGACATTGTATGCTATGAGTGCAAGAAACAAAGGCATATGAGAGGAGAATGCCCCGAACTCAAGAAAAAACTGAAGAAAGAGAAATTCACCTTCAAGAAAGCCAAGGCAATGTTGGCAACTTGGAGTGATGAAGATGAAGATGAGGACGCACAAGAAACCTCTGGAGATGAAGAAATTCAGTATCTAATGGCTAGAAGTGACGACTCCAATGAGGTAAACTCTTCCTTTGAAACTTATACTGTTGATGAATGGGAAGAAGCATACACTGTCCTGTTTGAAAAATTCTATGAATTCAAATATGAAAATAAGGCATTGAAAAGGAAAATCAATTCACTTGTTCATAACACACACAATGATGAACAAGTTGTTGCCTTAACTAAAGAAATTGAAATGATGAAAATTGATGAGGAAGTCCACATTGAAGAAATGGACTGTTTGAAAACAAAATTGCAAGAAATTCAAAAGGAAAAGGAAAGTCTATCTAACTCTCTTGAATCTCTTTAAAATGAACATAAAGAAACTAAGAATAAGTTGGAACAAGCTGAAAAAGACCTTAAAGGAAAATCTGAAGATTTAACAAGGTTTGTAAAGGGAAAGCAAAATCTTGATGCCATTCCAGGATCAAATATCTTTGTTGCAAAATATAGAATTGGATATCAACCAGTAAAACAAAAGAAAATGGGAGAGACTTTGATAACTTCTTTTGTTGATTCTATCCCAAGCACAAGCTATCAAGTCCCTTCCAAGAATCAGAAAAATCAAGTCCATTCCAAGAATCAGGAAGGTCAAGCCAAGGGTAAGAAACAGGAACCCAAGAAAAATAGTTCAACTATTAACATAACTAAGAAGTCTATCAACAGCCCCAAGAAGGGTTGTCGACAGGTCTGGAAACATGCTTCCAAAGAAAAGCTAACCAGGAAACAAAAGGGTAAAATGCCCATGCATGTTCCTCAGAATAACAAACCTACTGTTTTGGAAAAATCTACATCATGCAATTTCTGTAAGAAACTTAGGCACAATGAAAAATAATGTTGGAACAATCCAAATAAACTGAAACTTAAACAAGTTTGGATTTCGAAGCATTTACTTTTTGGCATGAATGATACATTAGGACCCAAAGTAATTTGGGTACCAAAACCTCTTGTCTGATCCACATATGCAGGAATGCCTAGCAGCCTAAAATCAAAACAAATGGTACCTGGATAGTGGCTGTTCGAGGCACATGACAGGCGACATAGACAAATTCTGCTTGCTGGTGGAAAAAGACGGAGGTCAAGTTGTTTTTGGAGGTAACAATAAAGGCCAGATCATTGGTTTAGGTAAGGTTGGTAAGTATGCCTCCAACTCAATAGACAATGTACTGTTAGTTGATGGTCTTCACCTTAACTTGCTTAGCATAAGCCAACTCTGCGATAACGGTCATAAAGTTATCTTTGAATCAAATTCATGTCAAATTGTTGATAAGGAAACAGGAAGTCTTAAATTTTCTGGAAAAAGAAGTAACAACATTTATTTGGTTGATCTAAATGATCCAGAAAATGAAAATTTGTGTCTTGTTGCAAGTAAACAGGATGAGCTTACCTTGTGGCATCGTAGGCTTGGGCATGCAAGTTACAATGTCCTGCACAAGATCATGAGGCTGAAACTGGTAAATGGACTTCTTGAAATTTCCTTCAATAAGAATGAAAACTTTTGTGATGCATGTGCACAGGGAAAACAAACCCGGAAATGGTTCAAATCAAAAGCACCGATATGTACTTCTAAACCTTATGAATTGTTGCACATGGACCTTTTTGGACCTACTAGAACACTGAGTCTCAATGCCAAACGCTTTGGTTTTGTCATTGTAGACGATTTTTCAAGGTTCACTTGGGTAAAGTTTCTGGCTCACAAAAATGAAGCACTAAAAATCTTTGAAGAATTCTTTAATAAGATTGAGCATGGAAATGTCAATAAGATATGCTCCATCCGCACTGATCATGGGGAAGAGTTTGATAACAACTCTTTTTCTGATTTTTGCAGGCACCAAGGAATAGAACACCTGTTTTCCTCTCCAAGGACTCCGGAGTAAAATGGTGTAGTGGAGAGAAAGAACAGAACCCTGGTGGAAATGGCTCGTACTCTTCTGGTCGAAAGTCAACTCCCAAGGAGTTTTTGGGCAGAAGTGGTAAACACCTTGTGCTACTTTTTTAACAGAGCCATGGTAAGACCCGTGATAAAGAAAACCCCCTACGAACTGCTAAAAGGTAAGAAACCCAGTATTGGGTATTTCAGAGTTTTTGGCTCAAAAGTGTTTATTCATAACAATGATAAAGCTGATCTAGACAAATTTGAAGCCAAAAGTGATCAAGGTATTTTTCTTGGATACTTAGAACACTCTAGAGCATATAGGGTGTTTAACATTAAGAATAAAACTTTGGAAGAAACTCCACATGTTGTTTTTGATGAGTATCATGCAAAAACTAACACTGAAAACCTTCACAGGACTCAAGATGGAGATGCAGAAACAACTCTTGAGGAACTACAAGCAAAGGTAAAAAGAAATTCTAAAGTAGTTTCTAAAAATAAAAGTGGATATCTTCGCAAGTACAACAATGAAGATGAAGAAAATCCGTTCAGAAAACAAGATGATGAATCTGAAGAAGATCCACAAGAGGAAAAGCCTCCAGATGAAACTCCTCAAGCACACCCTCCTCCAGCACAACCTCCACAACATCAACTTCCACAAGTCCAAGATCAACCCGGTCCTTCAACAATCACTAATGTGAGGTATTCCAAAGATCACCCACTTGAGAATGTGTTAGGGAATATAAATGATAAAGTTCAAACTAGGTCTCAGGTTAGACAAATAGTTGAACAAGATCATTTGGCTTTTGTCTCTCAAGTGAAACCCAAAAATGTTGAAGAGGCCCTAAAAGAAAATTCATGGATTGATGCTATGCATGAGGAACTTGGTCAATTTCAAAGAAACAATGTCTGGAGTTTAGTTCCCAAAACCCCTGAAATTTTTGTCATAGGAACAAAATGGGTCTTTAGGAATAAACTAAATGAAGAGGGTAAGGTGGTGAGAAATAAGGCTAGACTGGTTGCAAAAGGATACAATCAAGAATTTGGTGTGGACTTTGAGGAATTCTTTGCCCCTGTAGCTAGACTCGAAGCAGTAAGAATCTTATTGGCATTTGCATGCTCACATAAGTTTAAACTTTTTCAAATGGACGTTAAAACTACTTTCTTGAATGGCTACATCAAAGAGGAAGTCTATGTCTCTTAACCACCCGGTTTTGAAAATACTGAAATGCCCAACCATGTTTATAAACTGCACAAGGCTCTCTATGGTTTGAAACAGGCACCCCGAGCTTGGTACGACAGACTGAGCAACTTTTTGGTGAGTAAAAACTACTCAAGAGGTAAAGTGGACAAAACTCTATTTACTAAGAAAGTTTGCAATCACATAATTGTTGTTCAAGTCCATGTGGACGACATTATCTTTGGTTCCACTAACCCATCACCGTGTGAGGAGTTTTCCAAACATATTCACAGTGAATTTGAGATGAGTCTAATGGGGGAGCTTCAATTCTTTCTTGGTTTGCAGGTGAAGCAACATCAAGGTGGCTTCTTCATTAATCAAGAGAAACATGTTAAGGAGCTTCTAAAACGTTTTCAGTTTGAGCAAGCCAAACCTGCTTCAACACCCATGAGCACAAGCATAAAATTGGAAAATGATGAGAAAGGTAAACCGGTAGATGCAAAGCAATTTCGAGGTATGATTGGCTCACTCCTTTATCTTACTGTAAGTAGACCCGATATACAATTCAGTGTTTGCCTTTGCGCTAGATATCAATCTAGTCCAAAGGAAAGCCATTTGGTTGCAGTTAAGAGGATATTCAGATATCTCTCATGTATGTATGATTTGGGTTTTTGGTATCCAGCAGGAAATAGTTTTGACTTCATATCATATTCTGATGCTGATTATGCTGGGTGTAAGATAGACAGGAAAAGCACTAGTGGGTACTGCCAATTACTTGGTGGTTGCATGGTTTCATGGACATCCAAGAAGCAACACTCGGTTGCACTCTCCACTACAGAGGCAGAGTATGTTGCTGCGGGGAGCTGTGCGGCTCAAGTGTTGTGGATAAAAAGTCAATTGTCTGACTACAATATTGACATTGGATGCACACCTATCTTATGTGACAACGCTAGTGCCATCAATCTTTCCAAGAACCCAGTCCAACACTCTAGGACAAAACACATTGAGATTCGTCATCACTTCTTGAGAGATGAAGTAGCCAACAAATCCTTGGAGCTTAGCTTCATACCCACTGATAAGCAATTAGCTAATATCTTCACAAAACCATTGGCTGAGGATAGATTCACAACATTGAGAAGAGAATTAGGATTGTGCAAAATGCAATGAAGCCCATACCAAACTTTAAAGTATATGCTCTTTGTGTGCAACGACTATGAGGTATATCAAATGGTGATCTATGGAAGAACAAGTTATGCTTGTTTGGAAACTCTCATTATGTGTGAGAAAACATTCTCCGCCACATATCCATAGTCAAGTTGCAAATTAGGGTCATCTACTTTGAATTAGGTATGTGGATTCTTTTCAATTTGCCTATTCACTTTTGCGCACAAATGGATTTTTGTTTGTTGGTCTGTCGTTATTCATGAACTTGTCTACAATTGCTTGCTAAACTTGTGCAAATGTATCTTGAATTGCTTGCTTGTTGAGTCTTTACATACACACACTATGGGGGAGTAAGTTAAGGCTAGGTGAGTGAAATTCATAAGGAATACCCTTCATATTCAATGTGTATTTATCTCTCAATCTTCTGGTTCACATCACTCTCAATTTAAAGCCTTAAATCTGAAGTTTCAAAGCCCCTGTCGATAGCCCCAAACAGCCTGTCGACAGATATGCCTTCACAGAACCCAGAAAATGCACCCTGTGTGCATCTGTCGACAGCCACCACTTCTGCTGTCAACAACCAGGCACAGTTCCGAAACTCATCATTCTTCAGTCTGTTCACATCTGTCGACAGATCCTTCTACACCTGTCGACAGATTCCATTCACCTGAACTCAGTTAGTTCATGCTGTCTGAATCTGTCGATAGGCACCAAAGGGCTGTCGACAGATGCACCTCTTGCTGAGTTTTGCTTGTCCTATCTCAACATTCTTCATGACCATGCTTCACTGATGTATTTAAGGTGTAAATTGGTGCTTACTTATGTTATAATCTTTCACATCCACATAATTTCAATGACATTGTCCACATCACAATGATTTTGATATAATATTTTGTGCTTGAGTCTAGGTTGTGTCATGTAGACAACATTGATCAAATCTAATGATTTTAACCTAACTCCCTTGTGGATTATCATGTTTCTAAATTGGTTTGATAAGTAAGAAGGTTTTTGAACTTAATGTTTTACATTAACCATTGACCTTAAATAATCATTGACCTTGATTGTTAAAAATAAAAAATAAAAACAAAAGGGAGAAAAGCTACCTATTTCAAAAATATGTGAAATGGGACAAAGGCAGAGCAATGATGAGCATCACTGAGTAACCGGGGACATGGGCATCACAAATGTCTATCTTCGTGTCAAAAAGTCCTCTCATTATCTTTGCACAATAGTATGATGGTCACTCACACTGAGTAACTGGGGGTACGGGCATCCCAAATGTCTACCTTCACGTCAAAAGGTGACAGTGATCCTAATTACTACTTTTCCCACATTAACTTGACACAAACAAAATTCAATGCAAGAAATAGAGTGTAGCCTCCATGTTTTTACATTAAAGACAATGTGTTGTTTATTGTTAATCGCTCATGTAGACATTACTTTCAAGTACCATCTAATCATCATCCACAAAGGAACATGTTTTTCTACAACGGTTTTATCTAAAGGGGTTATTTTATGTTCATATCTTCTTGACCAGTGTTTTCTAAATGCCACAACTCAAGATTCCCGGAATACTATAACTTCACCATTGTCGATACTTGACATGTCCTAATTATAAGTGGGTATGACATTTTATAATGTGTATTTACCTATTTTCATCTTATATACACATTGGACGCTCATTGCCTTGAAAAATCCTGTCAAAATATATTACTGGTGCACTTTCTGCAAGTGCCTGTCGACAGGGCACTGTTCACCTGTCGACAGCCGGCGGTAGAACCTGTTTTGGAAGCCCAACGGGCGGCCATCTAGGGAGGATTTCGTGGGTCCCAGTCCTTTCACATCCCTTCCCACTTTCTTTAAAAGGACCCCACGACCCCTTCCTCCCTTTTCCACTTCCAAAAACTTCCTTCTCCTTCCATCTTCACACAAACCCTCTTTCTCCAGGGTGCAGAGCAGAGTCTCCCTCTTCGGGTGTTACCTCCTACTCGTGCTTCCTGCCACCTTTCACATCCCTCTCTACTCCGAGATCCCTCTTTCTGATGGCTCCCAAGAGTAAGAAGCTTGTCTCCAGTCGCCGTCCTCGTTCTCCCCAAGCAGGCGAGGGTTCTAGGGCTCACTCCGAGCGCCGGACGAAGCATCGGGATGATCGGCTGCCGGAACTCGTCATTCCTCTGAATCTGCAACTTCTCAATGTTCATGGCACCTTCACCAAGTTCATGCAGCCCAGATATGTTGATTTCAGGTCTCTGGACGACATGTTTCCCGGGTTGCTACCTCTTTTTGATACCCAGGGGTGGTCTCCCTTCTGCTATTCTCACACGCGGTACTCTCCCACCGCTGTGACGGAGTTCTACAATAATCTCCGGGAAACCGCTCAAGGTGATCTTTACATCAAGGTGAAAGGCACCCCGTTTCTGCTCACTCTTAATCTTTTCTCTATTGCACTTCAAATTCCAAATACTGGCCTTGATATCATGCAACATCACCCATTGGCATCTGAGTACTATACACTCATCACTGGGCAGCCATACGATTCATCTAAAAATCGTGTGCAACTGAATGGCAACTCCTTCTCTCCTCTTCATCGTCTCATCCATCATATCTTTACCACAATCATCGTCCCCAAGGATGGTAGTCGGGAACTTGTGACTGCCATTCACAAATCCCTCTTTCACGCATTCCTTAAATGTGAACCAGTCAACCTACCACTCCTTTTACTCTCGCACATCTGGGTATGCCTTCGCAATTCCAATAGGTCTATGCCTTATGCATGTCCAATCACTTCTCTTCTCTTGTTCCTTAGCATCCAAATCTCCAAAGAAGAGATGACCAACTCAAATCTCGTAGCTCCTTTGATCTCACTGCTACTCACCGAATGGGCTACAAAATAGTTGATGGGGTTGTGTCCAGAGAACTCTAGGGTAAGGGACCGGCAATTGCTGAGGATGATGAAGAAGACAACGTTGCTGAGGATGGTGAGGATGATAATGAAGACTCCCAGTCCGAGCAAATAGATGCTCCGGGAGATGAAAATGAAGATACTGCTGATGACCAAGCGCCTGCTGAGCTATCTCTTCGAGATTTCATCACTGATCAAATGGCACAGATGCAACTTCAGATGACCACAGGCTTTGAGCACCTAAATGCTCGATTGGACATTGTTGATACGAGCATTGAAGCAATAGCTGATACTCAAGTTCAGCTTCAACTCCGACTTTCTAGACTCTCCACAGAGATTCAGGAGATTCGTCAGGCATCTGCACCGCCTGGCAATGATGCTTCTTAGAGAGTTTAGGTGTCTACTATGTTTGGGTCATGGTCATGGTCTTGTTCTTGATGTACTAGTTTGCTTTCTTGGTCATGTTCTTCTCTTTCTGGCACATCCTTTGTCACATTGTCACTACATTCTGTAACTATGTGTAATGCTTGACAATTCAATGAAAATCACAGTTATTTGCTCTATTTATGCGTGCATGACGTGTCTTTTTGGATGTTGTCAAAAGGGGGAGAAACAACAATGTGCATTAATTGAAATTTTGTCATCATCAAAAAGGGGGAGAATGTTGGGTTTACATGGATTCATAATTGAGATGTTTGTTTTTGATGATGAGCAATCAATGAGCATTTCATGCACAATACAATTTCATGTGATATGTATGTGTGAAACATGATAAGAATGACAAGTCAAGCAAATGTTAATCAAGAATCACATGTTTAATTTGATTATCTAAATATTCACATTATCTCACTAACAATGATCTTAAATATAGGTGAGATTGCATGCAAGACAATGTACCAAAATAAGAGCAAAAAGATCAAGAAAAGCGCAAAAGACAAGTACCTGTCGACAGCCCCCAAGATGCCTGTCTACAGCCCTGCACAGACAGATCTCATAGGCTACTAGCAAGGTGTACCTGTCGATAGCCCCACTGAAGCCTGTCGACAGATCTGCACAGACAGAACACATAGGCTCATAGCAAGGTGTGCCTGTCGACAGACTCAAATCGGCTGTCGACAGATCCACACAGGGAACTGTCTCTCGGAAAGCCAGCCTTCTGCCTTTTTCAATTATGTCTACATCTGTCGACAGACGAACTTCTTGCTGTCGACAGACGAAGAGAAAATCTCAATACGAGATCTCCATATGTTTCCGACTTGGGTGTTTCCTTTTACCACGACTCTATATACTTGAACACCCATATAAAAGGAACTCTTTGGAGTTATTTTCGTACAGAAGCAGCCACAACTCAAACCCTAAGCCAAGTCTCAAGAGAGAAGATCTTTCTGCTGCTCTGCTTCAACCGTTCATCCAGGCAACCAAAGAGACATCTTCTGAACGGGATTGAAGCCAGATTGTCCATCTCTCAAGCTTCTCCATCAACGGATACTTGTCAAGACGACGCTTGAAGTACATCAGGACAATCATCTGAAGAGTTCTACATCAGGATTTGAAATCTCAACTCTGAACTCTTCTTTATCTATGTTATTCATATATGTGTGTGTGTGGTGTTGAGTCAAGAGTCCTTGTGCTTGATTCACGTTTGTCACGTTGTTCTGATCATGGTTTACATCAGATTACGTGAGTGTGTGTGTTGTAGCAAGTGAACTTGCTCCTAAGCAGTCTTTCTGCATGTGTGTGTGGACGGTGGACGTAGGATACACAAGTTGTGTACTCCGAACTACCTTAAATCATCGTGTCTGTGGTTTGAACATTTCACGCTAGATGTTTGGTAGGCACGTTGATCTTTCACACGCTAGATAAATTGCTATTCTATCTACTAACAACTAACACACATCTCAGTTTGGTTTAACCTCTGTTTGAAGTATCGGAAGTCTATGTTTCCACTAAAAAGAAGGTCGTTATATTTTTAATTGATAGTAATCTATTCAACCCCCCTTCTAGATTACCATATTGTATAATTCCGCACATCTTTCATTTCCCCCGCTCCACGCACGGTCCTCGCGGCGAGAAGACACCCAGAATCTCGTTCCCACGCCAAATCGCCCCCACATGCCGCAGCAGCTCTTCCCCCTGGCCAAACAGAGCATACCTAGCTTTGTCTGGCCAGCAGGGTTTAAGAACCTGCTGTGGTTAAGAACGTGACCAACCTCTCTATCGCAACCTGATCGCGACGGACCTGGGTGTCACCTTCCTAGGGCTGACGTATGTAGGTCGCCCGACACGCGACACTCGATGCACATGCAGATGATCAGCGCCTTTGAGCGGCAATGGGAATGCGACATGCAGGACCGTCACGTTCAGAACGCGACGCCCATCCCCGTCGCGTTCGAAGACAGTGAACTGAGGGGTGCTATGGGCCCAAGTAGCCGGCCCAGTAAGCCCCAAAACATGCGTAAGAACCTAGAACACACCACATTGGCCACCACAAACACCAAACACAGGATCCACATGGATCTGAGAAATTCGCGACGTTACAAAACTCCTCCTTTTGATGGGGCATGAATATGGGTTATTAAAGAGTTCTAATGATGGTGCAACTTCCAAGTTTGTAGTTTCCTAACTCCTGGTAGGAGTCCTATCATGTTCTAGAACTTCCGTAAGAGTTATTTCCTTATCAGTTTGTCCCTAAGTTTTAGGAAGCATATCCGTATTTTAAATTAGGTTTGGTTTAGACGTGATTTTTTTATTATGGCCCATACTTTCCATGTTTATTTTAACTAACCCCTTTTTATTGTCAGATATTTAATTAACATGGATTTTATAGTTGGGCAATGCCTAGTAACTTCGTCATATACGAAGTCATTCACAATTTGGTCGTCGTTAGCCGAAGTCTAGCTTTGTCATATACAAAGTTATACACGATTTGGTCTTGATCAGTCGTAGCTTAATTTCGCCATATCCGAAGTTAACTTTATTTTTGCCATGATCGATCGAAGCTAACTTCGTCACATCCAAACTCTAGCTTTGTCATATCTGAAGTCTAACTTTGTCATATACAAAGTTCACTTCGTTTTGGTCGTGTTTTGTTGAAGCTAACTTTGTCATATCCGAAACCTAGCTTCGTTATATACGAAGTCCACTTCGTCATATACGAAGTCTACTTCGTTTTGGTCGTAATCAGTCGAAGCTTAACTTTGTCATATTCGAAGTTAACTTTGTCATATCCGAAGTCGAACTTCATCATATACGAAGTCCACTTCGTCATATACGAAGTCTACTTCATTTTGGTCATGATCAATCGAAGCTTAACTTCATCATATCCGAAGTTAACTTCATCATATCCGAAGTCTAACTTCGTCATATATGAAGTCCAGTTTGACTGACAAAGTTATATTGTGTCCAATCGATTTCTTACATCGATTGTTCCTTTAAACATCGATTGTTGTTATATTCCTATTGATTGTTGTTGTACTCATAGTTGCATATCGATTGGTGTGTACTCACATCGATTATTGAACAAGGTCTGATAATTATCTTATTGGGTTAATATTATGTTGTTTTACTGGTCAAGGCTTTATTAAAGCCATAATTGTTCCTCTTAATTTATCACTAATTTTCAGGGTGCTACACCCTCCCCCACTTAAGAGAATTTGATCCTCAAATTCATAGATAGAATATAAAGGACTAGGAAGATTACTTACATGGGAATAATTCCAGAAATCTCTCATGCATGGCTTC
Source organism: Colocasia esculenta (assembly GCA_014218235.1). Taxonomy (NCBI): domain Eukaryota; kingdom Viridiplantae; phylum Streptophyta; class Magnoliopsida; order Alismatales; family Araceae; genus Colocasia; species Colocasia esculenta. The sequence continues at coordinate 54,829,232 of CM024759.1, read as the reverse complement.
TTCTGTTTCCCATGTATCATCCTCTTCCAGGTGCTGATTCCATCTGACCTTTACCAAGGGAATAACCTTATTCCTTAACTGGCATAGTTCACGATCTATAATTTTAACCAGCTTCTCTTCATAAGTCCTGTCTTTATGGAACACCAGGGACTCATATTCGATGACGAGAAAAGGATCATGTACATACTTCATCAGCATGGATATGTGGAATACATTGTTTATATTGTGGTGCTAAAGGATTTGCGACTTCACCTACTCTTTCAAGGATTTCGAAAGGGCCGATGAATCTTGGTGATAGTTTGCCTTTGATTCCAAACCTTTTGATCCTACGGCTTGGTGATATTTTTAGGAACACGTGATCACCAACCTGAAATTCCAGATCCCTTCTTCTTGTGTCGGCATAATCCTTCTGCCTCTACTGTGCCACTGCCATTCTTTCTCTAATGAGTTGTACTTTTTCTATGGTTTCTCTCACTATTTCTAGACCTATCAGTTGCCTTTTACCAACCCCATACTAGTAGATCGACGATCAACAGCTCCTGCCATAGAGTGCCTCGAATGGTGCCATTTGAATGCTAGCTTGATAGCTATTATTGTAGGCGAATTCCAAAAGAGGTAAATGTTCATGCCAACTACCTCTAAGGTCCAGAACACAGGCTCTAAGCATGTCCTCTATCACTTGGTTTGTTCATTTAGTCTGACCATGAATCTGGGGATGGAAAGTTGTGCTAAAGTTTAATTTAGATTCCAAGGAATAGTGTAAACCTTTCCAAAAATGGGATGTAAATCTTGGGTCTTGATCAGATACAATGAACATAGATACTCCATGTAATCTAAGGATTTCCTTCACATACAATGCTGCTAGAACATCTACTATCCACTTATTTTTAACTGGTAAAAAGTAGGCAGATTTGGTTAAGCGGTCGACAATCACCCATATTCCATCAAATCCACTTCTATTTTTGGGGAGTCCAAAGATGAAATCCATCCCTACACCTTCCCACTTCCATGCAAGAATCTCTAGGAGTTTTAGTTTACCTGTTGGTCGCAAGTGTTCTACTTTGATTTGCTGATGGGTTAAATATCTGGCAACATATTCTGCCACTTCCTTCTTCATGTTCGGCTACAAATACTTCTTTTTAAATCCCAGTACATTTTGGTAGTTCTAGGGTGAATGGTATACCTTGTCTTGTGAGCTTCGTCCATGATTGCCTTCTTTGTTTTGATATGGTTGGGTACACAGACTCGCCCTCAGAACAAGATTCGTCCATCATATGTTATAGAACAATCTAGCCTTTGGTCCATAATAACCTTCACCTCCACAAGCATAGGATCATTGTCATGCCCCACCAATTTAGTAGCGGAATGAATCAAGGGATGTGAGCAAAGTATATGGTAGTGTATATTGCATGAACAGTCGCATAATTCAGAGAAACTAATGGATAATACTAGAAATAAACTCTTCATTTTATTGATAAATCACCAAGACTAATACAACCACTAATTTGGAGCCAATACATAGGGCTCAAGGATATCATTACATTGGAAATGAAATCTAAGCAAGTATCTAATTAGACTCTATTATACTAGGGTAATTCCATCGCTTTGATGCCTGGTCGCTCATCACTCGGGTCCTTCCACATTGATGTCTGTAACGCCAACATCTTACTTACTTAAAACACATATAACAAATAACGCAGGGTGAGCTATAACGCTCAGTAGGTCTTAACCTTTCGAACATAGACATGCTTTAAATGATTAATGTCTTGAATAGCAGGATAACTAGAATGAACGATCAAGTATAGTCGAGAGAGTAACGGCACATGATAATAAGAGAACAATAGTACTTTCCAAAAAGAATATTGCAAAACTAACATCATAAAGGATTGGCCATATAACGAGATAGCATGTAAAAATGCACAAAAGTGCACTAGTCACGATAGCATGTTTGGTTGAACTTCTCATCAACCGAGAGAACATATTACTTGTACTGATTGTCTTCAATTAATCTTGATAGTATGGTACTTGGATGTTATGCCGTACACCATGATGATGACATTCCCATGAGCAAATGGTAGTTTTGGGCGTTCCTCCCAGGACCAGATCAGGCCCTTTATAATGTTGTCTGGCATAGTTATGTTTGTTATCTTAGACAATCAAGATATGGCCAAATAGGGTACCAAGAATAGATGAGAGTAATTGAAGAATAGAAGAGAGTTTAGAGAGAATGTGAATAGGTGAGAGGATAAAGAAAGTAGATGTGAACGAGGGTCATGTTTGTAAAACAATGACAAACAGACGATAGTAATAGTTGTACAACACACATGATCGTGTGTCAGCAGTCTGGTGGAAAGTGCCGAGCCTATCTGTAAATAGTTTCTCTATCACAAACCGTCCACTAGCCGTGCTATGAACACAGGCCAGAGGTCCGGCGTGATCTCAAGCTAAGAGAGAAAATCTAAGGCCGTAGGATCATGCTGATCCCTAAGGGTAAAATAGGTATTAATGGTACAACCTGCTCGTCGGCAATGGACGTCCGCCAAAGCCAAGGAGTCTTATGGAGGCCTTGATAAGGAGTTCCTAGTCCAGTCAGGAGTATTCCCAATGGAGAGGTCGTCCAAGCCAAGAAAGTGTGTATAGAAATGTTTGTCCGCCTTGCCTTGAGTGCTCGAGGCAGCGGGACGCAATAACAGTAATGGACCGAACGCATAAATCGAAGACAAGTCCATTTAAAATAATAGAGAAATTAATATGAATAATTGCACTTAATTACCATATATATTATTGAGTAATTTCTATAAGGTCTCATGGCAAAAATTCATGTTTAGTGTGTGCAAGTGAAAGAGAATGAAAAGTAGCATGTGAGAGTCGTGCACACATCTTTTAAATAATAAAAGCACATGAATATTATCAAAATATATTAACACGATGTTACTATTCATAATAGTGCATTACATGGTTTAACCATAATTATATAGCATGATTAGCAAGGTTTATATGGGAATTAGGGTTTCTAGAATTTATAGTTAAATCATGACGGGGGTACTCATCGCGTTCAAATCAAGACAGGAAGGGCTGTCACATTCAAGTGAACCAGATCAGGCCAATCGATTGATGCACTGAAATGAGACGGGGTGACCTATTGCAACCAGAGCAATCGGTCCATGAACGCGATGTCAAGGTCTGTCACGTTCAGGGCAATCGGTACAGGGTAGGTAAAGTGCGACGAAATGGGCCGTCGCGTTTATGACACGACGTGCACCTATGTCGCGACCAAGCTGAGAATGCAACCAGTCGGGCCGTCGCATTCTTAGAGGGTTTGGCCGAGCCCAAAAGGGGAATTGGGTCACCTTGGGTTACGGTCTAGTTCACCAAGGGCTTGACACAGGGCTCTTTAAAAAATAATATAAAATCATATACTCAATGAAAAATCATGAAATTAGTTTTAAACGAAACTAGACTTGCAAAGGTATCAGCAGTAAAGAGTAATTAGACTTCTAACATGGTATGACCATGCTATGAACAATGTACTTCATGATAAACCACAAGTGTGACACAATGATGAAAAATAATTTAATTCAAAAAGAGTACTTGATAGAAATTGGAAAAATGGCGTCAATAGATTCCTGACATCGTGTAACATGTAAGGTAAGAGTTTCAGAGTACAAAAACAAGTATAAACAGGGATTTAGGTTGAACATGTTGAGTCGGGTACATGGTCTTAATAGAATTTTGAGCATGAAATACTCATAAATGACATGATGAAAAATGGGGAAAACATGGGGCTTTCGAAGCTAGGATCATAGACTATCTAGGGTCGAGTTTAATTTATTTTTGCTTGAGAGATTGACTACCTTTGAGCGCTTTTAAGATCCAAGGGTTAGAACTTGAAGAACACGAAGAGCTTCCTTTCCTTGCCTCATCCTCCATGAATTCCTCCTCCTTTGGCCTCCATCCCACGTCCAAGAGATCCCAAATGAACATTAGGGTTGGCCATGAGGGTTTGAGAGGTTTATTTAAAGATCTTGTAGTGTTATTTCTTAATACAACTCTATCCTTACTCCAACTCCGAATTTTTCTCATTTATCTAGCATTTTCTTGTATAAATCCTCCTATTTAGGTCAGATATGACTCCAATTTCATGGCCAACAAGTTAGGATAGGGTTATGACTCTTTTTAGGAAATTTATGAGTCATATTAGTGATTAACATGACCCATTTTAGTTACCCAATAATTTAGCTATGAATTTGACCTATTTATCTCTAATCTAACCATTGGACTCATGGTTTTAGCCCAATAACTATCTCATGGACTACTAGTAAAACCCATAACTTGCTTTTGGCTTATTGGGTTTAAATTTATGGAGATTGCCCTTATTTTAATTTAGGATTAATGAAATTATAAATTTTATAGTATTTTTTATTGTATCTCTTAAAACTCCTATTTTGGCCCAATAACTCATGTATGGACCAATAATACAATTCATATACTTAATTCACTTAATGACTTTTAGTTTATAGAGATTGCCCCTTTTTAATTAGGTTGTTCTGGAGATACAAATTTTATAGTATTTTCTTACTTGAATTTATTCTTGGACCAAAAGTTGTCCATTAGTCCAATTCTTATGATGGGCTGTTAACACACATTGTTTGGATTCTACCCACACAGCTATTTTAATTTATAATTCACTTTGGTTCAATGATAATGGGCTCTCTCACTTATTCCTTAATTACTATAATATGTCACAAAATTCTTAAACTTGGTCCAAATGATTTTTCTTGGCCTAATTCTTGAGGGGTCATTAGAGAATATTATTTAAAGTATAACTATTGTTTTTACAAAATTTTTATATGCATTTACACACATGCAATAATGATATGTACCTTTTAAACTAGTTTGAATTATTAAATTGACAAAATTTTAAATTATCTATAGCTTTTAATTAATGATTTTTCTGGGGTACTACATCCTCTCCCTCTTAGAAAGAATTTGGTCCCAAATTCCATCACTCCTTCGGTTAAATATGAATCAACAATTTATGCTAAAAGGTATTAATCTTTGTGAGTTTAGAGATACCTTCTACGGTTCCCACTTCGTCATTTGGATAGGGTTGTGCCAAAGCTTCCAGCGATCTTGATGTTGTGATTCTTCTGACGTTGGTCCTTTATTTGTGGGCATTTTCTAATCTCGTGGTTTGGACTGCCACATCACAGACATTTTCCTTACTTCTTCCAGCAATCTTCCAACATGTGGGTCATCTTATTACAGTGCTTGCATCGTCCTTCGTAAATAAGGGCTAATCGCCTATCATTCTTCTTATCCTTTATTTTTCTGTTACCACCATTTGGTTGCTTCTATTTTGTCATAGAGTTGAGATCCTTTGTGTTGGTGGGTGTTTCCTCTAAGAGAAGGCAATATTGTAACTGATGCCTCAAACTACTACAACGTAGGCATGCACCAATTTTTCGCCAACACTCCTTGGTCACATGACCTGGCTTATGACAATGAAGACAGATGATCTTGTAAAACTCCTTGTTATGTTTCTTTTACGGGTTTGCCTTCTTGTCAGGGTGGTGTCTTCTTTTTCCATTCTTATTGGTCACTTTTCTAATCTTTTCAGTCGTCTCCAAGACTCTTTCTAGTAGTTGGGCAGCTTGTTGAAATACTAGAACTAGCCTTCAGGTTGGCCTCATTTCGTCTTGTAGTGGCATATGTTTTCCGTCCATTATGGGTCCCTTCAAGAATAAGGTTGACATTAGTAACTTTGAGCTAATATGTGTATCTATATGTCATGCCCAGCCAATTTAGCAGCGGAATAAATCGGGGAGACGTGAGTAAAGTACATAGTAAGGTATATTGTACAAAAACTGAGTGATTCAGAGCATCTAATGAACATTACTTGGAAATAAACTCTTCATTTTATTGATAATAAAGACTATTACAACCACTAATTTAGAGCCAATACATAGGGCTCGATTGACTTCATTACATGAAAGAAAAGTCAAAGACTAAACTAAGACTCTAATAAGATACTAGAACGCCAGGACACTTGCGAATCACTCCTGGTCTTCCCCATCCTCATGAGTGTATGTATTTTCCTCAGTCTTACCTGAGAACACAAATAATAGATAACATAGGGTGAGCGATAATGCTCAGTAGGATTTATATCTCATTGTGCGGGCATGCTTTACGTGATTAATGTATTTAAGAGCAAAGTATCTAATGGTAGAGAGAGCGAGTCAAGAATAATCAAGAAGGTAATAGCATGGTTCAAATAGCACATGAATCAAGTAGAATACAGGGAAACATAACTAAAGTCCAGACACAAAAGAGAACGATAGCAAGTTAATATCAAGTAAAACGTCAATGTCAAGTAAATAGCATGTAACGTGTATAAAAAAGCGAGGGAAGTTGGCCATGTAGGGAGTAAGTATCCATTGGGGCAAATATCACTTTGATTGACTCTCATGAATCGAAATAGTATAGCACTTTGACCGACTTTCATCGATCGAAATAATATAGCACTTTGGTTGTCAATAGATAGCCAAGAGAGAGAGTATAGCACTTTGGTTTTGATTGTATGGCACTTGGATGTAATGCCGAACATCCTGATCATTAAACTACCGTAGGCAGATGGCACTTTTTAGGTGCTCCTCCCAGAACCAGATCGGACCCTTTATAATAATGTCTGGCATTGGTTATGTTTGTTATCTTAGACAATCAATAGATGGCTAAATAGAGTACTAAAAATAGAGGAGAGTAATTGAAGGATAGACGATAGTATAGAGAGAATGTGAATATATAAGATGATAGAGATAGTGGAGGAGATTGAGGGTCATGTTCGTAAAACAACGATAAACAGACAATAGTAACAGTTGCACAACACACACGATTGTGTGTTGGCAGTCAAGTAGAAGTCAATAACCTACCACTGGCGTGATCTCAAGGTAAGAGAGAAATCTAAGGCTGTTTGGATCATGCTGATCCCTAAGAGTGTTATAGGTATTACTGGTACAACTATCTTGGTCTCCATGAGGGAATCCACAGAGTACAGAGTCTTATGGAGGTCTTAAAAGAAGGTTCCTAGTCTGTAAGAATGGAATATCCAACAGAGAGGTTCCAACTTGTTATGAGAGAAGTGTGTAAGAAACTTAATAAGTTGCTCGACGTCGTAGAGGAATTTCAGAACAGTGTAGCAGCGGTAATAGTGTTCTAAATCAATGTGAGAAACGAAGACAAATTTCATTATTATCATGGGGTAATGATGTACAATTATTGAAGTAAAATTACCAGATATATTATTGATGTATTGTCACGCCCCTCCAATTTAGCAGCGGAATAAATCGGAGGGAGACGCGAACAACGAGTATGGTAACGACAATTGCGCATACTTTCGCAAACATCAGAGCATCTAATGAACAATAATTGAAATAACTCTTTGTTTCATTATAAAATCACTAAGACTATTACAACCACTAATTCAGAGCCAATACATAGGGCTCAATGACATCATTACATTGAAAAGAAATCTAAAGCAATAACTACTAGACTCCAATTGTGCTAGGGTAACTTCGTCATTTGACTCCGGGTCACTCATCACTCTGGTCTTGTCCCATTGGTTCTTATAACGTCCTTGTCCGACTTACCTGAGACACAATAACAAATAACGAAGGGTGAGCGATAACGCCCAGTAGGACTTAAATCTCAGGCTCAAGCAGGCTTTAAATAATTAATGCATTAAATGGCAGAGTAACTAATGATAGAGAGAGAGTCATGTAAAGTCGAGAAAGTAATAGCATAAGTAACAATGTTCAAATAACAGATGAATCAAGTATAGCACGATGACTAAAGTCAAGTCACGATAGAAAACGATAACAACAATAGCAAGTAACGATATTGTCCAGAATAGCAAGAGACATGTATAGCAAGAAGAGGTGATAGTAGATGGTCATGTAAAGAGTAAATTGCACTGTGAATGTGATCAAGTCGCGATAGCACACAGTAACTCAAGATAGCGAGTATCAAGTAGAGCATGTAGAGCGTATGATAAGATAGCGTGTAACGAGATAGCGTGTAACAAGATAGCATGTATGGTTGTACAACGGTGCACTGGTAGAGTACGACAATAGTCACTTTGGGACAGTAGCCGTTTCACAATAGTACATTACGTCTGAACTCCTCAGACTAATGTATAACAGTTTGTGATAGCACAGTAATATCACAGTACGTCTGAACTCCTCAGACTAAAAGGATAGTGGTCAGATGTCTAGCCAAGATAGTATAGTCAGAACCGGTGCAATGCAGAACACCGTCAATAGCCCCTGTAGGTATTTTCGGGTGGCTCTCTGCCCCCAGGACTAGATTGGAGCCCCTCGGACACTCTCCGTGCCCTGCACAGTATGCATTATAGCGCTAGACAGTCATGAAATAGTACAAACGATAGGAGCCACAATAGCTCAACGAGTCTCAAGAGAGTACTAGATGAATAGACGAGAGAGACGAGATAGTAGAGTGAACGTGAATAGACGAGAGAGACGAGATAGTAGAGTGAACGTAATAGACGAGAGAGTACTGTATAGATGAGATTCTATGGTCATTGCACATGAATCGTCGAGTAACGAGCGATAGTAACAGTTGCACAACACGCGCGTACGGTATTGGCAGTCAGGTGGAACTCACGATCTTTCGGCTGGCCTCGTTATGCACAGGTTCAGAGGTTCGGTGTGATTCAAGATAAGAGCAAGAGAAACTAAGGCCGTTTGATCTTGCTGATCCATAGAGTGTATCATAGGTGTTAGGGTACAACCGGCTCGTCGACCATGTGAGAATCCATGATCAGAGGAGACTTATGGAGGCCTTGAACAAGGATTCACTAGTCCGGCAGAAGGAGTATTCGACAGAGAGTTCGTCCAAGTCAAGAAAGAGGGAAATTATAGAAACACGTGCTCGATGTTCTAGAGGAATTCTAGAACAGTGGAGCGTCGAGATCGGTGTTTCAAAACAACGCGAAAATCGAGGACAAGTTCATTTACAAGTAAGGCAATTCAATTGCATAAATTACCAGACGTATTATGTCACATGTTCATGCCAATTAAGCCATATTTGGATGGTTTCATGTGTGTGCATGTGTCATGAAATTGTAGATAGAAAAGATGTCGTGAATATGTATTTTAAATCATTCAATGTAGCTCCATTCTTTTTAAAACAAGTTTTTTTTTATGGGGGTATAACTGTAAGAAGGCGACATAGGCCAATGAGGATGGCGACAGGGTAGGCAGATCGCGACATGGGTACTGTCGCGACGGCCTGGTGAACGCGACAGGGGCAGGAAAGGGTCGCAACAGGACTTGCGAATCAGGTACTGGGAACGCGACGGCTTACCTGTCGCCTTCTTGATCGCGACAGGTAGGCTGTCGCAATCGGACCCCAGAAGGCGACATATCGGGCAGTCGCGATCTGGTGGTTTGCGCCTGACTCTGACAGGGGTCAGACCAGACATTGGATTACGGACCAACTTGAAATAAAATGATACAGGGTCGTTCAGAAAATCATAACTAATTGTATACACGATGAAAAATCATGAAACTAGTTGCAAATTAAACTAGACATGTAAGGGTACTTCAGTAAATCGGAATTAGAGAGAGAGCATGGTTCATATAGGGTTTGAACATGAGCAAGAACAAGTTATTCAAGACATGACACAGAGAGAAAGATCGATTTAATTTGAGCAACATGCTCGATGAAATTTAGGGCTTTTAGGGGAAAAGATGCCTAACATACATCAGTCCCTATAGTAAAAATCTCGTGGCATGGGGTTGAGTATACCAAGAGATCAAGAGTTAAGAAGAGGGTTCGGGGTCATGTAAGTTGCAGAACATGAAAAATCAAGAACTAAAGATATGCTCGATGGAAAATTATGAAACTTGAGGGTTTTGTTCCTGATGTATGAAACAATCTACAGACGAAATATTAGGATTTTAGCTTGTGAGAATGCCTACCTTGACTCGATTTCCTCTTTTAGGGCTAGAACTTGAAGAATGGGGTTGAGAGCTTGAAAGGTTCTTCTCCCCACGAAATCTCCTCCAACTTGGCCTCTCCTCCTGGTCCAAGAATCCTTTGGCACGAACTTGGGTCGGCAAAGAGGGTTTAAGAGGTGTATTTATGCTAGTTGTGTTTCTAATTCCTAATAGTACTCTAACTCCTATTTAATTCCGAATTTTCTCCTTTCCCAACCTCCTCCCAAGCTTTCCACTTCCTATTTGGGTTAGGATGGAAGCTAAATTCGTGGCCAACATATTAGGGTAGGTTTAGGAATCCAATTATAACTTAAACTTCCTATTTAATGCATTAAATACCCCTTTTCTATTTAGATAATAATTTAGTTACGAATTTAGGGTATTTTCCCATTATTCTTATTTTAAAATCGTTATTTTGGCCCACTAATTTCTAATTGGTCTATTTAACCAAGCCCATTATTTATTAGAATTTATCTTATAGGTTTTCCCTTTTTAATTGGGGAATAATAGAGTTATGATTTTTATTACATTTTCTTATTTGAATTTATTCGTGGGCTATAAGTGGTCCATTGGTCCAAACCCAATAATGGTTATTCATTTCATGATGTTGAAAGTCTCTCTGATATGTTCGATTGTTTTATGGGCGCGTTATCTTTCCGTGTTAACGGTTTTCCGACTTAGTTTCCTAATTGGGATAATTGGTCATGTTGTGACATATGCTTGGTCAATCGGATTTTTCATTGCACGAATTTCTACGTGAAACACTTAGGAATAATGTCTGGATTGATTTATAGTTTTTAAGGAATTTTCCGTTGGGTTATTGTACATATGATGATGGTACGCATGTTTCTATTATTTCGATTTAAAGAAATTATTATTTCAAATTTTTAAGTATTAAAATTTCGGGTTGCTACATGTATTTTCTGCATGGTCTCATGGCAAAGTTAAATGTTTGGTGTGTGCATGTAAGAGAAATCAAGAGAACATATGATAGTCATGCCTAATATCTTTTAATTAAGAAAACATGTGAATAATAGTAAAAGTTCATCAACATGGTATTACTGTTCATCTTACAGTATTACAAGGTTTAATCATGATTATATAGCCTAAATAACCAGATTAAATGGAAACATAAAGCTGCTGGAAACACACACGCAAATCGCGATGGGTCTATCAGTCGCATTTTAAAAAGATCGATTAATGACATAAACATGACGACATTGACTGACGTGTTTAGGGTAAACAGAAGGGATGTATCGACTGGTGGCTTCATAAACGCGACGGGGTGCATGGTCGCATTACAGGCAATCAGATTAGGATATTGATTGATGACTCAGAAACGTGACATACAGGTCCAACGCTTTCATGCAAATTCTTTAAATTCGAAATAAACACAAATCCCAAGGGCGGGAATAGCATGAAATCGTGACGCTTTATCTGGTCGCGTCTCAGACAGACACTGACCACGATATGGCACACAGTTTGATGCAAACGGATCCTGTCGGAACCAAAGTAAATCGCAACGGCCTAGATGGTTGCCTCTAAGGTAATCGCGATGGTCCTGTCTTTCGTGATACCAATCAAAGAAAAGTGACGTCTGTAGTGGTTGGGATTCACAACTCAAACCGAAAATCATGAAAAACAATGCAGTCTTACATGCATGGCTTATAACTCGAAATCTAGGGCTCATGGGACAAAACTACGAACATGAAAGTTGTACAGGATGATGAATAGAATAGAACTATGTTTTTTGATTGAATCAATTTTTCCTCGATATGCGTGCAACATGACATGAACACTAAAAGCCCTAAACTTGCATGATGTTTAGAAAGCGCTTAATACTTAAAGCATACTTGATGAATTTTAGGCAAATCAACTGCAATAGAAACTAGACATGATGATCTTTAAGATGATATAAGAGTTGTTTATCTTTAGCCCGAGAATACCTACCTTTGATCGATATAAACTCCTATGGTCAAGAACACGAAGAACAGTCTTGCAGATCTTCTAGCAGCCTTCTCCCCACGATTCCCTCCTCCTATGGCCTCCTCTTCATGTCCAAGAACTCCCAGTAGAGCAATAGGGTCGGCCATGAAGGGCTTGGGGGTGTATTTATACATCTAGCATTGTTAAATCCTAATACAACTCTAACTTCCTTTAAACTCTGAATTTCCTTTGTTTCTTCCAAACTTCCTAGCATTAATCCTCCTAATTGGGTTAGGTTGGGACTCCAATTTCGTAGCTAGCTAGTTAGGGTAGGCTTAGGAGTCCATTTTTAGATGTATATGGGTTATATTAGTGATTTACTTGTCCTTTTTAAATTAGAAAATAATAGAGTTACAAATTTTATGATATTTTCTTTTATTCTATCTTTTAAAGCTCCTATTTTGGCCCAATTACTTTTATATGAACCATTTAAAAAAGTCCATTACTTATTCTTGTTTTAATGTAATTTAATTTATGGGAATTCTCCTTTAGAGATTAATGGATTGTCAAATTCAATATTATTCTTGTTATTATTTTACCTTTACCTTCTATTTTTGATCCAATATAAATTATTATTATTTTATTTTTAAATTTTTGGGATATTACAATATATACCATGGTTCTATCCAATCCTCACTTAGGTGTGGTAGTTGACCTAGACATGTGTCATGGCAGTTAATCCTAAAGCATTCTAGACTTAAAAGATCTAATAAGGACAGCCTAGGCTCTGATACCAACTGTCATGCCCCGTCAATTTAGCAGCGAAATACATCGGGGGACGTGAGCAAAGTATATGGTAGTGTATATTGCATGAACAGTCACATAATTCAGAGCAACTAATGGATAATACTTGAAATAAACTCTTCATTTTATTGATAAATCACCAAGACTAATAAAATCACTAATTCGCAACTTACACCTAGGGCTCAAGGATATCATTACATTGGAAAGGAAATCTAAGCAAGTATCTAACTAGACTCTATTATACTAGGGTAATTCCATGGCTTTGACTCGTGGTCGCTCATCACTCGGGTCCTTCCCCACTGATGTGTGTAACGCCAACATCTGACTTACCTCAAACACATATAACAAATAACGTAGGGTGAGCGATAATGCTCAGCAGATCTTAACCACTCGAACACAGACATACTTTAAATGATTAATGTCCTAAATAGCATGATCACTAGAACGAATGATTAGGTATAGTCAAGAGAGTAACGACACATGATAACAAGAGAACAATAGTACTTTCCAAAAAGAATATTGCTAAACTAGCTTGATAAAGGATTGGCCATATAACGAGATAGCATATAAAATTGCACAAAAGTGCACTAGTTAAGATAGCATGTTTGGTAGAACTTCTCGTCAACCGAGAGAACATAGTACTTGCATTGATTGTCTTTGATTAATCTTGATAGTATGGTACTTGGATGTTATGCCATATACCCTGATCATGACACTCCCATGGGCAAATGGTAGTTTCGGGCATTCCTCCCAGAACCAGATCGGGCCATTTATAATGTTGCCTAGCATAGTTTTGTTTGTTATCATAGACAATCAAGAGATGACTAAATAGAGTACCAAGAATAGATGAGAGTAATTGAAGAATATATGAAAGTATAGAGAGAATGTGAATAGATAAGAGGATGAAGAAAGTAGATGTGAATGAGGGTCATGTTCGTAAAACAACGATAAATAGATGATAGTAACAGTTGCACAACACATATGATCATGTGCCGGCAGTCTAGTGGAAGTCACTAACTGCCCACTAGCCGTGCTATGAACACAGGCCAGAGGTCTGACATGATCTCAAGGTAAGGGAGAAAATCTAAGGCCGTAGGATCATGCTGATCCCTAAGGGTAAAATAGGTATTAATGGTACAACCTGCTCGACGACAATGGATGTCCACTAAAGCCAAGGAGTCTTATGGAGGCCTTGACAAGGAATTCCGAGTCTAGTCAGGAGTATTCCCAATGGAGAGCTCGTCCAAGCCAAGAAAGTGTGTAACTTTTGCTGATTACCGCCCCATTAGCTTGTGTAACTTCTGTCATAAAATCATATCCAGAATCCTTTGTGACCACCTTACTGACATTCTACCTCATATCATTTCTGAGGAGCAGGGTGCTTTTATTAACGGGCGTTCCATTATTGATAATGTGGCTCTGGCTAGAAGTCTGGTTAAAGATCTGGGACGTAAGATTAGGGGTCACAATATTATATTTAAGCTTGATATGATGAAGGCTTATGATCGTGTTGAATGAGAATTTCTGTTTGCCGTTCTTCAAAAATTTGGCTTCTGCAACAAATTTATATCTTATGTGGGCATGCTGATTGCCAATTGCTGGTTTTCTGTGCTTTTGAATGGCCATCAAGCTAGGTATTTCAAATCCACTAGGGGTCTTAGACAGGGAGATCCCATTGCACCTGCCCTTTTTATTATCATGGAAGAGGCTCTCAGTAGGGGACTTCGACACCTTCTTATTAATGGAGATCTAAAGCTTTTGCAGGCCCTAGAACTTGTTCCCCTATTTCTCACTTACTTTATGCTGATGACACATTGGTGTTTACCAATGGCCATGCTAATAATATTTCGACCCTCCTCAAATTCCTTGAAACTTATGAAATGTGCTCAGGTCAGAAAATCAACAAAAGAAAAAGTCACTTCATTCTATCCAAAAAAGCATCCAGTGGTACTGTGCTCAAAATCAAGAACATCACTGGCTTCTCTCAGCAATCAGGGTCCATTCACTATCTTGGGGTGAACCTGAAGGAAGGTCAGGTGAAAATCTCTGACTTTAAATTTTTATTTGACAAGGTAAATAGGAAGCTTTGAAGCTGGAAATCTAAACTTCTATCCCAGACTGGTCGGGTTATACTTATTAATGTTGTGCTCAGTTCCATCCCCATCTATACTGCCATGGCTTCTTTTCTTCCCAAAGGTGTCATCTGCCTTCTTGACAAGGCTCTTGCTTCCTTCTTCTGGAGCTGTCTTGATGGTATCCAAAGACGCCACTAGATTCCCTGGTCGACTATTCAACGCCCAATTGTTGAAGGAGGTTTGGGAGTCAGAAGTTCATGGTATATCCAGCTGTCTTTGGCTACTAAATACATTTGGAATATCTACCATGGTAATTCTTTATGGGCCCGGTGTTCTAGAATGAAGTCCCAACCGATGCATGGTCTGCCAAAGAATATTTTCACCATTGCTAATGCTCTTATAATTGATAGCACTAGATGGTTACTAGGCAATGGTCAGACATGCGATTTCTTTTATCATTTTTGGGCTGAAAAATACCGTTGCGTTTCTCCTTAGATGATCTAATACTGCCCCTCATGTTTTGGTTAGTGATGCTCTACATGATGCCAATCATAGTCTCTGGCAGACATTTCCTGGTATTCAATCTTTAAAGTAGGTCCTGCTTCACGATATAGAAGATAAGTGCATCTGGTCTCCCACTAATGATGGCCTTTTAACCTCCAAATCTGCATATAATCTGTTGAGGCCTCGTGGTGTTCAAAGGCCATCCTTAGCAAAAATTTGGCAACACAGCTTCTCTTTTTTGCTGGAAGACTATTCATAGAGCTATCTCTGTGGATTCCAGAATTTCAGAACAAGGCATTCAGATTGCCTCCAAATGTTCATGTTGCTACAATTCCCAGTATGAGGATATTGATCATCTTTTTATGAGAAGTGATATTGTTGTTTCTCTTTGGAACTGGTTGTCGCCTTTTATAACTCACCCTATCTCACCCAATGATCACTTTACTTCCTGGTGTTGGAAGAGCATTAAGCAGTATAAATTGACATCGCCTTTTGGCTTCATTGCCATCTATGGGACTATATTAATTATATGGGAGATCTTGAAGGAAAGATGAAGAAGAAGATTTGACAATACCTATCATTCTAGCAGTAGAATTATTGATAATATAAGGTTTTTGATTTCCCATGCTTTACGTAGGGAATCTTTTAAGGTAGCACCTTCTGCCAACCAGATGGATTATCAATTCATTTGGCTTCTCCTTCAATTGTCGGCTCACAAATTTCAAATTAGTCAGATCGATTCCGCCTATACATGGAATTTACCTCAATGTCAATGGTGCTTCAAAAGACAATCCGGGCACTAGTGGAGGTGGGGGCTATTTCAGAATTGCCAAAGGTGAAATTCTCCTAGCCTTTGCCTTCTACTATGGCCATGGAAATAGTCTTCAAGCTGAGGTCCGAGCTCTGCATGATGGTCTCCAGTTAGCTGAAGAATTTGGATTTTGGGTCGCCACAATCTTTTCTAATTCTGAAACGCTTGTTAACTCAATCCATTCGCAATCTCCTCTGGGATGGCAATGTCAAAGATGGTGGCGGTCTGCTATACACATTTTACAGAAACATGGTTCCATTATTTCTCATGTTTTTAGAGAGGCAAACCAGGTGGCTGATGATTTGGCATCCAATGGGTGTATGGAAACACATAATAGGATATCCTCATCCTTCTCCACGTTACCTTATGCTGTAAGAGGGCCAGCGGTTCTAGATAAACTGGTTTACCTAATGTTCGCTTAGGTTAGCCTTTTTCTCTTCAGGGGCAAGCCCCGCTGTTTCTGTAATCTCATTATTCAATATATAAAATTCCGGGACAGTTTTTCTGGTCCATTTTACCAAAAAAAGCCAATAAAGTGTGTATAGAAACGTTTGTCCATCTTTCCTTGAGTGCTCGAGGCAGAGGGACGCGATAAGGGTATTAAACCGAACGAATAAATCGAAGACAAGTCCATTTAAAATAATAGGGAAATTAATATGAATAATTGCAATTAATTACCATATATATTATTGAGTAATTTCTTTAAGGTCTCATGGCAAAAATTCATGTTAGTGTGTGCATGTGAAAGAGAATGAAAAGTAGCATGTGAGAGTCATGCACACATCTTTAAAATAATAAAATCACATGAATATTATCAAAATATATTAACACGATGTTATTGTTCATAATAGTTCATTATAGGGGTTAAACCATAATTATAGAGCATGTTTAGCATGATTTATATGGGAATTTGGGTTTATGGAATTTACAGTAAAATCGCGACGGGGGTACCCGTCGCATTCAAATCGTGATGGGAAGGGCTGTCACGTTCAAGTGAACCTGATCAGGCCAATCGATTGAACAAACTCTTTTCCCTCTAGTTTTGGAATGCAAGTCCTTCACCAAATCATGAGCAAGAAGTACATTGTGGTGTATACTTCTGCCCTTAATGAAGGCAGCACCGAAACACGATGGGGTGCCCTATCGCGACGAGAGCAATCAGTTCATGAACGTGACGTTAGGGTCTGTTGCGTTCAAGGCAATCGGTACTGGGTAGGTAAAACACGACGCAATGTGTAACGGCCTTGAATATTTATGCCCAATATGGCTTCATATCCAAGTCCGCCTCCCGCGATCGGACCGAAGTCTCGCAAGGGATAACGTGCACAAGTGTCCAGTAAGAATATAAAAGACAATAACAACAGTATAAGACACAAAAAAGTATGTGTGCTCATACCTGTATACAACAATGTACAACTATCACAATACATTGTTACATGTTCAAGAGAAAAGTACAACTACCTGGGGCATACCCCGAGGGAGCACAAGCTCACACAACACCGCTAACTCTACTGCTGGTGGTACAAGTCTGCCACAATGCCTGCGCAAGCCACACAAAGCTGGCTAACACCTAAAAAGAGTTGTAAGGGAGTAAGCCTCAACAAATCACAGGCTCAGTAGGGACCTCCAAGAAACACACCCGAAAATTGAAGAGACCTCAACCCCAAAGGGGCTCACTAGCAACACTAATAACCAAATCATAACATGCTCACAACAATCATGATTAATAGTAATTAAAACATAATTACACTAGCTAACATAGATCTCGGAAAGTAAGAGGAACAACAGGACTAGCATAGCACCACTAGTCTGCCCAACAACTAAAATGCCTAGGCCACATGCCTCACAGGCAAACCACTGCCTAGGCTACAAGCTTCATAGGCAACCTTACCCAGGTAGGGTAACAGGATTGGCAACAACAAGCCAATCCACCACACACTAAAACCACAATCAGGAGCTTATCCGAAGAAGGGTAAAACACAACGGGTGGAAGGTCACACCGCACAACCTCCACGAAACACAAGTCCACCTCAATACTTGAAGAGGCTGGTACATGATGTACCACAACACAGAGCTACGCACGAAGGGTACAGGTTCCTACTACCACAAGGTACCACCATGGAACCATAACCACAACCACAACTGTGCCATCACCATGGCACACCCTAGCGGGTAAAACCTTAACCAGCGAGTCACAACACACTAGCCACAACCAATGGCAAAGCATGAGTCGTAAAGGAATGACGCCACAACATGGAATGAACTACTGGTTCATGACGTCAGTATCCAACCCGGACAACACAGCACAAGAACAACATCTCAGTCTCGCAGTCACGGACGAATGGTCCAACTGCCGCTAGGGCTGTTCACGGTTCGATTCGGTTCGGTTTAGACCTCTTTTTGGAGGAAACCGAACCGAACCGGAATTTTGTTCAAACCGAACGGAACCGAATCAGTTTGGTTCGGTTTGAACCGAAAACAAAAAAAAAACCTAAACTACACGCGCGGGGCGGTCCTGGGTTTCGAACCCAGGGCCGCCCCAAAGGAAGAAGCGCGCCTAGCCACTGGGCTAGGTGCGCTTTTATGTTATATTTATTTTTAAAATATATTTATTATATATTTTTGGTTCATTTGGTTTCACTCTGCAAAATCGAACTGAACCATGGCACTTCTCAAACTGAACCGAATTGGCCGGTTCGGGTCGGTTTTTCGGTTTGAACCGAATTATGAACAGCCCTAACTGCCGCTCCACAGCCACAAGCCAAAGAATAGTGGAGACCAACCAGCACCACACCTGCAGACCACACAGCTGCAAGCCCACGTCTAACACCTTTAGGGACTCCGGCCCGAGCTCCCTAAAGTGAGGCACTGAAAACACAGGATTAGCTGGGGACTAGTACGTCTACTGGTGTCTGTCCCCCAAACCACGAGCGCACTACAATTGACTGCACACCCACAAACACAAGTCGCTGCCCTCAGCCGGACGTACAACTTATACACAGGAGTGAGGGTGTCCAGGAAGACGACTCAGACCTCAGTGGTACACACCATACAGGGACATGCCCGGAGCACAACAAACACACGTGCCTGGCTCACATAGAACTTGGGGTACCCGACTGAAGAGGTATTCCAGAATAGGCGCCAGACCACCAAACTCGACAAACGCACAAACCACGATATATACTTATATAGCCTTTATTTATAAACCACAATACATTAATATCATAGTTAGCTCGTCACCAGTCACCATGTGACCTCCAAGCCAACCTACACTGATACATACATGAACCACATTATCATATAATAATATTGCCTATCATTGGTCATATCATGACCTCCATGGAAACACTAATCCACAATAACACATTAATCACTTAACTAAACACAATAACATATTTAACATAAATCACACGATTCACTAATTAATCATATAACAACTCTTAAATCTTACACATGCTTTACTAAACATACATGACTTAACCCACTTTAAATAACACTAAATACTCAGGGCTAAGTCCATACTGGAACCTCACTACCCAGCCACCACCAACTGACCACAGAAGGTAAAACGCGATGGACACATGCATCGCCTTCCAAATCGCGACAGCCTGTCTAGATGCAATTCAAAGCCTTAACGCGACAAGGCCCAATGTCACAACAGAATCGCGACGGCCCGATACGTCGCCTTCAGGCTCAACGGGTCGACACGACAGTCAACATCTTAATCATGATGGGACGATATGTCACGATTAAGACCACATAAAACATTACACCGAATCGCGACAGACCACACCGTCGCATCCAAATCACCGCCACAACACAATAGACAAAACCAGAAATGCGACTATGCATGTCGTCACGTTCATACCATGAACACGACGGTGCACCCCGTCGCATTTCAAATGCGATAGTGAGTTCAGTTCACAGGCCAAACCCACCTTCACCAACAGGAAAACCCACACATATCCAATGCAAAAGCCAAACTAAAGCAGTAAACATGATGTGCATACTATGGCAAACCACCCAAGCATGCTTTCCACCCCTTTAAAGCATTTAAAGCAAATTAAACAAGAGGGGAAGTCTCCCTACCGATTAAACGAGCCCGAAGAATGCTAGAAACTCCACGTCGCTGGCATGTCCATGCTCTGAATGCCATCCTCGCGTGGATCCCGCGCCGCATGAACCTCCAGGAAGCCGAATCGCCACAAAACACCACAGGAGGCGGCGCAGCAACCTCCCCTTCGCCTTGACAGATCTCCTTTGCTCTATCTGGGCGAAACAGAACAATTAAACCTCATTTCAAGATCGCGACGTAGGCAGACATCGCGTTTAACTTTTAAACGCGACAACCCTAACCGTCGCCATTCGAAACCCAAAGTGCTACTGCCTACAAAGGTGGTTCTGTGAATCGCGACGGGAGAGACTGTCGCATTTCAAATCGCGACGACCTACTCCGTTGCGTTCACGACCAGTGAACCAACGGGCTGTTTGGGCTAGAACTTCCAGCCCAAAACGCCCACACAACGCACGGAAACCTCGACTAAGGCTCAATGACCACCTCTTGGCCAAGGGCACCACTCCAAAACCATTAAACACGGATCTGGAATGATCGTGTCACTACACAATGGGCCATCGCATTCATGACGTGATGTGCACCTATGTCGCGACCAAGCTGAGAATGTGACTAGTCGGGCTGTCGCGTTCTCAGAGGGTCTGAACTAGCCGAAAAGGTGAATTGGGTCACCTTGGGTTGCAGTCCAGTCCTCCAAGTACTTGACACAGGGCTCTTTAAAAATTCATATAAAATCATATGCTCTATGAAAAATCATGAAATCAATTTTAAATAAAACTAGACTTGCAAGGTATCAACAGTAAGGAGCAATTAGACTCTTAGCATGGTATGCGCATGCTATGGTCATTGTACTTCACGATAAACCACAAATCTGACACAGTAATGAAATACAATTTAATTCGAAAAGAGTACTTGATAGAAATTGGGGAAATGGTGTCAATGGATTCCTGACATCATGTAACATGTAAGGTAAAAGTTTCAGAGCATGAGATCAAGTATAAATAAGGATTTAGGTTGAACATGTTGAGTCGAGTACATGTTATTAAGAGAGCTTTGAGCATGAAATCTCATAAATGACATGATGAAAATTGGGGAAAACATGGGGATTTTGAAGCTAGGATCATGGACTATGTAGGAGTCAAGTTTAATTTATTTTTGCTTGAAATATTGTCTATCTTTGAGCGCCTTTATGATCCTAGGGTTAGAAATTGAAGAACATGAAGAGCATCCTTTCCTAGCTTCCTCCTCCATGAATTCCCCCTCCACATCCAAGAGATCCCAAATGAACATTAGGGTCGGCCATGAGGGTTTGAGTGGTTTATTTAAATATCTTGTAGTGTTATTTCCTAATACAACTCTATCCTTACTCCAACTCTGAATTTTCCTTGTTTAACTAGCCTTTTCTAGTTTAAATCCTCCTATTTGGGTCAAATAGGACTCCAATTTTGTGGCTAACAAGTTAAGATAGGGTTATGACTCTTTTTAGGAAATTTATGAGTCATATTAGTGATTAACTTGACCCATTTTAATTACCCAATAATTTAGCTCCGAATTTGACCTATTTATCTCTAATCCAACCATTGGACTCATGGTTTTAGTCCAATAGCTATCTCATGGACTACTAGTAAAACCCATAACTTGTTTTTGGCTTATTGGGTTTTAATTTATGGAGATTGCCCTTATTTTAATTTGGGATTAATGAAATTATACATTTTATATTATTTTTTCTTGTATCTCTTAAAACTCTTATTTTGGCCCAATAACTCATGCGTGGACCAATTATACAATTCATATACTTAATTCACTTAATGAGTTTTAGTTTATAGAGATTGCCCCTTTTTAATTAGGTTGTTATGAAGTTATGAATTTTATAATATTTTCTTACTTGAATTTATTCTTTGGCCAAAATTTGTCCATTGGTCCAATTTCTATGATAGGTTGTTAACACACATTGTTTGGAGTCTACCCACATATCTATTTTAATTTATAATTCACTTTGGCACAATGATAATGGGTTCTATGACTTATTCCTTCATTACGATAATAAGTCGCAAATTCTTAAACTTAGTCCAAATGAATTTTCTCAGCCTAAATTTCTTGAGGGCTCATTAGATAATATTATTTAAAGTATAACTATTATTTTTACAAAAGTTTTATATATGTTTACACACATGCAATAGTGATGCGTACCTTTTTAAGTAGTTTAAATTATTAAATTGACAAAATTTTAAATTATCTATAATTTTTATTTAAAGATTTTTATTAGGTACTACAATCATTATCTTGAAGTGTTTGAATACCTTCAAGCAAGGTGGGTTGTGCCCTAATATTAGCAATCATATGCCCTTCTTTGTTGGTATCAACATCTATGTTCAACTGGGCAAATTCTACTTGCAACCGCCATTCTCCCACAATGAGACTTTATAAGGTAGCCATAGGTTTCCTACTAAGGGCATCTACCACATTGTTTGCTTTTTCTGGGTGATACTGGATAGTGAAGTCGAAGTTCTTCAGGTACTCCAACCACCTCCACTGTCTCATGTTCAAATCCTGCTAAGAATACAAATATTTCAAAGTTTTATGGTCAGAAAATACAATGAACTTGTCACCATATAAGTAGTCATGCCTTATCTTCAGAGCGAAGACTACAGCCGCTAGCTCCAGATCATGTACAAGATAATTATCTTCGTGCTTCTTTAATTGTCTGGAACCATAGCATATCACTTTTTCGTTTTGCATCAACACACAACCAAGGCCGAATCCTAATGCGTTAATATATGCCTCTAAACTTCCTCCAACTACCGGTAGTGCCACCATAGGTGCCAAAGTTAAATGTTCCTTCAAGGACAAGAAACTATCTTCACATTTGGCTATCCATATAAATGGGTTCTCTTTCTTGGTGAGTCTGGTCAGTGGTACAATTATCTTGGTAAAGTCTTTAATGAATCATCTATAGTATCAAGTCAGTCACAGAAAGCTTATAATTCACAACAAGAAAATGCGGGATTTTTGACGGACGTGATTCGTCGGAACTCCGCTGAAAATTCGTCGGAAAACATACCTTCCGACAACTTTCCGGCAAACGACCATCGAAAACAGTCCGTCAAAAAAATACCGTCAGAAATTACTGATGGGAAAAAATTTCCGTCGGAACTTCCGACCAAAAATTCTGTCGGAAAGTTCGTCGGTAAATTGCGACCGAAAGTGGTCGAAAAATTTTGTCGAAAAATTAGTCGGTATATTCTGACAGACAACCTGTCAGAAAGTCCGTCGGAAAGTCTTTCGGTAAATTTCATCGGATACGTTCCATCGAAAAACATTTCATTGAAAGTTCTGACGGTTTTGCCGACGGATAAGTTCCATCGGCAATCTTGTGTGCCGACGCTATTTCTAACGGATAATATCCGTCGGAAAAGCCGTTGGAAATAGCCAACTTATTTTTTTAAAATACTGAAATTAACAATGATAAATTACAGAACCTGCTAAAATACTCATACATTCCACAATAATAAGTACCAAAAATTAAATATAAAATCATCAAACACAACAAATATAAAATCATACACAATAATAAGTGCTAAAAATCAAGAAAGGTCTGCTGGATCGTCCGCTGTCCCCGCCTCATGATCGTCAGGTGCCAGAGGATCCTATATAAAAAAAAACAAATATGAGAAACATAAATAAAAAATGATATACAAACATTATTTTCAAAAATTTAAATTTAAAACATGTGATTATTCACTAAGTTTAATTAGAAAATATTTTTTGATCCTTTACACTTAGTTTTTTTTTAGATTAGTGATTTGAGCGCCGATCCCAAACGGGGAATCCGATTATGATGCCGTCAGTTCCCACACGTCACTTTCACCACCCGGTCGTGTTGGAGCGAAGGACACGCCGATTGGATCCCTATTTGTGATTTTGGACCCTCGGGTTGTGTGTTTTGATCCTTTACACTTAGGTTTTTTATAGATTAGTGATTTGAGCGCCGAACCCAAACCGGGAATCCGATTAGGATTCCGTCAGTTTCCACACATCACTTTCACCCACCCAGTCGTGTCGGAGCGAACGGCACGCCGATCGAATCCCTATTTGTGATTTTGGACCTCTGGGTTGCGTGTTTTGATCCTTTACACTTACGTTTTTTAGATTAGTGATTTGAGCGCCGAACCCAAACCGGAAATCCGATTAGGATTCCGTCAGTTCCCACACGTCACTTTCACCCATCCAGTCGTGTTGGAGTGAACGACATGCCGATCGGATACCTATTTGTGATTTTGGACCTCCGGGTTGCGTGTTTTGATCCTTTACACTTATGTTTTTTTTAGATTAGTGATTTGAGTGCCGAACCCAAACCAGGAATCCGATTAGTATTCCGTCAGTTCCCACACGTAACTTTCACCCACCCAATCGTGTCAGAGTGAACGACATGCCGATCGGAATACTATTTATGATTTTGGACCCCCGGGTTACGTGTTTTGATCCTTTACAGTTAGGTTTTTTATATTAGTGATATGAGCGCCGAATCCAAACTGAGAATCCGATTAGTATTCCGTCAGTTCCCACACGTCACTTTCACCCATCCGGTCGTGTCAGAGTGAACGACACACCGATCGGATCCCTATTTGTGATTTTGGACCCCTGGGTTGCATATTTTGATCATTTACACTTAGGTTTATTTAGATTAGTGATTTGAGCGCCGAACCCAAACCGAGAATCCGATTAGGATTCCGTCAGTTCCCACACGTCACTTTCACCCACCCCGTCATGTCAGAGCAAACGACATGCCGATCAGATCCCTTTTTGTGATTTTGGACCCCCGGGTTGCATGTTCTGATCCTTTACACTTATATTTTTTTTAGATTAGTGATTTGAGCGCCGAACCCAAACCGGGAATCCGATTATGATTCCGTCATTTCCCACACGTCACTTTCACCCACCCGATCGTGTCGGAGTGAACGGCACGCCGATCGGATCCCTATCCGATTTTGGACCCCCGGGTTTTGTGTTCTGATCCCTTACACATTTTTTTTTTATAGAACTTTTTTGAAGTGGCTTTTTCATCCTTCCATAAGTTGATTTTATAAAGGGACCTTCTTTATAGGTTTCTTAATTTAGATTTCTTTTTTTACCTTTTGAGTTCTTTGGACACTGACTCATAAATTGACCCTGGTGGCCTCCAGTTGTAGTTGTTTCATTTCATTCAAACAATATGAAATTTATAGAAATACTGACCTGAGGGGCTTGCTGTGAGGGGCCTACTCCTCGGATGGCAGAGATCAGCTGCTCGGCCATGGCGCCAAAGTGCAGCTGTAGCTCTTCCTGGATGAGGGTTCTCATGTCCTCTCCACCACTCCCGGGCGGCGCAGCAGATGAACTCCGTAGGCCGGAGGAGCGACCGAACTCGCATATGAGGACAACACTGGAGTAGTATCCAGGATGTCCCCAAAGCCGTACACTCGGCCCTCCCTTTGCGTCGACCCAAGCCTCCAGATCCAAGTCTGGCTGGGGAGTTGGCTCTGCATAGCAATCCGCCATTGTCCTATCATAGGTCTCCTGCAGAACAAATTAGAAATGTATTATTGAAATCATATTTTTTTAATATTTAAATTGAATTGAAAAATTATATTTTGACTTACAGCAATCGTGCGAGCACTCTCGCTGACATAGTCATCCGTCCCCTTCCGCTTATGAGTCCGATCAAATAACTCGTGAAAAGTAGGGGCACGCTCGAGCTCGTGATGCTTACAATTCAACAAAAGTAGTTAGTTTTACAATAATAATTAATGTATTAAGCAATTGAACAATAATATGCTTACCAATTTCTGGCTATAGGTCGCATAAGATACAAACCCACTAGTATGCACATTCTTCTCTGGTACAGTTGCTCGATTGCATTTAGCCGCCTGTGACCTCTCCTGCCATGGTCCAGTAGCCCAACGATGACAAAGGGACTCCCAATAGTCCCTCCTCAGCCACACAGGGCCGTAATCCATCCAAGCCGTGGGATCCCGGCTGCTTGTGGTCTTCGTTGCCTTGTCCCGGGCCTCCCACATCGACTTTCTGAAATTAGTCTGGGCAGCAAAATCCCAGATGACTCGTGCTCCAGGGAGATCCTCCGGTCTCGTGAACACGTACCTCCTCTATTTGGAAATGAAATTACTTAACTTTTTGCACTAACAGAGAGAGATGGTAATTAAGGAAATGACTTCAAATCAGTAAAAAATAATTATACCGTGAACATGTCAAATAATAATTCCCGGACGGACGTGGGGAACTCTTTCCATGAGTCCACTGGTCCTGGAACGTATGCGTGGACCAACGAGGTAATATAGCAGGAAGCAGAACCTGGATCTATCTTCCCTCTGCAGTAGCACATTAATTTTGTACATGAACTATATAACATAAATAACAAATACAGTAAGTTTGAAGTGATCAGGTTTACCTAGAAATCTAGCATGGCTGGCGTCCAGGTAGCTGAGCCCCCTCCTCATCCGCCGCTAGATGATGGCTCTCTACCTCTGTTGAAAACAATTAAGTACACTATTATTAAAAAAATTGGAAGGCAAGAAACGTACTAAAGTATGGAAACATACATGTACCTGGTGGTGATTGGGATGGGAAATGTGACGTGTGACGCTATAGGGCAAGAGGCGAACCCTGTAAAATTATATGCACATTAGAAAATATGAATTTAGTATGAACAATAATATATAGAGTTTTGTGTTTCAGTACATATACATATACCTGTCGCCCGGACGACCGGCGTGGTCGGGGGGGCGGTCCCTGCAAAATTATATGCACGTTAGAAAATATGAATTTAATATGAACAATATTATATAGAGTTTTGTGATTACATATACATATACCTGTCGTCGAGATGACCCGCATGGACGGGGTGTCGGATCCTGCAGAATTATATACAGATTAGAAAATATAAAGTTAATATGAATAATAATATATAGAGTTTTGTGTTCAGGTACATATACATATACCTGTCGCCGGGACAACCGGCGTGGACGGGGAGGCGGACCCTGCAAAATTATATGCACGTTAGAAAATATAAAGTTAATATACACAATATAATAAAAGAATTGAGTTGAGTACATATATACCTATCTGTGTAGACCCTCGGCCTACAGAGGTGGAAACCCTCCCACTTCGTCCTCCACGTACCATATCTCTATTGAGAAAAATAAAGATATAACATGTCATCATCACTCAAATTTGAAGTAGCTATAGAATAACATATAATTAGTAACAACACTCAGTTCTTACAAAATTTTATAATATTATCTATATTCATCATCAGATGCTCAAGATATGTCTAATTCAATGTCATCTTCGTCATGCTCTTCGAATTCGTCCTCATCATCGGGGGACTCTTCCTCCTAATCAGACTCCACCTCCCGCTCAAGGGCATTTGGGTCAACTTCTTCCTGTTCGTTATCCTTATATAAGCAAATTGGTTCATTTATATCATCTACACTGAACTGTGTAGAAGGAGCCAACTCTCGTGCATCACTCTGGTCTGATTGGAAAAAATTATTATTAACACATTCGAGCCCCATATCAGCCGGGAGAAGCTCATACTCAGGGAATTGCCTTGTTTTCACTCTACAAGCAGCCCACCAATCTCTCAATTTGAGGGACGAATAATTCGAATAATAAATTTTTTGGGCTTGTGCCACCAGATTGAATGGCTCATACGTACTCAACTTGGACTTATGTTTGACATCGACGATCCCATATGTTGTGTCACTACGAATAGAGGTCGGATCGAACCAATGACACTTGAAGAGAAATACATTGTTGCCTTGTCCCAAAAATTGTAGTTCAATGACTTATTCAAGAATGCCATAATAGTCTATTTTATTTTCATTGTACGCACTTCCCTTCACACATACGCCGTTGTTCATCGTAGACTTATTCTGTCCATAATCTATCGTGTGAAATCGGTATCCATTCACAATGTAGCCTGGATAGACATGTACAATCTTCGAGGGCCCATAACTGATCTCTTGTACTCTTGAATCAGTAGTAAAGCCTTGTTTAACCGATTATTAAAAAAAGGGATAGACAATGACAAATTACAACAACTAATTATGCATAAGAACATAACACTTATGCATCAAAATATTTAGACACTTACTCGATATCTTAACCAAATAGCAAAAAACTTCTCCCGTTCCTTTTCAACCTGCACGTCAGTCAGATGTGGATTTCGTTGCAGTATGACTGAGTCAAACTCTCTGCAACGAAAATGTCATACAACGTCTAAGTTCTGCGAATTGCAAGCAAATGTGGTACACCATTAGTGTTGAGAGCTTACTCAATGTAAGGGTTTAGTTCTACGCAATTCATGAAGATGTAGATCTCCGCAGCTACCAACTCTCTGTATTCTAGTGCGGGAGTAGAAGAATATCCGAATGCTCATCTAAGACACTTAAATATAGAGAGTCGGTCAGACACATTACAATCTTCACCATCATCATTACGTGGAGGTTGAGTGCATCGAGTTCGTATTTTCGTGTCAAAGTACATCGAACAAAAATTCGATATCTCTTCAATAAGGTACGCCTGGGTAATGGAGCCCTCAACTTGTGCTTTGTTGCAGACTTTCATCTTAAGATCGTGCATGCACCTACGACAACAATTCAAATGAATACATATGAAATATAAACAATCGTCATAATGTGAATAAATTGAGACATAGGAATATACCTCTGAAATGGATACATCCATCGAAATTGTGCTAGTCCTCCGACTCTAGACTCATATGGCAAATGGATGATCAGGTACTCCATTGAATCAAAGAATACTGGAGGAAATATCTTCTCTAATTTACAGTCTGTCTGTATTACATTTTGCTCCATATTTTGCAAGTCATGAAGTCTGAGTTTTGATGCACATAAAATCCTCAAGAATTGACTTAGCTCGATCATTACTCCCCATATTTGCTTCGGCAACAACTCACAAAAAGCAATTGGAATCAGTCTTTGCATGAAAACATGGCAGTTGTGAATCCTCATTCCGTATATTTTCCCCTCATTGACATTTACACAACGGGCAATATTCGAGACATATCCATCCGGAAATCTCAATTGCTTCAACCATTGACACACTTCCTTAATCTGTCTTGCCCCAAGCACATATGAAGCTTTAGGTTGCACCACTTTTCCACTAACATGCAGCAATTCTAGTTCTGGACGTCTGCAAAGTACTTCCAAATCCATTCGTGCCTTGACGTTATCCTTCGTTTTGCATTTGACGTCCATAACTGTGTTGAACACATTATCAAAAACATTCTTCTCTATATGCATGACGTCTAGGTTATGCCATATCAAAAGTGTTGACCAATAAGGAAATTCCCAAAATATGCTTTGCTTTACCCAATTGTGATCCTTCCCAAACCTTGGGATTTGTCGGGTACCACCAGCCAGTTGTGATACAGTCGGTAAGTTCTTGACCCGCCTCACTATGTTCCCACCAGACACCCGTTCCATATCTACCTCATCCATCACAATTGTATTTTTCATAATGAATTCTTTTGCTTTCGGAAAGGATGTTCAGTCGGTAGAAATCGATGATGACAATCGAACCAACATGCCTTTCCCCCAGATTTCAACACGAATGATTTAGAATCCTCCATACAATAAGGACATGCCAACCTCCCATGTGTGCTCCATCCAGATAACATGTCGTACGCTGGAAAGTCACTTATTGTCCACATTAATGCAGCCTTCAAATTGAAATTTTATTTTCTGGATGCATCATAAGAGAGAACCCCATCAGGCCATAACAATTTCATCTCATTAATCAACGGTCTGAGATATATGTCTATATTTTTTCCTGGACTTTTTGGACCAGCAATGAGCAATGAAAGGAAGAGATTCTCACGCTTCATGCATATGCATGGGGGAAGGTTTTACGGTGTTAGGAATACTGGCCAACATGAGTAAGATGCCACCATGCCTCCATATGGATTGAAGCTGTATGTGCATAAACCCAGCTGCATGTTTTGTGGATCCTTTGAGAAGTAAGGATGAGTACAGCTAAAATGAGCCCAAGCTTCGCCATCGGTAGGATGACTGATTTCACCATCATCACGGCGGACTCTTTCCGCATGCCAAGTCATATGTCCAGCTGTCTTCGGGGACATGAACAATTGCTGCAACCTGGGTGTGATTGGAAAGTATCGCAGTGACTTATATGGAACATCCTTTTGCTTTGACTTGTCTCCTCTCTTAGGCTTGAATCTATCATGCTTATAGATACAACATGATGTCTTATCTGCATCATCTTTGTAGTACAACATACAATGATTATGACATGCATCAATTTTCATAAACCAAGCCCCAGATCATTCACCATCTTCTTCGCACGGTAAAAATCATCAGGCAACCTCTCTGATTGAGGAAGCATACTGTTGAAGAGTAAGAGAAGTCGATCAAAATAACTCTCACTCATATGAAATTCAGACTTCAAATTCAGTAGCTGTGACACTGCAGACAACCATATATGCTTCTCACAACCATCCCATAATGGCTCATCAGCATCTCGAAGTAACTGATAAAATCTTTGAGATGTATTATTCGGCACTTTTTCATTTGTTTGGTCATCATGAATATTGAACTCCGAACCAGTAGCATCGACAACCATGTCTACGTACGTACTTGTGGAGGCAAAGTTGGCTGGTTCATACGACTGGATATTAAACTCACCATGAGACGACCATAACTCATAATGGGCAACAAATCCTCTCGTATACAATTGATGCTGCACATCCCATGTCGATATCCACTTTCTATTCTTGCAAGCCGAACACGGACATCAGATGTTACCCATTGGATCAACTGCTACTGATGAATTCCTCAATGCAAACCGAATGAAACTGTCAACTCCATCTTTAAACTTCTCTGTCACAACTCCATTAACTATTCCATGGTACATCCATGACTGTTCTCATCAGACATTTTCCTACACAGATTAAATGTCATGTCACGAGTTAAAACCCAACACGCCCTCACATCGTTGAGTAAGTCAAATGAATAGGTAGGACATATTATTTAGATTATCACTTATTACCCATCTGTGAATATTTGATCGCACTCAGATGGCCATTTACTATGTGTTTGTATAATTTGCTGAAAATTTTGGCATCATCTCCCCACACCTCTCCGATATACCAAAAATGTTTATTGATTAAGATATTTTCTTAAACACTTACTAATAAGTGGTTAAGAAACTATTCTAAATCAATAAAAGTATATCAGAGAGGAGTGAGTAGACGCACCCAAAATTTTTAACAAATAACACAAACACATAGTAAATGACCACCTAACTACGATCAAACATTCACAGACTGTCCAAAACGAGACAATTTAAGACTTTGAGTTAGATATACACGTTCTCATCATTGAAAATAAGACTCGTGCACATCAATTCCAAAGTCTTGAACGTGAAGGTTCATTGACACGGGCTTAACACACTCTCGTGAGGTGTGTGCAGTGATAAATTGCTATACATGTATAGATCAAATTTAAAAAGCACATAAATATGGAAGGAAAATGAAAACAAAATATTGCAAGTGAACAAGTGCAATATTAAACCAAATTCACACATACATGTAAATGAATTACATTAAATTAAGAACTGCAATGCTAATCAAGAAAAAAAATTTCGTAGTAAAAAAATTATTGCAAGGTGTTGAACAACTTCAAAGAAAAAAAAAGGGTGCACTGGCCCTGTGTTCCTGAATTTCACCTACTTACACGGCAACCAATAGTTGACAAGAAAAGATTTGGGGAGTCAGGTTTGGAGAAATGGAGAGGGACAGCCTACTTGCCCATGGGGCCGCCGCGAACCTTGACGAACACCTATTCACACTCAGTGACTCCTCACAGATACATGTTCAGAGTCGCGAATGTGAATAGGTGTTCGTGACGGTTCGCAGTGGCCCTATGGGCAAGTAGACAGTCCCTCTCCATTTCTCCATACCTGACACCCCCAAATCTTTTCTTATCAGCTATTGGTTTCCGTGTATGCAGGTGAAATTCAGGAACACAAAGCCAGTGCACCCACTTTTTTTTCCTTTGAAGTTGTTTAACACCTTGCAAGAAATATTACATATAAACAAGTGCAATACTAAACAAATACATTAAAATATAAAGTGTAATACTAATCATTAAACTGAAAGTGAGCAATTAAACGTAAACTAAACTAATGTCTAGAAGGAAGAGTTTGTACTAATTTTTTTTCCTAAATTGGGATGTATACCTCATTGGTGTTCATGTGTTCCTTAAAGAAGATCCTCCATGCACTTTCTTTCTTAGAATATCTGAACTATCATCACAATCCTTAATTCGTCCCATTATTTGATGCCATTCAAGCTCCTAGAATGATTTATGACCATATATGTATAATGACAACATTTTATATGAGGGTTCTGGACCAATTTCTAATGTAAAAAATCCCTTGATTTTATCAATTCTCCGGTACCAAAGTTGCTTGGATGTTGTTAGAGTTTTTTGCCAGATTAAGAAGAAGCGACATGCTTACCTTATTCACCTTATTTTATGTGAAATATATACATTACAAACCCTAGATTTATTTGAAATACTTAAATATGTTTGTGACAATATGACATATGAGCATAGGGTGATCGAAAGATGCCAATGCAAGGAAGTTTTAAGTTATTTAGTTATAGGAAGCATGTACTGAGGGTACTTACTTTTTTGGTAGAGTACTTATATCCAAGAAACAAAGAATCGGATCGACGCAAGGAATGCCCTGGGCCGATCCTGATCCGGATCGGATCAGATCCGCTCGGTCGATCCGCAGGAAGTTTGGTCGATCCTAGTTCTGCCAGATTTAAACATGTTTTTTTTGAAAAAGAAAAAAACCAGAAAATAAGGAAAAATGTCTTCAATATTTACATATATACTTATGATATATGTAATCATACATATAAATTCACACATTCATATATATATATATTGTGTCACAATATATATGTAATCATATACACATCACATGTAGGTGGCGCATTATATTCGTCCAAAATTTCAGAAACATCAAATTTGCAGGAATTAACTGAAAAATCTAGAAATCTCCAAAATTATTGAAATTTAGAAATTCTAAAATTTTCAAAACACAAAAATATTAATTTAGCACAGGAAGGGTGGGAGGGGCAGTGGCGGTGGGGCGTAGAAGGGGGAGGGGCAGTAGCGGGGTGGGGGGGGGGGGGGCGCTTGCACAGGAAGGGGGGGAGGGGGCGCAAAAGAGATGGGAGGGGAGGGGGTCGCCGATAGGAGGGGAAGGGGGGTGGCGGTGGGGCGCAGTGCTGTGCTGTGCCACCTCAGGGTCTGAGGTGTGCTGTTGGTTTGGCTGGTGCGTTCTAGTGGGTTTTCCCAGAACTGTGCCTTGGTGGTTCTGGTGGAGGTTCTCCTAGCATCGGCTTGCGTTGCTTCTACTTGTTGCAGTGTTCTCTCTGATGGTCTGTGTCATTTGGTCATTTGTATTGTGCGTTCTGGTGAAGGTTCATCCCATGATCGCCCTGTGTCGTTTCTGGTGGAGGTCCTTCCCAGGAATGCTCTGTGTTCGTTTCGGGCCACCGTTGTGTTGCCCCTGTGGTTCGAAGTGTGTCGTTGGGTTGGGCTGCGTTCTGGTGAGGTTCTCCCAGAATGCCTCTTGGCGCTTTTGGTGGAGGTTCTCCCCAAAGTTGCATTGTGTTTATTTTGGTGGTCATTGTTCTCTCTCTCTCTGTAGAGATGAGCTATTGTTGTTGCCGGTTGGACTATCTTTTTTACATCAGTCGAGGTGTTGTGCCCTTCTGGTGTCTGGCCGTTTGGCCAGTTGTCTCGTTGTTCGTTTCCAACTTCTTGGCTGTGCTGGTGGGACTTTGTGTGTCCCCGTGGTACGGGTGGTTTGCGTCGTTTCTCGCTCCCGACATGCTCTTACAGATGGTGATCTTGTGAGTGCACTGGGTGTTTTGCTGACTGTGCTTCTTGTGGAAGTGTCAGTCTTGCATTGTGGATTTTTCTTCTCGCATGTGGAAAGGACTTGTTGCGTTGCGTGTCTCCTTCCTCTGCTTTCCATTGGTTGCTCAGGGTGGCGATGCTCCACTATGGTGTTGTGTTTCCAGGGTGCGCATCGTTGCGACCTGTTGGTGGAGTCATCTTCCCTTGAGTTGTTGTTGGGTTGAGCTAGTTGCTCCCCTCGTCCTGTCGTTTCCTTGTGGCACTGTGGGTCGGTGGACCTATTCCTGCCAATTGTCGTTGTGATTGTTTGTTGCTGCCTGCCTGAACAATTTGGGGCATTGGGTCCTATTGGTTTGGTGTGAGGTAGTGCCATTTTCTTATTGGGTTGCATGCATGAGCGTTGCTCTACTGTGCACCGGTTTTCTTACTTGGCTTGCTCGTGCAAGCGTTGTTCTGGTGTGTGCTCGATTGTGCCTCGGCTTGTGCCTTTGAGGTTTTTCGTGTCATCGTTTTGTTGTTTGGCATCTCTATCAGTTGCGATAAAGGTGGTGCTTCTTGCTCTTGCACTCCAGGGAGTTTTTGCGGTTTTCACTCTCCGTGCGTGTAACATCTCGGGCTTTCTGGTTTCCTCCGTCCGCGTGTTGGATGACTGGCCACTAACGTGTCTGGCCTGGGCGACGCATTAGTGTCACATCGGAGATGCCCGACGCGACAGTCATCCGTGTCGCGACCACTTGGTGCATCACATTCTGGTCGTGCCTGGACAACGAGTCGCGATAGTGTTCCGCTTTTCAGTCGTCTGACACATGTCAGAGTGGCAGGCGTGGCAGAGCGACCTGTCAGGTTGTCGCGGCGTCCTAGAGGGACGCGTTCTGGTCGCTGTTTAGGCGACTGTCGCGTTAAGATTGTTGACGCGACGCCCCGCCCCGTTGCATCTTTGGGGACGTAGTCCTAAAGCCTCGGCTGACGCGCCCTTTCCTCTCCTTTGGCTCTTTCTCCTTTCTCTCCTCCTCTCCGAGGAGGGGATGCTTTTCCCCCTCTCTTTCACCGGCAGTTGGAGCGTGGCGGAGCGGCGGCAGCTCGTGGCGGAGCTGGAGTGGCGTCGTGGAGCGAGGAGGTGGTGGTCGTGGTGTTGTGAAGGCCCTTTGGTGTTTGGTTCTTCCAAAACCTGTAGGGATCTCTTATGCTCTTTCCATTCCAGGTTAATCGGGAGTTCTTGTGGTGTTATGCATGCCTCTACTGCTTTCCCCATGCTCCCCTCCCTGTAGTGTGTGAATGTGGTCTATGTGGGTGACCTCGGGATGTAGCATCCTGGCGGTCGGCCTTCCGTCTGATGTCATGACCGCCATGCACGTCGCGACATCAGAGGAGGCGTCGCCCCGGTCGGGCGTGACCTTATCGCGGCGCGGTTAGCAGTCGAGATAAGAGTCGTGTCGTGACCTACTTTTCTATCGCGACAAGCTTGTTGTCACGACACACTGCCTTGTCGTGACTTGGTGCTTGTCGCGGTTGCCCTTCCCGTCACGATGGTATCGCGACGGGCTAGGAGGGTGCGACAAGACCTGGTTTGCCTCGGGTGTTTCTGTGGCCACGGTTGGCGTGTCGGCGTATGCCTTAGGGCAGGGTTGCCCTTAGGACCCTTCTAGTAGGGAGCGCGGCAGGTTGCCTCCCTGCGTTCAGTGACCGAAGGTGACACCTTCGTGGCCGTGTCTTGGCTGTGGTGCTCGGAGGCTCACGTCTGCCTAATAATTGATTGTCTGACTGCCAATCAATTATTAGTAGAGCGATGGTTTCTGTTATGCTTGGTGGTGTTCCGGATTGTCCGTCCGTGCTGTGTGTGCCGGCGTTGGCCGACGACCCTTCTGGGGGTTTTCAGAAGGGGTGTCGTGCATGCCTGTGCCTACTGAGCTTGTCTTGGTTAAAAGCTAGCTGTGCTGATTTCTATTGGTGTGCCTCGCCTGTTCTCTTTCACACGGTGCTTTGCACTTGAGGGCTTGTCCCATTTAGAGGTTGTCTCTGTTTCCTGGGACCCCCATCCTTAGGAACCTGTTGAGGGAGTTCTCCGAGCTACGAGCGTGCTCGAGTTGACAGACTAGTGTGGCAGACTCCAGAGCTAAGGGGAAAATAGTGGTGGGCAGCGGTGTAGAGTCGCTTGTGGAGATCCCTTAGTAGGTCTGTGTCTCTAAAGTGATTGAGGTGTTCTTCCAGTGCGGACCAGTTAGTCTTTCTCACTGCCTCGCTCTGCATTGGTTCCGGAGCCACGTAGGGAGGGTAGGCGTGGGGCCGCAGTTCGACCGGGCTGCAGTGGTTTGTAGTCATTCTTTGCTATGGCTCACTAGCCTCACTCTACCTAGGGAGGTTGTAGGCAGGAGTCAGCGGCTGGCGAGTTGGAGGTGTGGATAGTGTGTCCTCCTCTTAGCTGCCTGTGGCGGTGCCTTGGTTGCTCTTGCTGTGACGGAGTTTCTCACGTTGTTTCTAAGTGAGTCTCGTTGCTCTAGCCTGCACGGTGGTTGTAGCCTAGACGTGTCTAGTGCGGTGGGCATGGTTGGTTTGGCCTCGTGGGCCATGTTAGCGGTTTCAGCATTGTGTGTTCTCTCGGGGTGCCTTGTGCAGACACCCGACCGCTGGTTCTGTAAACCGTTCCTTGGTGCCGTCCGTGGTGGAACCGGAGTGTGTAGTTCTTTGACCTCGTGGCGTGTCCAAGGTC
Organism: Colocasia esculenta; assembly: GCA_014218235.1. NCBI lineage: Eukaryota > Viridiplantae > Streptophyta > Magnoliopsida > Alismatales > Araceae > Colocasia > Colocasia esculenta. Next base: position 54,792,335 of record CM024759.1, on the reverse strand, counting down.
CAGGGTGGTTCTGCTTGTGGATCCTCAACCCCGTGGAGGTTTGAGGTGGCCGTGCCTGGGGTGAGACGTTCCTTCTCACATGGTTGCTCGGTGTCTCTCGTGGTGACACCTGGTTGTTCCTTCCCGACCTCGTGGAGGTCTGGGATGTTGGGTGCTTGTGTCGTGAGACTCTGGTCTCACGTGGTTGCTCTCGTGTTCCGTGAGCTTCTCTATCTCAGCGGGTGTGTGCCGAGGTGTTTCTTCCGCATTGTGTTTGACTCGCTGGTTTTGCGGGAGTGGTGTTTGGCCCGACCCTGGTTTTGGGTCATGGCGTTATTTTGTTCCGCTGCTTTGTAGTACCCTGCAGTAGGTGTCTCCCATTTTACTGCTTTCTAGAGTAGTTTTGCTTCCGCTTTCGTTGGAGTTCCTGCTGCTCTGGCTAGTAAGGGACGGGTTATCCCTACTGAGCCTTGTTCGCGAGGCTCACCCCCCTACTTTCTTCAGGTAGGGACTCGCTGTCGTAGGAGTTTTCGGATGGTCGTGGTGGCAGTTTGTACGCCGTGCATTGCTAGCAGTGTGAGTTGTGAGCGTGAGTGCTCTTGTACTAGGAGTGAGTTGAGAGTGGCCTTTTTGTAAGTCCTCGGGGTATGCCCCTTAAGGACTGCACCTTTCTTTCTGTACCTGTACTTTTTTTTGGGACATGTTGTACATAATTTCTTTATTAATGTACAAACTTTCTTGTTATAGTTATTTGAATTCATTGCTTATCTCACTGGACTAAATTCTAACCCTTCCAGGTCTTCGGATCCGTGAGTGGCGGCACGATCTTCGGGGTCCCTGGCGGGGGGTCTGGGAGGTCGGTTCGTTACAGTGGTATCAGAGCTCAAGGGTCTAACGAGATTTGTAATGGGTTAATAACTATGGCGGTCCCAAAGAAAGGTACTAGTATCCTTCTAGCCCGTCCGTATAGAGTTGCTATTAGGTAAGCATTTGGTTCTTTGTTGCAGGTGGCTAGCTTTCTAGCAAGGTCTGAGTGTGAGCTACAGGAGAGTGTTGCTGTTATTGCTGGGTGCACTGCTACGAGCATGGGTGCTGGTTTGCTCGTACTGCAGTTGAATTCGTCGTTGCCTGCGCATCCGTGTGGGAGTGTCGCGAAGGCTGAGAGAGCCTACGTGTGGTGTGGCCTTCACCGGTGCAGGGTTGTGGTCTGCGGAACCGGTCGAAGGTGTCCTTGCCTTGTTGGCAGTCCCTTGTTGGTAGGGTGTGTCCTTGTTGGATGTGTGTTTGGCCTTGTGTGCCTATGCGCCTTTGGGCGCTGTGCTCTGCTCAGTCGGTGTCATTGCTCGAGCTAAGCAGATGCTTGTGTGCCGTGTTGCACCGCTGGTTGAGCGCTGTGACACCTGTCTGTGGTTGTCACGCCCCTCCAATTTAGCAGCGGAATAAATCGGAGGGAGACGCGAACAACGAGTATGGTAACGACAATTGCGCATACTTTCGCAAACATCAGAGCATCTAATAAACAATAATTGGAATAAACTCTTTATTTCATTATAAAATCACTAAGACTATTACGACCACTAATTCAGAGCCACACATAAGGCTCAATGACATCATTACATTGAAAAGAAATCTAAAGCAATAACTACTAGACTCCATGGTACTAAGGTAACTTCATGAGTTGACTTCGGGTCGCTCATCATTCTAGTCTTGTCTCATTGGTGTGTGTGACGTCAGAGTCCGACTTACCTGAGACACAATAACAAATAACGAAAGGTGAGTGATAACGCCCAGTAGGACATAAATCTCAGGGTCAAGCATGCTTTAAATAATTAGTGCATTAAATGGCAGAGTAACTAAAGATAGAACGAGTCATGTAAAGTCGAAAAAGTAAGAGCACAAGTAACATGGTTCAAATAGTAGATGAATCAAGTATAGTACAATGAATAAGATCGAGTCACGAAAGAAAGCAATACAACAACACGATGGCACATAGCGTCAACGTCAAGCAATATCAAGCAACATGTATATCAAGGAGAGAAAAAGTAGTTGGCCATATAGAGAGTAAATTGCACTTTGATTGATTTTCTTATCAATCGAAATAGTCTGGCACTTTTGATTAACTTTCTAGTCAATCGATATAGTAATTGAACTTTGGTTATCCGAAGATAGCCGAGAGAGAGTATAGCATTTGTTTGTCAAAAGACAACGAGAGAATATAGCACCTTGTGTTGATTGTCATAGATTAATCATGATAGTATGACACTTGGATGTAATGTCGACATCCTGATCATTTAACTCCCGCGGGCAAATGGCACTTTCGGGCACTCCTCCCAGGACCTGATCGGGCCCTATTGCGCTGGCATTGGTTATATTGTTTATCTTTAGACAATCAATTAATGGCCAATTTGAGAGTACCAAGAAATAGATAATACCACTAGATGAATAGATGAGATAGTAGAGTGAACGTGAATAGGTGAGCGAGTAGAGTAAAGATGAGAGCTAGTGGACATCACGTAAAACAACGAGTAAACAAGCGATAGTAACAGTTGCACAACACGCGCACGTCGTATTGGTAGTCAGATGGAATTCACGATCTTCCCGCTGGCCATGTTATGCACAAGTCCAGAGGTCCGACGTGATTCAAGGTAAGAGCGATCTTCTAATAGTCGTTTGGATCATATCGATCCCTAAGGGGTAATGGGTGTTAGGGTACAACCGGCTCGTCGACCATGTGGGAATCCATGATCAGAGGAGACTTACGGAGGCATTGCACAAGGATTCACTAGTCCGGCGGAAGGAGTATCCGATGGAGAGTTCGTCCAAGTCAAGAAAGTGTGTAAATATAGAAACAAGTGCTCGACGTTCTAGAGGAATTCTAGAACAGTGGAGCGTCGAGATCGGTGTTCTAAAACATCGCACGAATCGTAAATGAGTACTTGTTAAAGTAAGGTAATTAATTGCAATAACTACCAGATATGTTATGTGTCATATTCATACAAATTAAGCCATGTTTGGATGGTTCAACGTGTGTATATGTGTCATGAAATCAAGGATATGAAAGATCAAGTGATTGACTTTTATTAGATTAAAATACAATCAATACTTACAACTTTGTTTTTAAGTAGTTAAGATCGTCAACATGATATGGGAATTATGGTGGTACAACAAGACTTGCAAAAGATTGATTTTCAGGCCCAAAACTGAGATCGCGACGTGGTCTTGAAAGGATCGCGACGGGTCGTCAGATCAGGCAGGCAGAATGCGACATGGGTACTGTCGCAACCAGAACGCGACCGAGGTAACGTCGTGACCCGACCTCAGAATGCGACATATCGGGCCGTCACATTCACAGGGTCTGCGCCTGAGTCCGTCAGGGATCTGACATGCTCTTGGTTCAGACTACCATGATTTGACACAGGGTGATATTCATGAAACTCCTATATCTCTATATATGCTGACCTTTAGACAAAACTCGCAACATAGAAAATGTCGAGGACATCTATTTTAAGATCTTTTGTGTTGTGGGCTGGGTCTGAATCGGTCTCTAATTGCATGAAATACAGGGAGAACGTGGGAAAGCCATAAACATGCATGACTTCGTTGCGACTTACATGTTAGACTTGTAACATGAGATCTACTGACATTTGGACAAAACGTCTAACATAAAAGATGACAAGGACAACTATTATAAGAACGTTGTTGTTGGGGTTTTAACCTAATTCGGTCTTGAACCTTGTGAAAAACATGATGAAGTGAAAGTTAAATGCAACCTGAAAATGCAGTATCCTGCATGACTCTATTACAAAGTTTATAACTCTCTAACTAATGATATTTAAACAAAACACTTAACATGAAATATGACCATGACAACTATTTAAAGAACTTTTATGTTGGAGGCTTGACCTACTTTGGCCTTTAAGCTTGTGCAAAACAGGAAGAACTTAAAGTTAACTGCATCTCGACATTGCAGTATCATGCAGTGACTCGATTAACATGCTTATAACTCTCTATCTAAAGACTTTTAGGCAAAACTTTCTACATGAAAGATGATTGTGACTACATGTAGAAGAACTTTGATGTTGATTATTTAGTCTAATTCGGTCTCGAATCGTATGCATAATAAGAAGAACGGTAAAAACCCTAACTGTGCGCGACTTAGGGAAAACGATTAATACACAAAGTATCCTCGATGAAAATTAGTAAAATAAGAAGCAAATGAATCTAGACTCGAAGCTCTACAAGATGGTATTATTTTTCTATAATCTTGACCCGAAAATGCCTACCTTTGAACGCAAAGAACTCCCTGCAGGTTTCTGGTTCGCTACAGGGCGAGGTGGAAGAAGACCACGTTTTTCCCCAGCCTTCTCCTCTCCTCCAGCGCCCCAAACTTGCTGCACATGACCCCAACGTGATGCTAAACCTTCCCCAAATGTTTTGTGAAGAGTTCTTATAGTTTTAGGGTGCTACTTCATGTCCTAATGGGACTAGGAAAGAGGGCTGCGAATTTCTGCATTCTAGTTTCCAAAATCTGAGATTCTCTCACCCAAAGGAGGTAGCAAAGGTTTAGGAAACCACCTCTTAGAGTTGGGTCCGGTTTTGACTTACCTTGTATGACTAATTACCCTAATTTAAACCCTAATGTGCCCTTCACAATTATTGCATATTTACAGGTGCGAATTTCTGAGTATTTTTATGTTCCAATTTTATTATTTGGCTAAAAGTGATCCATTGGCCCATTTTCATTAATGGGTCACTAATACATAATGTTATAAGTCTCACCAACCTATTTATTTAATTTATGGTTGGGTTATTTTTCCGTGTTAACAATTTTCCGACTTAGTTCCCTAATTCGGTTAACCTGGTCATGTGTAACGTACACTTGGCCAATCAGATTTTTCGTTGCTCGAATCTCTTCATGAAACTCTTAAGAATAATGTTTGAGGTTGATTTATAATTGTTACGGAATTTTTTAATGTGTTTTCTCACGTACAATAGTGGTACGTAAGTTCTATCATTTCGATAATACGTAAGTTATTTATTTACTATTTTCATACTTGAATTTGTTCATGGGTCATAAGTTGTCCATTGATCTAATTCCTTTTATGGACGATCCCCACATATTGTTTGGAGTCTACCCAAAATTTTTATTTCAATTGTTAATCCACTTGGCTCATGTAATAATGGATTTTCCAATTTATTCCCTAGTTACAATAATAAGTCACATAAATTCTAAATCATGGTCCGAATTATTTTTCTATGCCCAAATTTATTAATGGGTCATTAGATAATAATTTTTAAGGTATAACTATTATTTTTATAGATTTTTTATATGAGTTTCTACTCATGCAATAATGATGTGTATCTTTTAACTAGTTTGATTTTATTAATGGGCAAAATTTTCATTTATCTTAATATTTTTTTTTATTAATGAAATTTTGGGGTATTACATCCTCCCCCACTTAAAGAGAATTTGGTCCCCAAATTCCATGACTCCTTCAACTAAATATGAATCATCATACTATACTAAGAGTATTAATCGAGACGAGTTTAGGTTTACCTTCCATGGTTCGTACTTCATCATTTGGACTAGGTGTTGTCGAAGCTTCGAGTGTATCCTTATGTGTTGATTCTCCGTAACGTTTGTCTTTCTCGGGCAATTCCTAATCTTGTGGTCTGAGCTTCCACATCGGAGACACTTCCCTTGATTCTTCCAGCAATCTTTCGATATGTGGCTCGCCTTATAACAATTCTTGCATCGACCTTCGTGATTGAGATTTAAACGCCTATCATTTTTATTGTTCTGTTTACTCTTACCACTGTTTAGTCGCTTCCTCTTTGTCATAGAGTTGAGATCTTTCACACTAGTAGCTGATTCTTCTAAGAGTGGACAGTCTCGCAGCTGATGTCTTGAGTTGCCACAACGTAGACATGCACCAATTCTTCGCCAACACTCCTTGGCCACATGACCTGGCTTGTGACAATGAAGGCAGATAATCGCATCGTTACGATTCACTTGCTGGTTGGCCTTCTTGTCATGGTTATATCTTCTCTTGCCATTCTGATTGGTCTCCTTTTTAATCTCCTTAGTTACTTCCAGAGCTCTTTCTAGCAGTTGAGCGGCATACTGACATGCCAGAACTAGCCTTTGAGTTGGTCTCATGTCGGCGTCCATTAAGAGTTCTTCTGACGAATCTTCTCGGAAAAAGTATTTGGTGGTGAAGAGTTCTAAAAATTCTCCCCACTCTATGTTGATGTAGGGTAATTGATGACTGGCAGCTTCCCACCAAGCTCTAGCATCGCGGTCCAACTGGAAGGTTGCCAGAAGGACTTTCTCCTGCCCTGAACATTGCATGACTCTAAAAATTTGTTCCATCGTCTTTACCCAATTTTCGGCTTCTTCGGGATCCGGAGTTCCATTAAACCTAGGAGGATTTATTCGTTGAAAATTTGCATATAAGTCTCCGGGCCCATTTCTTGTTCTGGCTTGAATCACGTTGTTAAGGGCTTGAGTCAATCCTTGTACGGTCCATTGTAATTCAACCATTGGCGCACGCTCGCCAGCCATCTCCTCTAGTCTCCTGCGAGCAATAATAATCTATTAAGTTCTTCTTAAACTTAGGGTGTGTGTACATATAGTTAAACTCCTAGCATAACCCCAAGCTTTACTCAATCTCTCACATAGGTATGGTGGTTGACTTAGACACGTGTCATGGCAGTCTACCTAGAACATCCTAGGACCTACAATATCCTAGTAAGGACATCCTAGGCTCTGATACCAACTGTCACGCCCCTCCAATTTAGCAGCGGAATAAATCGGAGGGAGACACGAACAACGAGTATGGTAACGACAATTGCGCATACTTTCGCAAACATCAGAGCATCTAATAAACAATAATTGGAATAAACTCTTTATTTCATTATAAAATCACTAAGACTATTACAACCACTAATTCAGAGCCACACATAAGGCTCAATGACATCATTACATTGAAAAGAAATCTAAAGCAATAACTACTAGACTCCATGGTACTAAGGTAACTTCATGAGTTGACTTCGGGTCGCTCATCACTCTAGTCTTGTCCCATTGGTGTGTGTGACGTCAGAGTCTAACTTACCTGAGACACAATAACAAATAACGAAGGGTGAGCGATAACGCCCAGTAGGACTTAAATCTCAGGGTCAAGTATGCTTTAAATAATTAGTGCATTAAATGGCAGAGTAACTAAAGATAGAACGAGTCATGTAAAGTCGAGAAAGTAAGAGCACAAGTAACATGGTTCAAATAGTAGATGAATCAAGTATAGTACAATGAATAAGATCGAGTCACGTACGAAAGAAAGCAACACAACAACACGATGGCACATAGCGTCAACGTCAAGCAATATCAAGCAACATGTATATCAAGGAGAGAAAAAGTAGTTGGCCATATAGAGAGTAAATTGCACTTTGATTGATTTTCTTATCAATCGAAATAGTCTGGCACTTTTGATTAACTTTCTAGTCAATCGATATAGTAATTGAACTTTGGTTATCCGAAGATAGCCGAGAGAGAGTATAGCATTTGTTTGTCAAAAGACAACGAGAGAATATAGCACTTTGTGTTGATTGTCATAGATTAATCATGATAGTATGACACTTGGATGTAATGTCGACATCCTGATCATTTAACTCCGCAGGCAAATGGCACTTTCGGGCGCTGCTCCCAGGACCTGATCGGGCCCTATTGCGCTGGCATTGGTTATATTGTTTATCTTTAGACAATCAATTAATGGCCAATTTGAGAGTACCAAGAAATAGATAAGAGCACTAGATGAATAGATGAGATAGTAGAGTGAACGTGGATAGGTGAGCGAGTAGAGTAAAGATGAGAGCTAGTGGACATCACGTAAAACAACGAGTAAACAAGCGATAGTAACAGTTGCACAACACGCGCACGTTGTATTGGTAGTCAGATGGAATTCACTATCTTCCCGCTGGCCATGTTATGCACAAGTCCAGAGGTCCGACGTGATTCAAGGTAAGAGCGAACTTCTAATAGCCGTTTGGATCATATCGATCCCTAAAGGGGTAATGGATGTTAGGGTACAACCGGCTCGTTGACCATGTGGGAATCCATGATCAGAGGAGACTTACGGAGGCCTTGCACAAGGATTCACTAGTCTGGCGGAAGGAGTATCCGATGGAGAGTTCGTCCAAGTCAAGAAAGTGTGTAAATATAGAAACAAGTGCTCGAGGTTCTAGAGGAATTCTAGAACAGTGGAGCATCGAGATCAGTGTTCTAAAACATCGCACGAATCGTAAAAGAGTACTTGTTAAAGTAAGGTAATTAATTGCAATAATTACCAGATATGTTATGTGTCATATTCATACAAATTAAGCCATGTTTGGATGGTTCAACGTGTGTGTATGTGTCATGAAATCAAGGATATGAAAGATCAAGTGATTGACTTTTATTAGATTAAAATACAATCAATACTTACAACATTGTTTTTATATAGTTAAGATCGTCAACATGATATGGGAATTATGGTGGTACAATAAGACTTGCAAAAGACTGATTTTCAGGCCCAAAACTGAGATCGTAACGTGGTCGTCAGATCAGGCAGGCAGAATGCGACATGGATACTGTCGCGACCAGAACGCGACAGAGGTAACGTTGTGACCTGACCTTAGAATGCGACATATCGGGCCGTCGCGTTCGCAGGGTCTGCGCCTGAGTCCGTCACGGATCTGACATGCTCTTGGTTCATACTACCATGATTTGACACAGGGTAATATTCATGAAACGCCTATATCTCTCTATATGCTGACCTTTAGACAAAACTCGCAACATAGAAAATGTCGAGGACATCTATTGTAAGAACTTTTGTGTGCTGGGTCTGAATCGGTCTCTAATTGCTTGAAATACAGGGAGAACGTGGGAAAGCCCTAAACATGCATGACTTCATTGCGACTTACATGTTAGACTTGTAACATGATATCTACTGACATTTGGACAAAACGTCTAACATAAAAGATGACAAGGACAACTGGTGTAAGAACTTTGTTGTTGTGGTTTTAACCTAATTCGGTCTTGAACCTTGTGAAAAACATGATGAAGTGAAAGTTAAATGCAAACTGAAAACGCAGTATCCTGCATGACTCTATTACGAAGTTTATAACTCTCTAACTAATGATATTGAAATAAAACACTTAACATGAAAGATGACCATGACAACTAGTTAAAGAACTTTTATGTTGGAGGCTTGACCTACTTCGGCCGTTAATCTTGTGCAAAACAGGATGAACTTAAAGTTAACTGCATCTCGACATTGCAGTATCATGCAGCGACTCAATTAACACACTTATAACTCTCTACGTAAAGACTTTTAGGCAAAACTTTATAAATGAAAGATGATTGTGACTACAAGTAGAAGAACTTTGATGTTGATGATTTAGTCTAATTCCGTCTTGAATCGTATGCATAATAAGAAGAACGGTATAAGCCCTAACTGTGCGCGACTTAGGGAAAACGATTAATACACAAAGTATACTCGATGAAAATTAGTAAAATAAGAAGCAAATGAATCTAGACTCGAAGCTCTACAAGATGGTATTATTTTTCTTTAATCTTGACCCAAAAATGCCTACCTTTGAATGCAAAGAACTCCCTGCAGGTTCCTGGTTCGCTACAGGGCGAGGTGGAAGAAGACCACGTTTTTCCCCAGCCTTCTCATCTCCTCCAGCGCCCCAAACTTGCTGCACACGACCCCAACTTGATGCTAAACCTTCCCCAAACATGTTGTGAACAGTTCTTATAGTTTTAGGGTGCTACTTCATGTCCTAATAGGACTAGGAAAGAGGGCTGCGAATTTCTGCATTTTAGTTTCCAAAATCTGAGATTCTCTCACCCAAAGGAGATAGCAAAGGTTTAGGAAACCACCTCTTAGAGTTCGGTCTGGTTTTGACTTATCTTGTATGACTAATTACCCTAATTTAAATCCTAATGTGCCCTTCACAATTATTGCATATTTACAGGTGCGAATTTCTGAGTATTTTTATGTTCCAATTTTATTATTAGGCTAAAAGTGATCCATTGGCCCATTTTCATTAATGGGTCACTAATACATAATGTTATAAGTCTCTCCAACCTATTTATTTAATTTATGGTTGGGTTATTTTTCCGTGTTAACAATTTTCCGACTTAGTTCCCTAATTCGGTTAACCTGGTCACGTGTAACGTACACTTGGCTAATCGGATTTTTCGTTGCTCGAATCTATTCATGAAACTCTTAAGAATAATGTTTGAGGTTGATTTATAATTTTTACCGAATTTTCTAATGTGTTTTCTCACGTACGATAGTGGTACGTAAGTTCTATCATTTCGATAATACGTAAGTTATTTATTTACTATTTTCATACTTGAATTGTTCATGGGTCATAAGTTGTCCATTGATCTAATTCCTTTTATGGACTATCCCCACATATTGTTTGGAGTCTACCCAAAATTTTTATTTCAATTGTTAATCCACTTGGCTCATGTAATAATGTATTTTCTAATTTATTCCTTAGTTACAATAATAAGTCACATAAATTCTAAATCATGGTCCGAATTATTTTTCTATGCCCAAATTTCATAATGGGTCATTAGATAATAATTTTTAAGGTATAACTATTATTTTCATAGATTTTTTATATGAGTTTCTACTCATGCAATAATGATGTGTATCTTTTAACTAGTTTGATTTTTATTAATGGGCAAAATTTTCATTTATCTATAATAATTTTTTTTTATTAATGAAATTTCTGGGGTATTATAGTGGTTGTTGTCGGCCTTGTGTGGGTAGTTGTGAACTCTGGTGAGGTCCTTCCGGAGTTCTTCTCGGTTGGTTCTGGTGGAAGTGAGGTTTCCTCAGAACTATGTTGTGCTCATTTCTTGTTGTTGTTGCACTGCCCTCTGGGTTGAGGTGCATCGCTTGGTTGCTTGTGTTCTGGTGATGGTTCCCAGAACTGTTTTTTTGTTGTCCTAGTGAGGGTTTCTTTCTCTCTGGGACTGCTTCTGTGCTCGTTGAAGTCTTCCGCTGTGTTACCTCTTTGGTTTGAGGTCTCTATTGTCTGGTTGGTTGCCGCTGCATTGCTCTCAAAGTTGAGGTGCATCGCTTGGTTGCCCTGTGTTCTGGTGATGTTTTCCTAGAACTGTTGGCTATTGTCCTAGTGAGGCTTGCTCTCAGGACTGTTCCGGGCTTGTCTCTGCCGGTTGTTGTGCTACCTCAGGGTTGAGGTATGCTGTTGTTGTGTTGGCTGGTGCGTTCTGGTGGGTGTCCCAGAACGGTGCCTTGGTGGTTCTAGTGGAGGTTCTCCCAGAACCGGTTTGTGTTGCTTCCACTGGCTGCTGTGTTTTTCTCTCCGTTGGCTATGTGTTTTGGCCGTTTGCTTTGGCTATGTCCTAGTGTAGGTTCTCCTAGGACTGGCTCGCATTGTTTCTGCAGTTCTACTTGCTGCGGAGTGGTTTGTGTTCGTTTTAGGCTACTGTTGTGTTGCTCCTGTGGTTTGAAGTGTGTGGTTGGTTGAGCTGCGTTCTGGTGAGGTTCTCCCAGGACAGCTCTTGGCGCTTTTGGTGGAGGTTCTCCCCAAAGCTGCCTTGTGATTGTTTTGGTTGTCGCTGCTCCTTGTCTCTACAGAGATGAGCTGTCGTTGTTGCCGGTCAGACTGCCTGTGTGACAGTCTGCTTGGGCTTTGTCGATCAAGGTGTGGTGCTTTGACCATGTGTCTTGCCGTGGTGCTGGCCAGGTTGTCTTCTTGTTCATTTTTGAGTTTCTCGGCTACGCTGGTGGGACTTCGTGTGTCCCATGGTTGGGTGGTTTGCTTCGTTTCTCGCACCCTACGTGCTCTCCCAGATGGTGGTCTGGTGAGTGTAGCGGGTGTTTGGCTGGCTGTGCTTCTTGTGGAAGCGTCAGTCCTGCATTGTGGTTTTTCTCTTTCATGTGCGGAAGAGGCTTGGTGCGTGCCTTCTTCCTCTACTTTCCGTGGGTTGCTTGGGGTGGTGGTGCTTTCACATGGCATTTAGTGCCGTGTCGCACACCGTGGCGACCTTTGTGGCGAAGGTCCCTCCCCTTGTGCTATTTTGAGGGTGAGTTGGTTGCTCACCTCGTGCGCGTTGTCTCCTTGTGGTGTGATAGGTTGTGGTGACCTATTATCCCGTCTCTTACCGTGCTGGTTTCTTGTCGCCGGAATGGACGATGTAGGGCAGCGTGCCCTATGTTCAGTGTGAGGCGGCACCGGGTTTTCTTTTGTTTGGCTTGCTAGTGGAGGCATTGTTCTGTGTGTGTTTTGCTTGTGCTTCAGCTGTGCTTGGAGGTGCTTGTCGCTATTTGGCATGTGGCCCTCTCCGCCTGCGTGGTGGGAGCGGTGCCTTGTCTGGTGCCTTCTGTGGTAGGCTTCTAAGAGCCGATGTGGTCATTGCGCTCTTGAAGCTACTAGTTTTCCTTGTGTTTTTCTCTTGTGGGTCGCTGGTGGAGAGTCCACTGTGGTTGGCCCTGTGTCATTTTATGTCATTGGTGCGGCTGCGTACTGCACCTTGAGTGTGTTTCTTTCGTTGCTTCGTGCCTTGTGCCTTGAAGGTTGGGGCCGATATGGCCTGTCGTGCCCTTCTTAGGCTTGCAGTTTCTTGCATGTGACTTTTGGCAGGTCTCTTGTGGAGAGTCCTCCGTGTTAGCCCATGTTGTTCGACCGTTGGTGTAACTGTGTTGCATCTTGCCTGGTTGTGGTGCTTGTGGTAGCACCATATGCTCATGCTCGAGTGGTTTGTTTTGTACCGTCGGGAGCCTGGGTGCATTATGTTGTACCTTGGGAGGCTCCTAGTGCTTGTGTTAGCACCATGTGTTGTGCTATTTTCCCTGATCATGAGCTTTGTGCGTTGTTTCACGAGTTTGCTTGGTGTTCGAGGCATTGAGTTTTCACCTTCTGAACACTTTGTGCTGGCCCATAACTTGTGGCTGTACCGTTACCGTTGTGGGGTGGCTACTTTGCCATGTCTAGGCAGCCCTATCGGTGGTACGCTAGACTTTGGTCGTGATCTGTGTCCAAATTTTTTCCTCTCACTTTGGGGAGCGAGTGTGTTCGGTTGGGGTGCCCTACTTCGGTTTGGGTCCCTCTGAGGTCGATGTGCTGTCCTCGACCCTTGCTGTTCTTGCAGTTCCGTGTTGTTGTGCTCCCTTCGAGTGGTTGGCAAGTTGGTACCCGCGCTGAGCCCTGTGTGCGCATGGCGGGTGTGCTGCCAACTCTGCATTGTTTCTATGTTGTGCGTGGCGTTGGTGAGTCTGGAAGCCGATGGTGGAGTCTCCTGTCGGTTCATCTGGTGACAGTGAGGCCTATCGGCTTACTAGTACTCGACTACGTGGTTCGTTGACGTTGTGAGGTGCCAAGTTTTGGCTTCACCTCAGATGGCTTCTGTGTTTCCATCGCGGTGTGCCACGTTGGGGAGCGTGTTGCTCGTAGTTTTGTGGCTCCGCGTGCGTTGTGTGTCCTGGTCGGACCATGAGGATGATTGGGTGAGATCTAGTGGTGCCAACGGACACTGCCTTGCTCGCTGTGGTTTCTCCACGTGCGTGTTTTCCGCTTAGTTTGGGTCACCATTAAGAAACTCTCGTTTGGCCTTGTCGTAGGTGCTAGCTGTTGCTAGACGTGCAGAGCCATTCAGTGGAGTCTTGCGGTTGACCTCTTGGCATTTTCTTCGGTTTGCCATCAGTAGTTGGGACCTCTGTCTAGTCGCTGATGATAGAGTGAGTTACTGACAGGTTGGTCTCAGTAGTGTGGTCTGTTGAGGGTTCAGTCACGTGTTTTTTTCGACTGGCAGTTTCAGTGTTTCTGGTCGGTTTGGTGCGCGTCGCGCCTGTGGAGTTGTCGACATTCGATGTGAGCTACGCGCCGTTTGGGGTGCGCTTTGTGAGTTGTCGGATGTCTTGTTAGCCACTCACTTTGTGGCAGGGTTGTGGTGGTGACCACCGAGAAGTCGCGGTGCGACTTAGTGGTCCCTTTGTACCTGTTGTGTTCTCCGACCGGGTTTCGCCCTTAATTTCGAGGATGAATTTTTTTTCTTGTTGAATGTATTGTAACATCCCGGGCTTTCTGGTTTCCTCCGTCTGCGTGTTGGATGAGTGGCCACTAATGCGTCCGCCCTGGGCGACGCGTTAGTGTCACGTCGGTGCTGCCTGACACGACAGTCATCTGTGTCGCGACCACTTGGTGCGTCGCGTTCTGGTCACGCCCGGTCAACGGGTCACGATAGTGTTCCACTTTTCGGTCGTCTGACGCCTGTCAGAGTGGCAGGCATGGCAGAGTGACCTGTCAGGTTGTCGCGGCGTCCTAGAGGGATGCATTCTGGTCGCGGTTTGGGCAGCCGTCGCGTTAAGATTGTTGACGCGATGCCCCGCCCCGTCGCGTCTTGGGGGCCGAAGGCCTAAAGCCTTGGCCGGCGCGCCCTTTCCCCTCCTTTGGATCTTTCTCCTTTCTCTCCTCCTCTTCGAGGAGGGGATGGTTTTCCCCCTCTCTTTCCCCGGTGGTTGGAGCTTGGCGGAGCGGCGGTGGCTCCTGGCGGAGCTGGAGTGGCGTCATGGAGCGAGGAGGTGGCGGTCGTGGTGTCGTGAAGGCCCTTTGGGGTTCGGTTCCTCCAAAACCTGTAGGGATCTCTTGTACTCTTTCCATTCCGGGTGGATCAGGAGTTCTTGTGGTGTTATGCATGCCTCTAGTGCTTTCCCCATGCTCCCCTCCCCGTGGTGTGTGAATGTGGTCTGTGTGGGCAACCCCGGGATGCAGCATCCCAGCGGTCAGCCTTCCGTATGATGTTGCGACTGCCGTGCGCGTCGTGACATCAGAGGAGGCGTCGCCCCAGTCAGGCTCGACCTTACTGCGGCGCGGTCAGCCGTCGCGATAAGAGTCGTGTCGCGACCTGCTTTCCTATCGCGACAAGCATGTTGTCGCGACTCGCTGCCTTGTCGTGACTTGGTGCTTGTCGCGGTCGCCCTTCCCATCGCGATGGTATCGCGACGGGCTAGGAGGGCGCAACAAGACCTAGTTTTCCTCGGGTGTTTCCGTGGCCGCGGTTGGCGTGTTGGCGTGTGCCCCAGGGCAGGGTTGCCCTTAGGACCTTCAGGTAGGGAACGCGGCAGGTTGCCTCCTTGCGTTCAGTGACCGAAGGTGACATCTTTGTAGCTGTGTCCTAGCTGCGGTGCAAGGAGGCTCGCGTCTGCCTAATAATCGATTGTCTAGATGCCAATCGATTATTAGCAGAGAGATGGTTTCTGATCTGCTTGGTGGTGTTCTGTGTTCTCGGGCCGTGCCGTGTGTGCTAGCGTTGGCTGACGGCCCTTCTGGGGGTTTCCGGAAGGGGTGCTGTGCGTGCCTATGCCTACTGGGCCTGTCTTGGTTACAGGCTAGCTGTGTCGATTTCTGTTGGTGTGCCCCGCCTGTTCTCTTTCACCCGGTGCTTTGCACTTGAGGGCTTGTCCTGTTCAGTGGTTGTCTCCATTTCCTGGGACCCCCCTCATCGGAAGCCTATTGAGGGAGTTCTCTGGGCTACGAGCGTGCTCGAGTGGATAGCCTAGTGTGGCGGACTCCAGAGCTGAGGGGAAAATGATGGTGGGCAGCGGCGAAGAGTCGCTTGTGGAGCTCCCTTAGATGGTATGTGTCTCCGAGGTGGTTGAGGTGTTCTTTCGGTGCGGACCAGTTAGTCCTTCCCACTGTCTCGCTCTGCGTTGGTTCCGGTGCCACGTAGGGAGGGTAGGCGTGGGGCCGCAGCTCAACCGGGCTGCGGTGGTTTGTAGTCGTTCTTTGCTGTGGCTCACTAGCCTCACTCTACCTAGGGAGGTTGTAGGAAGGAGTCAGCGGCTGGCGAGTTGGAGGTGTGGATAGTGTGTCCTCCTTTTAGCTTCCTGTGGTGGTGGCTTGGTTGTTCTTGCTGTGACGGAGTTTCTCACGTTGTTTCTAAGTAAGTCTCGTTGCTCTAGCCTGCACGGTGGTTGTAGCCTAGTAGTGTCTAGTGCGGTGGGCTTGGTTGGTTTGGCCTCGTGAGCCATGTTAGCGGTTTCAGCGTTCCGTGTTCTGTCGGAGTGCCTTGTGCAGACACCTGACCGCTGGTTCTGTAAACCGTTCCTTGGTGCCGTCCGTGGTGGCACCACAGTGTGTAGTTCCTTGACCTCATGGCGTGTCCGAGGTACAGGGTGGTTTTGCTTGTGGGCCCTCAACCTTGTGGAGGTTTGAGGTGGCAGTGCCTGGGGTGAGACGTTCCTTCTCACATGGTTGCTTGGTGTCTCTCGTGGTGACACCTGGTTGTTCCTTCCCGACCTCATGGAGGTCTTGGATGTTGGGTGCTTGTGTCGTGAGACTCTGGTCTCATGTGGTTGCTCCAGTGTTCCGTGAGCTTCTCTGTCTCGGTGGGTGCGTGCCGAGGTGTTGCTTCCGCATTGTGTTTGACTCCGCTGGTTCTGCGGGAGTGGTGTTTGGCCCGACCATGGTTTTGGGTCGTGGCGTTACTCTGGTCCACTGCTTTGTAGTACCCTGCAGAAGGTGTTTTCCGTTTTACTGCATTCTAGAGTAGTTTTGCTTCCTCTTTCATTGAAGTTCATGCTGCTCTGGCTAGTAAGGGACTAGTTATCCCTACTGAGCCTTGTTCGCGAGGCTCACCCCTCTACTCTCTTCAGGTAGGGACTCGCTGTCGCAGGAGTTCGTTGCTGGACGGTCGTGGTGGCTGTTTGTATGCCGTACGTTGCCAGCAGTGTGAGTTGTGAGCGTGAGCGCTCTTGTACCAGGAGTGAGTTGAGAGTGGCCTTTTTGTAAGTCCTCCGGGTATGCCCCTTAAGGACTGCACCTTTCTTTCAGTACCTTTACGTTTATTTGGGACATGTTGTACATAATTTCTTTATTAATGTACGAACTTTCTTATTATAGTTATTTGAATTCATTGCTTATCACACCAGACTAAATTCTATCCCTTCCGGGTCTTCGGATCCGTGGGTGGTGGCACGATCATCGGGGTCCCTGGCGGGGGGGGGGGGTCCGGGAGGTCGGGTCATTACAGTGCGGCAGAGTTGGTGCTCGGTGTTCTATGTGACGTGGTTATTGCATTCTTGAAGTTGTCGGATTTCCGTGTGCTTCTGTTGTGGGTCTATGGTGGAGAGTCCCTATAGCAACCTTGATTTTTAAAAATCCAAATCAAATAAAAATTTTATTTTAAATAAATGAGGTAAATAGATTTAATTAGAATAAATGAGAAATAAGTGAACTAAAATGGAATTAAACCAAGCCCATTAAGTTAAAACCCTAATGGGTTGTGTAAAAGGCTCAAATACAAAATAATGGGCCCAAATAGGGATAGCCCATCATGGGATGGGGGGTAATTTAGCCTAAATTAGGAGTTAATTATTAAATAAATTAAAGGGGTAAGATAATGACTAAACTAGCTTATAAATATCTCTACAAGAGTCCTAAACCTACCCAAACCCTCTACCCATGAAATTAAACATCTTCCTCATCTTATTAGGTAGATAATGGTAAGAAAATTAGGGGATAATTACTAATTTTCGGAGTTGGAGGAGAAGAGAGAAGTTTTAGGTGTTATGGACTCTATTAGCCATTAAAACTCTCCAATTGCGGCCCTATCAACCTTTAGACCGCAGTTGGAGCTCTGGAGGCCGAAGAGGAGGAGTTCTGGATGAGGAGAGCAAGGGGAGAAGGCTTGGATCAAAGGGGAGATCTCTTATTTTCGTCCCTAACTAGGGTTTTTCTTTACTACAAGGAAAGGTAGGCAATCTCTCAAGCTAAACTCGTATAAAAATTACCCTAGGTAGTCTTCATGATCCCTTTCAAAAGCCCTATGGTTTCGCTCTGTTCCGTTCACCCATGAGGGAGAATTAATTTCTTGAAATCCTGTCATATCCATGTACCCGACCCTTCATGTTTGCTGTCAAACCATGTGCATACTTGACCCCGTACCATGCAAAAATTCCCATAAATACTACATCATGTTAGCTTTCAAACGTCCCTGATTTCCCTAATTTTCATCATGTATCCATCGCTAATTAATTCGTTGATCCATGACTATGCATGATTAGGTCACCGAAATGTAACCTAGCCAAAGCATGCTCTATACATGACTATTTTCTGATTAATCGAGATCAGTGATAGATATTCATGTCTACTCACATTTAAATTTGGTTTTATGCTTTTTGGATCACTGAGTGATTTTATATCGAATTTTGAATAGCTCTGTATCATTTAGACCCACCTGGAAAAAGGCAGAACCCCTTTTCTGGGGCTCGGGCCACTCCCTGAGATCGCGACGGCCCGATCCGCCACGACATCAGAGGGGGTCGCGACACCATGACCCGTCGCGATCTGTACGCGACAGGTCGGCTGGTCGCGACCTGCTTTCTAGTTCACCCCAGTGCCCCGGCTCAGCAGAACGTGACCGGTCCTGGTGGCGCGACCTGAATGCGACCATTGACCTCGTCGCGACCTGATTCTGAACGTGACCCGACCCTATGTCGCAACCTGAACGCGACAGACCACTGCATCACGATTTTACTGTGGCGGCCAGAACCCTAATTTTACCATTTTAACCCTATCAACCTTTAGACCACAGTTGGAGCTCTGGAGGCCGCAGAGGAGGAGTTTTGCACGAGGAGAGCAAGGGGAGAAGGCTTGGATCAAAGGGGGGATCTCTTATTTTCGTCCCCAACTAGGGTTTTTCTTTACTACAAGCAAAGGTAGGCAATCTCTCAAGCTAAACTCGTGTAAAAATTACCCTAGGTAGTCTTCATGATCCCATTCAAAAGCCCTCTAGTTTCACTCTGTTCCGTTCACCCATGAGGGAGAATTAATTCCTTGAAACCCTATCATATCCTTGTACCCGACCCTTCATGTTTACTGTCAAACCCTGTGCATACTTGACCCCATACCATGCGAAAATTCTCATAAATACTACATCATGTTAGCTTCAAACGTCCCTAGTTTCACTAAATTTCATCATGTATCCATCGCTAATTAATTCATTGATCCATGACTATGCATGTTTAGGTCACCAAAATGTAACCTAGTCAAAGCATGCTCTATACATGACTATTTTCTAATTAATCGAGATTAGTGATAGATCTTCATGTCTACTCTTGTTTAAATTTGGTTTCATGCTTTTTAGATCATTGAGTGATATTATATCGAATTTTGAATAGCCCTGTATCATGTAGACCCAACTGGAAAAAGGCAAAACCCCTTTTCTGTGGCTCGGGCCACTCCCTGAGATCGCAACGGCCCGATCCGCCGCGACCTCAGAGGGGGTCGCGACACCAGGACCTGTCGCGATCTGAACGCGACAGGTCAGCTGGTCGCGACCTACCTTCCGGTTCACCCTAGCGCCCGGCTCAGTAGAACGCGACCGGTCCTGGTGGGGCGACCTGAATGCTACCATTGACCACATAGCGACCTGATTCTGAACGCGACCCGACCCTATGTCGCTGCCTGAATGCGATAGACCACTGCGTCGCGATCTGACTATGGCGGCCAGAACCCTAATTTTACCATTTTAACCCTGCTATATGTGTCTATTAAACCTTATTTAACCCTAATTAAGTACTTTCTTGAATAACTTCGAACTGTTAATCATAACTGTTCATTATTACACGGAATGAAATAATCTAAAAACTATATGCACAACTATACATGTTCTCTTGATTTCTTACACTTGCACACACTTAACATTCATGATTGCCCTTGCTTTGGCACGCGTCCTTGGCCACCGATCTTGTACCCTAAAACCCTTACCCCCTAGGATCAGTACGATCCAAACGGCCTTAGTGAGTTCTCTCTTATCTCGTGATCATGTCGGATCATCTAGCCTGTTCATAGCACGGCTAGTGGGTGGTTGTGATTTCTACCAGACTGTCGGTACCCGACCTGGTGCTGTGCAACTATTACTATCGTGGTTTATTCCGTTTTACTATATTGTCCCTCTCGTCTACTATCTATCCTCTCATCTGTTCATGTTCTCTCTACACTCTTATCAATTTCGTCTACTACTCTCATCTTTGTTGGTACTCTACTTGGCCATCAATTGATTGTCTAAGATAACAACACTTACTATGCTAGGTAACATTATAAGGGCCCGATCTGATCCTTGGGAGGCACCTGAAAGCTATAACTCGCGGGGTCTAATAACTGGGTGATGGCATACACCTAACACATGACAACATGATTTAATCTATGACAATCAATCAATCTTTTGTTTGTACTTGAACTCGGGGTTGAAAGAATACCGACCCATACTTGCTAGCGTGACTAGTTGACTTACTATCTCGTGGTATGGCCAATTCTTGTGATGTTATACTCTCGTGAATGTGCTATTGTTTCATGTTACCTTGTTACGTCATTCTCTTGACTATAAAGACATTAATTACTTTAAGCATGCTTGTTTTCATGAGATATTAAGTCCTACTGGGTGTTATTCGCTCATCCTACGTATTTATTTCATGTGTTTCAGGTGAGTCAAATTATGACCACACTCACGAGGAGGGGAACGAGGATGATGTCCAAGAGTGACCCGTTTCAGCAACCACTGCTTTAGTAGTTAGCTAGTATAGTTATGAGTCAGTTAGCTCTTATGAAATAGTTCAGATTTCAATAAAGTACTCTGGGCCCTAGTTTCTTGATCTAATACGTTGATGTAATAGTTAGTTCATGAAGTTTGATGAGACATTAGTGATTGTAACGATGGTTGGTGAATTATTAATGATATTGGAATTTATTGGGTATTATTCCAATAGTGCAATGGGTTGTTATTTATTTTCTAGCTCTGTACTATTTAATAACTGTAATATTGCTCTGATATTCTGCGTCGGGGCGTTACAGTCCCCTTCGGTGGGCTCTGTGTCGTCTCGGGCCGTTGGTGCGGTTGTGTGTACTACACCTTGAGTGTTTTTCGATGCTTCGTGTTTTTTGTGCCTCAAGGGATGGGGTCTGGCGTGTTTTTGTGCCCTTTTAGGCTTGCGGTCCTTTACGTGTGGCTTTTGGCGGGTCCCTGGTGAAGAGTCCTTCCTGTTAGCCTGTGGTGTTGTTTCGTCCGCTGGTGCACCTGCGTTGCACTTTGGTTAGTTTTGGTGCTTGTGGTAGCACGGTGTACTCGTGCTCGAGTGTTTCGATTTTGTGCCATCTAGAGCCTTGGTGTATTGTGTTGTACCTTGGGTTGCTCTTGGTGCTTGTGATAGCACCATGTGTTGTGCCGTGTGCCTTGATCGTGAGCTTTATGTGTTGTTTCACGACTTTGCTCGGTGTTGGAGGCGTTGGGCTTTCTGCCTCTAGGACACGTGTGCTAGCCTGAGTCTTTTGGTTGTACAGTTGCCATTGTGGGGTGGCTGCTTTGCCTTGTCTAGGTAGCATTATCGGTGGTACGCCAGGCTTTGGTCGTAGCATGTGTCTTGTTTTTTCCTCTCGCTTTGGGAGCGAGTGTGTTCAGTTATGGTACCCTGCTTCAGTCTGGGTCCCTCTGAGGTCGACGTGTTGCCCTTGATCTCTGTGGTTTGTATCGATTCCCGTGTGGTTGTGCGTCTTTTTGGTGGTTGGCATGTTGGTACCTGCGCTGAGCTCTATGTGCGCGTGGCGGGTGTGCTGCCAACTCTTCTTTGGTTCTCCGGTTGTGCGTGGCGTTGGTGAGTCTAGAAGCCGATGGCGGAGTCTCCTGTCGGTTTGTTTGGTGACAGTGAGGCCTATTAGCTCTCTAGTACTCAACCACGTGGTTTGTTGATGTTGGGATGTGTCCAGTGTTGGCCTAACCTCAGACCTCTTCTGTGTTTCCTTCGCAGTGTGCCACGTTGTGGAGGGTGTAACTCCAAGTTTTTGTGGCTCCGCGTGCGTTGGTGTCCTTGTTGGACCATGAGGAAGGTCTGGGTGAGACTTAGTGGTGACAGTGGATGCCGTTTTTGCATGTTGAGGTTTCTCCGTGTGCGTTTGATGTCCATGTTGGACCGCGAGGAAGGTCTGGGTGAGACCTAGTGGTGGCGGTGGACGCTGTTCCTTGTGTTGAGGATTCTTCACGAGCGTGTTGTCACTCTGGTTCTCGTCGCTCGCGTGGCTTCTCGGTTGGGCTGGTGACTAGTGCTAGCTGCTGATAGTAGCGTGAGGCCGTTCCCATGAGACTTGTGGTTGGTTCTCAAGTGTTTCTCATGTTGTTGTTAGAAACTGTGTGCTCTGTCAGGTTTTGCTGACGACAGAGTGAGTTGTTGACCGGCGTTTCTCATGTTGCTATCGACAACTGTGTACTCTATCGGGTTTTGTTGGAGACAAAGTAGGTTGCTAATAGGTTTGTCCCAACAACGCGGTCTGTTGGTGGCTGCAACTGTGCAGTTCTCAGTTGGCGTTTTTCTGCAGTTTAGGTCAGATTTGGCATTGCTCGGCACCTGTGAGGCTGTCGTTACGTTGGGACACCCCATGTATGGCTGGAGTGAGCTGTTGGTTTCTCGGCTTGGTGCTCCACCCACGTTTGGAGCGTGTTGTGAGCCGTTGGGTTTTCGATTGTGTGCTCCCTGTATGTTTGGAGCCCGTTGTGTGAGCCGTTGGTCTTCCGACTTTGTGTACCCACGCGTATTTGGCGGTGTGGTTGTTGCCACGAGGAGGTCGTGGTGAGACTTAGTGGCTCTTCGCACCCACGCTTCGTGTGCTCCGCAAGCATTTCGATGTGCGATTGTCACCACAAGGAAGTCGTGTTGAGACTTAGTGTCTTAATCACATTGGTCTTACGTTTACTCCCTATGCTTCATTTCGTGTCTCTGGATCTTTTAGGCGTACCTTAAATTTCGAGGATGAAATTGTTTTAAGGGTGGCAGGATGTAAGACTCGGCTTCCCGGCTTTCCGTCCGGTGTCTGGGATGACTGGCCACTAACGCGTCCAGGCTGGGTGACGCGTTAGTGTCGCGTCGTGAGTGTTCCATGTGACATTCATCCTTGCCGCGACGAGCTCGTGCAATGCATTCTTGTCGTGCCTGGCTTCTCCGTCGCGTCTTAGTGTCGAGCCCAGTTAACGGGTCGCGATAGTTTTCTGTCGTTTCGGTCATCCGACGCCTGACAGGGTGGCAAGTGTGTCAGTACGACCTGTCGCGTTGTTACGGCATCCTTGGGGGACGCGTTCTTGTCGCGGTGCGTTGACCCATCGCGTTATGTTCTTTAACGTGACTTGTCGCCCCGTCGCGTCTTGGGTGCCGAAGGCATAAGGCCTTGGCTGGCGACCCCTTCCCCCTGTCTCCCTCTTTCCCCTCCCTTCTTCCCCTCCGGCAGTGCTCCACCTCCCTCTCTTCCCTTTGTGTGTTTCAGGCGAGGAGGAGGGCCGTGAGTGGTGTCCCGGCGTCTTGGAGCTTGCATGGAGCGAGGAGGAGGTGGCCAATATGACGTGAAGGGCCCTATGGGGTTCGTTCTTCATTTAAGGTATGGATTGCTTGAACTCTTCTCGATCTGGGTGGATTGGGAGCCCCTCAGGGTTTGTAGTTAGTGTTTACTGCTTCTCCATGCTCCCCTCCCTTGTGTGGTATGTGTGTGGCTTGTGGGTGGCCCTGGGATGGAGCATCACGTCGGTCTGCTTCTCTGTTGGTGTCGCGACCGCGGTGTGCGTCGCGACACTAGAAGAGGCGTTTGCCCGATCCGGCGAGGCCTTATCATGACGTGTTTGCTTGTCGCCATAAGGATCGCTGTCGTGATGCATTTTCCTATCGCGACATGGTTTGATATCGTGATGCTCTGCCTCGTCGCGATAGGGTTGTTGTCACAGTGCCCTTCCTCGTCGCGATGGTATACCGACGGCCTAGGGTGACGCGACAGTGCCTGTGTGTGCCTCAGGTGTTCCGTGGTTCCGGTTGGAGTGTCGGCGTGTGCCCCAGGGCAGGCTTGCCCTTAGGACCTTCAGGTGGGGAACGCAGCAGGTTACCTGGCTGCGTTCAGTGACTGAAGGTGACACCTTCGTGGCCGTGTCCTGGCTGCGGTGCTAGGAGGGTCACGTCTATCTAATAATCGATTGACCACCGGCCAATTGATTATTAGAAGAGTGACGGGTTTTCCATATTGTCTGGTGGTGTTCTAAGGTTCTAGCTATTCGTGCGTGCCTTGGTTGCCCGACGGCCCACTTGAGGGTCCGTGCGTGTCTCTCGCTTGCTGGGCTTGTCGTGGGTTACAAGCTAGCGGTTTGGCACAGTTCTTGTTGTGCTTGCCCTGCCTGTTCGCCTGATGCTTGGCACTTGAGAGCTTGTCCCGTTCAGAGGTTGTCTCCGTTGCCTGGGACCCCCATCCTCGGGAGCCTTTGAGGGAGCGTTCAGGGCTATGAGCGTGCTCGAGTTGGCAGCCGTGTTGGCGGACTCTAGAGCAGAGGGGAAAATGAGGTTTGGACAGTAGCGCTGAGTCGTTTGTAGAGCTCTCTTGTCTGGGGCGGGATGCCGAGGTTCTCGAGGTGTTTTCTTCTCGGCGCGGCCCAGATAGTCCTTTGTCTCACTGCCTCTCTCAACGTTGGTTCTGGAGCCACGTAGTGGTGCTAGGCATGGGGCCGCAGCTTGGCCAGGCTGTGGTGTTGCGTGCATTTGTGTGTTTCTGTGGCGGCTCTGCCTCGCTCTTCTGCGGAGGGGAGGCAGGAGCTAGGCTGGTGAGCAGAGGGCGTGGACGGCGTGTTCCCCTCTTGGCTGCTAGCGGCAGTGGCTTGGTTTTGTTGTTGTGACGATGTTTCCTCACGACGCTTCCAAGTATGACTCATTGCCCGAGCTTGCACAGCGGTTATAGCCTGGCTGTATCTAGTTTCCATGGGCGTCGTTGGTCTGGCCTTGTGTGGACCCGTGCTTCTAGTGGTTTCCGCTTCGGTGTCCTCTCAGTTCCATAGTCCCATTCTTGGGCGCCAGTCCGTGGTGGAACCAGCGCGTGTGGCTTCCCGACTTCGTGGTGTGTCTGGGGGCTGGGGTGGTTTTGTTTGTCGGCCCTCGACCTTATGGAGGTTTGAGGTAGCCATGCTTGTGGTGAGACGTCGTTCTCACCTAGTTGTTGCTTGATTCGGAGGGTGTGCCGAAGGTTGCTTCCACTTTGTGCCTGACTCCGTTGGTTTCTGCGAGAGTCGTGTGTGTGTCACGACCTTGGATGGTGGTCGTGACGTTTCACTATTCTATTCCGCTGGTTAGTAGTACCCTGCTGTAGGTGTTCCTCGCTTTACAGCTTTCTAGGGTAGTTTTCTGTTTTCGGAGTTCCTACTGCTCTGGTCGGTGAGGGACTGGTAATCCCTATTGGGCCTTGTTCAGAGGCTCACTCCCCTAGTTCCTTCAGCTAGGGGCTCGTCGTCATGGGAGCTCGGTGTCGGACGGGTTGCGGAGGTGGCTGTGGCGCCGTGTGTTGTCAGTAGCAGAGAGAGCGAGTGTTGTGAGCCCTTGTACCTGAGTGAGTTAAGAGTTGTGCTTTGCAAGTTCTCGGGGTATGCCCCTTAAGGACTGCACCTTTCTTCTTGTACCTATGCTTTTACTTGGGACAGGTTGTACAGTTGTTATATTGTTATAGTTATTTAAATTCAGTACATATCTCACAAGACTATTTCTTCTAACCCTTCCGGGTCTTCAGATCCGTGGGTGGCGATGCGAACTTCGGGGTCCCTGATGGGGGTCCGAGAGGTCGGGTCATTTCAGTTCAGCTACAAATTTTGGCATTCGATATAATTTAGGATGAATAACTATTTCTTCATTATCTGGTGGAGTATACCCAATTCCATACTTTTTCTTTCCTGATCTTCTTTCTCCTTTTAGTATTAACGAAGATCTTCCATTTGTAAATTTTTCAATTGTGACTGCCATATATTTATTATCTTTTGTTAGAATATCAATTTCACTTTTAAATTTACTTATGATTTCCTGACATTCTATAATTGATATCTTTTCATTTTTAGTTTATACATCTTGGCATAGTAGTTCATTTCTCCATTTCAGTTCAAAATTTTGTTTTTCTAATTATTAAGTTTCTAGTTTTAAATCTGAGTTGGTTATTTCAAGGCATGCATGATTTTTCTTAACTGATTCTAATTGCTCACAAACGCCTTTATATTTACTGTATAATTCATTGAAAGCATCTTCTAAGCTGTCAGAATTAGATTCATTGCATGAAGTAAAAGAAGAGTCAGAAGTTACCTTGTCGTCGACATTTGCCATAAATGCCATGTTGGCCATTTCTTCTTCTTCTTCATTGGAACTTGACTCACTGTCTGAGTCACATTCATTATTCCAAGCAGCAGCAGCCATGGCTTTCTTTCTGTATTTCTTAAATTTCTTCATGTTATCCTTTTTCTTGAATTCAGTCTTCTTCAGTTTTGGACACTCAGGCTTGAGATGTCTAGGCTCTTTACATTCATAGCATATGGGTTTAGATCTTTTGACTTATTTGCCTTCAGATCTCTTGAATTCTCTACCTTTCTTAAAGTACCTTCTTCCTGAGTGATATTTCTTCTTAGCTAGAGTGTGTTGCAGTCGTCTGCAGAGAAAAGCTTGTTCATCTTCACTGTTCTTATCACTTTTTTCACTTTCTGACTCACCCTCAGAGGTATTTTTTGTAGCCTTGAGGGCATTGCTGTGCTTCTTCTTGCTGGAGGATTCTCCCAACCTTTCCATGTTTATCTCATGAGCCATTAAAGACCCAATGAGTTTCTCGAGGGACATTCTCCTGAGATCATTAGCTTCCTCTATGGCGGTTACCTTTGGAGCAGAGACCTTATTATTTTTCTTACCATGTCTCCTGTCTCATATGTTTTTCCTAGCCCAGCCAGGCCATTTGTAATATCTAGAAAGCGACTGTACATCTGAGAGATGGATTCTCCAGATTGCATTTGGAACCACTCATATTGAGCTACCAATATATCAATTCTTGTTTCTTTTACCTTGTCAGTTCCATCATGAGTGAGCCTTAGCTTGTCCCACATGTCTTTGGCTAACTTACATGCTGATATCCTGTTGAATTCTTTCTTGCTCAGTAAACAACACAACATACTCTTTGCTTTGCTGTTTTGGGATAGTTTCTTCTTATCTTCATTTGTCCATTTGTCTTTGGCGTTCGTTACTTTGAGATCTCCTCTTCGATTATTATGCATAGTTGGAAATCAAGTCCTCAAAAAGAACTCCATTCTCCTCTTCTAGTACTGGTAGTCTTCACCATCGAATAGAGGAGGTCTATTGATGGATTGTCCTTCTGCATGACCTTAGGCTGCCATTTATCTTTGCTCTTCAGAACGTGAGATCTACTTACTCGAAGAGACTTGGCTCTGATACCACTTGTTGACCAGGTTGCAAGCCCAGAGGGGGGGTGAATGGATTGCTAAAATTTCTTTTAGAATATTTATGTAAATTAAAATGCTTTGACAGAAGACACTAAGTTTGATGGTTAGAGTTAGGTGAAGTTTGATAACACTTATTTAAAATGTCTAATGTCTAATTTTCTATCTATTGTCTAAATCTGTAATTTAATAAGTACTTAAAATATATTAGACTTCTATTAAGAGTTATTTGATAACCAACTTAAATGACATCTGAATTAATATATTATTTCACATAAATATCTTTATATGCTTAAGAATATGTCTAAATTTTTTTTTATTTTCCATAATTTTATATATACATCTCTCAACTATCTTATAATTACATATAAGTCCCTAATTTTTATATATTACAAAACACCCCTACATATTGGCTGCTCTACGCATTGGGAGTCAAGAACGGGTCTCTTTTCGATCATATCATCTGCACCGCCCTCATGGACATGTATGCCAAGTGCTGCGACGAGGGGAGCACCAGCGACGCAGTCCGCGTGTTCAACGAAATGGAAAGTAATCCGAGTAGAGACACTGTCGCTTGGAACGCTCTCCTCTCCTTCTACGTCCGTCATGGCCAAGCCGCAGAATCCGTCTCCGTGTTCTGAGCGATGACGATGGATGAGGGGTACGAAGCCACGGGGTTCAAGATGGCAACGGTGCTAAAGGTGAGCGGCTCCCTGAAGGGTCACCGGCTGGGAGAGCAGGTTCACGCATCGCTCGTCGTGGCGCCCAGGACTCCATCATCCTGGGCACCGCCCTGGTGGATTTCTACTCCGACTGCGGGCTCTTCATAAGCGCAATGCAGGTGTTTGATCGCTTGGGCTGTAGAAAGGATGCTGCTGCTTACAGTGCATTGATCCACGGGTGCGTCCAGAATAGGTGGTACGGTGAGGCATTCACGATGCTAAGGAAGTTGGCGATGGCTAACGCAACTGTATTCATGACTGCACTTACCACCTACGTGAAATCCTGGAGCTTGCAATACGGGAAGCAGATCCATTCCTTTGCCGTCCTCCGCGGCTTCACCTTCAACACCCTCCTATGCAACGCACTTCTGGACATGTACGCCAAGTGCGGATTGATCGATTACGCCCATTCGGTGTTCGACCTAATGAATGAGAGAAACATTTCACGTTGCTGCAATCCGGAGCCTGCGTGGGGAGACCAGAGGAGGGGGAGAGAGGAGATCTCGGAGCAGGAAGAAGAAGAGAGAACAAGAATAGGGAAGCGAGGGAGGAGCTATGTGATCTCAACAAAAAAAGTGCCCTATCTTCACTTTTTTTAAGAGGCAACTTAAGACAGTAGACATATTTGCAGATGTGCATTAAGAAGTTTCATCAAACAGTCTAAAACTGCAATGTCTAACCGCTTCAGACAACAGACATGTACTAAGGGTTATCAAACAGATCCTTAGTCTAAAATAAAGACAGAAAGAGATCAAACACACTGACAACAAGGATTTTATCCTGGTTTAGATCTCCTGTCAGAAGAAGTCCTACGTCTAGTCCCCAAGCAATAACTTGGGATTTCACTAAATAAGGGTACAGTCCCCCTTAAGGACACTTACACATCCAGCCGTAGCTGGCCTTCTCTTCTCTACAAGAAGAGGCACTATACCACCTGATGCAACATGTATTTCTTCTTACCAAGGGAACAACTACTCACTCCACAGCAGGTCTTCTCTTCACACACGAAGAGGAACACTCAAGAAAAATGAGTAAAGAGTGGATGGCCCCTAGACCAAGCTTATAGAGATTGCTTGATCTGAGGCCGAATCTGAGAGACAAAGATTTGCACAGAAAAAGGTCTCTCAGATCTACAACAGTCTCTCAAATGCTAAGCAGGTTACTCTGAAGAGCTAGAGCTAAAGACTACTTGAATGAACGAATGAGCAATTCTTTCTTTTTCTTCAATGTGTCATGGTTGATCTTCGTGGAGTCACCAGTCTTCTATTTATCTTCTTTTGAAAGATTTAGCCGTTGAAGTATCTGTTGTCTCTCATCTTCTTGCACATTGGATGTGTCTGGTCCGATGTGGGGAGCAAGAGAACCTACAGCCATTTAATGCTGGGATAGACGCATACACAGAGGAAGATTATTTGAGTCTCTTCTTGCTTTTGTCAAAGTGACAGGTCCAATCGTTGCAACGTGTGAGACCACCAGAAACCTGCACACAATTAATGCTGAAGTATAGACAACTTGAATGTGTCTGAACTGTCAGTCAACGTCAGTAGTCGTGCTGAGGAAGATCTGCCAAATAGGAAGTTCCATTCTATCACCTTTTAAATGTCTACTTTACGTGACATGAATATTGTAGCATGAAGATATGTTGTGCAGAGATATTGTACCACACATAATAAATGTTTGAGTATACAGATACATCAAGGTTCGCGGGAATATATGAAATCCACAGTGATTTGAAAAATATATTTGAATATCATGAAGGATAGAATTTATTCAAAACTATCGAGAATGATTATAATAGAAATATTCAACAAATGTCTAAAAACATAATCGTTATTAAGAGAGAGTTGATGTTTAGTGATAGTCTGTGTTCATTGAGAGTCGATGTAAATATAAAATTGATGTTGAGTTATAACCATAATCCATGTGACAATATAATGAAATTGATGTTTGTTAAAAGTCGTTGTTTAACTGAAGTCGATGTTTATCTGAAGTCGATGTTTATTTGTAATCGATGTTCTAAGTGAAGTCGTTGTTGTAGTGAAATCGATGTTCAGATGAAATCATTGTTGAACCAAAATCATTATTCAGGTGAAATCGATGTTATAAGTGAAGTCGTTGTTGTAATGAAATCGATGTTCAAATGAAATCATTATTTGGAAAGAAGTCGTTGTTCAAGTAAAGTCGATGTTCCATGTGAAATCGATGTTTCACTGAAATCGATGTTTTAGTGAAATCGTTGTTGAACCGAATCGTTGTTCAGGTGATCGATGTTTGAAATGAAGTCATTGTTTAAGTCAAGTCCATGTTCCATATGAAATCGATGTTCTACCAAAATGGATGTTTTAAGTGAAGTTGATATTCTACATGAAATCGATGTATAAGTGAAATCGATGTTTGAGCCGAAATCAATGTTCTAATATGAAGTCGATGTAGAGCCGAAATCGATGTTTTAAGTGAAGTCGATTTTCTACATGAAATCGATGTTCTAATATGAAGTCGATGTAGAGCTGAAATCGATGTTTTAACAAGGTAGTCGTTATTTAAGTGAAATCGATGTAGAAACAGAATAATAATCGATGTGAGCTTTTAATAGAAGTCGATGTATACTTAGACAAATCATATGCAATGAACTTCAAATAACAGTGAGTGTAGATAACTT
Source organism: Colocasia esculenta (assembly GCA_014218235.1). Taxonomy (NCBI): domain Eukaryota; kingdom Viridiplantae; phylum Streptophyta; class Magnoliopsida; order Alismatales; family Araceae; genus Colocasia; species Colocasia esculenta. Next base: position 54,761,686 of record CM024759.1, on the reverse strand, counting down.
ACTGAGTTTGTTTAGTTTGAGACATGTTGAAAAGGCCTAGAAAACATGTTAGTCCATAATTTCCAGAGTTTTGTTAATCACTAAAAATAAATAACAAATTATATGGAGATGGACTGATCATCAAGAAGTTCATGTCTTATGCACTATCCAAACATCAATTCAACTGGATAACAGTGTGCAAGATAGCCAAAGATATATGGGATGAATTGAAACTCAAATATGAAGAACCCATTACAGCTGAAGTACTTGCTGCTCAAGTTGAAGAAAATCCATAAACTCCTCAAAATGAAATCATTCCAGTTCTAGAAGAAGACAATGATGCTCAAGTGTTTAAAGAAACAATACAGGAAGCTATAACTCCAACTGCCACCATTCAAGAAATATTGGAAAAGTCTCATGATGACAATATGATGGAAGAAAACGATGAAGAAGCACCCATTCTAGGGGAGCAACAGGAAGCACCTCAGGAAGACATCCCTCCATATGAGGAAGAAGATATATAGGAGGAAGCTTAGATTAAGGGGGAACCTCAGACTTTCCTCAAAGAGGATATCCTTGAAGAGGTAAGTGTTAAAGAAGTTTCTGATGAAAGAGAGGCTGAGGGTAAGGCACATAAGTTCCAAGTAACACCTCAAAAGATACCTTTAGTAAAGAACCACTCAGATATCTCAAGCACCAAAGAAAAAAAAGAGAATGCCAATGTGCTCTTGATGAGCAAAACAACAAAAAGGAATTCAAATGAGTATGGTTAAAGGATACTCAAAAGCATCCGATTAGTGACTACCTACTCTTCACTTCATTCCTATCTGAATAGGAAATATTCATCCTTAGTTTTTAGTTTTTGCTTTTGAACTTACATTTCCTTTTGTTGTTTATTTCCTAAATTACAATGCTACTATTTTCCTTGCAAGAATTTCTATATCTTTATAGGATCAATGCAGGGAATATTCTTGAAGACTGCCCAACAGAATAGCAAGTGGAAACAAGAGGACAGATATAAGACTGTGTAGACACACATAGAGGACAGGTCGACACACCATGAAACAATTGTTGACAAATAATGACAAATTGGTCGACAGACAAAAGGTGTTTATGAAGATTTAGAAGAGCATTAACTAAGGGGGAGCCTCACATTCAGGTGGAGCAAGTAAAAGAGGGAGAAGATATTTCATTCAAGTATTGTTAAACACCTCTCCTTCAAATTCACAGTATATTGGTAAGAAGTCCTTAAAAAGAAAGAAAATGCAAATGGTAAGATCCTTTTTGGTTATTGACAAAAGGGGGAGATTATTTTATGTTCTGAATTTTCTTTTCATTAGTTGTATTGAATATTTGTTGAAAAATCACATGAGTTTTCTCATCACTAAAAATGGGGAGATTGTTGAACCACTCTTATATTCTATCCTTTTATTTTGGTGATAACAAAACTCATGATTATCACAAATATCATTAATATATTCAATATCATTTTTAACAGAATTATTATATTTTCATATCTAAAATCTTTGTATGAATGCCCTACTCCGACTCCTGAAAAGTCAAAGTAGTCCTTACTTCGGCACTCAAGAAGTCGAAGTAACCAGTCCAACTCCGACTCCTAGACAATCGAAGTGGTGCAACAATTGTCTTAAACATCGATTACCCTAAAGATAGATTGCCTCATAACATCGACTGCTTCACTTAAACATCGATTACTGTTATAAATCAAACATCGATTAGATGAACATCAAGTACCTTATAACATCGATTATATTAGAATCTCGATTATACTTAAACATTGATTGCATAAACATCGATTATACGTTCACATCGATTGTATCTTCACATCGATTGCTTTGTACTCAAACATCGATTGTCTTCATCAAGTGTCTTCAAACATCGATTGTCTTAAACATCGATTACCTTAGACATCGATTACACTAAAACATCGATTGCTTACATCAATTATACTTAGACATCGATTGCATAAACATCGACTGCATGAACATCAATTATACTTTCACATCGATTGCATAAACAAAGATTGCACTCAAACATCGATTACGTTCACATCGATTGTGTCTTTTAGAACATAGATTGCTTTCACATCGATTACTAATATCGATTATCTTAAAATATTGATTGTTGACTATTTGAACATCGATTGTCTTTTAACATAAACATCGATTACCTTAAGACATTGATTGCCTCTACATCTCAAATGTTTCAAAATATATTTGGAGCTCATTGAAAATTTAAATGACTTTCTAACTCTTATATTGTCATTTCTTTGACAGATAAAAAGCTCTTACAGTAAGCTGTCAGCAGGAAAACATGGACACAAGACAAAAGAATTCCTCCTTCCTGTAACAAAAGAAAAACACACAACCTTCTATTTTTAGCTATCTGCAGGAAATATAGATAGAAGGCATTTGACAAAAGACTTCACAAGTCTGATCATCTGCCTTGCATTTAATGTCTACAGGCCCTTTTCTGATCATAGTCAAAAAAATTGGGACCTACTATCTGTGCCCCTAGAAATATGCACCAGCCAGAAGAATCTTTTGTTCAAAGGAGCTAGTAGACTCAAGAAGACATCCGGTAGACTCAACAGAAGGAGAGCAAAAGAAGAAAAGAGCTAAGAAAGTCAAAGGATACAGAAAGCTTCAATAGCTATTCTTCAAAAGATCCTATTCATCTGCTTTATATAAGGATAAAGCAATGACTGAAGAAAAGAAAATAGTGAAAACCTGAAGATTATTCAAGGAGTGTACATCCAGTGAGCATCCAACTCCATACACACTCAAGCAAGAAAGGAAAAGAGCTCGAGCCCATTAAAGCTGAAGGATTCAATCCGTCTTTCTTCTTCCTAATTCTCTCTCTGTGTCTCTTTGTGTATTTGAGAGAGAGAGAGAGCCCGTTTAGCCTAAGGAGAGTCTTGTCCTCTAAACTCTTTCCTTCTTTGGCTCAGTCTCAGATCAAACATTTCATTATGTATCTTGAGCTTGATCTAGGGGCTTCAGGTCCTTGTTCTTGTGTTAGAAGTGTTCCTCTTCGGTTGGAAGAGAAGACTTGATGTGTAAGCATTGCCCTTTGTTAGAAGGGAAGGCCAGCTTGCGCCTGGTGGTGACTATTTTGGGTCTGTACCAGTGTTCTCCTTATTTGAAGGGAAGGCATGTTGAGGTGTGTACTAGTGAGTTGCTTCGGAGGTCGTGAAAGAAGCACCTGGCTGAGGTGAAAAGGTGGGTTGCCATCTTACCTAGAAAGAGAAGATCAGCTTGTATCTGATGGTGTAATCATGCTAGGGTTTATTCTAGTAGGTTTGCTTCTGAGCTTGTAAAATAAGTGGGCTGCCTTCTTGCCCGGGAAAGAGAAAAAGATCAACATGGGCTGGGTGTTGTATGTCCTTAAGGCGAACTGTACCTTTGGTTAGTGAAATCCCAAGAGTTTGCTTGGGGACTGGACACATGTGGCCGTCAATCTCCTGTCTACAGAAACACAGACGGGGTGCACAAATACAAGGGAATAGGGGGTTCCAGGACACGAGAAAAATTCTGTAAAAATCTTGAGACCTACAAGACATGGGTAGGGATGAGATTCATAGATCACTGGACACAAAAATATTGCCAAAGAGGATTATGTTTGCTGAAGGTGCTCTCCTCGGCCAAGCCAAGAAGCGCCCAAATCTCCTCCCCAACCGATTTTTGTGTCGATGCAGGTTGCACACCGGAGTCGGGGAGCCTCACCAAAGTCCAAAGCCACTCCTAGCCGATGAAAATCATTAGGAGACGCACCACAACGCCAGATCCAAGCCTTCAAAGTTCAGCTTTCACACAGAAAGTTCTAGGGTTTCTCAAAGAGCCAAAGGAACCTAATCCGCCAAAAGAGGGTGTTTTTATAGAGCTAAGGGGGTTGGGTACACACTAGATAGGATTTCATACCGCTAGAGGTGGGTTTCCATAATCAGAACCGAAGGAAACACAGTCATTTCCAGATTGAAAACCACACAATTCTGGGGAAATAGACGTCCACATCCTTGTCGTTTACTGGGAATCAACATCCATCGATCTGGACGTCGACTCACCCATAAACGTCCATGCATGTTGATGTTAACATGCCTCTCGACCATAACACAGAAGTGTCCAAACATACATACATTATATATATATATATATATATATATACATGCAATGTAATGCATAATTTAAACACCATATGTACAATTAATAATAGCAACATGTACATAAATAAACACATATATACCTCTGTACAACACTATTCAAATAGAATATGTACAGAAATAAATACATATATATACATATACACATACCTATATACACGAAGCATCTAACCACCATATGACAAAGTTTAAATAAGGAACAAAGTTCAAGGGCTTTACACCCACTCCCCCTTAAAGAAAACTTCATCCTCGAAGTTTGAACGAAACTACTCAAACAATTGGGGATACTTCTTCATCATAGCATCCTCAAGCTCCCATGTAGCCTCCTCTCTTGAGAAGTTCCGCCATAACACCTTTACAGACACAATACTCTTTTTCCGAAGATGTTGAACCTTCCGATCAAAGATAGCTACAGGTTGCTCAACATACGACAGATTTGGCTGAATCTCCACTGGCTCGTGTAACGACCCTCCTCATACCGGTACGATTATACCAATCCCCATCGGTATAAAGAGCGTCATTACAGTGGGATAAAACCCAACACTTGCCGATAGGTTGAAAAGTACGTAGATAGCAATTTAGTACAGCGGAATAAAATAAATAATTCAACTTTAATCCATCACCATCACACATTCCACAGTCTAAATAGCGAAATAAAACGACAATGTCCACATTATTACATAACGAAAGAACTACATTGTCCATACAATATTTTTATTCAAGCTATGAAAAGAAAAGTACAACTGAAAATTTGCTCCTCAAAAGCTACTCCTCTAAGAGATCAACCTTCGCTATGCCTTCCTTCAAAATAGTAACTCTTGTCTCACCTGTACGCCGTAGCAAGGGTGAGTCCAAAGACTCAGCAAGTAAAACAAAGACTTAATCTTAAACATATCACATTCACATTATTCTTTTAAACACTAAAGAACATACGATTATTTAAACTATAAGAATATACATGGAACATACTTTTAACTATCACACATTCCTAAATCACTTAGACATACTTTGTTCTATCACATGTTTATTCTAAATCATGGATACTAATATTATACACTTGTACATATTCTCTACACCTAACATGTAACATGAATCATTCATTCACACATTAATTCATTTCATGATTTATTTCTACAATTAGAATAGAGAATTAGGCATAGAGAAAAGAACAACCTAACATGATGACTACTCATTTTTCACATGCACTTTCATATTAAATTTCACATCTTGCTTGCTGGTTTAATGTAAATAAATTTCATATGCATGGTTTCATATTTTATAGCATGAATTGTAAAGTCTAGATCATAGTCAAGTTGATTGGCAATACTAAACAATTTAAACATGGAACTCTATACTAAGTACTCATCACATCTAGCATGGAATCTAAACATTCTTCCTTATGCTTAACACATTCATAACTATATTTTACTTGTTGTTTTGACATGGAAAAAACTCAATTACATAGAATTAGATCTATTTACATTTTATCTTATTCCTTTAGCAAATTCATATTTCCATCTTTTTTGTGTTACATAATTCGCATGTTTACACATATATATATATACTCACATACATTATTACAAGAAGATTAATGAATACATGACATGATATTAAACATGACATTGTAATTTAAATATTAATACATGATAGTATGAACATATGCACTATCATATTAGTTTCACATGAAATCACATTCTCATTAACCTTATTTTTCCCTTACATATCTCTTCACAAAATCTTCATATCATCTACTCCTTTATTTTTACTTATCACATATTTGCATTCATCACATGCCATATTCACATATTATCTTACACTTTACTCATACTTCAATAACTTAAAATGCCATGACACATAGTCCTAACTACCTATTAGAGGACACAAAACAATATCTCATACTCATACTCATCGCATAACACATAACTCATAACACAACTCATATCACACAACTCATATCACATACCCACCACCTAGGCAATGAAGTGGTGAATCTTGGTAACTACGCAGACCGGGAGAAGCCCTCTCCACCCTATCCAGTGGTACTTGTCCACCTCCAGGTTTTTCCTAATGCCTTTAGGACAAACTTTTACAATCTAGAGCTTTCCATAGGGACTTTTCTATGTACAGCTCTCGATGCCTCTAGGGTAGCAGTGTCATTCTTGGCCCAATCATTATATTTTCACTTTATCACATTTTCACACACTATTCACATATTTTACATATAATACTTAATCACTTTACACATCTTAATTATCAATTGCACATGTCTCAGTTAGCCTAATCATGATACTACTATTTTCAGAAATAAAATAACTTACATTACAGTCCTAAACATGCTCTACATTTACCTAATTACACAAGATTAGATCAGCCTATCGAATATGTACAAATTCCATGGTTTAACTAATAATTATACTTGTTGTTAACCTCTTAGTTCTAAATTTTTATCCCAGGTCATTACAGTAATATACCACACATGTAATTTTCCAGATTTTTCAGACAGTAAATACAATTTCTATAATTAAATCCAGATTTCAGACAATTCATTGAAATATCATTAGACAGGGTACAAGTGAACATGGTTATGTTCTAACAGTTCAGAAATTAGATATTAGTAATCCTACTGTCAAGTAAAATTTATGCAACCCTAATTTACATCAATTCCATTTATGCACAATTTAAACATGCTTATATGGTGCTCACGATACAATTACTGAATTTTCATAATTAACACGGTTCACAGAAAAATTAGGAAACCTTATGATATGACCTAATGACTGTATACAATCACCAATAAAAATTTCAGTATGTAACTATGTCTAGAAATCATTCAAACAGAGTGAAAAGAATCAAAAAGCACATTTTCAGGTCCTGAGGAAGTAGACGTCAAGGGATGTTGCCGTTTACTTCTTCTGAAGAACTTGACTGCAACCTATGTTGCCCTCAACCTGGTCCCAGCAGCACATATAAACAACGTTTCACACAAGGGTGAATTTGGGGTTCCATGACTCGAGGAAAAATCCGTAAAAATACTAAGACTTTAGGGACATGTATTGTAACGCCCCAGAAAATTTAATTAATGAGAAAATAGAAGTATTGAGTTAAAATACCTTAGGGTTATTATTAAAATGTGATAATTTGATGATAGACATAGTTTGGGGTAATGAATATTATCCCAGTGTCGCACCTCGAAATGCGTGCCTCCACAGAGCGATACTGGAAAACAACATCGAAATAAAAATCCGAGAACATCATAATTTCCAGAAAAATGTGGAGAAATTTAATATGCAATTATCTGAATTTTTCGACGTACGGATTTTTGGGTACAGTCGACGCGACCATTTTTTCGGGTGAATTTTCACCTATTACAAAATAAAATCTAAAAATTTATTAAAAATCACCACAATTAGTAAAACAACCATATTAGTCTATGGTTAAAATTTCATGGCATTCCGATATGGTTTAGATATGATTATTTAAGGATCAAGTGGCCAGTCGATTTATGGAGGAATTACGGGAAGGAATTTTGTGGGTTTTTACCATGCACACGTGTAAGGCATCAAGGAGGCCAGCACACTTACCTGCACAGTGAACACGTTTGTTACTAACGTGTAAACTTGAGAAATGCTGCATGGGCTACGTGTTGGGGTGAAAACCAACTTGGTTTTCACCATGACACCTCAAGGACCCATGTGTTAACGTATGAGAGCCCTGCTAGTCTTATAAAAAGCCTTCCATCTCCTTCGCATACACCTTTCTCCAATCTTGCTGGTGGGTGTATACTGCTTCTGAGATCATTCACTGTGGTGCTACTGAGTTGAGCTGCCAACTCTATCTGGAAAAGGCTTCAACAACTATTTCTGGGTTCCATTGCACTGGGAGGATTGTTGTTGAGGCTGTTCTACGTTCAAGCTTGCATTTCTTCTTTGTTTTGTGGATTTCTAAGTAAAGGAACTCATCCTCACTTCAGTAAGGTAGGATTCTCCTCTTGATCTTTCCAATTTCTTCTACCACCTCCCTTGGATTCTCTGGGTAGTGGCATGAAGAAATCTAAGTCCAATGTGAAAATCCAGACATTTGTGAAATCTGGAAACTTGATATTGATCCTATTGTTACAAAGGTTTAGAAATCATGTTCATGATAGGAAATCAATATGTCATCATGTTTTAGCTGATCCACAAGTCATAAGTATCTACATCTTGTTGTCTTCAAACCATTCAACACAAATTAGAGTGTTGCTTCTATTGTGTAGATTAGATAGAACCTCAATGATTTTCTACTTTGAGCTAACTTAATGTGTTGAGGTATGAAAAGACTCATTAGTTGGTTCAATTCATATAAGACTCACATAGATAGATGAGGAGAAAGAGTTCTAAGAAGTAGTACTCCCAATTATCCTCTTTGAGTTCACTTTTAGCTAGAACACCCTTGTAAATTAAGTCCCATGATCTTCAGTTTTCAGATCATGTTACCATGAGTTTTATATTTGAAACCACACTTGTATAGGGTCCAAATCATGTTAGGAACATTAGAGTAACTTTATAGAACCATTGGAGGTCAAATGGAATGGTTTTTATGCAGTTTACACAGTCCCTGTCGACAGACGAAGGTCTGCCTGTCGACAGGAACCCCTGGCCAGAACCCAGAACTTTCAGCCTGAGTGCATCTGTCGACAGATGCATGCTATCTGTCGACAGATACACACAGAGCTGAAAACCCAGCTCTGGCAGTGCAGCCCCTGTCGACAGCAGACCAAGGCCTGTCGACAGATCTTGACTGAACCTTGTTTCTAGCCTTGTTTTGACTCCATTCTTTCATGAAAATTATACTCCTTTGTCCTACTTGTTATTCTACCTTTAGATTATGTATTTTACTACCAAAACAACCATTTAAACCAGTCATGTACCCTTCTTTGTACCATGAGTTATTTCTCCGAAGTTCCGAACAACATGGACCTCGAAAAGTTACCAATCTTGAAATCAGTAAGAAAACATAGTTTCTTCACTCTTATGTGTAAACTTTGAATGAATCCTTGTGGTTTTACCTACTAAACTCAGTTGTGAACCTTTCATTTCATCATGAGTAATTTCTTCAAAGTTCCGAACAAAATTGTTCTTGTGAAGATTCGAAAATTCTGAACTAATGAAGGAACATAGTTCCTTGATTCTTGTGTGTGATTCATGAGTGTATCCTTGTGTACCTTGATTCATTACAAAGGTAAGAGTGTGGTGATGACAAATTGTGAGTCTTGGACTCAATCTAAGAGTTTATGCTTGGCAAATAAGGGCTAGTCTAGTCCTGGGAGGAGCACCCAAATTCGTTTAAGTGGCCGCGCGGAACGATAAAAGATTAGTGGATGTCTGGCATAGCATCATGAAGTGTTTGATTGGTCATCATATCATCTTAGTGCTTGTTTATATGTGTTCAAATCTGAATTTGAACGTTACTATGAATCCTTGTATCTTGAGTTCAATGTTCAATAACTTTGCTATCTAGTGTCGTATAGCAATCTCAGTTTGACTTGCAAAAGCATGATTACATGTATAACTCCTTGACACTTATTGTGTATCTTGATCCCCTTGATTATAGAACTTGAATCCTACTGAGCTAGTTAGCTCACAGAATTCTACTTTTCAGGTAATCAAGATGGAACGAATGATTAAGGGGGAAAGAGTGCTGAGTGAGCCAAGAATCTTCAAGAAGCCATCTATGTTACTTTTCCATAGTGTTGTGATTAGTAAATATGATGTAATAATTTTCTTTTGACTTGTTCCTCATGAAATCTTAATGAGGAAACTTTTGTAATAAGACACTTATGAGGCTATCTAAGTGTGAATGGATATGGTGTCTTTTCTTTGTATGTATGTTATATTCTGTCACTTCCGATAAATAGTTTAATTTATTAGGACGTGACATGTATAGGATCAAAATCTAGGTTTACATGCCTCTTAAAATAATCTACAAAGATCAAAATATGTCAATGAAGCCCTTCTTGGCCTTTCCAAAAAGGTGCTCAGAAACTCCTTAGATCTTCTTCTCCTGTCGATGTAGATGGCTCCTCGGAGTTGGGATCTCTTCTTGGATGTATTGGTTGTCCTCCAGATGTTGTAGCTCCTCGGGGAACACCTCCAGTCGACGGATCCGGCCTTCTGAAGTTCAGCTTTTCACCATCTCAGAGCTAGGGTTTCACCAAATGTTAAAAAGCCTTTTCCCCGACCTAGGATGGGTATTTTATAGGCTTGGGAGTTGGGGTACGTCTTAGGGTAGGTTTCCTATGAGTTAGGATGGGTTTCCTAATCTGGAACCATCCAAAACTCGAGCATTAACAATTCTGGAACCGTTACGCAGGAGGATATTGACGTCAACATCAGTTGTAGTTAACTGAGAGGTTGACGTCAAGGGGGTGGCCGCCCACTGGGGGTTGGCGTCTAGGGGGTGGACGCCAACAGTGCCTTGGCGTCTAGGTCCTGGCCGCCAACAACACAGTATAGCCAAAACTCCGCCAAACCTAAAATTAAATGTATAAATATACCAAAATAATCTAGTATGTGTAAAAATAATTGCATATATTCTTACTACATAAAGTACATGCATTACACAATATTTAATTAAGTACAACTTACACTAATCATCATTAAGAATAATATGCATCAATAACACACATACATGCATATATACTTACACACTACATGATTGCATAATACATGCATGAACCTATGACTGAAATGTACTCCTTGATGCTGTAAGAACATACGAGGGTTGACCGGAGTCAATCCTAGTGGACCCTGGCGAAGACGAGCCGTTCGTTGGCGAGGTTTGCTCAAGCTCCGAACTGCAAAGACCACCGAGTCACCTCGGTGGGGAGACACTCCGACGCCCAAGTCAGGCCAAAGAAAAAAGGTAGAAGAGAGTCTTTATGCCACTAGTCACATACCTTGGTGTGGAGCGTCTCCTTTGTTTTTATAGGGGTGCCTACGCAAGGCAGGCTGCTACCTGTTGCCTTAATCTGCATCCTCTCTTTCCTTGTTATGCTGAAGGGTGTTTTAAGGTAGGGGGCACGATCATCGGGTGCCCTCTGGATCGCAACTGGCGACTGCCAGCTATGAATGAGGAAGGTCTCGTGGCCCGTGATCCTTGAAGCCTTCCTTATTAAGCTTCCATGGTTAATGGGGGTATGGCCAGCTGGACCTACCTCGCGCGATGACTGAGTGATCCTCGGCCTCTCCTAGGCGGCCGAGGACCCCCTCGTCGGCAGTGCTGGGTGATACAGTCCTGAAGGCGTCATCGGCGACAGTTGCCAGCATCAATGGCCCCCCGGGTTCTCGTCGGAGGAGCTACGAGATCCGAGGAGAAGCCCCGCGAGGTCGACCTTTTCATCTTATTTCCTCGACGATGCCCGCTGTACGCACATATCGTGGTCGGCCTTGTAATTCGCCAGTGCCGTCTTTGGGTACGTTTTCTGACACGGTGCGCGGAGAGTCGTGCGGTTTAATGGACGATTTGAGAGGGAGATCGATGCGCGATCGCCTCGATCCTTTTGCTAATGACGACAATCCAAAAGGCGGCAAGCGTTACTGATCCAGGTGAACGGTTTCCGCCCGTTGGGCTTCTAACGTGTGGCGGCCTCTCGCTCGTTCGACATCTTTGAATTGGCTTCGATCGTTCGATCGCGTTTGTGCTGCTGCACCTATAAATAGGCGGATTGTCGCAGAGAGGGGGTTACCTGCTTCTTTTCCAGAGGGTGCTCTTTGGCGACTGCGGAGCATTCTTCCGACGTCGCGCCCTTTCCTCGTCGCCCTAGAACGTGTTGTTGGCCCAACCTTGCTTGCTCTCCTTCGAGGTAAGCGATGAGCCTAATGCAGTCTCAACCCTCTCACGATGAGTCTTCCTCTAGGACAGACAACGATGGCCCCTCCACCTACGACCCAAAGTCTGGTACCATCGTCTATGGCCCAGTAGAAAGAGGGTTTTCTTTTGGAAGTCCAACCTGGGAGATATGTTCCGCGTGCTCCCTCTGCTCATACCTCGGGGGACCGTCGTCAGGCCGACAATGTCGAAGACGCTTGGTGTGAGACGAACTCCGAGTCTTTTAAGTGGATTAGGAAACGCTTGAGTCGCTCTCTTTCAGCCGACGTCGTGTTTTTTGCCAACAAACGTTTTCGAGCCCACTACGTCCAGGAAGGTGGGGTGTGTATATATTCCGAGGCGATTCACGCCGGTTTACGTTTCCCTTTCCACCCCTTCATTATAGCCTTGCTCTTCGAGCTTGGTGCTGCCCCTTCTCAACTAACGCCCAACTCGTGGCGGACGGTCGTCGGGTTCCTCGCCCTTTGTGTATCCGCCGGTGTGTCCCCGACGCTTCGCCTCTTCTTCTATTGTTTTTCTGTAAAGCCATTTGTCAACTGGATTTACTTCTTGGCTCGGGCGGGGCGTCAGCTTCTTAAGAACCTCCCGTCCTCCATTCATGGATGGAAGAGGGACTTTGTCTTCCTGTATTCTCCCTCGGGTTGGCCCTTCCCGACCGAGTGGTCCGAGGTCAATGTCCGACGCAAGGCATTCGGGCCCCCCAAGCTTAGCAAAGCCGAGTTCTTGGACTTCTCATACCTACGGGAAGCGGAGAAACCTGACCTTGTTGAACCATCCGACGAGTTGCTCGAGCTGATTGCCGAAGGCTCAGAAGGTCGTCGTCGCTTTGTCTTTGTATCTTTCTTTTAAAGTTATTTAATGTTTTTTGACAGTCTGGTTGGCCATTTTTACAGTGATGGCCGAGATGACCTCCCCGACGCGCAAGGCAAGGCCTGGCCCTTCACTGGCCGACCTCACTCGAGCTCGGAGGGATCAGAAACGCCCTGGGAAGCTCCTTCTAGAAGGGTCTGCCTCTACTGATGTCGCAGCGAGGAAGAGGGCAGCTCGGAAGCCACTACTTCACAGGTGGCCATCAAAGAGAGGCCGACGAAGCGCCTTCACCCCTCGACGCCGTCTTCAACAGCAGTGCCGCAGGAGCCAGCTCTGCTCAAAATAGACCTTGACCCGGTCATTTGGGGTCAAACATCAATCCCTGCAGAGCTGAAAGCGGAAGCTCTGGGGAAGTCCCCGAGGAGGCTGGTTAACGAGTTTTATGCCACGGCTTTGGCACAGATGTCGATCGTTGACGCCTTCGTGCACCGGGCCGAAGTGAAGCGTGAATCGTCAAACAAACGTATAGCCGAGGCAGATGCGGTTGCCTCGTCGGACAAGTCCCTCCGACAGAGAGATGCCGAGGTGGCTTAGACGACTGAGGGTGAGCATAGGGCATCGCTGGAGCCTACGAACAAGGCCCTCAAGTCCGAGAAAGAGGTGCTTAAAGCTGTGACAGCAGATCTTGCCGATGAGGTTGAGTCGTTCAGGTAGTTTCGTGAGAAGATGACCCAGCTCGTGTAGGATGAATGGGATGCGGCGATACAGGAGTATCGCTCCTCCGAGGAGCTCACCGACGAAATAGCCGGACTATATCAGGAGGGCTATAATGACTGCCTTGCTCGCGTTGCGGAGCTGTTCCCCGACCTTGATCTCTCGGGCGTATGCGCGACAAAGGAGGATGCCATGGAGGAGGCAACTGCTGTTGTTGTAGACGAGGCCATGTCTAAGGCGGCCGACGAGATATACGTCAAAGCAGCCGAGAAGGTGGTGGCTGAGGGTCAGTGAGACTGGTAGAAGTTGTAGTTGGTTTGTCCTTATTTTATCTTTTTGTCAAACACTATACCGAGGTGCTTATTCGTGAGAAATCATTTCCGTTTTATCGAAATGACCTTGTTATCTGAAAGAGAGCCGACGCACTTACGTTCGATTGTGGAGAGCCGAAACGCCCTCATTCATTCAAAAGAGTGCAAAAGCGACCTCGTATCATGATAGAGTGCCGAAGCGACCTCGTACGACGGTAGAGTGCCGAAGCGACCTCGCGTAACGATAGAGTGCCGAAGCGACCTCGTGTAATGATAGAGTGCCGAAGCGACCTCGTGTAATGATAGAGGGCCGAAGCGACCTCGTACGATGGTAGAGTGCCGAAGCGACTTCGTATAATGATAGAGGGCCGAAGCGACCTAGTACAATGGTAGAGTGCCGAAGCGACCTCGTACAATGATAGAGTTCCGAAGCGACCTTGTACAATGGTAGAGTGCCGAAGCGACCTCGTACAATGATAGAGTGCCGAAGCGACCTCGTTTATTCCGAAGAGTGCCACAACAACCTCGTATCATGGTCAAGCGTAATATTTTCTCAAGTGCTCTACATTCCACGTCCTCAGAAGAGCAGCCCCGCCGAGGTCCTCGAGCCGGTAAGAGCCAAGGCCGAGGTTCTCTGATACGCGGTAGGGTCCTTCCCAGGCGGCCGACAGCTTCCCAACGACCGACCTAGGGTCTGAAACTGATAACTTCCTTAAGACCAAACTACCGGTATTGAAGTTTCTTTCCTTGACATTCCTGTCAAAGCTCCTTTTTACCCTCCTCTGGTATGCCTCCATTCTTGCCGACGCATTTCCCCGCTTTTCTTCGATCAGGTCAAGCTCGACGCGAAGAGAAGATTTGTTCAACTCCTGACTGAAGCCGAGGACTCTCCCCGAGGGGGCGAGCATTTCTACTGGTGTAACGACTTCTACTCCGAAAGCGAGGGCGTATGGGATTCTTGCGTTGCTTCTCGCGGCGTTGTTCGGTATGCCCATAAGACGTGGAGGAGCTCGTCTGCCCACTGACCCTTGTGGTCCTCCAACCTTTTCTTCAGTCCGTCCAAGAACGTCTGATTTGAAACCTCGGTAAGCCCATTGGACTGTGGGTGTGAGACCGAGGAAAATCGGTGATCCACCCCCAAGGCCGAGCAATTTCTGTGAAAGCGGGCGTTATCGAACTGCCGGCCATTGTCGGTGACGATTACTCTGGGGATGCCGAACCTGCATATAACATTCTTCCAAACAAAACCCCAGGCGCTGGAGTCAGTAATTCTTGCCAGGGGTTCAGCCTCCACCCATTTGGTGAAATAGTCCACCACTACTATGATGAATTTCCTTTGGCCGGTCGCCGGCGGGAAGGGACCAAGGATGTCCATGCCCCATTGCGCGAAAGGCCACGGTGAAACCAGCGGCGTGAGCTTGGCTGGAGGTCATCGGTCGAACCTGCCGAAAAGTTGACATTGATGGCACTTTTGAACATACCTCTCAGCATCCTTTAACATGGTGGGCCACCAATAGCCTTGTCGCGTGATCCTTCTGACGAGAGATCGGGCACCCGCATGGCTTCCGCACATTCCTTCATGTACTTCACTGATGATTTCCTCGGTAAGACCAGGGGAAATGAACCGGAGGTGCGGGTAGCTGTACCCCTTTCTATACAGATCGTCGCCGATGAGGAAGAATCTAGTTGCTCGCCTTTTGATCTTGTCGGCCTCAATTCTGTCGTCGGGAAGTAGGCCGCTTTTGATGAACTGGATCAAGGGGGTCATCCAGGTTGTTGGGGTGCTGGCGCACATTACTTCTTTGGCCGTCATAGATGATTCGCTGAGCTCTTCTATTAGCACAGATGATCGCCCTTCCACCGACGACGACGTGAATTTTGACAATGCGTCGGCCTGAGAGTTTTCTGCTCGCGGGATTTTCAGCAGCTCGGCTGAATCGAACCCCGCGAGCAGCCGGTTGACCTCGGCCATGTAAGATGCTAGCTTCGCCTCTTTAGCCTCGAACTCATGGGCCACCTGGCTTACGACCAATTGAGAGTCGCTGAAAACAGAGACCCTTTTCGCTCCGAGGGACTTTGCCCTTTTTAGCCCTGAGATCACAGCCTCGTATTCGGCCACGTTATTAGAAGCTTCAAATCCGAAACGAACAGCATACCTTAGGATCAGCCCGTCGGGAGAGTGGAGGACCACTCCTGCGCCGCTTCCTTGGGAATTTGATGCTCCATCGAAGAACACTTTCCAACGCTCATTGTCCTCTTCTTCCTCCTCTGGCTCTCTCGCCGTTCCTTCAGAAATGAAGTCCGCTATAGCATGTGCCTTTATTGCGACCCGAGGTTTGAACGTGATGTCGAACTCCCCGAGCTCTATGGCCCACTTCGCCAACCTTCCCGACACCTTGGGTCTGGTTAGCACCTGCTTAATAGGGACTTCGGTGAGGACGACGATTTTGTGCGCCTGGAAATATGGAAGTAGCCTTCTCGCAGCCATTACGAGAGCGTACGCAGCCCTCTCGAGGTCGGAGTAACTCTGCTCGGCTCCTCGAAGCGCTTTGCTGGTGTAGTACACCGGAAGGTGGTTGCGGTTCTCTTCTCGTACGAGCACCGAACTGACGGAATACATTGTTGTTGACAGTTACAGTAATAGATCTTCCCCGACTATCGGCTTACTCAACGTTGGAACATGCGCCAAGTGCGTCTTGAGGTTGTCGAAAGCTTCCTGGCAATCCTCGGTCCACTCGAAGCGCCCTCTTCTCAGCACCTCGAAGAAAGGTTTACATCTTTCTGCCGACCTGGACATAAATCGGCTTAAAGTAGTAACCCTACCATTAAGCCGCTGAACCTCCTTAACCGTTCTCGGGGGTGTCATCTCCATGATGGCCTGTATCTTGTCTGGGTTGACGTCAATTCCTCTGTCGGAGATGAGGTAGCTGAGGAATTTGCCTGCGCGCACTCCAAAGACGCACTTCTCGGGGTTGAGCTTCATCCCGAATCACCTTAGCACCTCGAACGCCTCGTCCAGGTCTCAGACGTGATCCTCGGCGCGTCGACTCTTCACCAGCATGTCGTCGATGTAGATTTCCATTGTCTTCCCGATTTGTTCCTTGAACATTGTGTTGACGAGCCGCTGGTATGTTGCACCTGCATTCTTTAACCCAAATGGCATTCGAGTGAAGCAATATAGACCTTTCTCTGTGACGAACGACGTCTTTTCCCCATCGTCGGGCGCCATTCTGATTTGATGGTATCCCGAGTACGCGTCGAGGAAGCTAAGAAGCTCGTTCCCTGCTGTGGAATCGACGAGCTGATCGATGCGAGGCAGAGGGTAACTATCCTTGGGGCAGGCTTTGTTCAGGTCGGTGAAGTCCACGCACATTCTGCACTTCCTATTAGCCTTGCGCACGAGGACGACGTTGGCGACCCATTGCGGGTAAAATGTGCCTCTGATGGTCCCTGCTCGTAGGTATTTTTCCGTCTTGTCGTCAACCGCCTTTTGTCGGTTCGCTGACAACGGCCTCTTCTTTTGACGGACTGGCCTTGCCTCAGCGCTCACGTTTAGATGGTGCTGGATTATATTGGGGTCGATGCCGGTGAGGTTGTCGTCCGACCAGGCGAAGACGTCGGCATTTTTCTTGAGGAAGTCGACGATTGCCTCGTCCAACTCCCCGAGCTCGCAGCCGACCACTAGCTTCCCGCCGGCGACATCTATAAGCTTGGTTTGCTCAACTGGTTCATGCCTCGCAACATTTTCATCAGAAGAGGGAAAATACTCAGTAACTGCTGGTGCTTTTGCTTTTATTGAATTGACATAACATCTCCTGGCCTCGATCTGGTTTCCCACGACCTCGCCAATCCCTCCAGGGTTGGGAACTTTAATTTCTGGTGATAGGTTGAGGGGACCCCTCCCAACTTTCCCAAGAGGCCCCGACCGAAGATAGCGTTGTATGCCGACTTCACTTTTACCACAAGGAAGTCGGCCTCAACGGTTACTTGCTGGGGTCGGGTGCCTAGAGTGACTTTTAGTTTTATTGACCCTTCGGCGTTGACGGGTGCCCCGTTAAAGCCGAAAAGGGGGGTCGCAACCGCTGTGAGGTCGGCGCTTAGGTTGGTCATTTTTACAAAGCAGTCATAAAACAAGACATCGGGGGCCGCTCCATTATCTATAAGGATACGATGTACATCATACCCATCGACGTCGGCATGGATTACCAATGCGTCGTCATGAGGGAGACTAACTCCGACCACATCTGCGCCGGAGAAGGTGATGACGTCTTCTTCTTTGAGACACAGCTTGCTAGTCATACCACTTGTGGCCGCCGCGTAGGCTTTCCGCTTTCTCCCACTGTCACTACCACCCGCCGGGCCTCCTGACAGGACCAGGACGGCTCCTTTCTCTATGTGCGCCTCTCGGTCGTCCTCGGGAGTGCGCTCCTTTGTCTTGCCGTGGACGACGTCTTTGCCGATAAGTCTCCTCTTCAGCATCTCGACGATCTCCATCTTTAAGCTTCTGCATTGGTCGGTGAGATGGCCATACCCTCTGTGATACTCACAGTACAGTTCGGCTCCTCTGCCTGTCGGCGGCCTTGCCATAGGCTCGAGGCGCTTGAATTCTGGCAGCTTCTTGATAATGGGAAGGATCTCGGAGGGTAGCCTCCCGAAGCGGGGCAGGTCCTTGACGGGTTAGTATTCGTCGGTGCGACGATCTGTCTCTGCACGACGGTCAGCCTCTCGTCGGTCTGCATCCCGCCGCTTCTCACCGCGCAGCTCCTCTCATTTTGGCTTCTTGGAACTATGCTCCGGGCTAGCAGCTCCCTACTCGGGTGACTGGCCGAGCCGCCCCGCGGCGCCGAGCGTCGACTCCAGCCGCACGTACTTCTGCATTCTAGAAAGCAGGTCGGAGAGGCTCACCGGGGGTTTCTTAGCGATGGATGCAACGAACGGAGCATTTAAGCACACCCTCGTCAGAATGTTGACCGCAGTCCTCAGATCTAAATCCACCACTTTCATCACTTCTAGCTGGAACCTTTTCGCAAAATCTCGAAACATCTCCCCCTCCTTCTGCGAGACGAGCCAAAGGTCGTCAGTGCACAGTGAGTGCTGCTCCGTGTTGTAGAAGTGGTCCAGGAACCGCTGTGCTAGATCGGAGAAACCATCTACCGATCGGGAGGGGAGTGACTTGAACCATTGTAGTGCTGCATCATCCAAGGTTGACATAAAAGCACGACATTTTAATGCATCACTGATATTTACCATTTCTACTTGTCCCTGGAAGTGGTCGAGGTGATGGACAGGGTTCGTTGTTCCATTATAGCGCCTGAACTTTGGCAGTTGTAACTTGTCTTGTACGGGTGCCGACGTGATCTCCTCGACGAAGGGAGAGGTGGCCAAGAGTCTCGCCACCGAAGGGGCGCGCGTACCTTGCTGTAGCGCCTCAATCTTCCTGATCATTTCCTGCAGATCATCTTTCCATCGAGGGTCAACTACTCGAACATTCGTCAGTGCGGGGGTGGACTCGGCCGAAAAGTGATCGAAGACAACATCAATTTTTGCAGTGGGCTCCGCTTGGATAACCGGGACCGTCGGTGGCGGGGCTTTGACTTGCAGGCGTCCTTGCGTCTACTACGACCGACAGGGGACGCTGATCACCGGCGCGGCTGGCTGACACAGCAGGTTGTGCGTACCTAGGGTCGGCGTTGCCCTGCTGAACATCTGCCGTGTGGGTCGCTGGCTGTACCATAGCTTCATGGTGCTCCGGGGGCATCTGTCGATCTTGCTCCATTCTCAACAACACTTGCTGGAGGTTCGCAAGCATCTGCTCCACTCGATCCAGGCGCGATGATGTAGTCGAGCCTTGTTCTCCCGCTCCTGAATTGTAGCCCGCCACCTCTTCTACTACGGTGGTGGGGAGCATCTCATCGCCAGACGAACGAGCGATCGCCTTTGCCTTGGGTGCCATGAGACGTGACTTTTTGCTCGAAGCAGAGTTCCCACAGACGGCGCCAAATGATGGTGTAAGAGCATACGAGGGTTGACCGGAGTCAATCCTAGTGGACCCTGGCGAAGATGAGCCGTTCGTTGGCGAGGTTTGCTCAAGCTCTGGCCTGCAAAGACCACCGAGTCACCTCGGTGGGGAGACACTCCGACGCCCAAGTCAGGCCAAAGAAAAAAGGGAGAAGAGAGTCTTTATGCCACTAGTCACATACCTTGGTGTGGAGGGTCTCCTTTGTTTTTATAGGGGCGCCTACGCAAGGCAGGCTGCTACCTGTTGCCTTAATCTGCATCCTCTCTTTCCTTGTTATGCTGAAGGGTGTTTTAAGGTAGGGGGCACGATCATCAGGTGCCCTCTAGATCGCAACTGGCGACTGCCAGCTATGAATGAGGAAGGTCTCGTGGCCTGCGATCCTTGAAGCCTTCCTTATTATGCTTCCACGGTTAATGGGGGTAAGGCCAGCTGGACCTACCTCGCACGATGACTGAGTGATCCTCGGCCTCTCCTGGGCGGCCGAGGACCCCCTCGTCGGCAGTGCTGAGTGATAGAGTCCTGAAGGCGTCGTCGGCGACAGTTGCCAGCATCACTCCTCATTAGCTAAATATTACATGCACTTTATGATTTAAGTACACTACACATCATACTTAATTTAACATCCTTAACATAGCTAATTATCACATCCATAAGATAAAATACATGTATACACATGTACTTCATATATTTATACACAACATCCATGGAATAGATAGTTCAATATGCACTTCAAGATTTTACATACATAATATCTGTAAGATGTAATATAGAATAAGCTAACTAAGAATAATTTATACCACAATCCCAAATTCTTACATGCACCCACTTGAATTGACGTATGTATAATTATACACACGTATACAACATAGTTATATACATTATGCAAGAAATAGATAATTATAACATGCATAATATTACTTTAAGTATTATGAGCCTAAGATTTTGGTATACACATTATACATCAATTTAGCTAATTGCTTATTCTAACGTAAAAATATCATATATATATATATATATATATATGTGTGTGTGTGTGTGTGTGTGTGTGTGTGTATGTTCATGAGAAGTATAAAAATAGTAATATGCACAATTGAATACACATGCTATACACACAACAAGTAAATACACATACACGATATAAAAGAATGAAAATTTCAGGGTATCACACTCTCCCCCCCTTGAAAAAGATCTTCGTCCTCGAAGATCGCATCGAGTACCTGTGGTGACGTCGCCGAGGTCATCTTCGGCCAATCCTTGCTCCTTTATTGCTATTGATGAAACATCTCGCAGAATGAACTTTGTTTTCAGGTTCGGACACTCCCTAAGTTGATGATCCTTGCTGCAACATTTAAGACACCTTCCTTCCTTTCGCCAACATGCGTTCCCGCCATGACGCTTCCCGCAATGAATGCACTCGGGCTTCGCACTACCTGATGCTATAGCTGATTGCTGACCTTCCATGAGTTTCTTCCTCTTCCTATCTTGCCTTTAGAATGGCTTTGGTACTTCCTCCTTTTGAGCTTCATTTTCTCCTTGATAAAGTTCCACTTTATTCTCTTGTTTATTTTCCACGCCAAGAACTTCTTCCAATGTATGGGAATCAAGCTCCAGAAGTCTAGCTTTCACTGATTGTTTAAGTCCTTTCACGAAATTCTTTAGCTTACGGTTCTGCTCATACCTCCTAGATTGAGCACTATGTCTACCACGTCCAGCCATTTCCTTCAAAATAATCAATCTAGTTAGAATCTAGATTACTAAATCCTGACTACTTCCGTAACTATATCTCATTCGTTATTAATAAAGTGCTACGTATATGGACAATTTCCTATAAAGACTTTGCAATATTGTGACGGTGATGGTCTATCCATGTACAATTTCAACCTTGGGCTCTGATACCAATCTCTGTAACGACCCTCCTCATACCGGTATGATTATACCAATCTCCAGCGGTATAAAGAGCGTCATTACAGTGGGATAAAACCCAACACTAGCCGATAGGTTGAAAAGTACGTAGATAGCAATTTAGTACATCGGAATAAAATAAATAATTCAACTTTAATCCATCACCATCACACATTCCACAGTCTAAATAGCAAAATAAAACGACAATGTCCACATTATTACATAACGAAAGAACTACATTGTCCGAATATTGTCCATACAATATTTTTATTCAAGCTATGAAAAGAAAAGTACAACTGAAAATTTGCTCCTCAAAAGCTACTCCTCCAAGAGATCAACCTTCACTATGCCTTCCTTCAAAATAGTAACTCCTGTCTCACCTGTACGCCGAAGCAAGGGTGAGTCCAAAGACTCAGCAAGTAAAACAAATATTTAATCTTAAACATATCACATTCACATTAATCTTTTAAACACTAAAGAATACATACGATTATTTAAACTACAAGAATATACATGGAACATACTTTTAACTATCAACACATTCCTAAATCACTTAGACATGCTTTGTTCTATCACATGTTTATTCTAAATCATGGATACTAATATTATACACTTGTACATATTCTCTACACCTAACATGTAACATGAATCATTCATTCACACATTAATTCATTTCATGATTTATTTCTACAATTAGAATAGAGAATTAGGCATAGAGAAAAGAACAACCTAACATGATGACTACTCATTTTTCACATGCACTTTTCATATTAAATTTCACATCTTGCTTGCTGGTTTAATGTAAATAAATTTCATATGCATGGTTTCATATTTTATAGCATGAATTGTAAAGTCTAGATCATAGTCAAGTTGATTGGCAATACTAAACAATTTAAACATGGAACTCTATACTAAGTACTCATCACATCTAGCATGGAATCTAAACATTCTTCCTTATGCTTAACACATTCATAACTATATTTTACTTGCTGTTTTGACATGGAATAAACTCAATTACATAGAATTAGATCTATTTACATTTTATCTTATTCCTTTAGCAAATTCATATTTCCATCTTTTTGTGTTACATAATTCGCATGTTTACACATATATATATACTCACATACATTATTACAAGAAGATTAATGAATACATGACATGATATTAAACATGACATTGTAATTTAAATATTAATACATGATAGTATGAACATATGCACTATCATATTAGTTTCACATGAAATCACATTCTCATTAACCTTAATTTTTCCCTTCAATATCTCTTCACAAAATCTTCATATCTTCTACTCCTTTATTTTTACTTATCACATATTTGCATTCATCACATGCCACATTCACATATTATCTTACACTTTACTCATATTCCAATAACTTTAAATGCCATGACACATAGTCCTAACTACCTATTAGAGGACACAAAACAATATCTTATACTTATACTCATCGCATAACACATAACTTATAACACAACTCATATCCCATAACTCATATCACATACCCACCACCTAGGCAATGAAGTGGTGAATCTTGGTAACTGTGCAGACCGGGAGAAGCCCACTCCACCCTATCCAGTGGTACTTGTCCACCTCCAGGTTTTTCCTAATGCCTTTAGGACAAACTTGTACAATTTAGAGCTTTCCATATGGACTTTTCTATGTACAGCTCTCGATGCCTCTAGGATAGCAATGTCATTCTTGGCCCAATCATTATACTTTCACTTTATCACATTTTCACACACTATTCACATATTTTACATATAACACTTAATCACTTTACACATCTTAATTATCAATTGCACATGTCTTAGTTAGCCTAATCATGATACTACTATTTTCAGAAATAAAATAACTTACATTACAGTCCTAAACATGTTGTACATTTACCGAATTACACAAGATTAGATCAACCTATCGAATATGTACAAATTCCATGGTTTAACTAATAATTATACTTGTTGTTAACCTCTTAGTTCTAAATTTTTATCCCAGGTCATTAACAGTAAATATACCACACATGTAATTTTCCAGATTTTTCAGACAGTAAATACAATTTCTATAATTAAATCCAGATTTCAGACAATTCATTGAAATATCATTAGACAGGGTACAAGTGCACATGGTTATGTTCTAGCAGTTCAGAAATTAGATATTAGTAATCCTACTGTCAAGTAAAATTTATGCAACCCTAATTTACAACAATTCCATTTATGCACAATTTAAACATGCTTATATGGTGCTCATGATATAATTATTGAATTTTCATAATTAACACGGTTCACAGAAAAATTAGGCCACCTTACGATATGACCTAATGACTGTATACAATCACCAATAAAAATTTCAGTATGTAACTATGTCTAGAAATCATTCAAACAACGTGAAAAGGATAAAAAAGCACATTTTCAAGTCCTGAAGAAGTAGATGTCAAGGGATGTTGCCGTTTACTTCTTCTGAAGAACTTGACTGCAACCTCTGTTGTCGTCAACCTGGTCCCAGCAACACATACAGACAACTTTTCACACAAGGGTGAATTTGGGGTTCTAGGACTCGAGGAAAAATCCTAAAAAATACTAAGACTTAAGGGGACATGTATAGGATGAAGATCTAGGTTTACTTGCCTCTTAAAAAAATCTACAAAGATCAGAATATGTCGATGAAGTCCTTCTTGGCCCTGCCAAAAAGGTGCTCAGAAACTCCTTAGATCTTCTTCTCCTGTCGACGTAGATGGCTCCTCGGAGTTGGGATCTCTTCTTGGATGTATTGGCTGTCCTCCAAATGTTGTAGCTCCTCGGGGAACACCTCCAGTCGACGGATCCGGCCTTCTGAAGTTCAGCGTTTCACCATCTCGGAGCTAGGGTTTCACCAAATGTTAAAAAGCCTTTTCCCCGACCTAGGATGGGTATTTTATAGGCTTGGGTGTTGGGGTACGCCTTAGGTTAGTTTTCCTATGAGTTAGGATGGGTTTCCTAACCTGGAACCAGCCAAAACGCGAGCATTAACAATTCTGGAACCGTTACGCAGGAGGATATTGACGTCAACATCGGTTGTAGTTAACTGACAGGTTGACGTCAAGGGGGTGGCCGCCCACTGGGGGTTGGCGTCCAGGGGGTGGACGCCAACAGTGCCTTGGCGTCCAGGTCCTGGCCGCCAACAGCACAGTGCAGCCAAAACTCCGCCAAACCTAAAATTAAATATATAAATATACCAAAATAATCTAGTATGTGTAAAAATAATTGCATATATTCTTACTACATAAAGTACATGCATTACACATTATTTAATTAAGTACAACTTACACTAATCATCTTTAAGAATAATATGCATCAATAACACACATACATGCATATATACTTACACACTACATGATTGCATAATACATGCATGAACCTATGACTGAAATGTACTCCTCATTAGCTAAATATTACATACACATTATGATTTAAGTACCCTACACATCATAATTAATTTAACATGCTTAACATAGCTAATTATCACATGCATAAGATAAAATACATGTATACACATGTACTTCATATATTTATACACAACATCCCTGGAATAAATAGTTCAATATGCACTTCAAGATTTTACATACAAAATATCTGTAAGATGTAATATAGAATAAGCTAACTAAGAATAATTTATACCACAATCACAAATTCTTACATGCACCCACTTGAATTGACGTATGTATAATTATACACACGTATACAACATAGTTATATACATTATGCAAGAAATAGATAATTATAACATGCATAATATTACTTTAAGTATTATGAGCCTAAGATTTTGGTATACGCATTATACATCAATTTAGCTAATTGCCTATTCTCACATAAAAATATCATATATATATATATATATATATATATATATATATGCATGTATATGTTCATGAGAAGTATAAAAATAGTAATATGCACAATTGAATACACATGCTATACACACAACAAGTAAATACACATACACGATATAAAAGAATGAAAATTTCAAGGTATCACCGCTCGTGACCAATCACATGGGATGGATCTCGCACATATCTTCTAAGCATAGATACATGGAAAACATGATGAACACTAGCTAACGCTAGGGGGTAAAGCTAGCTCATATGCCACGTTGCCCATCCATCTAAGAATCTCATACGGGCCAATGAATCTAGGACTCAACTTACTATGCCTGGCAAACCTGACAACACCTCAGGTAGGTGAAACCTTTAGAAAAACATGCTCACCCACCTCGAACTCCAAATCCTTCTATTGTCGGCGTAACTCTTCTGCCTATCCTGCTCCGCAACAAGCCTTTGCCTAATAAGCTGAATCTTATCTGAAGTCTCCTTCACTAACTCCAGACCAATCAACTGCCTATGGCCTGTCTCCTCCCAACATAAAGGAGATCTACAGGGCCGCCCATACAAAGCCTCAAATGGAGCCATGCCAATACTCGCATGAAAACTGTTGTTATATGCGAACTCCACAAGAGGTAAATGACGCTCCCAATCACCCTTCCAATCCATCACACACGCTCTGAACATATCCTCGAGAGTCTGGATAGTCCTTTCAGACTGCCCATTTGTCTGGGCATGGAACGCTGAACTAAGCATCAACTTGGAACGTAAAGCCTCTTGAAGACCTTGCCACAGCCTGAAAGTAAACCTCGGGTCTCTATCAGAAATAATGGACTTCGGCACACTATGCAACCTAACAATACTACGAACATACAACCTAGACAAACTCTCCACGGACTGCTTCTTCTTCATAGGTAAGAAATGCGCAGTCTTGGAGAAACAGTCAACAATCACCCAAATTGAGTCATTGCTCTTCACCAATCTGGGCAAACTTGTCACAAAATCTATAGTGATAGCCTCCCACTTCCATACTGGGATCTCCATCTTCTGCATAAGACCACATGGTCACTGACGCTCGGCCTTCACCTGCTGGCACACCAAACACCTACATACGAACTCAGCCACATCCTTCTTCATGCCAGACCACCAGAAAGATCTCATCAAATCCTAGTACATCTTAGTGTTACCTAGATGAATAGAGAACCTCGACCTGTGGGCTTCTGCTAGAACATGCTCACGAACATCTACAATATGGGGAACACAAACTCGATGATGAAATCTAATCACACCTTTTTCATCTCGAGCAATGCTTGCCTTGCCTACCAACTCCTGGAGTCTAGGGTCATCCTTCTGCTGCTCAATCACCTCATCTACGATAGTGGACTGAATGGACAACTAAGCCACGAAAGCCTGACATAACAATGGCTCTAACTCAGTCATCACACATGCAGCATCCTCCAACATCTTCCAATCCTGCTGGAGCAAGGACCTCTTTCTACTAAGAGTATCCACTACGACATTCGCCTTCCCTAGATGGTATTGAAGATCGAAATCGTAGTCCTTGAGGAACTCAATCCATCTCCTCTGCCGCAGGTTCAACTCCTTCTGCGAGAAGAGATACCTCAAACTCTTGTGGTAAGTGAACACCTCAAATCTGACACCATAAAGATAGTGCCTCCAGATCTGTAGTGCATGAACCACTGCCGCAAGCTCCAAATCATGAGTCAGATAGTTATGGTCATGCTCCTTCAACTGGCAAGAAGTATACGCCACTACCCTTCCCTACTGCATCAATAAACCGCCAAGACCAATCCGAGATGCATCCGAGTAAATGGCAAAACACTCTACACCACTCGGCAAAATCAATACGGGTGCAGAAGTAAGCTTCGCCTTCAGCAATTGAAAACTACTCTCGCAATCCTTGGACCAGACAAACTTCACACCCTTCCTAGTTAGCTTAGTCAATGGTGCGTTGATAGACGCAAATCCCTAAATAAATCGCCTATAATAGCCTGCTAAACCAAGAAAACTACGAATCTCCGATGGGGTCCTAGGGATCTCCTAATCTAATACGGCCTGGACCTTCGCTGGATCAACTACCACTCCAGCGCCTGAGATAACATGCCCAAGGAAATGAACCTCGCGCATCTAGAAATCGCACTTGTTGAACTTTGCATACAACTTGTGCTCTCGGAGAACCTCCAGAACAACCCTTAAATGATCACGGTGTGTAGCCTCATCCGGAGAATAGACTAGCACATCGTCGATGAACACCACTACAAAACTATCTAAATAAGGTCTAAACACCCTGTTCATGAGATCCATGAATGCTGCAGGGGCATTGGTCAGAATAAACGGAAGCACCAAAAACTCATAATGTCCATAACGAGTCCTAAAGGCTGTCTTGGACACATCCTCACCCCCAATCCTCAACTGATGATAGCTGGACCGCAGATCAGTCTTAGAAAATACCGATGCATTCTACAATTGATTAAATAAGTCATCAATCCCCGGTAAGGGATACCGGTTCTTCACTGTCACCTGGTTGAGCTTCCTATAATCAATGCACAACTTGAGTGAACCATCCTTTTTCTTCACAAATAATACAAGTGCGCCCCATGGTGACACACTAGCGTGACTAAATCCCTTGTCCAGCAAATCCTGCAACTGCTTCCTCAGCTCTGCCAATTCCGCAGGTGCCATCCAATATGTAGCCTTTGATATAGGGGAGGCGCCATGAAGCAACTATAGTAAAATCTATCTCCCTAACCGATGGCAAACCAGACAAATCATCAGGAATTACATCTGGAAACCCCTACACTGTTGGCCCTTTTGGTACGGCAGCAAGCTAACCTAGAGGCGGGGCGAATATGTCTTCTAAAATATGAAATAGAAACTTGAACACAGAAAATTATCACTTGAAAGTTTGGTTAGTTGAGTGTGATAAAGAGTAGCGGTGTGGAAGCAAATAAACAATCACACAAAGGACACAAGGAATTTATCCTGGTTCAGCCCTTCCCACATGGAAGTCTTACGTCCAGTCCCCAAGCAACCTCTTGGGATTTTACTAACCAAGGGTACAGTCCCCCTTAAGGACAATACTGAAGAGTTATGCGGAAGTACACAATACGGTAATCTAGAAGGGGGGGGGGGGTTGAATAGATTACGGAAATTTTAAACTATTGATGGCTTCTTTTCGATGCTACAGCGATCTTAATGAAATTTGATTCAAATTCAATTAAGTGTGAGACCGCTTGAGTTGATTTAAGAGAAAACAAGGAATCAAACGTGCGTATGAACATCGTGCCTACCAATCATCTATCGCAAAACGCGAACAAACCACAGAACACGATGATTTAAGGTGGTTCGGAGTACACAACTCGTGTATCCTACATCCACCGTCCACACACACACGCAGAAACGACTGCTTATGAGCGAGTTCAACACTACAACTCAAACACACACACGTTGTCTGATGAAACACGATCAGAACAACCACAAATACGTGAATCAAGCACAAGGGATGCTCGAAACACAACCACACACACACACGATTGGATGGAAATTATGAAATGGAGAAGAATTGGGAATTAGGGAACAAATCCAGTTGGAATTCTTCTCGTGGATCGTCCAGACGCTCTTCAAACTTCGATTGGATGTAGATTGATCGATGTAGAAGGTTGAATTGATGACGATCCGGCTTCAGCTCCGCATAGATAGTGATTCCACGTCGATCTGGGCGGAAAGTTGAAGCAGATCAGCAATTTGGGGCTTTTCCTCTTGGTCCCTTGGAGGCTCTTGGATGGGAGGCTGCTCTCTCTGCGAAATTGGCTCCAAAAGGATGCTTATATAGTGTTAGGTAAAGGTGGGGGTCGTGGAGGAAGGAAACACCCAAGTGGGGCCGGATTTGGAAACCCAAAATCTGAAGTTTCCGTCGGCTGTCGACAGGTGCACTTGCATCTGTCGACAGGCAGACTCAGGCTGAGAACTGGGTTTCAGGAAAATGAGTTTCTGAGTGTATCTGTCGACAGGCAGTTTTCATCTGTCGACAGATGCACTCAGGAATAGAAAACCTGAGCTCTGTCCTGGGTTGTCTGTGTGTATCTGTCGACAGGTACATTGCATCTGTCGACAGATGCACTCAGAGATGCAAACCTGAGATCTGTCTGAGAATGACTGTGTGAATCTGTCGACAGGCAGTTTGCATCTGTCGACAGATGCACCTCTTTGACAGATTTTTGTGCCTTTTGCTCATCTTTTCAATGCCTCTTCAAAGTTCCATCTTTCATGCTTGTACACCTACATGCAAATACATTGTTAGTGATGTACATTGTATGATTTAGCAATGTTTAACTCAATCACTTTCATGGTGTTTTCATGTTAGTTAACACATCAATTTTGCATTAAATCAATGTTCAAGAATGTTAATGTGATCATCAAAAACATGATATATGGAAAACCCAACAATCTCCCCCTTTTTGATGATGACAAAAATATTCAATTGATGCATATATTGATGTTCTCCCCCTTTTTGACAACATGCAAAAAGTCAAGTCATGCACAGTTAGAGACAAAAGAACATGAACTGAGTTTTCATTGATTTATCATTGAAATTTCACAGTACATGCGATAATGATTACATGACTCTCAAGAAAGGGAAGTAACATGAACAAGCAAAAGACGACAAGACAAGTGAGACTAATTCCCATCTAAGACTCTTAGTGACCTCTAATGACCCTGAGACCCTCTATTCATCGTCATGTCCAGCAGGAGGAAGGATGAGAATGGTGTGAAGGGAGAGTGGAGGGATCCCAGACGAGGAGCAGGATCGTCGGAGACGGAGCCCTGAAGGGGGAAAGAGAGGGGGTTTGGAGAGGAGGAGGAGGGAACAAGAGAAGGAGGGGTGAAAAAGGGTCGTGGGTGGCCTTAGAATGGACTTGGAGGGTTTTAAAAGGAAGGCCCCACAAAAAGGAGGTGAACCGGCGCGAGGGTTTTTTGAAAAAATGGATCTGGGCCGTCGTCTGTCGACAGATACTGGCATCGGTCGACAGATAGCTCCTTTTTGGTGAAAACTTGATTTTTGTCAAAATTTTTCAAAGGGACAAGTGTTCATTTGTTGTTTTAAGGCAAAATGGGTGTATGTGCA
The DNA here is from genome assembly GCA_014218235.1 of Colocasia esculenta. NCBI lineage: Eukaryota > Viridiplantae > Streptophyta > Magnoliopsida > Alismatales > Araceae > Colocasia > Colocasia esculenta. The sequence goes on along the minus strand of CM024759.1, from coordinate 54,730,893 downwards.
AGACAAAATTCCATATCCATTAAGATGAAGACATGACACAAATCTAAAATGATTTTGAATTAAAAAAGATAAGTTCTTTAATTAGATCATGAGGAACACATTTCACAAAAGCCAGTGAAAATTAAATAACTCTTTTGATTAAGGCCGTTGAAGACAAACATGCATTTAAATAGAGATGATAGTCAGATGACAATTGAATTAAATGCCCACAATAATGTCTTACCGAAGAAACACATTGGACTTGACAAAAAATTTCGGAGGCTTCACTCTATTTCTGGTATGATCTTGGAAGATTTAAGCAACGAAGATGGAAAAGAGTGGCAATGAGGAGCACTTTCACTTTTTCATGTGAAGGTAGACATTTGTTGTCACGTCCTAATAAATTAAACTATTTATCGGAAGTGACAGAATATAACATACATACAAAGAAAAGACACCATATCCATTCACTCTTAGATAGCCTCATAAGTGTCTTATTACAAAAGTTTCCTCATTAAGATTTCATGAGGAACAAGTCAAAAGAAAATTATTACATCATATTTACTAATCACAACACTATGGAAAAGTAACATAGATGGCTTCTTGAAGATTCTTGGCTCACTCAGCACTCTTTCCCCCTTAATCATTCGTTCCATCTTGATTACCTGAAAAGTAGAATTCTGTGAGCTAACTAGCTCAGTAGGATTCAAGTTCTATAATCAAGGGGATCAAGATACACAATAAGTGTCAAGGAGTTATACATGTAATCATGCTTTTGCAAGTCAAACTGAGATTTCTATACGACACTAGATAGCAAAGTTATTGAACATTGAACTCAAGATACAAGGATTCATAGTAACGTTCAAATTCAGATTTGAACACATATAAACAAGCACTATGATGATATGATGACCAATCAAACACTTCATGATGCTATGCCAGACATCCACTAATCTTTTATCGTTCCGCGCGGCCACTTAAACGAATTTGGGTGCTCCTCCCAGGACTAGACTAGCCCTTATTTGCCAAGCATAAACTCTTAGATTGAGTCCAAGACTCACAATTTGTCATCACCACACTCTTACCTTTGTAATGAATCAAGGGAGTACAAAGGTTTTACTCATAATCACTCAAGGTTTTCATACAAGGAACAAGGAACTTGATTTCAACACTGATTCTCGAAATGAGAATCTCACGAAGGCAATTATGTTCGGAACTTGTAGTAATAACTCAAGGTGACAAGAAGGTTAACTTGACTGGTTTAAATGGTTGTTTTGGTAGTAAAATACATAATCTAAAGGTAGAATAACAAGTAGGACAAAGGAGTATAATTTTCATGAAAGAACGGAGTCAAAACAAGGCTAGAAACAAGGTTCAGTCAAGATCTGTCGACAGGCCTTGGTCTGCTGTCGACAGGGGCTGCACTGCCAGAGCTGAGTTTTCAGCTCTGTGTGTATCTGTCGACAGCCAGCATGGATCTGTCGACAGATGCACTCAGGCTGAAAGTTCTGGGTTCTGGCCAGGGGTTCCTGTCGACAGGCAGACCTTCATCTGTCGACAGGGACTGTGTAAACTGCATAAAAACCATTCCATTTGACCTCCAATGGATCTATAAAGTTACTCTAATGTTCCTAACATGATTTGGACCCTATACAAGTGTGGTTTCAAATATAAAACTCATGATAACATGATCTGAAAACTGAAGATCATGGAACTTAATTTACAAGGGTGTTCTAGCTAAAAGTGAACTCAAAGAGGATAATTGGGAGTACTACTTCTTAGAACTCTTTTCTCCTCATCTATCTATGTGAGTCTTATATGAATTGAACCAACTAATGAGTCTCTTCATACCTCAACACATTAAGTTAGCTAAAAATAGAAAATCATTGAGGTTCTATCTAATCTACACAATAGAAGCAACACTCTAATTTGTGTTGAATGGTTTGAAGATAACAAGATGTAGATACTTATGACTTGTGGATCAGCTAAAACATGATGACATGTTGATTTCCTATCATGAACATGATTTCTAAACCTTGGTAACAATAGGATCAATATCAAGTTTCCAGATTTCACAAATGTCTGGATTTTCACATTGGACTTAGATTTCTTCATGCCACTACCCAGAGAATCCAAGGGAGGTGGTAGAAGAAATTGGAAAGATCAAGAGGAGAATCCTACCTTATTGAAGTGAAATGAGATCCTTAACTTCAGAAATCCACAAAACAAAGAAGAAATGCAAGCTTGAACGTAGAACAGCCTCAACAACAATCCTTCCAGTGCAATGGAACCCAGAAATAGTTGTTGAAGCCTTTTCCAGGTAGAGTTGGCAGCTCAACTCAGTAGCACCACAGTGAATGATCTCAGAAGCAGTATACACCCACTAGCAAGATTGGAGAAAGGTGTGTGCGAAGGAGATGGAAGGCTTTTTATACGACGAACAGGGCTCTCATACGTTAACACATGGGTCCTTGAGGTGTCATGGTGAAAACCAAGTTGGTTTTCACCTCAACACGTAGCCCATGCAACAATTCTCAAGTTTACACGTTAGTAACAAACGTGTTTACTGTGCAGGAGAATGTGCTGGCCTCTTGGTTGCCCCACACGTGTGTATGGTAAATACCTATAAAAATCCTTCCCGTAATTCCACCATAAATCAGCTGGCCATTTGTTCCTTAAAGAAACCTACCCAAACCATATCTGATTGCCATGAAATTTTGACCATAGACTAATATGGTGATTTTACTAATTGTGGTGATTTTTAATTAATTTTTAGATTTTATTTTGCAATAGGTGAAAAATCATCCGAAAAATGGTCGCGTCGATTGTACGTTGAAATCCGTACATCGAAAAATTCATATGATTACATATTAAATTTCTCCACATTTTTCTAGAAATTATGATGTTCTCAGATTTTTATTTCGACGTCGTTTTCCGGTTTCACCCTGTGGAGGCACGCATTTTGATGCGCGTCACTGGGGTAATGTTCATTACCCTAACTATGTCTATCATCTAATTATCACATTTTAATAATAACCCTAAGGTATTTTAACTCAATTACTTCTATTTTCTCATTAATTAAATTTTCTGGGGCGTTACAACTCTCCCCTACTAAAAAAAAAAATTTGGTCCTCCAAATTTAATAACATAAAGATCGTTATACTAACCTGAAAATAATTCTGGATATCTCGTCTTAATGGTATCTTCTAGTTCCCATGTGGCCTCCTCTTGTCCTCGCCTGCTCCATTGAATCTTCAATAAGGGAACTTCCTTGTTTCGAAGTTGCTTGATTTTTCGATCAAGGATTTGTACCGGTCTTTCCTCATATGCCAGATTTTCTTGTAACCCCAAATTTTGGTATTCAATAATATGTTCCGGATCATACACATATTTCCTCAACATTGACACATGAAAAACATCATGTACGTTAGATAATTGCGGTGGAAGTGCCAGTTGGTACGTCATTTCCCCAACTCTTTTCAGTATTTCAAACGGTCCAATATATCTTGGACTTAATTTTCCCTTAATACCAAATCTTCTGATTCCTCTCCGGGGTGATACTTTAAGAAACACATGTTCTCCTGCTTGGAATTCTAGTTCTCTTCTTCTTTGATCAGCATAGCTTTTCTGGCGATCTTGAGCAGCTTTCATCCGATCTCGTACCAACTTAATAATTTCTATTGTTTCTTGAATCATTTCGGGTCCAAGAATATGTGATTCCTTCAGTTCCACCCAACACAATGGTGATCTACATTGCCTGCCATACAAGGCTTCAAATGGTGCCATTTGAATAGTTGACTGGTAGCTATTATTGTAGGCAAACTCCATTATTGCTAAATGAGTATTCCAGTCGTTTCCAAACTCCAATATGCAGGCACGACACATATCTTCAATGATCTGATTTACTCGTTCTGTCTGTCCGTCGGTTTGAGGATGAAAAGCAGTACTAAACTTTAATTTAGTCCCCAATGCATCTTGTAATTCTCTCCAAAAATGTGAAGTAAATCTTGCATCTCTGTCAGAAATTATGTCTTTTGGAATCCCATGCAATCGGACAATTTCTTTCATGTATAAGGCTGCTAGAATATTGACGGACCATCTTGTTTTGATTGCCAAGAAATGGGCTGATTTAGTAAGGCGATCAATAATTACCCATATTGCATCGAATCCACTTCGTGTCTTGGGTAGTCCGACAATGAAATCCATACCAATGCTATCCCATTTCCATTCCGGTATTTCAAGTGGTTTCAACTTTCCTGCCGGTTTCTGGTGTTCGGCTTTAACCTTCTGACAGGTTAAACATCTTGCTACAAAATCCACAATATCCTTTTTCATGTTACACCACCAAAAATGCTTTTTCAGATCTTGATACATCTTGACAACTCCTGGGTGAATCGTATAATGTGATCGATGAGCTTCTTCCAAGATTTGCTTCTTGATTTCAGAATTATCTGGTACACATAATCTGTTTCGAAACCGAAGATTTCCATGCTCATCTTCATTAAAATCAGATCTGAAAGCCAATTTTTCTCTAGTTTCTGTCAACATAGGATCATTGTTCTGTTGTTCTCTAATTTGCTTTAGCAAATCTGATTGCACCATCATGTTATCAATTACAACTCTTGTTTCTTGTAGTTTAGTCTTTAAGCTCAATGTAGAAAACTCTTCTAACAACTTCCATTCCTTTACTTGCAATTGACATACCTTGGTTACAGGATTTCTACTGAGTGCATCGGCCACAGTGTTACCTTTCCCTGGATGATACTCTATTTTGAAGTCATAATCTTTGATATACTCCATCCATCTTCTTTGTCTCATATTCAATTCTTTCTGAGAGAACAAATATTTGAGACTCTTGTGATCGGAGTACACTATAAATTGGTTGTCATACAAATAGTGTCTCCAGAGTTTAAGAGCAAAAACTACTGCGGCTAATTCTAAATCATGTACTGGGTAATTCTTCTCATGAGTTTTCAATTGCCTAGAGGCATAAGCAATAACCCTTCCTTCCTGCATCAATACACATCCCAGTCCAATACCCGAGGCATCAGTGTAGACTTCAAATATTTTTCCTTCTACTGGCAAGGCTAAAATTGGTGCGGTGGATAAACATTCCTTTAACAGTTGAAAGGCTTGTTCACAACTTTCATTCCATATAAATGCAGTTCCTTTTCTAGTTAGCTGTGTAAGTGGTGAAGCAATTCTAGAAAAATCCTTGACAAATCGCCGGTAGTAACTGGCCATGCCTAAAAAGCTTCGTACTTCCGTAAGATTCTTAGGTTGTTCCCATTTCTGTATAGTTTCTACTTTTGATGAGTCCACCGATAATCCTTCTTTAGAAATGATATGCCCTAGGAACATTACTTGTTTCAACCAAAACTCACATTTACTGAACTTCGCATATAATTTGTGATCCCGTAATAATTGTAAAGTAATTCTCAAATGTTCTTCATGCTCTTCTATACTCTTAGAGTAGATCAATATATCATCTATAAATACAACCACAAATTGATCTAAATAAGATCTGAACACATCATTCATCAGGCGCATAAATGCAGCAGGTGCATTTGTCAATCCGAATGGCATTACTACAAATTCGTAGTGTCCATACCGTGTTCTAAAAGCCGTTTTATGGATATCCTGCTCCTGAATTCTTAGTTGGTGGTATCCAGATCTTAAATCAATCTTGGAGAAATAATGTGCTCCAGACAGTTGATCGAATAGATCATCAATTCTTGGAAGTGGATACTTGTTCTTTATAGTCAATTGATTCAACTGTCGGTAATCTATGCATAATCTCATAGATCCATCCTTCTTCTTCACAAATAATACTGGAGCACCCCAAGGTGAAGTACTTGGTCGAATAAACCCTTTTTCTATCAATTCTAATAACTGCCTCTTTAACTCTTTCAACTCTTCCATGGACATTCTGTATGGTGTTCTCGAAATTGGTGTAGCTCCCGGTACCAATTCAATTGAGAAATTTACTTCTCTGCTAGGTGGTAAACCAACAAGTTCTTCGGGAAATACATCAGAAAATTCCTTTACCACTGGAATACTTTCCAATCCTGAGATATTCTGATTTATCACGGTTACAGAAACTAAATATCCTTGACAACCTTTTTGTACCAATTTACATGCTTTCACCGCTGAGATTATAGGTATTTTCTTTGTGCGAGGTTCATCAAAAGTTATGGGAGTAATTTCCTTTCCTAGAAAGGTTACTTGCTTTAGTTGACAATCCAAATTTGCATGATACTTAGATAGCCAATCAATCCCAAGGATCACATCATAATCCCACATTTCAAGACATATTAGATCACCAGGCAAATTATGGTCCTTGACTAAGATTTGACTATTAGGGTAATATTCCTTAAGTTTCTTACCCTCACTTAAAGGTGTTGCAACCTCAAGTTGCGTGAGAAGTGGAACTGATTGCACTTCCAAAGACTTAGCAAACTCATAACTGATAAAAGAATGTGTTGCTCCTGAATCAAATAATACATATGCGGGTCTTGAGTTTACTAGTAATGTACCTTCTATCAGTCCGCCTTCTGGTGGATATTCTGATTCCACTTCGTGCACAGCTTGTATTCTGCCCTGCTTTGCTCGAACATTTGAATTTGTTGGCGCATTTTTAATCATAGGACAATCCAGAATTCGATGTTGAGTGCTTCCACATTTCAGACATGCACCCAATCTACGCCAACAGTTTTCAGTCTTATGACCACTACGGTGACAATGCTTACATATATCTTTGTTTGCAACCGGAGCCTTCCCTGCCTTCTTATTTGCTTGCTGAACTTTTGGGGCATTCCCCGACTCGAACTTCCTCTTACGGTCCGAGGATCCTTCCCCAGACTTTCCCCTAATCTTATCCACAGTATCATTAGCAGCTTCTAGTGCTAAGGCCCTTTTAACCATTTCTGAATATGAGGTAATCAAATGAGGAGTTAGCTGCATAATGAAAACAGGACGCAATCCATTCATAAACCTTCTGGCTTTCAATTTCTCTGTCGATATTAGATGAGGGGCATATTTTGACAATCGGGCAAACTGAGCTTCATATTCCGATACAGACATTCTGAGTTGTTTTAAATTTGCAAACTCATTAGCTTTCCTTTCTTGAACTACCTCAGAAAAATATTGATCATTAAACAACTCAACAAATTCTTCCCAATCAACTTGCTTTGGATCTTCCAAAGTAGACTCCACAGTTTCCCACCATGCTCGTGCATCACGATCTAACTGAAATGTTGCTAAACGTATCTTCTCTTCTTCAGTACATCGAATTACATTAAAGATTCTTTCCATACCCTTCAACCAATTTTCCGCCTCGTCCGGATCAGTGCTTCCTGCAAATCTTGGAGGATCCAAACTTCGAAAATCCTTAAAAAGACTTGCTCCATTATGATTGTTACTCTTAGCTACATTTCTCATTACTCGCGTTAAATCATGCATTGAATTCTCCATTCTTTTCCAGTTGGCATCCCCACCATCCATGACAAGATTTGATAAAAATCTGAAACATCCAATAGAACATACATTAATTTCACAATCCATCCACTAGCATTCATCACATAAACATGTTGCAAATCCATAGAATGCACCACTTCATTCATTGATTGATATTTACATCAAATGTACATTCATGATTAGCAACTAAAACTAATACCGTCTTCTACTTCCCACCTTTCCACATTACAAAAACATACTCCTTAAGCCTCTCACTCCCCATACACTTGGGAGTTATGTACATACAACCATCATTTATACAAAAAGAGAGGTTACAAAAGATGAGTGGTTTAAGTCTTCTCCTAGTTTCGGGTCAGATCTATGACAACTTCAGCAGGTTGCGGCTGCTGAACTTCATCAGCTCCGTGGTATAGCTCCCTTGCCGCATCCGTCATGGCTTCCCAATATCCCTCAAACTGGTGGAGCAACATGTCTTGCCCCAGCTGGAGACTGTCCAACCTATACATGACTTGGGTCATTACATCTAGTGCGGCACTAGGATTTCCAGCAAGAAATGCACCCGCGGTCAAGTTAAGCACCTCTTCCTTGATCTGGACATGGGCTTCACGTTGGGTTTGAGCATGTAGCTCTATATCCTGACGGAGCATCTCCAAGGCTGCTATCAACCTTTGCTGAGCACTCATGTCCATTCTGAAATAATTAATAGGTTAAGCATTTACATGATTAACAAAATCATGCTAACTAATCCCATGTTTCTACCCCATCTCACTGATTTTCCCTAGGTTTATCGAACTAAGGCTCTGATACCAATTAATCTGTCACGTCCTAATAAATTAAACTATTTATCGGAAGTGACAGAATATAACATACATACAAAGAAAAGACACCATATCCATTCACTCTTAGATAGCCTCATAAGTGTCTTATTACAAAAGTTTCCTCATTAAGATTTCATGAGGAACAAGTCAAAAGAAATTATTACATCATATTTACTAATCACAACACTATGGAAAAGTAACATAGATGGCTTCTTGAAGATTCTTGGCTCACTCAGCACTCTTTCCCCCTTAATCATTCGTTCCATCTTGATTACCTGAAAAGTAGAATTCTGTGAGCTAACTAGCTCAGTAGGATTCAAGTTCTATAATCAAGGGGATCAAGATACACAATAAGTGTCAAGGAGTTATACATGTAATCATGCTTTTGCAAGTCAAACTGAGATTTCTATACGACACTAGATAGCAAAGTTATTGAACATTGAACTCAAGATACAAGGATTCATAGTAACGTTCAAATTCAGATTTGAACACATATAAACAAGCACTATGATGATATGATGACCAATCAAACACTTCATGATGCTATGCCAGACATCCACTAATCTTTTATCGTTCCGCGCGGCCACTTAAACGAATTTGGGTGCTCCTCCCAGGACTAGACTAGCCCTTATTTGCCAAGCATAAACTCTTAGATTGAGTCCAAGACTCACAATTTGTCATCACCACACTCTTACCTTTGTAATGAATCAAGGGAGTACAAAGGTTTTACTCATAATCACTCAAGGTTTTCATACAAGGAACAAGGAACTTGATTTCAACACTGATTCTCGAAATGAGAATCTCACGAAGGCAATTATGTTCGGAACTTGTAGTAATAACTCAAGGTGACAAGAAGGTTAACTTGACTGGTTTAAATGGTTGTTTTGGTAGTAAAATACATAATCTAAAGGTAGAATAACAAGTAGGACAAAGGAGTATAATTTTCATGAAAGAACGGAGTCAAAACAAGGCTAGAAACAAGGTTCAGTCAAGATCTGTCGACAGGCCTTGGTCTGCTGTCGACAGGGGCTGCACTGCCAGAGCTGAGTTTTCAGCTCTGTGTGTATCTGTCGACAGCCAGCATGGATCTGTCGACAGATGCACTCAGGCTGAAAGTTCTGGGTTCTGGCCAGGGGTTCCTGTCGACAGGCAGACCTTCATCTGTCGACAGGGACTGTGTAAACTGCATAAAAACCATTCCATTTGACCTCCAATGGATCTATAAAGTTACTCTAATGTTCCTAACATGATTTGGACCCTATACAAGTGTGGTTTCAAATATAAAACTCATGATAACATGATCTGAAAACTGAAGATCATGGAACTTAATTTACAAGGGTGTTCTAGCTAAAAGTGAACTCAAAGAGGATAATTGGGAGTACTACTTCTTAGAACTCTTTTCTCCTCATCTATCTATGTGAGTCTTATATGAATTGAACCAACTAATGAGTCTCTTCATACCTCAACACATTAAGTTAGCTAAAATAGAAAATCATTGAGGTTCTATCTAATCTACACAATAGAAGCAACACTCTAATTTGTGTTGAATGGTTTGAAGATAACAAGATGTAGATACTTATGACTTGTGGATCAGCTAAAACATGATGACATGTTGATTTCCTATCATGAACATGATTTCTAAACCTTGGTAACAATAGGATCAATATCAAGTTTCCAGATTTCACAAATGTCTGGATTTTCACATTGGACTTAGATTTCTTCATGCCACTACCCAGAGAATCCAAGGGAGGTGGTAGAAGAAATTGGAAAGATCAAGAGGAGAATCCTACCTTATTGAAGTGAAATGAGATCCTTAACTTCAGAAATCCACAAAACAAAGAAGAAATGCAAGCTTGAACGTAGAACAGCCTCAACAACAATCCTTCCAGTGCAATGGAACCCAGAAATAGTTGTTGAAGCCTTTTCCAGGTAGAGTTGGCAGCTCAACTCAGTAGCACCACAGTGAATGATCTCAGAAGCAGTATACACCCACTAGCAAGATTGGAGAAAGGTGTGTGCGAAGGAGATGGAAGGCTTTTTATACGACGAACAGGGCTCTCATACGTTAACACATGGGTCCTTGAGGTGTCATGGTGAAAACCAAGTTGGTTTTCACCTCAACACGTAGCCCATGCAACAATTCTCAAGTTTACACGTTAGTAACAAACGTGTTTACTGTGCAGGAGAATGTGCTGGCCTCTTGGTTGCCCCACGTGTGTATGGTAAATACCTATAAAAATCCTTCCCGTAATTCCACCATAAATCAGCTGGCCATTTGTTCCTTAAAGAAACCTACCCAAACCATATCTGATTGCCATGAAATTTTGACCATAGACTAATATGGTGATTTTACTAATTGTGGTGATTTTTAATTAATTTTTAGATTTTATTTTGCAATAGGTGAAAAATCATCCGAAAAATGGTCGCGTCGATTGTACGTTGAAATCCGTACATCGAAAAATTCATATGATTACATATTAAATTTCTCCACATTTTTCTAGAAATTATGATGTTCTCAGATTTTTATTTCGACGTCGTTTTCCGGTTTCACCCTGTGGAGGCACGCATTTCGATGCGCGTCACTGGGGTAATGTTCATTACCCCTAACTATGTCTATCATCTAATTATCACATTTTAATAATAACCCTAAGGTATTTTAACTCAATTACTTCTATTTCTCATTAATTAAATTTTCTGGGGCGTTACATTTGTGATGCCAATACCCCCAGTTACTCAATGTGAGTGTCCATCAAGCCATTGTATAGAGATAATGAACAACCTTTTGACGCGAAGACCGACATTTGTGATGCCCATGTCCCCGGTTACTTAGTGATTTTCATCATTGCTCTACCTCCATCCCACAAATGAAAAACAAATTTGTTGATTAAACTGAAGAAATAGGTAGCTTTTCTCCTTTTTTTTTTTTTTTTTTGCTTTTGTCAAGTACATGAGATTTCTTTTAGGCGAGTTGTAATGTGGAACATTAAATTCAAGAGTTTTCTGATTTTTCAAATCATTTTAGATTCATGTTTAACGACAAGGGAGTTATTCAAAGGAGATGTTTAAAAATCATTTGGTTTGCTCATTATGTTCAAAATGATCTAAAAAGACCTTAATCAGGTCATGCATCAAACAACATTTAGACTTGGTTCATGACTTTGACATGAAGTGGATATGAAGGGTTATATTGCACACAAACAGACCAAGGTTTACCTTTAAATCAAGTAAGGAACACTTTTCTTTAAAAGTATGAAGAAGGATTTGAAAAGTAAGGAAGAATGTGTGTATCTGTCGACAGAAGAAGTCTGTCTGTCGACAGATGCACACAGACTGAGGAGTTGAGGTTTCTGTCAGAACAAGACTGATTGTATCTGTCGACAGATGGAATGTGTCTGTCGACAGATATGAACAGAGAGGATTTTTCTGGTTTCAGATTGATTGCACATTGAGTTCAAGGAAGTGAGAATTCAACAAGTAGATGTATGATGAGTTTCCTCAAAAAAATACTCATCTATCCTTAACTCACTCCCCCATAGTGTGTGCACGTGTTGAGACAACATCTAAGCAAGGATTCACACAAGCATTTGATACAAGGCAAACATGTTCATTTCAAGAATGTCATACACAAGCACATGGTCACAGAAAAAACATTGTTTAATGGAGTTAACATGATAAAATGTAAGGAAACTAAAAATCCTATGTGAAGTACAGGACCGTTATATGTAATGGGACTATGGATACTTGGCGGAGAATATTTCCTCACGCATGATGATAGTTTCCAAACAAGCCGAACTTGTTCTGCCACAGTTCACCATTTGATATACCACATAGTCATTCACACATAAAGAGCATGTACTCCAATATGGAGAGTTAGTTTCATTGCATTTTACACAAACCCAATTCTCTTCTTAAGGATGTGAATCTATCTTCAGACAGGGGTTTGGTGAAAATATCAGCCAATTGCTTTTCTGTGGGAATGAAAATAAGTTCGAAGGTTTTATTGGCAACTTCATCTCTCAGAAATGATGACGGATTTCTATGTGTTTAGTCCGAGAGTGTTGGACAGGGTTTTTTGAAAGGTTGATAGCACTTGTGTTGTCACATAGGATAGGTGTGCATCCAATTTGAACATTATAGTCAGCTAACTGACTTTTGATCCACAACACTTGAGCTGCACAACTTCCTGCAGCGACATATTCTGCCTCTGCAGTGGAGAGAGCAACCGAGTGTTGTTTCTTGGATGCCCACGAAACCATGCAACCGCCAAGGAATTGGCAAAATCCACTAGTGCTTTTTCTATCAATTTTACATCCAGCATAGTCAGCATCAGAATATGAAATCAAATCAAAGCTACTGCCTGCTGGGTACCAAAAACCCAAATTGCATGTGCCTGAGAGATATCGGAAGATTCTCTTGACTGCAATTAAATGGCTTTCCTTTGGACTAGATTGATATCTAGCACAAAGGCAAACACTGAATTGAATATCCGGTCTACTTGCAGTAAGATAAAGGAGTGAGCCAATCATACCTCGGAAGTGCTTGCATCTACCGGTTTACCTTTCTCATCATTTTCCAATTTGATGCTTGTGCTCATTGGGGTGGAGGCTGGTTTAGCTTGCTCAAATTGAAATCGTTTGAGAAGCTCTTTGACATACTTTTCTTGATTTATGAAGAATCCGTCTTTATGTTGTTTCACCTGCAAACCAAGAAAGAATTGAAGCTCCCCCATTAGACTCATCTCAAATTCACTGTGCATGTGTTTAGAAAATTCTTCACACAGTGAAGGGTTAGTAGAACCAAATATTATATCGTCCACATAAACTTGAACAACAATTATGTGATTGCGAACCTTCTTAGTGAAGAGTGTTTGGTCTACTTTACCTCTTGAGTAGTTCTTGCTTACCAGAAAATTGCTTAGTCTATCATACCAAGCTCGAGAATTTGATTCAAAAATGACGTTGTGACCTCTATCACATAATTGACTTATGCTAAGCAAATTGTGATTAAGGCCATCAACCAACAGTACATTTTCAATTGAATTGGAGGAACACTTACCAACATTACCTGTGCCAATGATTTGGCCTTTGTTGTTACCTCCAAAAATGACTTGTCCTCCGTCTTTCTCCACTAGGAAACAGAATTTACCTTTGTCGCCCGTCATGTGCCTCGAACAGCCGCTATCCAAGTACCATTTGTTTTGATGTTGGGCTGCTAGGCATTCCTGCATATGTGGATCAGACAAGAGGTTTTGGTACCCAAATTACTTTGGGTCCCAAAATTTCATTCATGCAACAAAGTAGATGTTTAGGAATCCAAACTTGTTTGACTTTTTGTTTCTTTGGATTATTCCAACATTGTTTTTCATCATGACCAATCTTTTTACACACATTGCATGAAGGAATTTTCTTTTCAATTTTCTGTTGCTTGATAGACTGTTTATTCATTGAAACTGTTCTTGTCTGTCGACAGGCACCATTGTATCTGTCGACAGGTGGCTTTTTCTTTTGTTTGTTGGGAACATTTTGTTTGTGTAATATTGGCTTGGTCTGAGACTTTCTTGAATTATGCTTTGTGGGAGCATGCTTGCTTGTGCTTGGGCTAGAATCAATAAAGGAGGTGATCAATGATTCTCCTATTTTCTTTTGTTTGACTGGTTGATATCCTAACCCATGCTTGGTTACATGTATTTTGGTGCCCAAAACTGCATCTAGATTTTGCTTCCCTTTTACAAATTTCATTAGGTCCTCAGATTTTTCTTTCAATTCCTTTTCAGTTTGTTCCAACTTTTTCTTTGTTTCCAATTGTTCTTCTTAAAGGAATTCAATAGAATGGCTTAAACAGTCTTTTTCTTTTGTGTTTCTTGCAATTTTATTTTCAAGCAATCCATTTCTTCATTATGAGTTTTTTCATCAATTTTCATCATTTCTAATTCTTTTGTTAAGAATGCAATTCGTTCATCATTGTTCTTATCATGCACAAGGGAGTTGCATTTCCTTTTTAATGCTCTATTCTCAGATCTATATTCACGAAAATTTTCAAATAAAGTAGTGTATGCTTCCTCCCATTCACTTGCAGTGAAATCATCAAATGAGAAATTTACCTCGCTGGAGTCATTACTCCTGGCCATCAAGCATTTCACTTCTTCATCATCGGATGTTTCTTGTGCATCTTCATCTTCATCTTCATCACTCCAGGTGGCCAACATTGCTTTGGCCTTTTTAGAGGTGATTTGTCTTTCTTCAGCTTCTTCTTGAGTTCCGGGCATTCTCCTCTCATATGCCCCTATTTCTTGCATTCATAACAAACAATGTCAGATTTTTTGTTTGACTCATATTTCTGTGAAAAATTTTTCTTAGGAAAGGGTTTGGAATTACCTGTGTCTCTCCTCTTGAACTTCAAAAATTTCTTGAATTGTCTAGTGAGCATTGCCATTTCACCATCATCACTCTCACTAGATGTTTCTTGCTCATCACTATCTTGTTGAATAGATTTCTTGGAGCTTGTTGATGTTTTATTGGATGCTTTTAGAGCAATTGACTTCCTAGGATTTTCTTCTAATTCTTTTCTCTTGATGTTGATTTCATATGTCATTAGAGAGCCAATTAGTTCATCCAATTTCATTTTGGAAAGGTCTTTGGAATCCTCAATGACAGTGGCCTTAGTATTCCAAGATGAAGTAAGAGAACGAAGGATCTTTCTTACTAAGTCACTTTCAGAGTATTCCTTCTTAAGACCTTTTAGCCCGTTAACTATTAGCATGAATCTTGCAAACATGTCTGATACGGTTTCATCAGTTTTCATCTTGAACATTTCATATTCAGACACTAACATGCTAACTTTAGTTTCCCTTACCTCGGACGTACCTTCGTAAATGAGTTCAAGCTTGTCCCACATCTCTTTTGCTGTTGAGCATGTGGAGACTCTTGAGAACTCCTTTGGATGCACCGCACATTGCATCATGTTTAGTGCGCTCCAGTTGAGAGTTCCTTTAGCTGTTTGGTCTTTCGTCCAGGTGTCTTCATCCTCGGGCAACACGTATGGTCCCTTGCTGACTATCTTCCACAGCTCGTAATTTTGAGCTCTCAAAAATACCTGCATACGGTTTTTCCAATAAGAATAATCAGTGCCATCAAAATAGGGTGGCCTGGTTACTGAATGTCCCTCGGCCATATACCCTTTGCTAGAATCCATAAGATCGAAAATCTCCTGATCGCTAGATCAAATGACGAACAACAGTAAATCGGAGAAACCCGCTCTGATACCAATTGAAGAGTTATGCGGAAGTACACAATACGGTAATCTAGAAGGGGGGGGGTTGAATAGATTACGGAAATTTTAAACTATTGATGGCTTCTTTTCGATGCTACAGCGATCTTAATGAAATTTGATTCAAATTCAATTAAGTGTGAGACCGCTTGAGTTGATTTAAGAGAAAACAGGGAATCAAACGTGCGTATGAACACCGTGCCTACCAATCATCTATCGCAAAACGCGAACAAACCATAGAACACGATGATTTAAGGTGGTTCGGAGTACACAACTCGTGTATCCTACATCCACCGTCCACACACACACGCAGAAACGACTGCTTATGAGCGAGTTCAACACTACAACTCAAACACACACACGTTGTCTGATGAAACACGATCAGAACAACCACAAATACGTGAATCAAGCACAAGGGATGCTCGAAACACAACCACACACACACACGATTGGATGGAAATTATGAAATGGAGAAGAATTGGGAATTAGGGAACAAATCCAGTTGGAATTCTTCTCGTGGATCGTCCAACGCTCTTCAAACTTCGATTGGATGTAGATTGATCGATGTAGAAGGTTGAATTGATGACGATCCGGCTTCAGCTCCGCATAGATAGTGATTCCACGTCGATCTGGGCGGAAAGTTGAAGCAGATCAGCAATTTGGGGCTTTTCCTCTTGGTCCCTTGGAGGCTCTTGGATGGGAGGCTGCTCTCTCTGTGAAATTGGCTCCAAAAGGATGCTTATATAGTGTTAGGTAAAGGTGGGGGTCGTGGAGGAAGGAAACACCCAAGTGGGGCCGGATTTGGAAACCCAAAATCTGAAGTTTCCGTCGGCTGTCGACAGGTGCACTTGCATCTGTCGACAGGCAGACTCAGGCTGAGAACTGGGTTTCAGGAAAATGAGTTTCTGAGTGTATCTGTCGACAGGCAGTTTTCATCTGTCGACAGATGCACTCAGGAATAGAAAACCTGAGCTCTGTCCTGGGTTGTCTGTGTGTATCTGTCGACAGGTACATTGCATCTGTCGACAGATGCACTCAGAGATGCAAACCTGAGATCTGTCTGAGAATGACTGTGTGAATCTGTCGACAGGCAGTTTGCATCTGTCGACAGATGCACCTCTTTGACAGATTTTTGTGCCTTTTGCTCATCTTTTCAATGCCTCTTCAAAGTTCCATCTTTCATGCTTGTACACCTACATGCAAATACATTGTTAGTGATGTACATTGTATGATTTAGCAATGTTTAACTCAATCACTTTCATGGTATTTTTCATGTTAGTTAACACATCAATTTTGCATTAAATCAATGTTCAAGAATGTTAATGTGATCATCAAAAACATGATATATGGAAAACCCAACAAATACAATGCCCAGCACCCCAGCTAGTCTTCTTCTCTTTCCCGGGCAAGAAGGCAGCCCACTTCTCTTACAGGTCAAGAAGCCAACCTCCTGGTACAAACCCCAGTACAGTTCTACTAGACACAAACCCCTAGCTAGGTTCTACACTGTATACAGTCCTACAGCTAGATAGAAGCCTTTCTTAGAAAAGAAAGCTCAAAGTTGAGAGTTGGAACAAATGAAAACCAACTAAAAGAACTCTCAGCGAAAGGATTCTCTCCCCCAGATTACAAAGATGCACACAGAGAGAGTGAAGGAAGGAGAAGGAGCTTGAAGCTTGAGGGTATCAGATGCTTGAACACTTCTTCTTGGGCTCAGGCTTTTTCTCTTTTTTCCTTTGAGTGCATATGGAGTTGAGGTTCCTCACAGGATGTACACTCTTAAAAATTCTTCAGGAAAGCTCTTTCTTCTTCTTCAGCCTTTGCTTCATCTTTTACATGAGCAATTTGAATAAATCCGTTGGAGTTCTAGCCGTTGCTCATCTTCTCTTTCTTCTGATATTTTGTGGTCTACGAGGTCTGCAAGCATAGAAGAAAGTGTTTAGATAAAAGAGTGTTTCTGTCAAAAAGGTTCATACCTCTATGTTTCCTATTGTCACCCAGAAGTAGTAAGTAACCCCCTTTTTGTTGGCAGGAAAGAAGAGATCTAGAAAGATAAGCAAAAAGATCTTCTGTCAGAAAGATAGAAGATTACACAAATCAATAATATATGACTTTTCACTAGATGCCAAAAGACACTTTGAAATATAAAGGAAATCAATGTTTAAATGATCGAATCCATGTTTGAGTGACGAAATCCATGTTTTTACAAGCGAATCCATGTTTGAGTGACCAAATCCATGTTTTTACAAGCGAATTCATGTTTGAGTGACCAAATACATGTTTTTACAAGCGAATCAATGTTTGAGTGACAAAATCAATGTTTTTACAAGCGAATCCATGTTTGAGTGACCAAATCCATTTTTTTACAAGCGAATCCATGTTTGAGTGACCAAATCCATGTTTGTACAAGCGAATCCATGTTTGAGTCACCAAATCCTTGTTTGACTTAATTATCAAATCCTTATGAGTGCAAATCGATGTGAGCAAATCCATGTTTCACTTATCAAATCCTTGTGAGAGCAAATCGATATTTCACTTATCAAATCGATGTGAGAGGCAAATCGATGTTTCACTTATCAAATCGATGTTTGAAGCAAATCAATGTTTCACTTATCAAATCGATGTGAGAGGTAAATCAAAGTTTCACTTATCAAATCGATGTTTGAAGCAAATCGATGTTTCACTTATCAAATCGATGTGAGAGGCAAATCGATGTTTCACTTATCAAATCGATGTGAGAGGCAAATCGATGTTTCACTTACCAAATCGATGTGAGAGGCAAATCTATGTTTTGAAGCAAATCGATGTTGCAGTGAAATCCATGTTTTCAAGCAAATCAATGTGGCACTTTGTAAACTGAAATCGATGTATATTGAATGGACATCGATTTAGCTTTTTAGTGTAAATCACACAACAATAATTCCATAAATTTATATTTTATTAGGAAAAACATAATATTAAATATTTTTAATAATATTTAATTAATCATAAGTTTTGTTATCACCAAAATACTATAAATTTATATTTATTAGGAAAATATGATATTAAATATTTTTAATAATATTTAATTAATCTTAAATTATGTTATCACTAAAATATAAGGGTAAAATATAGGAGTGGTTCAACATGCACAACATCAATCTCCTCAAGGGTAGGTGACTGATCAGCCTTCGGTATTAATACCACGCTGGCAAGAAAAGCGTCACACCCCTTGTTCACCATTCTCTTCGCCTTCATGGCGGAGATCACAAATCTTCCCGCAAAGTTCCTCGGCAATGGATGTGAAAACTCATCCTCACCAGGAATACAGAAAGTAATCTTCTTTCCACAACAATCTACCAAAGCATAGTGCTCCTCTAGCCAATCCAAATCTAGAATTACATCATAGTCCTTCATCTTCAGCAAAAACAAGCACCCATCTAAGCTTCGGTTTTCAATGCACAACTGTAAAGACGGAATACACTTCCTAGTCGATACCGTTCCTGCTAGTGTGTGCACAGACAAAGGAACCTCTAACTCCTTAGCGTCTGCTCCTGACTCTACAGCTAACTGCCTAGCAAACTGCTCGAAAATGAACGAGTGAGTGGCACCCGTATCAAACAAAACTCGAGCATGCACACCCATGAAAAGAACCGTACCTTCCGTGACATTTTCTACCTATTCGGCATCCTCTCGCGCTAAGACAAACACTCGAGCTTGGGCTCGAGGCCTTCCTAGTCTTCCTGTAGCTGGCGCTGCCATTGCTGGGGCTGGTGCTCCACGTTGAACTCCGTGCTGTAGTCTGGGACAATCTCTGATCTAATGCTCGCTACTGCCACACTTTAAGCACTTCCCTGCTAGCTTCCATCACTCGGTACCACCATGTGCTCTTCCGCAGTGAGGGCACATCTTCTAGTCACTGGACCTGACACCGGGGGATCGCGGAGTAACTATCTATTGACTGCTAGCTGCCACTGGATGCTGCAGTGACTGATACGCCGCCTTCTTCCAGTCCTAATGCTGAAACGGTGGCGATGATCTCTTCTGCGAAGCCTTCTTCTCTTCCAGGTTCTGCTCCATCTCGCTCTTCTTCCTGGACGCAACACTGAGAGCCTTGTCCAGTGTACGATGGTCAAACGCCACAAGCCTCGATCTCAGTGATGGCTTAAGGCCCATCACGAGCTTCTTCGCCTTCCTGCGCTCATCAACAACTATGTGCGGTGCATACTTAGATTATTCTGCAAACCTGGCCTCATACTCAAGCACCATCATGGAGCCCTGAGTAAGAGTAAGGAACTCCTGCTCCATCTTGTCCTGAATATGCTCTGGAATGAACTTGGCCCGAAAGAGCCTCACGAACTCATCCCAAGCCACCTCGACAGCACCATCCTCAAACCGGGTGCGTAGTAAAGAGGACCACCACACATCGGCTCTCTCCTGCAATAAACCACCTATAAGCACCAATCTAAACAAAATTCTAAACTTAACACAAGTACATGCATATAATATATTAAGTACTTGTAGCATGTAGGTGGCCAAGCTCACCTTATCCTCCTCAGCACACTTAATAGCCCGGAAGATCTTTTCAATCTCCCTCATCCAACTGCCAGTAATGGCTGAGTCTCCCCCTTAAAAGAGGGCGGAGCCATCCTTTTGAATCGCTCCATGATGGAAGGACCACCATGGCCATGCTCTTGGGGAACTGAAGCTGGAGCCTGAGCCTGCCACAACAAATAATATAAGCAACATAATAGCAATCATATATTTAATAAAAACAAGCTACTTCTTGTTGAACCACTATATGGTTATCTGTGATCTTGGCATTTTGGTGATAACAAAATATATGATGCATTTAGGTGATAACAAAATATATTATCTTGGTATTGCGGAGATAATAAAATATAGGTGTTCATAAATATTTTTGTTTCATCTGTGTTGCATCAATCCCATTTACAGATGATAAGTCTCATTGAATATCATGTTTCATCTGTGTCGCATCAATCTCATAGCAAAATGCTAAGTCTCACATTGATGCAATATGGCGCACTAAAATGATAAAATCGATGTCTAATCTATATACATCGATTACAGTTCAAGTGCCAAATTAATAAGCGCTACAACGATTCATTTTGATCGATTTTAAAAGCACTACAACGATTCGTTTAGGGCCATAACGATTTGATAAGTGAGCGCAACGTCTTGTTCTCGCATCGATTTGCCCCTCATAACGATTCACTAAGGCTCATATCGATTTCGATCTCGTAACGATTGGGACTCACATCGACTTCTTAAGTAGTCATAACGATTCGATAAGTGACTACATTGACTCCTTAAGAATTCATAATGACTTGTTAAGAAATCGATCTCATAACGATTTCATAAGTGATCACATCGATTTCTTCAGGATATCAACGATTTGTTAAGAAATCGATCTCAGAACGATTCTTTTTATAGCCATAACGATTTGGTTCTCACAACGATTCGTTAAGACTCATAACGATTTGATAAGTTACAACGATTTGTCTTTCATAATGATTTGCTTATTTTATCATAACAATTTCCATTCAGATTAACTTAGTTATGAATGATCATCGATTTGTTCATATTCCTGCAACGATTTTCTTATAAATGAACAACGGTTTTATGAGTCCTATTCACATTGACTTCTCTTGTTTGTTAAAGTGTTTTTGGTGCCTAAATGAAAAGTCAAATATCTTCTGACAAAAAACTGCATGCGCAATCTCTCAGTCTTGTCAGAAAAAGATATGACTTATCAGTTTTAGCATGTTAAGAGAAACACAGTAGCATGCACAGTCATCATATAAACACTATTTTGTGCTAACACTCTGCTCCATGCTCACAGATCTCAAAGACCACCAAAAGGTGATCAAGACAAAAGAAGAGCAACGGCTAGAACTCCAACAGGTATCCTCAACGGATTTATTCTAAGCCTATATAAGATGAAGAAAAGATGATGAAGAAAAAGAGATCTTTTCTGAATATCTTTGAAGGAGTGTACAACATGTGAGAAGAACATCAACTCCACATACACTCAAAGGAAAAGAGAGAAGAGCTCGAACCAAAATCTATAGAAGCTTTCAAGCAGAAGTCTTCATCACCTTCAAGCCTTATTCTCTTCTACTCTCCCTGTGCTCATTGTAATCTTGGGGGAGAGTCTGTGACTGTGAGCTAAGTCCTTAGTGTTCATCTTGTATTAGCTCTCAGTCTTGTTCTTTCTTTTCTAAGAAAGACCCTTGTCCAGTTGTAGGACTGTATACAGTGTGTAACCTAGCTAGAGGTTAGTGTCTAGCAGAACCTTGTTGGGATTAGTACCAACAGGACCTAGCTGGGGGTTTAAGTCTAGCAGAACCGCACTGGGGTTTGTTCCAAGAGGTTTAGTTCTGAACCTGTAAAAGAAGTAGGTTTGCTTCTGAGCCTAGAAAAGAAGTGGGCTGCCTTCTTTCCCGGGGAAGAGAAGAAGACCTGGTGGGGTATCCAGGGTGTTGTAGTGTCCTTGAAGGGGACTGTACCTTCGGTTAGTGAAATCCCAAGAGTTTGCTTGGGGACTGGACGTAGGACTTCCATGTGGGAAGGGCCGAACCAGGATAAATCTCATGTGTCCTTTGTGTGATTGTTCTTTTGCTTCCGCACTACCACTCTTTATCACACTAAACTAACAAAACTGTCAAGTGATAATTTTATGTGTTTAAGATTTTTATTTCAGATTTCAGAAAACCTATTCACCCCCCCCCCCTCTAGGTCAGTTTGTTGCTGAACCAAAAGGGCCAACACTTCTATCTAACAATTCTAACCTGAGCCTCCATCTGAGCCCGAAGTGCAGCCTGAGTGTGTGCCTGAGTCTGCATAGCCTGCACTAGGCCTTGCATGAACACGCCATAATCCACAGGCGGTGGTGGAGGAAGAACTGTTGGACCCTGTGGTGCTGGGGCCTGCTGCTCACCCCTGTCCTCACGCCTATGCTTGTCGTCTCGAGCATGAGCACCACGCCTACCATGAGAAGCCATTGCCTGAAAAACAATTAATCTATTTAGAAACTAAGTGATTAGCCCTAACCATTTTCTTAGCTATCTTTCATTCATTATTAGTACCTTCTACATTTGTGGACAATTCTATAAAGACTTAGCATATTATGAAGATGATGGTATATTCATGTACTATCTCAACTTGAGTGACTCTGATACCAATCTCTGTAACGACCCTCTTTATACTAGTACGATTATACCAATCCACGTCGGTACAAAGAATGCCGTCACAGTGGGACATTTACCCAACACTTAACACTAGATTGAGATGAACACAAATATTACAAGGTTACAGCGGAATAAATAAATAATCTCACTTTCATTCCATCATCATCATCAAATATTCACAGTCTAGATAGTAATAAAAGAAATGCAAGTGTCCACATTATTACAACTTCCAAAATAAAGTACATTGTCCAAATAAATTACACACTTTTATTGATTACATACTATGAAGGAAAAATACAACGTAGCAAGTCCACAAGAAAGCTACTCCTCACGCTCGGAGTCGCTCCTAACTAGGTCCTCCTCAGGAGTGGAGACACCTGTCACACCTGTATGCCGAAGCAAGGATGAGTTTAAAAGACCCAACAAGCAATCTAAGAACAACACCCTTACACATATCATATGCACATACTGTCTTTTAGAATAAGGAAAACATATGGTTCATACTTATAACAAGTTACACTAAAACATGATCATCCTACACATGCTTTCTACACATAACATATAACATGTTTTACAATTCAAATGCTATTCATATCATGGTATAAGTCTACCAATTTAGCAAATGGAATTATGTATAAGTTAAATAACAACCTAGCATGATATTTAATCATTTTTCCATGTAAGCATAACAATTATCCACACATTTAGCTTGCTGTTTTACTATGAATGAAACACAATGACACATGGTATTACATTTTCACATGTTAACACTTTCATTTTACACTAACACTTGCTCACACATTGCATTGCACAATTCACTTGTTCACATTCACATTTTACACTTTATTGCCATGACACATAGTCCAAACCACCACTAGAAGGACACACATACACATTCACATACCCATCACCTAGGCAACACAGTGACGGAACTTGGTTAACTGTACAGAACCGAGAGAAGTACACTCCACCCTAACCAGTGGTACTTGTCTACCTCCAGGATTTCATCCTAATGCCCATAGGATATCACACACATTGAACCTTCCCGTAGGTACTTTACTACAGTACGATTCCACAGCCCTCTATGGTGGCAGTGTCACTAACAGAACAATTACACATTAAACAGTTTATTATATTTACTTACATTGTTCACATGCACTAATCACTTCATGCTCATGCACTTAAACACACACACATGATTCGGTTTACTAAATTCAATCTTACTGTTCACATTGAAAAATGATCATAGCAAATCCCTAATCATGCTTCTAATAATTGAATTTCATACAATTAGAATTAACGTAATTAACATGGATATTAGCACAACTTAAACTGGTTATAGTACTTTTTGATGTCTATTGAGTATGAAATGTTTATCATAGGTTGCACACAGAACATATATCACATTCTCAAAATTTCACATTTTTTGAAACAATAAACCAAATTTTACAATTTAAACTAGATTTCAGACATATCCATTAAGAATTTCACTAAACATGGTACATATCAACATGGTTAGTTCTAACAGTCCAAAAATCTAAGATTAATCATCATATCATCATAGAAAATTTATGAAGCCCTAACATGCAATGGATCTAATTAATCAGGAATTATCAATCAACTCATGCTCATTATCCCATTACATAAATTTTAATAAATAAAACAATTTAAAAAAATTTGACACATTATTCTGACATGATCTACTGACTGTTCCTAACTAAACATGATTTTACAGTCTACATATATACCTAGAAATATGGAAAATACATCACAGAGATCAAAACATACATTCTATAAAACCTGGTGAACCTGGCGGCACAAGGGTTGCCGCCAACAGGGGTTAACGGCACAATAGGTTGCCGCTAACTCAAGATCTTGACGACACACATGTGGCCGTCAATCTTCTGTCTGCAGAAACACAGACGGGGCACATAAATACAAGAGAATAGGGGGTTCCAGGACACGAGAAATATTCCATAAAAATCTTGAGATCCACAAGACATGGGTAGGGATGACATTCATAGATCACTTGCCTCAGAAAAATTTCCAAAGAGGATTAAGTTTGTCGAAGATGCTCTCCTCGGCCAAGCCAAGAAGCGCCCAAATCTCCTCCCGAACTGGTTTCTGTGTCGATGCAGGTTGCACACCGGAGTCGGGGAAGCCTCACCAAAGTCCAAAGCCTCTCCCAGTCGATGCAGATCGCCAGGAGACGCACCACAACGTCAGATCCAAGCCTCCAATGTTCAGCATTCAAACAGAAAGTTCTAGGGTTTCTCAAAGAGCCAAAGGAACCTAATCCAGCCGAAAGAGGGTGTTTTATAGAGCTAAGGGGTTGGGTACACATTAGATAGGATTTCCTACCGCTAGAGGTGGGTTTCCATAATCAGAACCGAAGGAAACGCAGTCATTTCCAGAACTGAAACCACAAAATTTTGGGAAATAGACGTCCACATCCCTACCGTTTACTGGGAATCAACATCCATCGATTTGGACGTCGATTCACCCATAAACGTCCATGCATATTGACGTTAACATGCCTCTCGGACGGCACACAGAAGTGTCCAAACGTACATACATTATATATATATATATATACATGCAATGTAATGCATAATTTAAACACCATATGTACAATTAACAAAAGCAACATGTACATAAATAAACACATATATACCTATGTACAACACTATTCAAATACAATATGTACAGAAATAAATACATATATATATACATATACACATAGCTATATACACAAAGCATCTAACCACCATATGACAAAGTCTAAATAAGGAACAAAGTTCGAGGGCTTTACAAAATAACTCATCACACAAGATTGTGAATTGTCATGAGTCATACAATCAAACACGCATTTAGTAGTGTCATGTCAAACACCTAATTTGTTACCTTACAACTGGCCAATAAAGGTGTTTGGGTGCTCCTCCTGGGACCAGACCAGGGCCCCTTGGCACTATATGATATTAGTTCAAGAGAGGTCGAAGACCTCAACAAACACTCTTATGACATTTCAGAATATATTCATGTAAATGACCCAGAATTTTAAAGACCAATTCAGAACTCTGAGGGATAGTAAGATAAATAATTGACATAACATGAATTTTCAGAATAGATCCAATTATGCTTAAATGGATAGAGTGATTGAAGATTGTACAAGGTATTTAACAAGAGGGTTTCATAATTATTTAAGAGTATTCAGGAACAACCTTACCAGGACTAATCATGAGTAATTAAGATATTCAGTGAAAATATATATGAATTAATTAAGAACAACCAAGTTTGTATAGTGGACAGACTGGTGAAGAATTAATTCAAAAACAATCTGGGTTAATTAGTGAGAAAGTCAAGAAGTACTTAAAGACATTAAGAAATAATCAGTTAAAAGCTAAGAATGATTTAGGACCATGCAGAGCTAATATGTGGGTTGAGAATAAGAAATAATTAAGAATGCTTAGGGTTAATCAGTGGATAAAAAATGAAGAATCATTCGAGGAAGATTAAGGTTAATCAGTGGAAAAGAGAGCAAAAATACTTGAGATTAATCAATGATAGTTAGCATAAATGATTAAGACTTAAGTAAGTATAATTATGGTTAAGCAGTAAAGGATTATAGGTTAAAAGATTAATTGGTTCAAGGATTACACATCAGTTAATTCTGATTGGAATATATAATCGGTTGACTGAATTATCTGTTTAAGTCGATCAATGCCACATTCAGTCGACCAAAGATCGAAATTCGGTCGACCAGAAGTTTGAAGTAATCTGTAGATTTGTTTCAGAAACTTGGTGTTCGTAGAATCATTTTGGATTATAAGGTAGAATCATTTAGACCATTATTCTTAAGTGTGTCAAGACTTGGTACATATATTACTTAAGAATTGATTCTAAATTTAGTACATGAATTACTTGAGAATTGACTTTAAATATACATGTGAAACTTAATTTTGAATTCTAATATAAAACCCAATTATAAATTCAAATATAAAACTTTAATTCTGAGCTTACATATGAATCTCAAATCTACATTTCAAAAAAAATATGAATCTGAAATTTGAATTGAAATATAAGGTTCAGTTCTGAAATTGTGAGGCTCAAATCTAATTATAAATAATTTAGTTCTGAATTTAAAGGTGGGGTTGAATTCTAAATTTTAAGTATAAATTTCAATTCTAAATCTTAATTTGAGACTACATTCCAATTTCAAATATGAGATTCAGTTCTAAACTTCAATGTACAACTTAATTCTGAATTTAAATCTAAAGCTCAATTTTGAATTTAGATATGAAGTTTAATTCTGAATTTAGATATGAATCTTAGTTTTTATCAAACATAATTCTTTCTGGACTGAATAATGAAGGTCTATCAGATTTAATTCCTTCAGGATTTTAACAGGGGAAAATGGGTATCTATCAGATTTGGTTTCTTAATTTACTGAATTTAAATGTGTATCTCAATTCTGACTTTTGATATGTAACTTAATTTTTGAATTTAAATATAAAACTTGATTTCTTTCATATTTCTATCCTTTGTAGAATGAAGAGTGGAATAGTCTTTTATCAATAGCTAGGAATTTTTGTGAACATATCTATGGCTTAAGACTTCTTAATCAGTAAAGAAAATAAGATGGGCTTTCCTAAGGTCTAAGAAGCTTTCTGACAGAAAGGGATGTTGATAAGTTTTTAGGAATCTCTTGGAGAATCAAATAAACATTAAAGGTGAGAATGATGTTTCAGGAAATCCATTTCGAGTACATGCTCTATCTTGAACTTAATGTTAAGATTTTAGATTCCAATCTGAAATTAGCGGCCAAGGGACGTTTCTAAGCTGTGGCTCATAAGAAAATACATGGACCTATTAGAAGATTGGCTCAGAAGAACAATGTTCCAACAACATATGAACTATGAAAATTCTATAGATAACAAGTAAAGATTCTATCTAAAATGATCTCATGAAGTAGCACAGGTAGAATACACTGAAGAATAGGATTATCATAACTTGGTTCTGTAATAAGGTCCCTATCATAGCAAAATTATGCTCAAACTCCATGTAACGTGGGGCAGAGCTATAACCTAGCCTTCTTCCTCTTGCTACACCCATGTACGCCAGGAGGATGCAGGGGCTAAGGGGTTTCTTTTATAGCCTCTTCTTTAAATTTCAAGGGTAATTTCTTACTAACTATCTGAGGGATAAGAACCAACTCAAAAGGGTGGTTGTTCCATATGTTGAAAGGTTAAGACAATTAAATTAATGGCTTGACGATTTAAGGATACTGTTTAGGATTTATGTACATAAAGGAGTTTGGTTCCAGATATTTTGAAGGGTCAAAATGATTAAACTATTACCCAAGGATCACTTTGCATTTATTGTTGTTGGGTGAGGTCAAGTCAGATTTTTAACTTATTTGAAAGGCAGATCCCTGTAGCACTCGTCCGTGGATATAGGCCATAGGTTGAATGGCTCGAACCACACAAATTTCTCTTTTAACTATTCTTTACTAATTTTGCATAACTTTTTCATTATAGTATGTCCATCAAATCATTATCTTTCAATGTACACAGATGATAAAGTGGGTCTAAGAACTAGTTGATCCCAGGGTTTTAAATCTAAATTTCGTCAATCAGATTGCTTTTTGGCTAGTTACTACACCATGAATCTTTTGACAATTAGTTCTACCAATTCCATCAAGATGACCCCGATTTTGGTCTTTTTTTTTTTGAAATGTCTGATTTTGGTCAGATTAAGGTCCTCAATTTACGGTCTAATATCTATAATCAAATAGAATGTCTTCACTTAATTATAGACTTAAGTATTATGCTTATTATTTTGTTACCTTTGTTTTTGTAGAAATTCATTGTTGGTTCTCCACATCCGTTCATTGCCGCAATTTTTGGGAAAATGTTAGATAAGAGTTGGATTCAAGAACCAAGGTATATCTACAATAATATTTCTCAATTATGTTTTCCTGTGATGAGTAAAATAAACAAGTATGACATATATTCATTTTCCTTAAATGATGTAGGGTGTGTAAAAGATATGCTGATGGCGCATTGCAATTTTTGGATTTTGCATTTCAAAAAGCCTCTAGCGATGGGAAAATCATGTGTCCTTGTGTGAATTGTAATAATTGCTTTAGGATGAGCAAGAAAGATGTTTTTGAGCATATAATTTGCCATGGTTTCAATGCAAACTACATTCACTGGATGTTTCATGGAGAAGATTCTCATTATTCTTCAGAAAATGATACACTCAATGACTTTGATAATCCAAATTCTGATTTTGGAATACATTAAATGTTGAATGACACTTTTGGCTTTTTGAATCAAAGTTCATCTACAGCTGGACCATCAGATTCTCCACAGAGAATGAATGTTGAAGTTGAACTTTTTTTAAAATTGATCAAAGATGCCAAACAAGAATTATACACAGGTTGTAGAAGATTCACCAAGTTGTCCTTTCTTGTTAGGTTTTATCAAATCAAATGTCTCAATGGATGGAGTGATACTTCATTTGCTATGATATTAGAATTGTTGAAAGAAGTGTTACCTGAGGGAGAAACATTGCCGAAATCTTTATATGAGGTCAAGAAAATAATTAAGGACTAAGGACTTGATTACAAGAATATTCATGCTTGCCCTAATGATTGCCAACTATACTGGAAGACAAAAGCTAATGATGAATCATGTAGCACTTGTGGTGCTTCAAGATGGATACAAGTTGAATCAGATGGTCAAAATGCAAAGGCAGATCCCTCTAAAAAACAATCAAAGATTGCAGCTAAAGTATTACGCCATTTTCCTTTAATACCAAGGCTTCAAAGGCTATTCATGTCATCAAAGAGCTCTCCTTTTATGGGATGGCATGATGAAGAGCGTACTAAAGATGGTATTATGAGACATTCTACTGATTCACCTGCTTGGAAGACCTTTGACTATCAACATCCTGATTTTTCTTCAGATAGTAGGAATGTGAGACTTGGTCTATCAGCCGATGGTTTTAATCCCTTTAGGACAATGAGCATTTCTCATAGTACATGGCCAGTTCTTCTAATACATTATAATCTACCACCATGGATGTGTATAAAACAACCATATTTCATTATGTCTTTGCTTATTCCTGGCCCTTCTGCTCCTGGCAATAGCATTGATGTATATCTTCAGCCTTTGATAGAGGAGTTGAAGGAGTTATGGGAAGTAGGCATTGAAACATACGATGCATCAATAAAGGAGATGTTCAAAATGCGTGCTGCATTATTATGGACAATTAGTGATTTTCCTACATATGCAAACTTATCTGGGTGGAGTACCAAAGGAAAATATGCATGCCCTCATTGCAATAAGGATACTTGGTATGAATACTTGACTTATGGTCGGAAGTTCTGTTATATGGGCCATCGCAGATTTTTAGATCACACTCATCGATTTAGATCTGAATATAGATCATTTGATCGTAAGCAGGAGTATAGAAGTGCACCTAAACTATTATCTGGATCTAAATGTTTGGCACAATTGCAAGGATTCACCTTTACATTTGGAAAGGCTTGTCAACAAAAAAAAAACAAAGAAAAGGAAGCATTGTGATGATGTGGAACCATTTATAATTGGAAAAAATGAAGCATCTTCTTTGAATTGCCATATTGGGAGCATAATTTATTACGCCACAATCTTGATGTGATGCATATTGAAAAGAATATTTGTGAAAGTTTGTTCAATACTATATTCAATAATAAATATAGCTCAAAAGACAATACCAATGCTCATCTTGATTTGCAGAATATGACCATAAAGCATGCTCTTCATTTTGTATCAGATGGCCATAGAACAATAAAGCCAACTGCATGTTTCACATTGAAAGATCAAGAGAAAAAGGTTTTTTGTAGATTCTTGA
This sequence comes from Colocasia esculenta, assembly GCA_014218235.1. Taxonomy (NCBI): domain Eukaryota; kingdom Viridiplantae; phylum Streptophyta; class Magnoliopsida; order Alismatales; family Araceae; genus Colocasia; species Colocasia esculenta. The sequence goes on along the minus strand of CM024759.1, from coordinate 54,700,265 downwards.
GAAGTATAAAATTCTCAGATGGTTATGCAACGAATATTTCCACATGTGTAAGTGTAAACCAATCCAAGATATCTAGATTCAAAAATCATGATTTTCATGTTGTCATGCAACACATTCTTCCATTGATATGTACAAGGACTTTACCAAAAATTTTGAGTTCAATCTTACTTGAACTAAGTATGTACTTTCGAGAGCTATGTTTAAAAAATCTTAATGTACTTGATCTTCAAAGGATGGAAAGAGGAATTGCTCTTACACTTTGTCATTTGGAAAGGGTTTTTCCCCCATATTTTTTTGACATTATGGTGCACTTGTCCATACATCTAGCAAGAGAGGCAAGTATTGGTGGACCAGTTCATTATCGATGGATGTACCCTATTGAGAGGTTAGTTGAATAATTTTTTTTTAAACATATGCATTCTATGCCCTCATGGGTACTAATATAATTTTTTTATGTCATTCTTTCTAGGTATCTCTCCAAATTAAAGTCATATGTGCGTACTAGAAGTCATACTAAAGGTTCAATTGCGGAAGGTTATATTGTGGAAGAGTGTTTACATTTTTTTTCAAGATATCATAGTAGTAGGGAGACAAGGTTTAATAGATCAATCATTAATGATGATAGCAAACATGAGACAAATGCTCTTCAAGGTTCGTCTTTCTTTAAACAAGAAGGACGTCCATTAGGGAAGTTTGAAGGTATTGTTTTGGATAAAATGGATCTAAGCCAAGCACATAGATATGTGCTATTAGATTCTGAAGAAATTGCAACATTCCTTATGTAAGTGTTTATTCTTCCATTTCTTTGTAGATCCTATAGTTGTTCACGCTATACTTAGAGCTTTTGTTATGTAGGGAACATAAAAACATCATACAAAGTCATCAACGACGTATACGACCAACCGATTTAGAGCGCATTCACAATGAAAGGTTCCCTACATGGTTTAAGGATCATGTATGTGACAATTGATGTAGTAATTTAAAACACATATCTTAAACTATGCTACTATGGGTGTATTGATTCTGATTTTTTTTTGTTGCAATAGGTTCAAAGGTTACGAACTTTCAATAGTCAGAATGTAAGTGAGTTTATTGCATGTTTGGATCGAGGTCCAAGTGAGATCGCTAGAAGATGTGATGGATACATAATAAATGCTTTTAGATTCTGTACAAAAAGCCATGAGATGCAGAAGAAAACTCAAGATTGTGGAGTTGTTCTAATAGAAAAGACTTCAAGCTTTTCAAGTGCCTCAGATAGAAATCCTATTGTAGGAGATATAGAATATTATGGTGTGCTGAAAAATATAATAGAACTTGACTACAATCAAGTTGGAAAGGTTGTGCTATTCAAGTGTGATTAGGTTGATGTTTTAAATGCATGAAGGTGAATGAAGAAGGATGAATTTGGCCACACTCTTCTGAATTTAACGAGGCTTTGTCATGAGGGTCAACAATTGTCACACTCTTCTATATAGAAGATCCACTTGATAAGGATTAGCATTTTGTAAGGGGAATAGATCCCCGTGATTTCATTGACATGGAAACCACATCAACAGAGGATGCCATCAACATCAACATGCAAGATGGTGCCGGATTTGATGTACAAGAAGGAAATGGAGACCTGATTTCTGAAGCTAATGAAATAGTTGATTTTGATGACCTGAGTTTGGTTAGGACAGATGTAGATGGGGAAATAGTTGACACATTATTGCCAAATGTAATGCAAGTAGTAGGTGATAACGTAGAAGATGTGACTGATGAAGAGAATGATTGATAAATACTATAATCTTTTATATGATGTTTTTCACTAGCATTTATATGGCATAAATAACATATTCTTTGTTATCAATATTGGCATTCATGTTTCTATTCTTATTTATATTGACATGAATAACATCTTTGTTAGCAAACTTAGCATTACTTCCCTAATGTTTGACATGTTTGATAGACTAAGATAATATGAAGCGCAACAAGCAAACATTCTCAAATTCAACAAGGATAACAAGGTCTAAGGCTTCTTGCTTGGATCCAATAGAAACCTTTCCCATTGACCTCTCACAAGATGATATCAATCTTCAACAAGTTCGAGAAGATCCATTTACTCGAAGAAGATATGTTATTGAGTCGAGCTCTCGTCATATTGAAGAGGATATATCCACCACAGAAAAAGAAAATGGTATAAATTATGACTCCAATTTCATCAGATTTCAATATTGCTTGATATTATTATTGACGTGTTGAAATATATTTCTTCTCATATCTTTTTAGGTGCTACAAATGATCGTAGTACACGTGGCCCAACACATTGCAAGGATATTTGGACATTGAATGAACAGGAAAAGATACCTATCAAGACTAATGAGTATGGGCAACCGATAAATGAACACACCTTTATGTTGTCAAACTTCTTAGGCACAGTTATACGGAGACATGGTTTATTAAATGGCACTGATTGGAGACTTGTGGATGAAACAATTAAAGATGATATGTGGGCAGATGTTAAGGTAAGAAAAGCCTAACTAGTATTTCTAATTTTCATATATTTTTCAATTCTCATATAAGCAAACATTGTTATGCAGAGCCGCTTTGAGTTTGATGGTGATTGTAAAGATTGGGTTTTAAGGTCAATCGCAAAGAAAAGAAGAGCTTGGAAGACAAGAATTAAGGCAAACTATTTTAATCCCTTTGAGAGTGATGAGGAGAGACTAAGAGCTTGCAAAGATAATAGGATTGATTCAGATAAACTTAAGGAAGCTCTTCAGTTTTGGAATTCAGAGAAGGGACAGGTATTTGCTATTCTCTTCTTAAAAATAATAAGAGTTATGAGAGATACTAAAAGTTCATTAAATATTCCTCAAGAGTTATTGCTAATTATATAAACTATTTCAAGCCAGGCCATTGGCATAAAAAATAAGACAAGTCGTGCACAACAAAATATTACACACACTTCAGGCACCAAGAGTTTTGCTAGGGTACGAGAGCTAGAGGTATACTTTCTATACTTATGAAAATATGGAGAAAAATGTTACCCATATGCATAAGGTTTTAAACAACTTATTTTACTATTGGTTTTTGTTCTTAGAGAAAGAAGATGCCAAATGGTGAAGATCCTTCTAGAGCTCATATCTTCATGGTAACACATACACGTAAGAATGGGAACCCTGTGGATGAGGAATCTGCTAGAGTAATTGTAAGTAGCTTTTTTTAAAAATATTTCCTTTAGTTAGATCTATTTAATTTTGTCTTACAATTGACTTTAAGTACTGATTTTTTTCTTCAATCTTATAAGTCTCTTATCCAATAATTATACTCTGAACAACTTGAGGGGTCTCAAATGATGGAGAAAGTCTCAAGGAAAGATATATTTTCTCAAGTCATGGAAGATGATGGGCATAGTTGGGTTAGGACAGTTGGAATGGGCCCTACACCATCAACAGTATTTGGTGATAAAACCAACCATGCTTTAATTAGAGGGAGAGAGTTCCTACTAATGATGAGGAAGTACAAAAAGTGCGGGAAGAGATGAAAGTGTTGCAAAGTGCAGTACAAACCCTTGGACATTGTTTGATGAGAGTACTACAGAATGATGGTGGAAGTATAAATAATATCAATGTCAATGATATGTTAGGTGCTTTGAATTTACCAATGACAAATGCACAGGTATTTTGAAAAATTATTGCTCAATGGAATGGATTAACAAGAATATATCTCACATCTCTTATGTTCATTTAATAGGATTCAAATTCCACCGACAATATTCTTGACATAGGGTCACCACATGAGCATTCATTTTCACGAGCAAGCAATATAGATCAAAATCACGAGGTAATTCATATGTCTGTAGATGATTGGTTACTTATATCATAGTTAACAAATGTTTATTAACATGATATTTTTAATGTCAATTTAGAGGCCCTCTTTAGTAATAAGTAGAGGGACTGGTCCTCAAGCATCTAATGAGAAGGAGAGTTAGTAATAGCTTAGATCATTACTTTTGTGCATTTGTAACTTTAAAGTGTTAATGCTTGGAACATATTCATTTCATTTCAGCTAACTTCATTTTTTTTTGGGTCAAGATTGTTGAAGAGGTCTTTTTAAAGAGTTGGATTGAAGTTGATCTTGTTATAGCTTCAAGGATCATTGTTAGTAGAGACTCAAAAAAGAAAGTGGGAGGAGTGGAACTAGGAGATTTTTTTGTGAGGTATCTATTGAAATACCTATACAACCATTATCACCACTTATTCGACCTTATAGTGATCTCAGAACTATTGGAGATGCCATAGGCAAAATAATAGCTTAGCTAAAAATGCATGTAAGAGTTTCATCTCTTTATATTTTTACTTTCACCAATGAGATTAAACTCTTGTAAATTTACTTATTTCTTTGAACTTGCCAATTTCTTTGTAGGTTGAAAAGAAAGGGGCTTGAAGATGATATTTTGAAGGGACATAATATGATTCATTCTTTTCTTTAAGTCCCTATTTTATTTTCTTTATGTACATAATAGATAGGTGAGAGACATGAGATGTTTTTGAAGTACATGGATATAGCACTGGCTTAAACCTTGATTGTCATATGAAAACTTGAGAACCAAAATTTTTATTACTAGTTGTATGTAAAGATGGATCTATGACAGTCAGCATTATCTAGCCTTTTTTTTCCTTCTACTATACATGTTCTTCCATGTCATACATGGTCAGATTTACAATCCATAATAGGGAAAGTGTTTTGCTCCCCCCACCCCCACTTGTAAAGTACATACTTAGCAAGAGCCTCCAAGCACAAGCTAACAATGGGACTCACTATAATGGTAAGCCAAATAGATATTTTAGTCTTTTATCAATGTTTCAAATAGCATATCTTTGATATATTCTTCTCCTCTTGTTTCGATAGTGTGTGCAAAGAGGGCGTTTTAAGTGGGTGAAACTTTGAGTAGTGCCAATTCTTCGTAAATGAATAAGAGCTCGAACATATTCAGGTGCAGAAAAGGTTGTATGAGAAACTTAAGGTAAGGTCTTATTATGAGGAATATTATTACTTCTGATTATTTTCAAAAATGTTTCGGGAATGGAAACAGTCCAAGGAAAATAAACTATTTTATCATGCTTGTTGTAAAGAATAAATAATAAAAAAGACAGTAAGTTGATTGCTTTCTGAGACGATTCTTTGAATATCTATCATATCTTAGATTATTAGATCATAGAAAAAGTGAGGGGGAAATAGTCAGAAAGGTTGTTCTGCACCCAGGTCCTTATTAGTGGATTTTCATTCAAAAAATTCATCCTGCATTTTTGTTCTCATGACTATCCAGAGCAATCATGTACAGGTTGTCAAGACCAATCTTAGATCATCCTGATTAAAAGGATTATCTTGTTTTTATGTAAAGGATTTCACATGATATTGAATACTTGGTTATTCAAACCTTTCTTTTAACTTTGACTTGTAGTACTGAGACCAAGTCCTTTCAACTCTCTCTTTATTTTAATGTTGTTGGGCATCCATCATTAATTTTCAAGCAAAGATCTTTTTATAACTGATGCTGCACATACCCTTGACAAGGCAAAAATGATGTTGTTTGATGAGAAAAGCATCAATTTCTATTGAAAGGAACTTTGTTGTATAGCTGGTCTTTTTTACATCCAGTGTTCTAGTGGTGAAACTTATAGTGAAATGCTTAAGCATCACATGCATGACAGTGAGGTTTGTTGACAACATTTACCTATTCAAGATTTTCACTCATGAAGACAAAATTTCTACTTTTTAAATTTAATTTTGTCAACTATTTTCCATGCTCTATAGGTGATCAATATGGTGGCTCATTCTTCTGAGATTGAGAACATTGTTGTCAATCGAGAGTTTTTCTTTTGGATTATTGTTGTACCACTACCATTGCTAGGTGATAAGATCCTTCCACTGCATGAATTTCTACACGAGATTTAGATGTTTGTTTTAGTTTTGTACAATGCCCATCCAGTCCCCTAAAAATGAGACAACTCTCTAAAGAAACAGTAGGTATTCGAAGGAAAATAAAGTATTTCATCATGCTTGTTGTAAAGAATAAATAATCAAAAAGATAGTAAGTTGATTACTTTTTGAAATGATTCTTTTAATATCTATCATATCTTGGATTATTAGATCATAGAAAAAGTGAGGGGGAAATAGTCAGAAAGGTTGTTCTACACCCAGGTCCTTATTTGTGGATTTTCATTCAAAAAATTCATCTTGTATTTTTGTTCTCATGATTGTCCAAAGCAATCATGTATAGGTTGTCCAGACCAATCTTAGATCATCCTGATTAAGAGGATTATCTTGTTTTTATGTAAAGGATTTCATATGATATTGAATACTTGGTCATGCAAACCTTTTTTTTAACTTTGGCTTGCAGTACTGAGACCAAGTCCTTTCAACTCTCTCTTTCTTTTAAAGTTGTTGGGGATCCATCATTAATTTTCAAGCAAAGATCTTTTCATAATTGATGCTGCACATGCCCTTGACAAAGCAAAAATGATGTTGTTTGATGAGAAAAACATCAATTTCTATTGAAAGGAACTTGGTTGTATAGCTGGTCATTTTTACATTCAGTGTTCTAGTGGTGAAACTTACAGTGAAATGCTTAAGCATCACATGCATGACAGTGAGGCTGCATGACAGTGATGTTTGTTGACAACAAACCTCACTATTTGTCATCATCATATGTTGGGTTAGTTTGAAATTGAAAGATAGTAGCAGTTTTACTCTCAGGTAAGCAAATAGATATGCAAAAAGGCAAAAGCATGTGAAATGTAAGTCTTCTAGTTTAATACTATACATCTGTTTTCTTGGAAGTTATGAATTCTCCCATTTCCCCTCTCCAAGCTCTAAATTGGTTTGATACCTATACAAGAAAAGATAGTTGAATGGGTATACAGGACAATTTATACCAGAAAAATTCATGAACGTTTTGAGCTAATATTTTTGTATGTATGTCAACACTGACTTGAGCAAATTCCAAGTTCTTGATGCATTGGGAGAGCCTATTCCATGTGCTTCTTATGATTCGTGGATGGTTTACATACCTGAAGGTGAATTTTCATCAAGAATAGGACCCACAGAATTTTTCAAGGTACGTTTGAACTTTAACCACTAATCATTTAAGTTGTGTTGTCATTCATAATGGAATGCTTGGCCTGTTCTGTAGAGTGAGGATTCTCATGGAACGACAGCATAAACATGAGAAACCATAAAGTGAAGAATAAGATGATCAGTTTCAAAAGTGATTATTCCAATGCCTCGTAGATGATGCACTTAAAAACCTTGATTTTTTCTGAATCCAACATGGTCATCTTTCCTGGAATTAAAATACCTCCTTTAGTAAATGCATAGATTGTTATGCCATATGAGATGCAATAGAGGAACATAGACGAGGAGTTCAGAGGAGTCAAACATGAGGATGACCCTAATGCATGTTGTGAATGAAAAATTTATGAGCATTAAGCTTATGAGGATATCTGAAGACACCATTTGCAAGACTTAGGCATTGTAATAATTAAAATTTTGGACACACAATATATTGTACAACTATATGACATGGCTCTACATTTATATTTCAAAGATTCGAATCTGGTGTTGTGCCACTTAAGAACCTGGTCACAATCCAGCATTTTCTCAAGACCTAATTGTTGATAAAATTGAAATGTCCCTTCTGCAGCAGTCTAGTTGAGTTTCTAAAATATATTTTATACTCAACATTATTTCACAAATACATAAACATTCTCATTGGTATAGTGGATTCCCTATGGAGCTGCATATGGTCCAGCTAGGGTAGCAAATGGGATGGAGCAGATTGTGTTTTCACTTCATCCATATATGGCCTATTGGAATAAGGGACCAAGTTGTCTTTGGATCAGATCGAACAAGGCTAGAGAAAAACTTTTTTTAGTTGAGGGAAGGCATAGTCCATAAACAAACCATGGAACCCACCTTAGTGCAGATTGGAGATAGTGATAGTGTGGATTAGACCATGGGCTTTGGGTATGTTAAAACCTAACTATAATGTTATAGGCCTTTCTCAAATCAAACTGTCTAGGCGTACTTTTAATAAAACCCAAATACATGGTGTTACCATAATAAAAAATGTCTATATTATACAGAATTACTTTAAAGATTTCAGAAGTATACCCATACTCATCAACACAAAAACTTGTCAACCAATATTTTCGTAAGTCAAGATTCTAACTGCTACTCGTACATGCACATACAGAGACTATATCACGGCAATGTCTATTCACATCACACAACATTAAATACTAAAATATATATTTAAGATTTGTCCCACAAATGTGGGGCAGATTGTAGATCCTTTGGTATCAATGGATTTAGAAGCATGGAATCAAATCCCTAATATTTGGTTGCAAATTAGAGTGGATTTGATCTGTTCACTTTGAGACCATCCATAATGTGATTCACAGAAATTTTGGAGGAGAGATTTTCTCCAATTACTACGCTATCCATAAAACTTACAGGTACAAATTAATCCAATCGTATTGCAGCCCTAGGCCCAACTATCCCCAATCTGATAAAGTCTGTTGAGAGTCAAACTCATTGTTCCTTTCATTCATGAATCAATGTCTATGATGGATATTTTCCACGAAATAGAATAAAATTTGAACATGTATGTCAAAACTTGTGTTAGTTTTTCAACACTTACATAATTGTTATAGTATTTCTTGATTTTGGCTAAGCATGTTGTATGCCTCTTCTACAAGCATAATTAGATTTTTTTTATTTTCACTTTTCTTTCTTGGATTTGTTCATGACTTTGAAAAGTATGCAAGTTTGGATGTTGTACATGAATGGAGAAAGCTTCTTGTGAGTATGAACTGCCTCTCCATGTGGTTGGTCAAACATATGTCGAACTGTCTCCATAGAGTTTTAGATTTTTCCAACTCATCACCTCAGTAATTGATGCTTGCTTTTGGAAGAACATGAACAATGGGATTTTCAAATAAATATTTATCTTTTCCATCCTCAGCACACATACAAAATTCTGAGTCACTTCAAAGGTAGCAGTTTATATTCTTTCCCCTTTCCTCACAGGCAACAATAAATCTTTCAATGTTTACCTAATATCTATCCAACAGGATGGCTATGTATTCCTAAAAACTGGCTAATTGAGTTGCTCTTTGATTTCATCTAGCAATTGTCCTTGGTATTCTATCTGACATTTGTTTCATTTAACAACCTAAGCTTGTTGCTGTATCAAATAAAATAGCTTTTGCAAATCCCAAGGCTCGTATCTACCCATGTTTATCTCAGGGAAAAGCATGGAATGAGGTTATCACAGCTTCATTACATATTTCTACTTGGTTATGTAGTGAAATTTCATTTACTCACTTCATTGTCCAAAAAAAAAAAAGAGTTTCTTGCTGGCCACATGTTGTTGCCATGAATCTTTGGTTATCCTTGCCGGGGTATACCCTGTGCTATTGCTGTGACCATTTTCAATTAATGTTATTATCAACCATGATCTTTTGTTTCTTGATTATAAGGTGATATTAACCATGATCTTTTGTTGTACAGTTATTATCTGGGTAGCACAGAGGTTGATAGGAATGCAGTTAAGACAGAACATATTTGGGATACTTCTTGTGTTACAGCCCACCAGTTGTTTCATCACATTTAGGTCTAGATGTCTCAATTAAAGCATATTTAGTGATCAATGTTATCTTTTAAATATGATGCAAGAAATAACATATAAAACTGATGTGCCATTGCAAGCGACTGTTGATGCATGGTGTTCTAGATAAAAGGAGTTGAAGAAGTAGCTGTAGGAGGCAATGAGAAAAAAGATAAAAAGATCAAATGAGTGACTTCATCATACAATATCTTTTTTTTTTCCAAACCAATGGGTTAGTGACCAGGAGAGTGCACCTCATCCCAGAGGGACGAGATGTTCTCACTCGACCAGGCGATCAACCATTAGGAACAATTTTATTACTGAGAAAAAATAATAGAAGGAATGACACCCGACGCAAGGATTAAGCAACCTCCATGGATAACAAAGTACACCTGATCACCCAAAATGAAAGGAAAGGCAAAGCTCAAACAAAATCACATCCTAAAGCTGGGTAATCCAACTTTATCCATAGACAAAGCCCCCCTCGTTTGAATAGGCAGATCAGAAGTAGAAAGAAATACCGAGTTCCTCTCATGCGCACAGGCATGTGAAGCCAAGGAATCCGCCACCTGGTTGCCCTCCTAGAATATATGAACGATCTGAGGCTTTAGAATTTGCAGCATGTTGCATATCCCACGCCACCAAGGAAAGACAACCTAGTGAGGAACCCGTCCCATAGTAATCGCCCTGACCAAAGTAGCCGAATCCGAGAACACAATGGAGACATTGAGCTGCCAATCTAGAGCCAACCTAAGCCCATCATGAAGGGCTCTGGTCTCAGCCGAAAGACTACTCCCAGTGCCATAGAAGAATGCAAAATGGAACACAAAGTTGCCCTTGATATCCTTGAAGCAACCTCCACCACAACAAATACCCGGATTGCCTTTACAAGCTCCATCAACATTAATATTATAATTGCTGCAAGGAGGATTCCATCTGACAATTATTGGCGGCTTGACCATGATTACTGCAGTAATAATGAAGGCTTTTAGAGTGAGAGACTGACTGAAAGAAACAGAGCAATTAAACTTAAGAGAACCCATGACTTTACTAGCTGTCCGCAAAATCGTATTCTTAATTCTGTCCAACGACGAAACAGTCCCTTCCATACAAGCAGCACATCTGAATTTCCAAACCTCCCAAAGCATAACAATGGGAAGAAGCAATCCAGTGAACTGTGTCGCAGAATTAATATGAGAATTAGTAACGACACTCCAGCACCGAACAGTAACTTGATCAGAGAGATGAATCTTATTACTAAGAAGTGGAGCAATCCAACACACAAGTCAGTAGCGATCTCACTTGAGATGAAAAGATGATCCAAATATTCTTTTTTAGGAACCTTGCAACAGATACACTTGGACACCAAAGGAATCCCGCAATCCATAACTCTATAATCAATGGACACTGCTATATGGAGAAGCTTCCAAACAAACATGGCAGCACTGGGAGGAATGGCATGATGCCAAACTTTCAAACAACTGCTTCTGCAAACACCCGAATTAGGAATAAGGTGATAAGCAGATTTAACAGAGAAGTTACCATTGGCATTAGTAGACCAAATAAAGGAATCTGGGCAATCAGAAAGAGAAGCCTGAACATGCTGGCGAGGCACACCCAACCAGTTCCAGACTATATGATTGTCATCTTGCTCCATGGTTTGAACTGAAACATTAGGCCAGATATGGTCAATTGGAAGTCTGTTTTTAAACTCCTGCATCAAGGATTTATCACCAATCCAAACATCCTTCAAAAAGTCAACAGAGGACCCATCCCCCCCCCATCCACCTGGAATTAGCGAGAACCAATTATTTCGCATGGAAGAAGACGTTTTTGGAAACCCCAGAGGGAAAAGGGGTGAAAATTTCAGATAAATGCTGCTGCTTTAGAAACTATTGAGTTGCATAACGAGACCAAAGCGAGTTACCATGAAGGATATTCCAAATTTGTTTCGCCTCCAAAGCTACCTGCATAGTTTCCAAATTTCTAAAGTTCAAACCACCTTCCACAAAAGGATTCTAGATTTTATCCCAAGCAACCCAGTGCCGTCTTACCATCAGCACCCTGCCAAAAGAAATTAGCACAAAGTCTGTCTATCTGGTTACAAATCCTTTTAGGGATATAAGTTGACATAGCCAAGTATAAAGGAAGACTTAAAAGAACAGATTGGATAAGGACTGCACGCCCAGCCTGCGACAGCATTTTGGATCACCACCCAGCAAGTTTATTTGCAACACAATCAACCAAAAACTATCTCATTCTAGCTCAAGTTTTGTGGAAGAAGATAAAAAGTAGCATGACTCCTGTTGGTGTTTCCGCAGTAGATGCATATATTCTAACTTTGACCCATCTGTAGAAGAGCTTGAGGTCATGCACACTGCATCAATAAGAGGAAGGAGTAAAGAGGATTATTCTTAGGCCAAAATGTATCCACCAATAGAGGATCCATCTAGTCTGATGGGGACTATGCTACACTACTATCTAGTAGGTCTTTGAGCAAATTTTTGTATATGACTTGTATATATGCACATCATTATCTAGTAGGTCAAGTGAATGTATGGACATATTTAGATAAATAATGTTTGATATGTACTGTTTAATTTTTATGCCATGTTCCAAGCTGAAATGTCAAAATGTTTGGCAACTATGGATGTATTCTTTAAAACCAGTTTTGGCCGGTTATCAAATGAAATATACATTTACTCTTTATCTGAAGTTTAGGGTCATTTGTTATCACTAAAGAATGAGTAAAAATTCCCCAAGGCCTATATATAAAGGCACCTCAACCAAATAAATGCCATTATTGAGAACAATTAGCATTTATATTAAGAAGAAGTGCCTCTTATGTTTCTTATTTGAGGCATTTATAGACCATTAAATGCATCTATAGTTAAAATTATAGGGGCATTTTACTAACGAAGTGCCTCTATTAATAACAATAAGTGGCATTTAAAAATGCCCCTATAAGAGCTTTTGGGGGCATTTAGAAGGAAGTGCCCCAAAAATCTTTTGGGACACAACTTCTTGAAGCAGTTTGAGAAGTGCCCCAAAATATATTAGAAATGCCCCAAAAACATATTGAGGCATTTACTATTATATATTGAGGCATTTACTAAATGCCTCTAAAGGTCAATTTTCTTGTAGTGACAGTCGATGTTCAAGAGAAGTCGTTGTGAGTGTAATCGTTGTTGGAATAAAATCGATGTTGAAATATAATCATAATTTATGTGGAGATGTAATCCATGTTGACATGAAGTTGATGTGAACATAATCCATGTATAAATGTAATTGATGTGAAACGTAATCGATGTTTGGAGTGAAATCGATATTCTGTATGAAGTCATTGTTTAACTGAAGTCGATGTTCAAGTGAAATTGTTGTTGTACTGAAATCAATGTTTGATTGAAGTCGATGTTTAACTGAAGTCGATGTTCCTTATGAAATCGATGTTCAAGTAAAGTTGATGTTCTACATGAAATCAATGTTAAACCGAAATCGATGTTTGAGTGAAATCGTTGTTCTAAATGACGTCGATGTAGAAATGAAGTCGATGTTCTAATATGAAGTTGATGTAGAACCAAAGTCGATGTTATAATATGAAGTCGATGTAGAACCGAAATCGATGTTCTAATATGAAGTCGATGTAGAACCGAAGTCGATGTTCTAATATGAAGTTGATGTAGAACCGAAATCGATGTTCTAATATGAAATTGATACTTAAGTGAAATCGATTTTCTTTCTGAAATCGATGTTTTAATAAGGTAATCGTTGTTTAAGTGAAATCGATGTAGTAGTAAAACAGTAATCGTTGTGAACTTTTAATAGAAGTCGATGTATACTTAGACAATTATATGCAAATGACTTTAATTAACAAGAAGTGTAGACAACTTACTGAGATTATTTTCTTTGATACCTGTTAACACACTTTAGAAAACTATGTTAGTTAACAATTTTCAAGGTTTTGTTAATCACCAAAAATACATATAATAAATAGAAAATTATATGGAGATGGACTGATCATCAATCTCCCCCTATTTGGTGATGACAAAACATTAAAAACTATATATATGACAAAGATGAAATAAATTTGCTGGAAATTTCTAAAGTATGTATTTCAGAATGTTTTCTCTCCCTTTTTGTCATTAAGCAAAAAGGAATAGGTAAGCAAAAGATAAAATGGGATGAAAGAGAAAAAGATAAATGGGAGACAAAGATGCAAATCTTATTAACTAGTGATGGTCAGAAATATAGAAGGCATGAGACAGAAGTGAAGCATGGCGAGTAATAAGCTGTCAAGCTTGGACTTCCTGCTCTTCAAAAAAGTTTTGAAAGACACCCCAACTAATTTTATAGGAAGGCCCCCATCTCTGGACTGAGTCTCTTGATGTGAAGCTATCGCTGATCGTCAATAAACTGGGTGTACTCAGTACCACTAAGAGACGACTTGTAGAATCGAGCAGTTTCAAAACTAGCATGCTGAAGGAACTTATCTATGGAGATAGGAGGGTGAAGAGAGGAGAAAGATAAAGAGGGAGGAGGTTGAGTAGATGATCCAACAGAGGAGCGAATAGAAGAGGATGGACCAAAGGAAGAGACTAGAGGTGCCTCAGAAGAGGGAGAAGGAAAAGAAGATGAAGGAGTAGGGGAAGATGAGGGTTCAGCATGGAAAGCGGTAGGAGAAGAGACATGTTTAGGCAGAGACTTCTTTGAAGGTTCAGGAGCAGGTGAGGCGGTGAAAGAGGCAATTGGAGAGGAAGGAGCTGGAGTCTGAAGAACTAGAGGATCAGAGGGCCCCGGGGGCACATCAGCTTCCTCTACATTCTCTTGAGTCCTGGATGGCCCAACCACTGTTTCCACTTGCTCATAAGGCCCTGGTGGCCCAGCTATATTTGCTTCTGGCTCAGATGGCCGTGATGGCCCAGCTATATCTGCTTCTACCTCAGATGGCCCTGTAGCAGCTTCTATTGGCACTAACTGGTTTGGCTATTCTAATAGGGAATGCCCTGATGGCCCTGCAGCAGCTATAGGTATAGGTTCAGATGGAACAGGAGGGGCTTGAGCTGAGGAAGGTGCTGCAGAATAAGGTAAGTGCTCCTTCACAAACATTGCAAGATCCGTTACTAAGCTCTTTAAGCTGCCCAACTCACTGCACATATCATGGAGCTCAGATCTAACTGCACCAATATCTTTTGCTTGAGTGCTCTGGCTGAGAAAAATTGATGTCACCTCAGACTGAAGAGAGCACAGAAGCTCTCCTTGAGCATTTAACCTAGCAACAACTGAGTCTAGGTGAACACAGATCTTTTTCATTTTCTTTGATCTATTGTGTGCCCTTCCAGTGAGCATGAGAATACTGCTGTGAACACCTTTACATTTTCCTCCAGAATCAGCAACTGGCTCATCATGCATTGCTGAAAAATCTGTGTGCTGGTGAGCACAAATATCATCATCCTCATCAGAGGCATCTTCCACTAACCCTTCTTGAAATTGTTTGACAGGGGCACTAGCAGCAAGCTTCCCCTGAGTAGCAGGCTCCCCCTGAGTAGAAGCATCTTCCATTGGTATTTCTTCAGATTGGCCTCGTGCCACAACATCTGGACTAGATTCATCATGACCTCCTCCAACAGCAGCTTCTGCAACTGGAGCACTTAGAGAATCTTCAATAGTAGTATCTACATGCTCCCCTTCAGTGTGTGCAAACACTTCTCCAATAGAGCTGATAGAGGACTCTTGAGCAACAGGAGGCTCAATAATGGAGCCAGGTACATCACCTTCAGTTGATTGCCCAAAGGGCTCAGTATGCTTAAGAGCAATGTCTGCAATCCTTTGGTTAGCAGGCTCAACATCTCTAACAACATCCTCATTTTCTTGAACAGACGGGACTTCAGAGGTGTCCCCAATAATGGCTTCCCCTTCAGCCATGGAAGTCTTGGACCAAATATTAGCAGTGAGAGAAAAACCACTCTTCTTCAAATTCCTGATGCGAAGTGGATGACCCATCTTTTCCATCAGTTCTCCTTCCAAATTAATTTCAAAATGCCTGAAAATTCTTGTAAGCAGATGAGCATAAGGAAGGGACACTGCTAGTTTGCTCTTCTTGTTCCAAATAAGCTCTGTCACAGACTTCATCTTCTCAATCATAATCTGTGCAATATTGATGTCCTGTTTCTGTACAGCCCAAAACATAATATCTGCGTCTCCTTTTGTGCATGAGGAGAATGTGGCACTGCGAGGAACTATGATTTGGCAAACAATAAAATGCAGTAGCCTATTGAACGCATTGAATTGATTAATGTCAATCTTACCATCCTTTAGTTTATACTCAGTTCCTATGATTCCAAGACCCTTGACATGAGTGTCGACTGAGTTGATTAAACTGTGCCCTACTTTACAAAAGCCAAATAGCCTCTCCAACAAGTCATTAGTAATTCTAATGGGTTTACCTTTGACAAGAGAGGTGAGAGACCCATCTTCTTCTGATTTCAGACAAGTATAGAATGCATTGGCCAGATGCGGGTAACTGGGTTCAGAAACTGTACATACCTCTATCCATTTCATCCTTTGAAGAGCTTCAATCACACTGTTCATCCCGTGCTTCTCCAAATCATCCAAATCCACTGCCTTGTTTTCACAAATCTTGATCTTCACAGCCTGGAATCTCTCGAGTTGTTCTGCCATGAGGAAGGTGACGTTGTGGCCACCCACACTGCTGGAACTCCCAGAAGCAGCCATGGAAATTTTCAAAGAAAGGCTCTGGAGGATCGTGGATGAGAGTAGAGTGAAATCCCTCAAGAAATTTGAGCGGGAAGAATTGATTCCTCAGAGAATGGGAAGAAGCATTCCAGAGTCGATGGAGGGTTTTGTAGACCTCGGAGTCTAAAGAGTGCAAGAGAGAGAGAGAATCGGTGAGGGATGAGTTCCCTTCGCAACAGAGATATATAAAGTAAATTTTCAAGAAGGCGGATCAATTAATGTAGAAAACGACAAAATAGTCGATGACGATAGCACAAAAAGCGAATAGATTTACTTAAATAAAGCGGGGAGAGATAAATCTTATTCTGAAATAGATTATTTTATTTCAGTTATATACAGATAAATCTGTTACAAATTGCACATGCCTAATTCCCTTCTTAGAGAGGTAAATCTCTCTTCAGGTAAGGCTTTTGTAAAATATCTGCTAACTGATTTTGTGTATCTACAAATGAAATACTAATATTACCATTTGCTACATGATCTCGAATAAAATGATATCTAACCTCAATATGCTTTGTCCTCGTGTGCTGCATAGGATTTGTCATGAGATTTATAGCACTGATGTTGTCACATAGCAAAGGAATAGTCTTGATGTGTAGTCCATAATCTTCAAGCTATTATTTGATCCAAATGAGTTGAGTGCATCAGCTCCTAGTAGCTACATATTCAGCTTCAGCTGTTCATAGAGCTACCGAGTTTTGTTTCTTTGAAGACCATGAAATCAAGCATCCTGCAGGAAATTGACAACAACCACTGGTGCTTTTTCTATCCACTTTGCATCCAGCATAGTTAGCATCCGAATATCCAATTAAACTAGTTTCAAAAGTTTTTGGATACCATAGACCTAAATTATGAGTATGAGCTAGATATCTAAAGATTCTTTTTACTGAGATTAGATGAGATTCCTTAGGATCATAATGATGTCTTGCACACATGCATACAATAAATAAAATATCATTTATACTTGCAGTTAAATAGAGTAGTGATTCGATCATACCTCTATAGAGTTTCTAATCTACCTTCTTACCTTCTAGATCACTATCCAACCTAGTTGATGTGCTCATGGGAGTAGACAGTGGTTTGACATTCTCAAACCCAAACTTCTTCAACAGTTCCTTGGTGTATTTTACTTGACTGATGTGAGTTCCTTCATTGCTTTGCTTGATTTGAAGTCCAAGGAAGTAGTTGGGTTCTCCCATCATGTTCATTTCAAATTCTCCCTGCATTAGCTTTTCAAAATACTTGCACAGATATTCATTAGTAGATTCAAAGATAAAGTCATCTACATAGATTTGTACAATTAATATATTTTTGGCATTAGATTTAATAAATAGAGTACTATCTACTTGACCTCTAATAAAACCATGATCTAATAAAAATGCAATAAGTCTTTCATACCAAGCTCTAGGTGCTTGTTTTAAACCATATAAAGCTTTATGTAATTTAGAAACATGATTAGGAAAGTCTAAATCATCAAAACTAGGAGGATGTTCTACATAAATTTCCTCTTTTATAGCACCATTCAAAAAGGCTGATTTTACATCCATTTGAAAATGTTTTAAATCGTATGCAGATGCATAAGCAAGTAAAATTTGAATAGCCTCTAGTCTAGCAACTAGTGCATAAGTTTCATCGAAATCTATGCCTTCCTCTTAGGTATCCTTTAGCAACCAGTCTAGCCTTATTTCTAGTGATAACACCAGTTTCATTCAATTTGTTCCTGAACACCCATTTGGTGCCAATCACAAGATGATCTGATGGTCTAGGAACAAGGGACCAGCCAGAGCTGATTTCTCTTGAACTGATTTAGTTCATCTTGCATGGCTAAAATCCAAGATTCATCAGATAGTCTTTCATTGACTGTCTTCGGCTCTATTTGAGAGACAAATGCTAAGTAATCACAAGGAATGATATTACTTCTATTTCTTACCCCAACAAATGGATCTCCAATGATGTTATCTTTTGGGTGATCTTTTTTGTATCTTCATTCATTTGGAAGATCATCATGAATGATATCTTTTTGTCGCAGTTCTTCCAAGGGTGGATCTTCATCATCTTTGATGGTTTTTTCCTTCAGTTTCTTGGAAAGATTTTCATACCCTAACCGATGTATCTCCAATGATGTTATCTTTTGGGTGATCCTTTTTGTATCTCCATACCTTTGAAAAATCATCATTAATGATATCTTTTTGTCGCAGTTCTTCCAAGGGTGGATCTTCATCATCTTTGATGGTTGCTTCCTTCAGTTTCTTGAAAAGATTTTCTGTATCTTCATCATTACTAACAATTTCCTTTCCCAAGGAAGGGTTAGATTCATCAAAAATAACATGTACAGTTTGTTTAATTAATAAACTTCTTTTGGTAAAAAATCTATATCCTTTGGGTTTAGAAGTATACCCCATAAAAATATCTTCATCTGATTTGGGATTCAACTTACCAATATCTCTCTTACCATTGTTGTGAATGAAGCATGGGCATTCAAATGTTCTGAGATGGTTGATCATAGGCTTCTTTTGCTTGTACAGTTTGTATGCTATCTTCTTCAGAATGGGTCTGATCATGGCTCTATGAATTATGTAGCAAGCTGTATTGATTGCTTCTACCTAGAAATATCTTGGATGATTATACTCAGATAACATTGTTCTTACCATATCTAGAAGTGTTCTATTCTTCCTCTTAGCTACTCCATTTTGTTGTGGTGTTCTGGTGCTAAGAAGTTGTGTTCTATCCCCAGATCATCACAGAATTTTGCAAACCTGTCATTCTAAAACTCCTCTCCATGATCTGATTGAATACTTATGATACTGAACTTCTTATCTTTCTGAACTAACTTGTTAAACTTCACAAAGCTATCAAAGGTGTCATCTTTGTGCTAAAAAAATGATACCCATATTTGGAATAATCATCAACTATAATAAATCCAAAATTCTTTCCTTCCAAACTTGTAGTCTTCATTGGTCCAAACAAATCCATATGAAGCAGTTCTAGTGGTTTGGAGGTAGTAACAATTGTCTTGGATTTGAATGAAGATTTTGCATGTTTTCCTTTTGTACATGGTTCACAAATGTTATCTAGTCTTGAATTTATCTTCGGTAGACCTTCCACTAGATCATATTTGATGAGTCTTTTTATTCCATCCAAGTTGGCATGACCTAGTCTTCTGTGTCACAGTTCAGCATTCTGCACTATGCTGGCTGTCAAACAGATGTTTGAACTCTTCAAATCTTCTAGATGTAACACATATAGATTTTTCTCTCTGTAAGCCTCAAAAATTGTTGTTCCATCTTTGATGATAAGACACTTTGGTTCTTGAAACTTAATTTTATGGCTTTCGTCACACAGTTGACTGATGCTGATCAAATTATGCTTGAGTCCTTCGACGCAGAGAACATCTTCTATCAAGATCTTGTCTTTGCTTCCAATTGATTCACAACCAATCACTGATCCTTTACCATTATCTCCATAAGTTACTGTTCCTTCTTCATTTTTTATAGTTGAGAATAACCTTTTGTTGCCGGCCATATGCCTTGAGCACCCACTGTCTGGGTACCAATTTGATGCACTAAGGCTTCCCTACAATAAATCAATGAAATTTAGGTACCTAAGTTCTTTTGGGTCCTGGTAATTTTTGTATGACCTAGTTTGTTACAATGACTGCAACAGGAAATATTGTTTATTGTTTTGTTTGGCTTATTATTTTTATTAGTGTTTGATTTATAATTAAGATTTTGTTCAACTACAAATTTTGGCATTGGATATACTTTGGGATAAATGACCGTTTTTTCATTATCTCGTGGAGAATACCCGATTCCATATTTTTTCTTACCTGATCTTCTTGCTCCTTTTAATATTAATCAAGATCTCCCATTAGTTAACTTTTCAATTATGGCTACTAAATATTCATTATCTTTTGTTAATACATTAATTTCACTTTTAAATTTATTTATTATTTTTTGACCTTCTAGACTTGATATCTTTTCATTTTTAATTTTTACATCTTCACATAGTAGCTCAATTCTTTTTTTCAGTTAAAAATTTGTTTTTCTAGTTGTTCAGTTTCTGATTTTAAATCTGAGTTGGTTATTTCGAGGCATGCATAATTTTTATTAACTGATTTTAAATGTTTACAAATGTCTTTATATTTACTATATAATTCATTGAAAGTGTCTTCTAAACTATCATAATTTGGCTCATTGCATGAGGTAAAATAAGAGTCTAAGGTTACCTTGTTGTCAATATTTGTCGTAAATGCCAAGTTGGCATTTTCTTCTTCTTCTTCTTCGCTAGAGCATGACTCACTGTTTGAGTCGCTCTCGTTGTTCCAAGCAGCAGCCATAGCTTTCTTCTTGTATTTCTTGAATTTCTTCACATTGTCTTTTTTCTTGAATTCAACCTTCTTCAGTTTCGGACACTCAGCCTTGAGATGTCCAGGCTTCTTACATTCATAACATATAGGCTCAGATCTTTTAACTTCCTTGCCTTCAGGTCTCTTGAAATCTTTGCCTTTCTTGAAGTATCTTATTCCTGACTTATATTTCTTTTTAGCTAAGATTCTCTATAGTCGTTTGGAGAGAAAGGCTTCTTCATCTTTACTGTTTTCTTCATTCCTTTCACTTTATGATTCACCTTCAGATGTGTTCTCTATAGCTTTGAGGACATTGTTATACTTTTTCTTACTAGAGGATTCTCCCAGCCTTTCCATGTTTATCTCATGAGCCATTAGAGATCCAATGAGTTTTTCGAGAGACATCTTCATGAGATCATTAGCTTCCTCTATGGCGGTTACCTTCAGAGTCCATGAAGTTGTCAAGGACCTTAATATTTTTCTTACCATATCTCTAGTCTCATATGTTTTGCCTAGCTCGGCCAGGCCATTTGTGATATCCATAAAATGACTGTACATCTGGGAGATGGATTCTCCAAAGTGCATTTGAAACCTTTCATATTGAGCTACCAATATATCGATCCTTGTTTCTTTTACCTTGTTAATTCCTTCATAAGTGAGCTTTAGCTTATCCCACATCACTTTGGCTGACTTACATGCTGATTCTGTTGAATTCTTTCTTTCTTAGAGAACAACACAGAATACTATTGGCTTTGGTGTTCTGAGACAGTTTTTTCTTGTCATCATCTGTCCATTTGTCTTTGGTGTTGGTGACTTTCAGATCTCCATCTTCTATTATTATTCATAATTGGAAATCTAGTCCTTGAAGGAAGAACTCTATCCTCGTCTTCCAATAGTTGTAATCTTCACCATCGAATAGTGGTGGTTTGTTGACGGATTGTCCTTCTCCATGACCATGGGCTGCCATTTATCTTTGCTCTTCAGATCGTGATATCTACTTACTCAAAGAGACTTGCCTCTGATACCACTTGTTGACCAAGTTGCAAGCCCAGAGGGGGGGTGAATGGATTGCTAAAAATTTCTTTTACGAATATTCCTATTAATAAAAATGTTTTGACAGAAGACACTAAATTCAATGGTTAGAGTTAGTATAAAACGAAGACACAATAAGATTTATCACACGAACAACAGAGATTTTATCCTGGTTCAGATCTTCTATCACAAGGAGTCCTATGTCCAGTCCCCAAGCAACAACTTGGGATTTCACTCACCAAGGGTATAGTCCCCCTTAAGAACACTTACACATCCAGCCGTAGCTCGCCTTCTCTTCTCTCCACGAAGAGGCACTATACCACCTGATACAACATGTCTTCCTTCTTACCAGAGGGAACAACCACCCACTCCACAGCAGGTCTTCTCTTCACATACGAAGAGGAGCACTCAATAAAAATAAAGGAGATGTTTGCCCTTAGACCAAGCTTATAGAGATTGCTTGATCTAAGGCAAAATCTGAGAGTCAAAAAGATTCACACAGAAAGAAGGTCAGCGAGATCTACAAGAAGCTCTCAAAAACTAGAATAGGTTTCTATGGAGAGCTAAGAGTAGAAGACTATTTAAATGAACGAACGAGCTCTTCTTTATTTTGCTTCAAGGTGTCAAAGATGCGTCTTCATGGAGACAACAATGTTCTATTTAACTTCTTTTGAAAGAATTAACCATCAAAGTATCTGTTGTCTCTCATCTTCAAGCACGTTGGAAGTGTCTGGTCTGATGTAGGAATCAAGAAAACCTACAGCCATTAAATGCTGGGATAGACACATACAGAGAGAAAGATTATCTGAACCACTTCTTGCTTCTATCAGAGTGACAGGTCCAACGTTGTAATGTGTGTGACCACTGGAAACCTGCACACAATAAATGCTGAAGTATAGACAACTTAACTTTGTCTAAACTGTCAGTCAACGTCAGTAGCCATGCTTTAGGATGATATACCAAAGAGGAAATTCCATTGTGTCATCCTATAAAGTCTTACTTTATGTGACATGAGTATGGTAAACCAAAAAATATGTCGTGCAGAGATATTGTACCATACACAATAAATGTTTGAGTATATAGGATACAAACATGGTTCGCGGGAAGATTTGAAATCCACAGTGATTTGAAAATATATTTGAACATCATGAGGATAAAAATATATTCAACACTATCTAGAATAATATCCATCAACTGTCTAATACATAATCGTTGTAAAAGGAAAGTCGATGCGTAAAGACAGTCTATGCAGAAATACAGTCAATGTTGAAGAAAAGTCGTTGTGAGTGTAATCGTTGTAGGAATAAAATCGATGATGAATATAATCATAATTTATGTGGAGATGTAATCCATGTTGACATGAAATCTATGTGAACATAATCTATGTATAAATGTAATTGATGTGAAATGTAATCGATGTTTAGAGTGAAATTGATATTCTGTATGAAGTCGTTGTTTAACTAAAGTCAATGTTCAAGTGAAATTGTTGTTGTACTGAAATCAATGTTTAATTGAAGTTGATGTTTAAGTGAATTCGATGTTCAAGTAAAGTCGATGTTCTACATGAAATTGATGTTAAACCGAAATCGATGTTTGAGTGAAATCATTGTTCTAAATGAAGTCGATGTAGAAACGAAGTCAATGTTCTAATATGAAGTCGATGTAGAAACGAAGTCGATGATCTAATATGAAGTCGATGTAGAACCGAAGTCGATGTTCTAATATGAAGTCGATGTAGAACCAAAGTCAATGTTCTAATATGAAGTCGATGTAGAACCGAAATTGATGTTCTAATATGAAGTCGATGTAGAACCGAAATCGATGTTCTAATATGAACTCGATACTTAAGTGAAATCGATGTTCTTTCTGAAATTGATGTTTTAATATGGTAGTCGTTGTTTAAGTGAAATCGATGTAGTAGTAAAACAGTAATTGCTGTGAACTTTTAATAGAAGTCGATGTATGCTTAGACAATTATATGAAAATGACTTTAATTAACAATGAGTGTAGACAACTTACTGAGATTGTTTTATTTGATACCTGTTAACACACTTTAGAAAACAATGTTAGTTAACAATTTCCAAAGTTTTGTTAATCACCAAAAATACATATAATAAATAGCAAATTATATGGAGATGAACTGATCATCAAATTCCAGGTGATTCTTCCTCATCATTTCTTCTGATTCTGAAGTACCTTCCTCCATCCCTCGTCTTCTCCATTGGACTTTAACCATGGATATTGCTTGATTCCTGAGCTTATTGTAGCTTTCTGTCTAAGATCTTAACTGGTTTTGCAGCATAAGTCAAGTCCTTTTGCAGCTCTAGGTCTTCATATTGGATCACATGCTTAGCATCATAGACATAATTTCTCAGCATGGATACATGAAAAATATTATGTACGCCTATTAGTGGTGGAGGCAATGATATCCAGTAGGCTACTTCACTCACCCTTTCAAGTATCTCAAAAAGGCCAATGTACTTGTGACTTAGCTTTCCTTTAATTCCAAATCTTTGGATTCCACGTAAAGGTGACACCTCCTAGAACATGTGGTCTCCAAATTGAAATTCTAAATCCCTTTATCTTTTATTTGGATAACTCTTTTATCTTGACTGTGTTGTCTTCAGACGTTACCGAATGATCTATATTTTCTGAGTGGTGTCTGATATTATTTCAGGTCGTAACCATTGTGTTTCTCCAACTACTTCCCAACACATAGGCGACTTGCAACTTCTGCCATACAAGACTTCAAATGGTGTCATCCTGATGCTAGCTTAGTAACTATTGTTGTATGCAAGCTCAATTAGCATTAACTGTCACTCAAATATCTGTTGAAGTTAATCGTATAAGCTCGAAGCATATCTTCTACAATTTGGTTTGTCCTTTCTGTTTGTCCGACAGTCTAGGGATGAAATGACGTGCTAAATTTTAGCTTAGTCCCCAATGCTGAGTGCAACCCTTTCAAAAATATGATGTAAATCGAGGGTCTCTATTAGACACAATGGATGAGGGTATTCTATAATGTCAAACTGCCTCTTCAATGTATAATGCTGCTAACACATCCATCGACCACTTGCTCTTTATGGGCAAGAAATGGGCTAACTTTGTTAATCAGTCTGCAATCACCCATATTGCATCTAGTCCTCCTTTGGTTTTAAGCAGTCCCATGATAAAATTCATGTCTATGCTCTCCAACTTCCACTCAGGTATGTGTAACGGCTATCAAACACCTGTAAGCCTAAGATGTTCTGTCTTAACCTGTTGACAAGTAAAGTAGCGTGCCACAAATACAACCACTTCCCTTTTCATGTTTGGCCACCAATACATCCCCTTCATGTCTTGGTACATCTTGGTGGCTCTAGGATGAATGGTATACCAGGACTTGTGAACTTCAGTCATTAACTTCTTCTTGAGTTCTTCATTATCAAGTATACAAGTCCTCCCTCAAAATACCAATCTGCCATCACTTGTTACAACAAACTCTTGTCTCTATTCTATTCCCTCCTTGATCTCTAATAAGAAAGGATCAGTACATCGATGTTCTCTAATTTTAGTAAAGAGATCAGATTGTATGCTGAAGTTGGCAATCAACACTTGATCATCCCTCTTCTTCCCATTCAAGTTCAACTAGATAATTGCTCTAGCAATCACCACACCCCAACCATTAAGTTGGATAGTGATGCTATGGCTTTCTACTCAGAGCATTCGCCACAAAATTGGCTTTTCCAATATGATATTTGATTGAAAAGTCGAAGTCCTTTAAGTACTCCAACCATCTTTTGCCTCATATTGAGTTCCTTATGTGAAAAGGGATACTTCAAACGCTTGTGGTCTGAGCATACCTTAAAATGTTCCCCATATAAGTAATGCTGCCAAATCCTTAGAGCAAACACCATTGCTGCCAACCTTACATCATGTACCGAGTAGTTAACCTCATGCATTGTCTTCAACTTTCTAGAGGCATAAGCTATCACCCTGCCTGAATGCATTAACACGCAACCCAATCTAATGTTTGATGCATCCGTATACACCTCAAATTCTTCCCATTCTATGGGTAGGGCAAGGACAGGAGCTTTAGTAAAATAGCTTTCAGAGTACAGAAACTCTTTCCACAGGCATATGTCCATACAAATGTACTCTCCTTCCTAGCCAACCTAGTCAGAGGTGCAGCTATTTTGGTGAAATCTTTGATAAATCTTCTATGGTAGCTTGCTAGTCCTAGAAATCTTCTAATGTCTTACAGATTAGTCGGTCTCTGCCATTTTATCACTGCCTTAACTTTAGATGGATTAATTGCGATACCATCCTTGAATTTCACATGTCCTAAGAAGGACACCTCTTCTAACCAGAATTCACATTTGCTCAACTTGGCATACAACTTATTATCCCTCAGTAACTACAATGCTAATTTCATTTGTTCTTCATGTTGTTCCTTGGTCTTGGAATAGATCAATATATCATCAATGAATACCACCACAAATTTATCAAGAAACAACCGGTATACAACATTCATTCGCTGCATAAAGGTGGTAGGGGCATTTGTCAATCCAAAAGGCATGATAACAATATCATAATCCCCATAACTACTTCTGATGGTCAGTTTGTGAATGTCCTCTTCTGAAATCCTTAGCTAGTGGTAATCAAATTTGAGATCAATCTTAGAAAAATACTTGGTCCCAAAAATCTGATCAAATAGTTCGTCAACTCTGGGTAGGGGATACTTATTCTTTATTGTAAGTTGATTCAACTATCTATAATCAATGCATAGTCTCATTGACCCATCCTTCTGCTTGACAAATAACACGGGTGCTCTCCATGGTAAGGTGTTGGCCCTGATAAAACTCTTTTCTATGAGTTCCATTAGTTGTTCCTTTAACTCCCTTCATTCTGCAAGCGACATTCTGTAGAGGGCTCTAGAGACAGGGGAAGCTCCTAGCATTAATGTGATAAAGAAACTGACTTTTCTTCCAAAAGGAATACCATGTACCTCTTCTAGAAACATGTCCGAAAAGTATCTAACTACAGCAATGTTCTCTATTCTTACCTCCTTCTTCTCTGTTTTCACTGAAGCAAGAAATGTTATACATCATTTCCTCATCATCCTATGGGCTTGGAGGGTAGAGATAAGGGATAGACACTTACGGATTTTGGTACTGGAGTACACCAATTTTGGGTGTTTACTAAAGATGATTGTACTCTTCCTAGAATTTACTCTAGTACCATGTTGGATTTACCAATCAGCCCCTAAGATCACACCATAATGCTCCATGGACATGTACACTAAATCTACAGGCAGGTTCTTCCCTCTGATGTCCACATTAATAGAAGGAAAGTATTGGTGGAGCTTGGTTCTTCTCCAAGGGGCGTTGTGACTAAAAATTCACAAGCCAATAAGACAGGTTTTATAGTAAGGGTTTCAGAAAATGCTTGTGATATAAATGAGTGTGTTGCTCCAATATTGAATAAAATAAAAGTAGATCTTGAAAGTACAGTAAGAGTACCTTCCACTGCTTACCTTCCTTTGAAATTTTTGGTTCCATAATTTCTTGGAGATAGCTTGACTTATTTTGCCCATTCTGGCGCTTGTGCTAAAATGCTTGTTCCTTGATCATAGGATAGCTTGAGATCATGTGGTCTAGACTTCCATAGTGTAGGCACCTACCTTAGGCTCTCTAGCATTGATTAGATTGATGCCCACCCTTGTCACAGTGCTTGCACCTTTTAGATGGGACCACAACCAACTGTGTGCCTATCTTCCAGGTTTTCTTATATTGATGAATAGTTGGACTACCACTGAGCCTTTTTCTTCCAATAGTTGGTTGGAACTTCCCAGTAGCCGATGCATGTTCCCTCTTGATAGTTTTCCCTTGAATCCTCTATCTTCAAGTAGTTGAACTTTCTTCACCAATTCAACATAGGTCTGGATGTCCATCGGCGCCAATTGGGGGATAAACTAGGTCCTCAGGCCATTTAGGAACCTCTTAGCCTTCATTCTCTTGGTACCTACCAGATATGTAGCATAACGGGCCAAGCATGAGAATTGTGCCTCCTACTCAACCACAGTGAACCATCGCTGCTTCAACGCAGCAAACTCATTTGCTTTCCTTTCTTGCACCCTCTCAAAGAAATACTTATTGTTGAAGTATTCAACAAACTATGCGCATGTAACCTAATGGTCTTCCAACGTGGCTTCCACAAACTCCCACCATGCCCTAGCATCTTTTCCCAATTGAAAAGTTGCCAACAAGAATTTGTCCAGGTCATCACATTGCATCACTTTGAATACCAAGCTTAGCTGTGTCTGGATCAATTCTACTCTCAAACCTTGGCAGGTTCATACTACAGAAATTTCTATGGAGTTCACCAACTCCACGATTCCCCCTACCCTTGGTAGCTTGCAGAAGTGTCTGGGTCAAGTTCTGGAGTGTTTGTTGCAGGTCTCTTATCTGTGCACACTCGGTAGCCATTTGAAGTGTGGGGTACCTTCAATATGATAACATTTGTTAAGGATCTAATTATGATATATTTTTACTCTTAGCCCATGGTTCTACCCAAGTTCATAGTAGGTATGACAGTTATTGACATGGGATGTCTTAGTTTGGCCTAAAGAAAAACCTTTCCTAATTTTTCTCTGGGACCATAAGGAAATTCAGACTCTTATACCAATTTATCTATCACACCCAAATAAGGGGGATAATTGAAGCGTGCAGCCTAAAATTTGAAAAGAAAAATCAAATGGATAACTAGAGCAAAAAAAGAAAAAAGGAAAAACAGTGGTAACTGGCTCAAATCTATTTTCAATATATTCCATTGTCAACTCCATATACATCTATTGCTCATTGGAGCTAGGCCTAGGACCCATCGATTGATCACACAAAATAGACTCAAAAAAGGATTATGTATATAACCACCAGACTCCACTCCAGCTCCTTAGACAATCCGACATGCTTTTCACTTAGGACCGTCCCCTTCTAATACGTCCTCATTTTCACTACCTAAAATGTCAAGTAATTTAATGAGCTTGCGTCCAGTAGGATTTACATCTCAATGTGTGGGCAAAAGTATAGATGATTATCATATTGACAAACAGAATTTCAAAATATGATAGAAGAACAACAAATATAAAGTACATGGTCATGAATCAGAACAAGACTAGCAGATCAATGAGCTCCTACAATGTCATGTTGCTAACCAATGACAACTGTGAACCAATGATTTCAAACAGGCATATATCAAATGAACAATATCATAATTGGCCATATTTCAAGTGTAACGATCATATCATATCATATTGCAAGATCAAACATATCTTATCAAAGAAGGCACTTTCAAATCTTGCACACATATTGGTGTCATGCCACGCACTACAAGCCCGTACTCCCGTGGTTAATAAGTACATTGGAGTGCTCCACTCTAGGACCAGACAAAGTCCTTATTACACATGACTAAAATCCAACATAGTGCCGATCATAAAACATATTATGGCCAATGAAATTCCAAGTGAAACACAAGTATGTAGAGTTTGATTTCTCATGGATGTTAGTTGTAGGACTGCATAGAGTTTTCCTCATCCTATGTGAAGGGAGGAGCAACAGGTTAGTTGAGGGTTGTGACCATCTAGGGTTTGTACCAGTGTTCCCCTTATGTTAAGGGAAGAACCGAGTTGGGGTTTGTACCAACAGAACCCCACTGGAATTTGTTCCAAAAAGGTGGCTTCTTGACCTATAATAGAACTGAGTTTCCTTCCTACTCCAATAGGAAGAAGACCAGCTTGGGAGCTAGCGGTTGTATATCCTTGGATAGATTGTACTCAGTTAGTGAAATCTCAAGAGTTTGCTTAGGGACTTGACGTAGGACTTCCATTTGGAAGGGCCGAACCAGGATAAATCATTGTGTTCTTGTGTGATTGTTTCTTTAATAGCTTCCTCATTGCTACTCTTTACTACACAGAACTACATTCACTAACCAAAGTTTCAAGTGGTGATATTGTCTTTTGGATTTCAGATTACCTATTAACCCCCCCCCCCTTTAGGTTATCCTTGCTGCCATATTAAGTGGGCCAACAAGTGTTATCAGGGACAAGCTCTTCACATCTTCTGATACCTACAAATTGTATCAGAAAATCAGAAGATCCGATGATCTAATGAGCAAAGATCAATGGCTGCTCAAGGATTTGTTGAAGGCCAATCTTTCAATAGACCACCCTTGTTTGATGGAGAAGATTACAACTATTGGAAAACAAGGATGACGTTCTTCCTCTAGGGGTATGACTATTAGCTATGGACTATCATTAAAGAAGGAGAAATGATAGTTCTCAACCTAAGAGAAGAGTAGATAGACAATGACAGAAAGATACTTTCTTAGAATAGTAAAACCAAAACCTCATATGTTGTGCCCTGACAAGGAGTGAATTCAATAGGATCTCAACATGCAAATCTACAAAAGAAATGTGGGACAAGTTGAAGCTCACATACGAAGGAACATACAAAGTAAAGAAAACTAGGATTGATATCCTAGTTACACAGCACGACAAGTTCCAAATACTGACATGTGAGACCATTACACAAATGTATTGCAGATTTACTTACATAACTAATGGTCTTGCAGGGCCTAGAAAGGTATACAACACTGGTGATATCGTAACAAAATTCTCAGATCTCTACCAAACCTGTGGACTCCAAAAGTCACTGCCATAGAAGAAGCTAATGACCAAACTGTTGCCCAGCTAGCAAGCCCAGAGGGGGGGGGGGGTGAATGGGATTCTTAAAATTCGATTATCTAAGCCTGTCAACAAAAATGTTCAACACAAAACACGATGTTCGACTGTTAGTATTAGTAATAAAGAAAATATAACAATCATAAACAGGCAATCACACAACACAAGGATTTTATCCTGGTTTGCACCTCCTCTCCAAAGGAGTCCTACGTCGAGTCCCTGAGCAACAACTCAGGATACCACTACCCAAGGGTACAGTCCCCCTCAAGGACACTTACACATCCAGCCACAGCTGACCTTCTCTTCACAACCCGAAGAGGTATACAACACCCTGATACACAGGTCTTCCTTCAACACGAAGGGAATTACAACCACCTGTTCCCAATAGGTCTTCTCTTCACACACAGAAGAGGAACTTCACAAGGAAAGTGAGAAAACAGGCAAAATGCCCCTAGACCAAGTTTATAGCAAGAGCTTGATATGAAGCAGAGACAGAGAGAGAAAGATCTACAATAAAAGAATCTCTCAGAACTCAAAGGCTCTCCAAAACTAACAACGATGAGGCACTCGAGAGAAAGAGCTACAAGGTTGAAGTGGAAAGCAAGATGCTCTTTTTGCTAAGACTCTATCACTTCCAGATTTTTCGTTGAGATTTTGAATCCTTCAAAAGTTATCTTTACAGGAGTCTTCAGTCTTGTATATATATCTTCTCTTGCTGAATTAGCCGTTTAGATGACCGTTGTCTCTAGGCTTTAGTGAACGTTAGACTGCATGGTTCTCCTTATTCTTCAACAGGTATGTTGCAGTCAACAGTCCTTTACGTTCCATGCATGCAAGGAGAAGTTCCTTCTTGATATCCTTCAGCTTCCACTTTGTCCAACGTTGTATGGGGTTGTGCTGTCAGAGACCTGCACACAATAAATGCTAAATCATAGACAGCTACGCTGTCACTTTTTGTCAGTCAACGTTAGAATTCATGTAGTAAGACTTTTCACTAAAATAGAAACACCATTCTACTTTTTCTAAAGGTGTTTCTTATATACGCATAAGAGCAGAAGATATTCAGATATGCATTGCAGTGAAAAGTACAGTCGCATTAAATGCATGGATATTAGAGAAACACACGGGAGGACTTTGACTTTGAAAATATTTGAGACATGTTTGAATGTCAAGTCGTTGTAGTCCATGAAATCGTTATGAGTACGACTTATGAAATCGTTGTGTAAGCAAGTCGTTGTTTATGTAAATCGTTATTCATCCATAAACAAATCGATGTGAATAGAATTCATTATACAATCATAACCAAATTGTAGTAGAGACAAATCGTTATGAGAGTATAAGCAAGTCGTTATAAGCAAGTCGTTACAACCAAATCGTTGTGAGTAAATCGTTGTTTCACACATAAGCACATCGTTGCAGGTATCGAATTGTTGTTTTACTCATCGAATCGATGCAGTGATCAAATTGTTGTTTGCTTTATCAAATTGTTACACTGACCAAGTCATTGTGTAACATATAGAATCGTTACGGCGACCAAGTCGTTATGTAACTTATCGAATTTTTATGGCGACCAAGTCGTTATGTAACTTATCGAATCATTGTGGTGACCAAGTTGATGTGAAACTTATCAAATCGTTACGGCAACCAAGTCATTATGTTACTTACTAAATCGATGTGAAAGCAAATCGTTATTCTCACTTATCGAATCATTGTGAGAGTAAATCATTGTTCTCACTTAACAAATCGTTGTGAGAGCAAATCGTTGTTCTCACTTAACAAATCGTTGTGAGAGCAAATCATTGTTCCCAATTAACAAATCGATGCGGCGACCAAATCGTTCTACTCACTTAGTGTATCATTGTGAGATCGAAATTGTTATGCTCACTTAGCGAATTATTGTGAGATCGAAATCGTTATGCTTACTTAGCGAATCGTTATGAGTTTGAAATCGATGCAACACTTATGAAATCATTATAAAATCGAAATCAATATGATACTTTATTAAATCCTTGTGAAAATGAAATTGATAGAAGTGGAAATCGTTATGACACATAGGAAGTCGATGTGTACTTAGTGAAATTTCCTGCTTTGTACTTTAAATGCTACAGTGTAAGAAATACTTACATATTTTCTTGATTTCGGATGATTTACCTCTTGTGCCTAAGCTTCATCAAAACTTGTTAGATGACACTTTATTGGAGTTTTGTTAATCACCAAAATACATATATAATTCATGAAATTATATGGGGATGAACTGATCATCAATCTCCCCCTTTTTGGTGATGACAAAACATGATATAAGCATAAAAGGTTCTGAAATAAATCTTAAATAATTTTGCGAAATAAATTTGAGAATTTGAGATATTTATTTCAGATGTATTTCTGAATAGTTATTTTTCTCCCTCTTTCTGTCATTAAGCAAAAGGATACGAGAGTGACAAAGAGGAGAAGAAAGATAAATGGGAGCAAAAGAAACCAGTTTGTTCATTCTGAGGGGGTACAGGAAGATAGAAGGCAGGAGACAGAAGAGAGGCATGACGAGAAATGATTTGCCAAGCCTTAAGTTCCTATTCTTCAAAATGTTGCCGAAAGACCCCACTAGCGATGGAGTAAGAAGGTCCCATGTCAGGAACCATCAGCGTGATATGAAGCGCCCGCTACTCGTCTAAGAAACGATCATAGCGGTCTAGATCAAGAGAGAATTTGTAAAGACTGGTTTTTCCAAAACTGGCGCGCTGGAGGTACTGATCGATTTTGATGGGGTAGAGGATTTGATGCCACCTCAGGTCCTTCTTTATAGTCACAAAAACCTTGTACCTTTCAGTCCAAGTATGATACGAATTCTGAACAAGGTGAATGGAATTGGAGTCTAGGAATTCGGCAGCAGACCACAACGGTTGATGCGATTTTGCTTGAGATGCATTAATGTCCTGGAGCTGCTCAGCAGTAAGGGGATAAACCTTTTCCAATTCTGAGGGAGACAAGCGCTCACATTCATATAGGATAGGGGCAAGAACATTAGCATTGATGAAGCCTCGGTGATATTCCTGGTAGACAAATATGTGGAAAGGAAGGGAGCGACCTTGCTGAACTGAAATTCTGGCCATAACCTGAGCAGATCTTTCAAAAATCAAGGAGCCAACTGCAGATTCCATGATGAGAGAATGGAGAGGAGGCAGGAACACCACATCTGGGATCTCCAAGGGGGCAAAATCTACCCAGATTGAGTCGGTATGGGCTTCAGTTGAACCAAGAGCATGAATAGCTTGCCGGAATTGGCCAAGCTGAACTTCAGGTAGATTATGGATGTAGCAGTAATCATAATACATCTGAAAGTGCTGGATGAACTTGATCTCTCTCTGAACAATGGGCCCCTAGGTGGTCTTGTGCAGGATCTGGAACCACGCAGAGAGAGTCAAAGGATGATCTCTGGGTGGATATTTGGCTGCTTGAGCACGAAGAAATTGGTTGTAAAGGGACTTTTGACCCCGAGCCCACTGCTCTTCAGATTTGGCTTCAGCCATGGAAAAGATTTTTGATTTTTCAGCCTTAGAGAGAGAGGTTAAAGGAAGAATGATATTGAGATGGTCAGTGAGGTTGAGAGTTGGAAGTCCAAAAATGGTGGCAAAGGTGGTTTTCTGAAGATATTCACGATAGAGAGGCTTGTTTTTAGATATAACAGAGAGGGAAAACCAAAGAGGAGGAAAACAAGGTTCAGAGGAAACAAGGGGGTTTGAAGAAAGTTTTCTTCTCTTAGGAACATGGCTAGAAGAGCCAGCCCTATGGATGTGAGTGTTGACCTGCAGGACTGATCGAAGAATTGCTTCCTCGAATTCATCTTTGATGTCCTGGATCTTAAGATGTTCAAGTTGAGCACTCTCAGGAATGATTGTTACAAAGGAGGGAGCAGTAGAAAGATGGAGGAAGGAATACTCAGGTGGTGGAGGAGGTATGGAGGGTCCTGTAGATGAAGGACCGGAGGAGGAAGCTCCAGCTGATGAGGAGGAGGCTGGAGGTGCCTCAGAAGGAGGAGGAGGAATGAATGTGGTGGAGGCAGGAGAAGAAGAGGTGATAGGAAAGGGAGTGGGTGAGGAGATGTTTTTAGGAACGGGTTGTTTGAAGGTAGCAGGTGCTGGAGGTGCAGTGGAGGATGATGGTGGAGAAGGAGGTGCTGGAGTTGGAAGAGGAGAAGAGCTAGGGGGCTCAGGGGCTACAGCCTGGTCTTCATCCGCTCTAGCTGGTACAGCCTCAGATTCCACTGGCCCTGATGGCCCAGACTCATCCAAGATTGGCCCTGGTGGCCCTGACTGCTCAGCTTCAATAGGCCCTGATGGCCGGACTGCCTCTTCTACAACCGGTGGCCCTGATGGCCCAGATTCTTCATCAATAGTTGGCCCTGCTAGCCGAACATCTTCTGGCTGACTAGGGCCGGAACTACTGGCTGTAGTGGGAGCAGGAGGGGCTTGACTGGGTAGATGCGCCCTTACAAAACAGATAAATCTTGCATCACTTGCTTAATGCTTCCCAACTCACCCTTTAGACTTTGGAGCTCAGAAGTCAATGCTCCAACTTGCTTAGCTGCTGAGCTCTGGCTAATGAAAATAGAAGCAATGTCTGATTGCACAGAGCAAAGGATTTTACCTTGTTCATCCATTCTCACTATTAAAGGCTTCATATTGACCTTCAATTTCTTCTTCCTCAGCCTCTGATGTGGCTTCCTGGTGAGGAGAGGGATCTCAGAAGCTATTTCTTTTCCTTTTTCACTTGCCCTAGCAATGGGCTCCACATTATCAACATTGATCTCTTCTTCATCTGAATCTGAAGGGCTTGTCAAAACACCTTCTCTGAACTGATCAACATGAGGGTTAACCACTGGCTCCCCCTGAATTTCGACATCCTTCTCAACAAAATGCGTCCCCTCAATAGGAGCATCATCCATTGGAATGTCTTCATGGTGGCATGGTGCCATGACCTCGGGAACTACTTCTTCACAAGCCTTTTCTTCCTCCCCCTGAGCAGTAGCATCCACCATCTGGACATCTGCAGTCAATACCACTTGCTCTGCTTGAGTGCTAATGATAGAATCGAGCACATTTCTAAGCATAGAGGCTATACGAGAGGAGGGGTGACAACCTCTGATGAATGCCCAACGGGCTCAATATGCTCTGGAGGAATATCCTCAATTCTGCTTTCACTGACCACCTGATCTCTGCTACTGCTGCTGCTGCTTGCTCTTTTTGGACGACTGGTATTTCTGCCCTGGCTTCCTCTAGCTGAATCTGAACAGCTGGATCCATTGTTGCTGCTTCTTCCTAAGCTATCTCTTCTTGGACTTCTTGGGCTTCTGCAATAATGGCATCGCCCTCTGCTGCTGAAGTTTTGGTCCAAACTCCAGCAACCAAGGAGAACCCACTTTTCTTTAAATTCCTGCCTCTGATGAACTGCCCCATTTTTTTCGGATTCTTCACCATTCAGACTTATGTTATAGTGCTAGAAAATCTTTGTCAGGAGATGTGCATAAGGAAGGGACACCTTGAGCGTGTTCTTCTTGTCCCATATTACAGTCGATGCAAGTTTCATCCTCTCAATAACTAATTCGGCCAAGTTGATTTCTTGGTTCTGAATTGCCCAGAACATCATATCTGAGTCTGCTTTTGGACATGAGGAGAAGGTAGCACTTCTGAGAACTAGAATCTGGCAAACTATGAAATGAAGAATTCGATTGAAAGCATTTAACTAGTTGATGTTGATTTTACCGTCCTTCAGCTTGTACTCAGGACCAATAATCCCCAAACCCTTGGTGCGAATGTTTACTGTGTTTACCCCACTGTGACTGACAGTAGACACTCCAAACAAAATTGCCAGCAAATCATATGTAATGTGAATAGGGGTACCCTTGACTGAGGAGGTCAAGGATCCATCTTCTTCAGATTTCAAGGACACATAGAAGGCTTTCACAAGATGTAGATAACTTACTTCAGAAATAGTTACTATCTTTGACCATTTCATCCTCTGGATAGCTGCCACTACACTATGCATTCTATTCTTTTCCAAATCAGCCACGTCCACTGCCTTGTTTCCGCAAAGCGTCATCTTCACGGTTGCAAATCTTTCTTGCTGCTCTGTTGTGAGGAATGCAGCGCCATAGCCCCCGACGGTGCCGAAAACTCCAGAAACGGCCATGGAATTGAACGAGGGAGGGTTCTGGAAGATCGGAAGGAGGATTGGAGCAAAAGCCCTCAAGAAAATTTTCATGGGAAAGGATGGATGCTTTGAAATCTCACAGAGTCGATGTCGGAGACGATAGGGTTGTCGTTCCAGGCAAGTCGAACGAGATAAGAGCGAGAGGTGAATCGTTATGACACGGATTTCAGGATTTTAGAGATAGACATAAAGATAAAGTGCCTTTTGAAAGGATGGCACCATAAATGCAGAACATGACAAACAGAGATAGGTTCGAGATGAATATATACTTTTAAATTAGCAAACTGTCACAGATATGAATGAAGTAACTGACTTTTAAAATAACTTGCTTAATTTCAGGGGAGAGAATAATTGTTATTATGAAATTATTGTTATTTCAGTTATATACAGATGAATCTATCACAAATTACACATGCCTAATTCCCTTCTAAGAGACATAAATCTCTCTTCAGGTAAAGCCTTTGTGAAGATATCTGCCAACTGATTTTGAGTATCCATAAAAGAAATATTAATATTTCCATTAGCTACATGATCTCGAATGAAATGATATCTAACCTCTATATGCTTTGTCCTTGAGTGTTGAACTAGATTTTTGGTGAGATTTATTGTAACGTCGCGCATTTTTCGGATCCTCGTGGATCCTGTGTTTAGTGGCTGTGATGGCTATCGTCAGGCCAATGTGGTTTGTGTGTGGCACATGTGCGTGTTTCAAGGGCTTATTGGGCCGATAGTC
Source organism: Colocasia esculenta (assembly GCA_014218235.1). Taxonomy (NCBI): domain Eukaryota; kingdom Viridiplantae; phylum Streptophyta; class Magnoliopsida; order Alismatales; family Araceae; genus Colocasia; species Colocasia esculenta. The sequence continues at coordinate 54,662,827 of CM024759.1, read as the reverse complement.
TGGGCCAGCAGCACCCCAGTGTCCTCAGCCTGTCATCGCGACAGGGAGGAGTGTCGTGTACTGAACGCGACAGAGGTGGCCGTCGCGTTCTAGTGACCGCCTTGGGGCATTGATCGTTTGCATGTGCGCCACGTGTAGCGCGCAGAGCGGCAGGCAGGAAGGCGACGCCCAGGTCCGTCGCGATCAGGTTGCGATGCGATGATACGTCACGTTCCCAACCGCTGGGTGTCTTCAAGAAACCCCAGTCAGATAGAACTGCAGTGAGTTCTGCTCGGCAAGGGGAAGGGGAGTTGCGGCGATTCTAGCGGGAATTCGTGGTTTCGGCGTGATCGTGTCGTGGGAAGCTCACGTGGAGCGAGAGAAACGCCGGGGGAGCGTCGTATCGCGTGTTCTTCGCGAGGTAGGGTGACTCCTCCCGTTTTTAGGGTGAGAATCACGTGGAATGCAGGGTTTGATCAGTTTAATGCTTTCTACACAATAGATATCATGCCTAGGAACCCATTAAAGCATGAAAAACACTAATTAAGGGTGGTTTGCATGGTGTGGGTTGGTAATCCGTGGAGGGGATCCCGAATTAGGGTTTCCAACTGCTAAGGCGACGGAACCCCCTATCGCGATCAAGTGGCGACTGGCCGACCCGTTGCGTTTAGGTTGTGAACGTGACTTTTTTGTATGTCGCGTTAATGTGTTGAAGGTGACCTATCGGGCTGTCACTATCTGAAGGCGATGCAAGACCCTGTCGCGACTTCAGCCGAAAGGTCTATGCATGCATGGCTCATGCGATTGGTTTATCCGAATATCGTTATGTGATGTGTTTATCGATAATGAGCGGTGCATTGGCACTTGTGGCACTCTAAGAGTGCATGGTTCTTGAAGCTAGCACTTCGGTTGTGTAGCTAGCTGATTCTTTGCATAGTTGCGTGGTGTTCACGCAAGTAGTGTTGTGTTCACGTGTTGTGGACAGTTGTTACTTGAGGTTTATGTGACATTTCACGTGGTTTGTATGTGATGTGCACGTGGTTCTGTGTGCGTGGCAAGTAGTACGACGCCTACCATGGTTACCTCTCTAGTTGGGTGCCCCAGGTTCTCTATGAGCCAGGCTGTTAGCTCGGGGCTTTGTCCCGGTACTTGTGTTGTACCGTCGAGGTCTGTATGGTCTATCCTGGACACCCTCACTCCTTTGTTTGAGTTGTACGTCCGGCTGAGGGAAAGACGGCAGTGGGACAGTGACTCTTGAGTTTATTTTTAGTCACTTGTAGCGCGCTCTTAGTTAGGGGTACGTACACCAGAAGTCGACACTGGTCCCCGACTAGTCCTTTTCCAGTGCCTCACTCTAGGGTGCTCTGGCTAGAGATCCTAGAGGTGCCAGGCATCGGCCTGCGGTTGTATGTCCACAGGAGTGGTTGTTAGTTGGTCTCCACAGTTGTTTGACTTTTCTATGTGGACCAGCAGCTGGACCTTTCGTCCGTGGTTGCGAGTCTGAGAGGTAGACCTGTGTTAGTTTGTCCGAGTCAGTCACTAGTGTCACAAACTAGTTCACGTGACTCGTGTGTGGTGGCCTCTACTATAGCTCGTACACCTGTTTGGGTTTTCCGTTTATTTATTATAGTTGCTTTACGTAGTCGGCAAACGGTGAGTACATTTACAGCTTTAATATCCTGCTTAGTTGTTCTATAAATTGCTAGCGCAGTTTACTGCTTCCGTACCTGTGTTTTAGTTTGCTCGGTGTTGGGGGAGTTCCCTACTAAGCCAGTAACTAGAGAGGCTCACCCCTACCCCCCACAGGTGAGGGCGAGGAGGACGTTTCGTTACTGTCGTCCAGTTCGGAGCGGCGTCGCAGCGGTGTTGGACCAGCACCTCCAGCAGTGTAGTTAGTTAGTTTTCTTTCTGTTGTATCTCGGGGTATACCTCAGGCTCTTGTACTTCTTTACACTCTTGTAAAGTATGACTATGTAAACTTGTGAAAAAAATGTATGCGTATTGGTGTGTTCCTTTATGTTTTCACAGACGTGTGTATGATATCCCTTGCGAGGCTTCGACTCGTTTGCGGGAGGCGGACTCGGATCAAGTTCGTTAGTGGTTTAACGGGCTTGAATGAGGCATTCCGTCACAGTTGGTATCAGAGCGAGGTCTGTGTAAATATAAAGGAACTGGGAAATTAAATAGCCATATTTCTACATTTGTACACTGCTGGTAGCTGACTCTGGTTTCGTAATGACCGGTTTTGTTCGTAATTGATATGTTATTTGTGCAAGAAGTTGAGATGGCTGATAGAAGGGATTGGGGTGGTGGAGGAGAGGACCTTGAAGAGTCAACTCAGCATATGATTGAGAGGATTTGGGAAAGCCTCACTGATATTCGGATGAGGATGGATCAGCAGGTACCGGTACCTCCAGCAGGAGTACCACCAGATGCTGGAATACTCGTGGCCCCTGTTGCACCACCGCCAAGAGTGGAGGTACCCTATGTGGCACCTGTACCACTACCAGTAATGGCAGTAGAAGAGCCAGTAATGCAAGTTGAAAAGTTTTTGAGGTTGCAGCCGCCCACTTATACAGGAGGGACGAATCCAGATACAGCAGAGCACTGGATTCATGAGGTTGAAAGGGTCTTTACGACCATGAGGTGTCCAGCAGCGGATAAAGTTGTGCTAGACACATACCAGTTGAGAGGTTTTGCGCAGCAGTGGTGGCGTCTGAAGATGCAGACCACCTTTGCAGGCAGGTCAGAGGAGGTTATTACCTGGCCAGAATTTCTCGTGGCATTTAATGACACATTCTTTCCACTTCAAGTGCAGCAGGCGAAAAGAGAGCAATTCCGGACACTTCAGCAAGGTAATACATCAGTTTTAGAATATCAGATGCGATTTATGGCACTTAGCCGATATGCACCTTATGTACTATCAGATAATGCTATGATGGTTGAATATTTTATTCGGTGTTTAAGAGAAGAGTTTCAGAATGTGGTAATACCATTAATGTGTAGATCAGTTGAGGAAGCAGCCCAAAGAGCAGCTACTCTTGAGAGGTCTATTCGGGCCCGTTAGGCAAGTGGGTCAGGTTCGGGTAGTTTTTGGCTACCTTAGCAGGCAGCAGGAGTTAGTAGGGGAAAGGCTCCAGTAGGACCTTCTTCTTCAGGTTTTGGTAAGGGGGGTCAAAAATTAAAGCAAGTATTCAAGGGCAAAGGAAGAGGAAGAGGGGGTCGTCACTTGTTTCAGCAGGGGCGTGGTTACACGCCAGAGGTAGAAGAATCGCAGCAGAGTACTGCCAGGCAGCCCACTATTCCACCAGGTTACAGATGTTATAATTGCAATCAACTAGGGCATTTGATCCTCAATTGCCCTTATCCAAGAGAATATGGGTATGGTAGAGGTGTTCAACAGCAGCAGCCCCAACAGCCTTTAGCAGGTCGTGGTGGAGGTGTACCGCAGCAGCGAGGTAGAGGCCGGGTTATGGCTATCACCCGTGCCTAGGCAGAGGCATCGAATATGATAGAAGGTATTATACCCATTTATGATTATTCAGCAAGAGTTTTATTTGATTTGGGTGCCTCTCATTCTTTTATTTCCGAAGAATTCCTAAATTATATGACTCATCCTTTGGAAGAAAAGTCTTGTGAGTTGGTAGTGGAGGTTCCTTCTGGTGAGTTTATGCTCACTTCGAGCTACATAGATGAAGCTCCTGTTATGATTGGAGGGAACCAGATGCCGGGTCGGTTATATGCCCTGCAATTGATAGATTATGACATTATTTTGGGAATGGATTGGCTTGAGACCTATGGAGCAATGTTAGATTGCAGAAAGAAAAGGATCATGTTTTGTCAACCTAATGGTGCGGTGTTTGAATATCAAGGTATGTCTTTTTGTACTCCTAAATTTATAATTTCTGCAATTAGAGCTAGAAAGTTGATAAATGCTGGGTGTGTGGCTTATTTAGCTTCAGTAAGTTTGATAGGGGCTAGTCAGTCAGTGGAGGCAGTTCCCGTGGTTAGGGAATTTGCCGTTGTTTTTCTAGAAGATTTGCCTAGTTTAGCTCCACACAGAGAGGTGGACTTTATTATTGAGTTGCTGCCAGGTACCATGCCAATCTCTAAAGCACCATATGGGATGGCACCAACAGAGCTTAAAGAGTTGAAAAAACAATTAGAGGAGTTATTGCAGAAAGGGTTTATTAGACCGAGTCATTCCCCGTGGGGAGCACCAGTGTTGTTCGTAAAAAAGAAAGATGGTAGTTTTCGTATGTGCATAGATTACAAGAAGTTGAATGATGTGACCATTAATAATAAGTACCCATTACTAAGAATAGATGATCTGTTTGATCAATTGCAGTCAGCAAAGGTATTTTCTAAAATTGATTTGAGATCTGGGTACCATCAGTTAAGGATTAAGGAGGAAGATATAGATAAAATAGCATTTAGAACCAGATATGGTCATTAAGAGTTTGTGGTTATGCCATTTGGGCTAACCAATGCTCCTGCAACTTTTATGGATCTGATAAATAGAATCTTTCATCCGTATTTGGACCAATTTATTGTGATTTTTATACATGATATTCTAATTTACTCAGCATCTGAAGAGGAGCATGCAGCACATTTGAGATTTGCCTTGCAGTTATTAAGAGATAATCAGTTGTTTGCCAAATTCAGTAAGTGTGAATTTTGGTTAAAGGAAATTCAGTGCTTAGGCCATGTCATATCAGCTAAGGGAGTGGCAGTTGACCCAAGTAAAGTGGAAGCAGTGATGAGATGGGAAGTGCCTAAGACAATTACTGAAATTAGAAGCTTTTTAGGGTAGCAGGCTATTATAGGCGTTTCATTCAAGATTTTTCTAAGATTGCGGCACCCATGACTAGACTGATTAGAAAGGGTGTACCATTTGTATGGTCTGGTGAATGTCAAAGAAGTTTCATTGAATTACAGAAGAGGCTTACAACGGCACCTGTGTTGACATTACCAACAGGTAATGGTGGTTTTGTTATATATACAGATGCATCTAGAAGGGGGCTTGGTGCAGTGCTAATGCAGCATAGCAAGAAAATAGCTTATGCGTCCAGAAAATTGAAACCAGCAGAAGAGAATTACCCCACTCATGATTTAGAGCTAGCAGCAGTTGTGTTTGCCTTAAAGATATGGAGGCATTATCTTTATGGTGAAAGATTTGAAATTTGTACAGATCATAATTGTTTAAAGTATATCTTTTCCCAGAAAGATTTGAATCTCCGTCAGCGTAGATGGGTGGAGTATTTAAAAGATTATGATTTTAGTTTGGCTTACCATCTGGGTAAGGCTAATGTGGTGGCTGATGCCCTAAGAAGAAAAGCATATTTAAGCCAAATGATGATTAAAGAATGGAAATTGTATGAGGAAATAGCAGAAAACTCCTTATATGTGCCAAGTAGTCAGCGACGGGCAATATTAGCTAGTAGTGTTGTGGAGCCGTCACTGTATTGGCAAATTGTTGAGGCCCAAAAAAGTAGATGTGAATTTAGCCGAAATTGTGAAAATAGAAGGAGTTTCTATTGATGATAATTGCGTGGTCAGGCTCAGAGGCAGGTTATTTGGGCCAGCAGAAAGAGAAATAAAGCAGAGAGTATTAGAGGAGGCCCATAAATCCCGATACACTATTCACCCCAGTAGTACCAAAATGTACCAGGATATGAAGAAGCATTTTTGGTGGCCTCATATGAAAAATGAAATAGCAGAATTTGTCGCAAGATGTGCTATCTGTCAATAGATTAAGGTAGAGCATCAGAAGCCTGGAGGTCTATTGCAACCGTTGCCCATTCCATAGTGGAAATGGGATGATATTGCTATGGACTTTGTAGCTGGTTTGCCAAGGTCAGCAGTAGGACATAATGGAATATGGGTATTTGTTGACAGATTAACCAAAGTGTGCAGATTGGTAGCAGTAAGTATGTCTTGGACAGTGGACAGATTAGCAAGAGTTTATGTTGATAGAATTGTTCCACTGCATGGTATTCCGAAGACTATTGTATCTGATAGGGATCCAAGGATTACTTCTGGTTTTTGGAGAAGTTTGCAAAGGGTAATTGGCACTGAATTGAAATATAGCTCCGCTTATCATCCCCAGACGGATGGTCAGACAGAGAGGACTATTCAGACAATTGAAGACATGTTGCGAGCTTGTTGTTTAGTTTGGGGAGGTAGCTGGGAGCATCATTTAGGTATGGTTGAGTTTGCCTATAACAATAGTTATCATACTAGTCTTGGGATGGCACCATATGAAGCTCTATATGGGAGGCCATGTAGAACCCCATTGAACTGGCATGAAGTGGGGGAAAGGCAAATGGTGGGTCCAGAATTAATTCAGCAAACCACGGAAATAGTGAAGCTCACTAAAGAAAAGTTGCAGGCAGCTCAAAGCAGGTAGAAGAGTTATGCCGATAATCAGAGAAGACCACTTCAGTTTGAAGTGGGAGACTTTGTTTTTCTAAGAGTTTCCCCTAGTAAGGGTATTATGAGGTTTGGCAAGACCGGAAAATTGAGCTCGAGATATGTGGGACCCTTTCAGGTGTTAGAAAGAATTGGGGAAATAGCTTATAGACTTGATTTGCCAGCTGATTTTGCAGATGTTCATGATATTTTCCATGTTTCTATGTTAAGAAAGTGCACTGAAGATCCAGCGCAGATAATCAGTTACCAAGGTGGTGACTTGAGACCGAATATGACTATGCCAGAGTATCCGGTGCAGATTACTGGCCGTTAGACAAAGAAGCTGAGAAATAAAGAAATTTAATTAGTTAAACTGAGATGGGAGAATAGGTTGGGTGGTGAGGATACCTGGGAATTAGCCGAGGAAATGGCTAAAGGGTATCCTTACTTATTTGAGTAAGGTTCTGCATTTCTTTTTTGATGATAGTACTTGTAAATATGTGTGATGAAACTTCTTGTATTTAAGTTATGAATTTCGAGGTCGAAATTTCTTTTTAGATGATAGTAATGTAACGTCGCGCGTTTTTCGGATCCTCGTGGATCCTATGTTTAGTGGCTGTGATGGCTATCGTGAGGCCAATGTGGTTTGTGTGTGGTACGTGTGCGTGTTTCAAGGGCTTATTGGGCCGATAGTTTGGGCCTGCAGCACCCTAGTGTCCTCAGCCTGTCATCGCGACAGGGAGGAGTGTCGCGTTCTGAACACGACAGAGGTGGCCGTCGCGTTCTGGTGACTGCCTTGGGGCGTTGATCGTCTGCATGTGCGCCACGTGTAGTGCGCAGAGCGGCAGGCAGGAAGGCGACGCCCAGGTCCGTTGCGATCAGGTCGCGACGTGACGATACGTCACGTTCCCAACCACTGCGTGTTTTTAAGAAACCCCAGCCGAACAGAACTGTAGTGAGTTTTGCTCGGCCAGGGGAAGGGGAGCTACGGCAATTCTTGTGGGAATTCGTGGTTTCGGCGTGATCGTGCCGTGGGAAGCTCACGTGGAGCAAGAGAAACGCCGGGGGAGCGTCGTATCGCATGTTCTTCGCGAGGTAGGGTGACTCCTCCCGTTTTCGGGGTGAGAATCACGTGGAATGCAGGGTTTGATCAGTTTAATGCTTTCTACACAATAGATATCATGCATAGGAACCCATTAAAGCATGAAATACACTAATTAAGGGTGGTTTGCATGGTGTAGGTTGGTAATCCGTGGAGGGGATCCCGGATTAGGGTTTTCGACTTCTAAGGCGACGGAACCCCCTATCAGGATCAGGTGGCGACGGGCCGACCCGTTGCGTTTAGGTTGTGAACGTGACTTGTTTATATGTCGCGTTAATGTGTTGAAGGCGACCTATCGGGTTGTCGCTATCTGATGGCGATGCAAGACCCTGTCGCGACTTCAGCCGAAAGGTCTATGCATGCACAGCTCACGCGATTGGTTTATCCGAATATCGTTATGTGATGTGTTTACCGATAATGAGCGGTGTATTGGCACTTGTGGCACTCTAAAAGTGCATGGTTCTTGAAGCTAGCACTTCGGTTGTGTAGCTAGCTAATTCTTTGCATAGTTGCATGGTGTTCACGCAAGCAGTGTTGTGTTCACGTGTTGTGGACAGTTGTTACTTGAGGTTTACGTGACGTTTCACGTGGTTTGTGTGTGACGTGCACGTGGTTCTGTGTGCGTGGAAAGTAGTACGACGCATATCATGGTTACCTCTCTAGTTGGGTGCCCCAGGTTCTCTATGAGCCAGGCTGTTAGCTCGGGGCTTTGTCCCGATACTTGTGTTGTACCGTCGAGGTCTGTGTGGTCTATCCTGGACACCCTCACTCCTTTGTTTGAGTTGTACGTCCGGCTGAGGGAAAGATGGCAGTGGGACAGTGACTCTTGAGTTTATTTTTAGTCACTTGTAGCGCGCTCTTAGTTGGGGGTACGTACACCAGTAGTCGACACTGGTCCCCGACTAGTCCTTTTCCAGTGCCTCACTCTTGGGTGCTCTGGCCAGAGACCCTAGAGGTGCCAGGCATGGGCCTGCGGTTGTATGTCCACAGGAGTGGTTGTTAGTTGGTCTCCACAGTTGTTTGACTTTTCTACGTGGAGCGGCAGCTGGACCTTTCGTCTGTGGTTGTGAGTCAGAGAGGTAGACCTGTGTTAGTTTGTCCGAGTCAGTCACTGGTGTCACGAACTAGTTCACGTGGCTCGTGTGTGGCAGTCTCTACTGTAGCTCGTACACCTGTTTGGGTTTTCCGTTTATTTATTACAGTTGCTTTACATAGTCGACAAACGGTGAGTACATTTACAGCTTTAATATCCTGCTTAGATGTTCTATAAATTTCTAGCGCAGTTTACTGCTTCCGTACCTGTGTTTTGGTTTGCTCGGTGTTGGAGGAGTTCCCTACTAAGGACAGTGACTAGAGAGGCTCACCCCTACCCCCCACAGGTGAGGGCGAGGAGGACGTGTCGTTACCGTCGTTCAGTTCGGAGCCGCGTCGCAGCGGTGTTGGACAAGCACCTCTAGCAGTGTAGTTAGTTAGTTTTCTTTCTGTTGTACCTCGGGATATACCCCAAGCTCTTGTACTTATTTACACTCTTGTAAAGTATGGCTATGTAAGCTTGTGAAAAAAATATATTCATATTGTTGTGTTCCTTTGTGTTTTCACAGACGTGTGTATGATATCTCGTGCGAGGCTTTAGCCCGTTCGCGGGAGGCGAACTCAGATCAAGTTTGTTAGTGGTTTAACGGGCTTGAACGAGGCATTCCGTCACATTTATTACATTGGTGTTGTTGCACAGCAAGGGAATTGTCTTGATGTGTAGTCCATAATCCTCAAGTTGCTGCTTAATCCATAGGAGTTGTGTACAACAGCTTCCAGCAGCCACGTACTCAGCTTCAACTGTTGACAGTGCTACTGAATTTTGCTTCTTTGAGGACCATGAAATTAGACATCCTGCAAGAAATTGACAACATCCACTGGTGCTTTTTCTATCTATTTTGCATCAAGTGTAGTCAGCATCAGAGTATCCTACTAAATTTATTTCGCATGATTTTTGATACCACAACCCTAGATCATGAGTTCTAGCTAAATATCTGAAAATTCTTTTGACACTAATTAAATGAGACTCTTTAGGATCTGCCTGATACCTAGCACACATACATACACTAAATAATATATCAGGTCTACTGGCAGTTAAATAGAGTAAAGAACCTATCATACCTCTGTAGAGCTTTTGGTCTACTTTCTTAACATCCTTGTCACTGTCTAGCCTTGTAGATGTGCTCATTGGTGTTGACAGTGGCTTGGCATTTTCAAAACCAAACTTCTTTAGTAGTTCTTTGGTGTACTTGGCTTGACAAATGTGTGAGCACTTTTTTCTTTGCTTGACTTGCAATCCGAGGAAATAGTTGAGTTCCCCCATCATGCTCATTTCAAATTCTCCCTGCATGAGCTTTTCAAAATACTTGCAAAGAGATTCATCAGTAGAACCAAATATTATATCGTCTACATAAATTTGAACAAGTAATATATTTTTGACTTTTATCTTAATAAATAATGTGCTATCTACTTTTCCTCTGGTGAAACCATGGTTTAATAAAAATGCACTTAACCTCTCATACCATGCTCTAGGTGCTTGCTTTAAACCATACAGAGCTTTATGCAACTTAAAAACATGATTTGAAAAATCGATATCATCAAAACCCGGAGGTTGTTCTACATAAACTTCCTCCTTTATATAACCATTTAGAAAGGCGGATTTTACATCCATTTGAAAAAGTTTCAAATCTAATGTCGATGCATAAGCAAGTAGAATCCTAATTTCCTCAAGTCTAGCTACTGGTGCATAGGTTTCATCGAAATCTATGCCTTCCTCTTGGGAATAGCCTTGAGCTACCAGTCTGGCATTGTTTCTTATGATCACACCAGCTTCATCCAATTTGTTCCTGAACACCCATTTGGTGCCAATCACAGGATGATCTGATGGTCTCGGAACAAGGGACCACACTTAGTTTCTCTTGAATTGATTAAGTTCATCCTCCATGGCTAATATCCAAGATTCATCAGTCAGTGCTTCATTGAATGTCTTAGGCTCTATTTGAGATACAAAAGCTAAATAATCATAGGGAATTACATTACCACTAGTTCTTACCCTAACCGATGGATCTCCAATGATGTTATCCAACGGGTGATCGTTTTTGTATCTCCATTCCTTTGGAAGATCATCATGAGATATCTCTCTTTATTGCAGTTCTTCCAATGGTGGATGTTCTTTATCATTGATAGATGTATCTTTTAATTGCTTGGACAAATTATCTGCATCATCATTATCACTATCTACTTTCTCAAGGAAGGGTTAGTTTCATCAAAAATAATATGCACAGTTTGCTCAATTAATAAAGTTTGTTTATTAAATACTCTGTAGCCTTTAGGTTTAGAAGCATACACCATAAATATACTTTCATCGGATTTGGAGTCTAGCTTACCAATATCCCTTTTGCCGTTATTGTGAATGAAGCAAGGACATCCGAAGGTTCTGAAGTGACTGATCTTTGGTTTCTTCTGCTTGAATAACTCGTATGTTGTCTTCTTCAAAATTGGTCTGATCATTACTCTGTTGATTATGTAGCAGGCTATGTTGATGGCTTCGGCCTAGAAGTACCTTGGTAGGTTGTATTCCGATAGTATAGTTCTGGCCATATCCAATAAAGTTCTATTCTTTCTCTCAGCAACTCCATTTTGTTGTGGTGTCCTTGGTGCCGAGAAATTGTGCTCTATTCCTTGATCATCACAGAACTCAGCGAATCTTTCATTTTGAAACTCTCCTCTATGATCTAATCGAATGCTAACAATGCTGAACTTCTTATTCTTCTGGACTTTCTTACTAAACTTAACAAAGCTATCAAAGGTGTCACCTTTGTGCTCCAGGAAAGATACCCATGTGAATCTGGAATAGTCGTCTACAATCACAAAACCAAAATTATTTTCTCCAAGACTTGTGGTTCTCATCCGTCCAAATAGATCCATATACAATAATTCCAAGGGTTTTGAGGTTGTTACAACTGTCTTTGATTTGAAGGATGATTTAGTGTGCTTTCCTTTTGCACACGGTTCACAGATGACATCCATTCTTGTGCTTACTTTGGGCAGTCCTTCCACTAGATTTCTCTTGATTAGCTTTTTGATTCCATCCAAGCTACAATGGCCCAATCTTCTGTGCCAAAGCTCAACTGAATGATATTTGCTTGCTGCAAGGCACACATCTTGATCTTTCAACTCTTTCAAATGAAGTACATAGAGATTCTTGTCTCTGCAGGCTTCAAATACTGTTACACCATCTTTTATGATACTGCATCTTGACTCTTGAAACTTGATTTGATGGCCTTTGTCGTACAGCTGGCCAATGCTGATTAGATTATGTTTGAGTCCTTTCACGCATAGAACATCCTCTATGAAAGTTCTACCTTGACTGCCAACTGATATGCAACCAACTACTGTCCCTTTTCCGTCGCCATACGTTACTGTACCTTCTTTAGCTTCAAGGCGGGAGAACAACATTCTATTCCCTGTCATGTGCCTTGAGCACCCGCTGTCTAGGTGCCATTTAGATGCTCGAAGGCTTCCCTGTAATGAAAACACTAAACTTTAGGTACCGAAGTTCTTTTGGGTCCTTGCTGGTTAGTTTCCTCATTTCTCCTTTTAATTATCCATTTTATGCGTTTAGCTGGACATGTTGTTTTAATATGACCTAATTTGTTACAGTGGCTACAACAAGATGTTTTACTTATTTTTTTCAGTTTGAATATATTTAAAGTTAGACTTGTATGCAGTGTCTTGTTCGGCTACAAACTTAGGTGTTGGATATATTTTAGGATGCACTATTCTTTCCAACGTACTGGATAACTGTTCATTTTCTTTAGTTAATGTATTAATTTCTTGATTTAGTTTGCTTATAGTTTCTTGGTTTTCCAGATTAGCTATTTGATCATTTTTATCTTTTAAATCTTCACATAATAATTCATTTCTTCTTTTTAGTTCAGAAACTTGTTTTTCTAATTGCTCATTTTCGGATCTTAGATCTAAATTAGTGTTTTCTAAACAAGCATGATTTTTCTGAGTAGTGTTTAGTAGTTTGCAAACATCTTTATATTTACTATACAGTTCATTAAACACATCTTCTAAACTATCAGAATCAGATTCGTTGTAGGAATTGAATGATGAGTCAGAGGTTACCTTATCCTCGATGTTGGCCATGAATACCAGGTTGGCATTTTCTTCTTCTTCACTTGAGCTTGACTCACTGTCTGAGTCGGTGTTGTTGTCCCATGCTGCTGCCATGGCTTTCTTATTAAACCTTTTGAACTTCTTTGTGTTGTCTTTCTTTTTGAACTCCACCTTTTTCAGCTTTGGACATTCTGCCTTGATGTGTCCAGGCTTTTTGCACTCGTAGCATGTGGGTTCTGACCTCTTAACATCTTTGGCTTCAGGTTTCTTGAACTCTTTTCCTTTCATAAAGTATCTTCTTCCTGATTGATACTTTTTCTTGGCAAGTATGCGCTGTAGTCTTCTGGATAGGAACGCTTCCTCATCTTCATTGCTCCCTATGATCTTATCACCATCTGATTCTTCACTAGATGTATCTTTAGCTGCCTTGAGAGCATTGTTGTTCTTCTTTCTGCTGGAGGATTCTCCAAGTCGTTTCATATTTATTTCATGGGCCATAAGTGACCCTATAAGATTTTCTAGTGACAACCTCCTTAAATCATTTGCTTCTTCTATGGCTGTCACCTTTGGAGTACAAGAGGCTGGTAGGGATCTCAATATTTTTCTTACCATATCTCCCATATCATAATTCTTTCCAAGTCCAGCCAGACCATTCGTAATATCTATGAATCTGCTATACATCTGTGTAATTGATTCTCCTTGCTGCATTTGAAATCGCGCATACTGAGCTACCAAGATGTCTATCCTTGTTTCTTTAAGCTTATCTGTTCCCTCATAGGTGATTCTCAGCTTCTCCCACATCTCCATCGCGGATTTGCATGCTGAAATTCTATTGAACTCCTTCTTGCTGAGAGCACAGCACAGTATGCTCTTAGCTTTACAGTTAAGAGAGATCTTCTTCTTATCGTCTTCTGTCCAATTTTCTTTGTTGTTGAGAACTACTAGATCTCCTTCTTCTATGATGGACCAGATTTCAAAGTCGAGACCTTGAAGGAAGAACTCCATCCTGGTCTTCCAATAATTGTAGTCTTCTCCATCGAACAATGGTGGTCTGTTCACGGACTGACCCTCGAAGTGAGCTTGAGCTGCCATTTAATCTTCTCCTCTTCAGATCGTGAGATCTTCTTTGTTGAAGAGACTTGGCTCTGATACCACTTGTTGCACAGCTAGCAAGCCCAGAGGGGGGGTGAATGGGATTCTTAAAATTCGATTATCTAAGCCTGTCATAAAAAACGTTCAACACAAAACATGACGTTCGACTGTTAGTGTTTATAATAAAGAAAATATAACAATCACAAACAGGCAATCACACAACACAAGGATTTTATCCTAGTTCGGACCTCCTCTCCAAAGGAGTCCTACGTCTAGTCCTGAGCAACAACTCAGGATACTACTACCCAAGGGTACAGTCCCCCTCAAGGACACTTACACATCTAGCCGCAGCTGGCCTTCTCTTCACAACCCGAAGAGGTATACAACACCCTGATACACAGGTCTTCCTTCAACACGAAGGGAATTACAACCACTTGTTCCCAACATGTCTTCTCTTCACACACAGAAGAGTAACTTCACAAGGAAAGTGAGAAAACAAGCGAAATGCCCCTAGACCAATTTTATAGCAAGAGCTTGATCTGAGGCAGGGACTGAGAGAGAAAGATCTACAATAAAAGAATCTCTCAGAACTTAAAGGCTCTCCAAAACTAACAACAATGAGGCACTGGAGAGCAAGAGCTACAAGGTTGAAGTGGAAAGCAAGAAGCTCTTTTTGCTAAGACTCTATCACTTCCAGATTTTTCATTGAGATTTTGAATCCTTCAAAAGTTGTCTTTATAGGAGTCTTCAGTCTTGTATATATATCTTCAATTGCTGAATTAGCCGTTTATATGACCGTTGTTTCTAGGCTTTAGTGAATGTTAGACTGCATGATTCCCCTTATTCTTCAACAGGTATGTTGCAGTCAACAATCCTTTACGTTCCATGCATGCAAGGAGAAGATCCTTCTTGATATCCTTCAGCTTCCGCTTTGTCCAACGTTGTATGAGGTTGTACTGTTAGAGACCTGCACACAATAAATGCTAAATCATGGATAGCTACGCTATCTCTTGTTGTCAGTCAACGTTAGAATTCATGTAGTATGACTTTTCACTAAAATAGAAACACCATTTTGCTTTTTCTAAATGTGTTTCTTATATACGCATGAGATAAGAAGATATTCAGATATGCATTGTAGTGAAATGTACACTCGCATTAAATGCATGGATATTAGAGAAACACGCGGGAGGACTTTGACTTTCAAAATATTTGAGACATGTTTGAATGTCAAGTCGTTGTAGTCCATGAAATCGTTATGAGTACGACTTATGAAATCGTTGTGTAAGCAAGTCGTTGTTTATGTAAATCATTATTCATCCATAAACAAATCGATGTGAACACAAGTCGTTATACAATCATAACCAAATCATTGTAGAGACAAATCGTTATGAGTGTATAAGCAAGTCGTTACAACCAAATCGTTGTGAGCAAATCATTATTTCACACATAAGCAAATCGTTGCAGGTATCGAATCGTTGTTTTACTCATCAAATCGATGCAGTGATCAAATCATTGTTTGCTTTATCGAATCGTTAGACTGACCAAGTCATTGTGTAACTTATCGAATCGTTACGGCGACCAAGTCGTTATATAACCTATCGAATTGTTACGGCGACCAAGTCGTTATGCAACTAATCGAATCGTTGTGGTGACAAAGTCGATGTGAAACTTATCAAATCATTATGGAGACCAAGTCGTTATGTTACTTACCAAATCGATGTGAAAGCAAATCGTTATTCTCAATTATCGAATCGTTGTGAGAACAAATCATTGTTCTCACTTAACAAATCGTTGTGAGAGCAAATCGTTGTTCTCACTTAACAAATCGTTGTGAGAGCAAATCGTTGTTTTCACTTAACAAATCGATGGCGACCAAATCGTTCTACTCACTTAGTGAATCGTTGTGAGATCGAAATCGTTATGCTCACTTAGCGAATTGTTGTGAGATCGAAATCGTTATGCTCACTTAGCAAATTGTTGCGATATCGAAATCGATGCAACACTTATGAAATCGTTATAAAACCGAAATCAGTATGATACTTTATTAAATCCTTGGGAAAATGAAATCGATAGAAGTGGAAATCGTTATGACACATAGGAAGTCGATGTGTACTTAGAGAAATTTCATGCTCTGTACTTTAAATGCTATAGTGTAAGAAATACTTACATATTTTCGTGATTTTGGCTGATTTACCTATTGTGCCTAAGCTTCATGAAAACTTGTTAGATGACACTTTATTGAAGTTTTGTTAATCACCAAAATAGATATATAATTCATGAAATTATATGGGGATGAATTGATCATCACTAACAACTATGTCATTAGAAAAGCTTATAGGATCATTGATGGAACATGAGATCAACATGGAGCGACTATCTGAAAGCTCATCCATGAAAAAAATTACTAATGATTTAAAAGCTATAGCTGCTACTTCCACCTCGTTCTCTTCTAGTTTCGAAAATGTAGGTTCTGAAGACAATGATGTAGATTAAGTGATGTCTAAGCTTCAGAAGATTCTAAAAAATAAGAAGAATGGATCAAGAAGGATCCAAAATAAAGAGAAAAGGAAGATAGAACTAGTCTATTATGAATGTGGGAAGCCTGAACATCTCATTCTAGACTATCCTAAGCTCAAGAACACTGGTCAACAAGAAAAATGAAAGAAGAAGCTGAGAAGAGATGAGAAGCATAATAAACATAAGAGAAAGGCTATGGCAGCTATATGGGACAATAAAGAAGTCTCTACAACAGACGTCTCAATCTCAAAATGTGAAAATGAGCAAGTGAGTCTAGCCCTCGTGGCAGGACTACATGAGGTACAATCTGACCAATCTTTTAACTCTTGCACTGATTCAGATTCAGAATCAGAAGATTTTGAAGAAGTTTTTAATGAACTATATGAAAAACATAAAGGTATTGTAAAAGAATTAAAGAATCTGAAAATAACTTTCCTTGTTTGGAAAACACTAATTCTGATCTTAAATCAGAGAGGAACATTTGGAAACACAGTTAAAGGATAGTAAAAATAATAATTATCTTTATGTGAAGATTTAATGATCAAGAATAATAAAAAATTATAGTTAGAAGAAAAATTGAAACTCTAACTGAAGAAAATCTTTATTTAAAAGAATCAGTTAGAAAATTAACAAAAGATAAAACATTTCTAGCCCTATGCTTAAAAAGATACAAAACTAGCTATAACAAACAAAGACTTGGATACAAACCTCCTGAAAAACAAACTAAGTATCCAGAAAAAGTATCCATTGCTAAAATTTGTAAAAGAAACTAAGATGCCTCGGAAAAAAAGTCCCTATAGTTAACAAATGCTCTCAAAATAAAATTAAGAACATACATGCCTATAAAACAAATTATATTCATTATTGTTCTCACTGTAATAAGTTAGGACACATAGTAAACTCTTGTACTACTAGTGTGGTACCCCAAAAAATTCAGTAATTTAAAATTATAGATAAATTGACATTTTTTGAATTAATAAAATCAAACTAGTTAAAAATGTACGCACCATTATTGCATACGTAAAAACCCATATAAAAATTTCGTAAAAATAGTAATTACACCTTAAATAATATTCTCTAATGACCTATCAAGAAATTTGGACATAGAAAAATCATTTGGACTAAGTTTAAGAATTTATGCGATTTATTATCGTAATTAAGGAATAAGTTGGAAAACCCATTATCCCTTGTACCAAAGTGGATTATAAATCAAATAAACACAATGGGTAGACTTTAAATAATGTGTATTGATAGCCCACTATGAGAATTGGACCAATGGACAATTTTGGTCCATGAATAAAATTCTCTAATAAAAGGATAATTAAAGTTCATTAAGTAAATTAAGTAATGGGTTTCCCTAAATGGTCCATACATGAATTAATGGGCTAAAAAGCTAAGAGCCCATCCTTGAATGGGATATAATTAAGCTAAATTCGTACCTAAATTATTAATAAATAGAAAATGGTTAAGATAATGACTATTTTAACTCTTACTTACCTTAAAAAGAGTCCTAACCCTAGTCTAACTTAATGGTAATGAAATAGGACTCCATCCTAATCTAAAAAGGGGATTTAGATAAGGGACAATTGGGTTAAATATAGGAGACCCATATTAAATAGGGAAAATGGTAGCTATATTATCTCTTAATTAAAAAGGGGTAATTAAGGCATTAATATGACTCATATATATCTTAAAAAGAGTCCTCATCTCATCATAACCCCTTAGCCACGAAATTAGACCTCTCATCAATCCTATTGGGTAGATAAATACTAGAAAATAGAGAGATAAATATGGAAATTAAGAGTTTGAAGAGAAGGAAGAGTTTTAAGTCATTAGGACTCTTAAACTAGCTAATACACCTCTAATTCATTTCTACCAAGCCCCATTATGTTGCTGGAGCTATAGAGAATGAAGAGAGGAGGCTGAGGACGAGGAGCAAGGAGAAGAAGGGCTTGGAGCAAGGAGGATCTCACCTTCTACCTCGTCTTAAACCCTAGGAGTTTTACAGAGCAAAAAGGTAGGCAATCTCTGAAGCTTAATCTAATTAAACTCGACCCTAGGTAGATCTTGATCCCCTCTATCAAAGCCCTATCATTTCCCTAATTTTCATTGCTCCATGAGGGACTATTAAATACTTTAATCCCAGTCATCTCCATGTACCTGAACCTTCATGTTTGCTTTCAATCCCTGAATCTACTTGATCTCATGCCACAAAACTTTTATCATAGTTACTGCATGATGTTAGGGTTCTAATGATTCTATTTCCCTCAATTTCATCATGCATCCATTGCAAATTAAATCGATTTCGATGAATGTGCATGTTCTAGGTCACTGAAATGTAACTTGATTAAAGCATGCCCAATCCGTGTCTATTTTCTAATTACTCATGCCTAATAATAGATCTACTTGTCTACTTTCATTTAAAACTAGTATCATGATTTTTGGAGCCTCCTACGATTTAATGTCGATTTTTAAAGAGACCTATATCATTGCCATGGTGGGAGAAACCCAACCTAAAAAGGTGCCAAAATCCCTTTTAGGGCTCGGGGCACCTCCTAAAAATGCGACGGCCCGACCCATCGCGATCTCAAGAGGGTCATGATTGGTAGCACCGTCGCATCTTGAATGCGACGGCTCGAGCCATCGTGTTTCCCTACCCGACCAGCCCGGTTCAACAGACGCGACCAGACCGCCTGTCGCGACCTGAAACGTGACGGGCACCCCCGTCGCGATTTCAACCTGTCGGCCAGAACTTTAAATTACTTACTTGCCCTTGTTATATATGTCATTTAACCCCTAGTTAACTTTAATTATGCACTGTTATGAACTGTAATGATCTGTTAATTTTTAATGGGTAATATTTATATAAATTAATTAATATAAAAGCTATGTGCACGATTATACATACTTCCATGATTTCTTTACACTTGCACACACTAAATATTAATATTTGTCATAAGAGCTTATTAAATTACTTAATAATAAATCTGGTAATTAAGTATAATGATTTAACTTAAATCCCCTATTATTTAAACGACACTTGTCTTCGTTTTATTCGCATGATTTGTACACCGTTATCGCGTCCCTCTGCCTTCGAGCACTCGAGGTAAGACAGACAACGTTTCGTTACACACTTTTCATGGCATGGACCACCTCTCTGTTGGGAATACTCCTGATCGGACCAGGGACTCCTTGTCAAGGCCTCCGTAAGTCTTCTTAGCTTTGGCGCACGTCCATTGCCGACGAGCTGGTTGTACCCTTAAAACCCGTTACACCCCTAGGGATCAGCATGATCCAAACGGCCTTAGTGTGTTCTCTCTTACCTTGGGATCACATCGGACAGCTGTTATGTGTCATGGCACGGCTAGTGGGCGGTTGTGACGTCTACCAGACTGTCGGCACACGATCGAGTGCTGTGCAACTGTTACTATCGCGTGTTTATCGTTGTTTTACGATTACGTTCTTGTTCTTATCTACTATCTTTTTACTCTCATCTATTCACTTTCTCTCTACACTCTCATCTATTCGTCTATTATTCTCATCTATTCTTGGTACTATATTTGGCCATACAATTGATTGTCTAAGATAACAAACATGACTATGCCAGCATAATAGGGCCCGATCTGGTCTTGGGGAGAGCACCCGAAGAGTGCCATTTCCTCGCGGGGGTTAATATGATCAAGGTGTGTACGGCATGCACTCAGCACCATTTAAACAATCAAGATTTAATCTATGACAATTAATATATCAATCACTATACTATCGTTCTCTGGGTTGACAAGATGCTCGACCAGAGGTGCTATCGTTACTAGTGCACTCTTGTGCAACCATAATACACTATCTCGTTATATGGCCAATCTTTTATCATACTAGTTTTGCATATATTCTTTTTGGAAGTTTTATCGTTTTCTTGCTATCGTGTAATAATATTCTCGCAACTATACTTGATCGTTGTCTCTAGTTATCCTGCTTTACAAGACATTAATCACTTAAAGCATGTAACGACCCTCCTCATACCGGTACGATTATACCAATCCCCATCGGTATAAAGAGCGTCGTCACAGTGGGATAGTAACCCAACACTAAACGATAAGGTTGATATGTCCATGAATATTAATTGAGTACAGCGGAAATAAAAGAAATAATAAATTTCATTCCATCATCATCACGCATTCCACAGTCTATCTAGTAAAAGAAAATGCTAGAGTCCACATTATTACAACTTTAAAAGAACTACATTGTCCATTACATTGTCCATATGAATAACATTATTCAACTATGAAATAAAGTAACTACAAAATAAAATCTCCACAAGTAACTACTCCTTGAATGCGGCGTCGACTTTCACTATTCTCTCCTCAGCTACGGAAAACCTGTCACACCTATACGCCAAAGCAAGTATGAGTCTTACAAGACTCAACAAGTAATCTAAAACATCAACCTTATACATATCACATACACAATAAGCTTCTAACATTAATGAACACATGCTATCATACTAACCATAACAATTTACATGGCACATGTTTCTTATGTTCAATTACACATAATTCACCCAAACATATTTCTAATTAACACATGCTCATATTAAAAACATGGAAGATAATATACACCTACACAAGTTCTCTACACATGGAATGTCCTATGATATATGGTTCAAATCTTTATCATATCATTGCACAATTTTTACCAATTTAAGATACAAGGTTATGTACAAGATAATGAACACTCCTAGCATGGTATCTAGCCAATTTCTCATGCAATTATATCATTTCATCACACATTTAACTTGCTATTTTAATGTATAAATTATCATACTCTCATGACACTTGCATATGCTTTTTAATAACTACATAACATGATACTAAACATTCTATCATAATTAGGCATAATCATATTAGTACATACATGACATGAACATATGCACTCTTACACACCTATCATGTAACATGATTTATTAATCTAAACATTATCCATATCCTTGAACAACTCTATCAACTAGAACATGGAATTAAGTATAAAGTAGATAGCAACCTAACATGATATCTAATCATAATTCACATGCATTTTTCTCACATATCTACACACTTCATTTGTTGTTTTAATATGAATAAGTCACAATGATATCACCTTTATTAAACATGGATTGAAGATCTAAAACATATTCAAATCAGATGGCAATTATCTACAAATTAAGCATGAAACTATCTACTAAATGAATAATAATTCTATCATGGAACTTAGACATTATTTCATGTATTTATCATAATCATAATCTTATTTTGCTTGCTGTTTTGACATGAATTAAACTTAATTACATGGATTCACACTTGTTCACATGCCATCTTATTCATTTGACAAATCTACATGCATATTTTTCCACACTGCATTCCTTTACATGTTTGCATGCATATATTCATACACACTATCAAATGGAGATTTTTAAGCTATATCACATAATATTGAACATGGTATTAAACATGATAATACAATTATGATGGTAACACATGAATGACATAAATATATACACATGCATTATTACATTGGTTTTCACATGCACTTGTACTCTCATTATCATTTACTCTCCCTTACATATCAATTTACATGCCTTCCATTTCAATTAATCTTGCATTCACATTTATCACATATCACAACAATTTCACTTACCATTTGCCACACTCACTTATCACTTTGCACTATATTCACATTTAATCTTTTAAGTTGCCGTGACACATAGTTCTAACTACCAAGTAGAGGAAAAACACGCACTTTAGCACTTAGTGCTTATCACCTAGCACTTAGCACTTCACTTGCTCATATTTGTCTCTTGGGCAAGCTAGTGACAAACCTTGGATACTGCGCAGACCGGGAGAAGCACTCTCCACCCTAACCAGTGGTACTTGTCCACCTCCAGGATTTCATCCTAATGCCTTTAGGATTTAATACACAACGTTGAGTCTTCCATAGGGACTTTTCTATGGTACAGCTCTCAGACCCCTATGGTAGCAGTGTCAATCTCGGCCCAATTTTACAAATTAATCATATTATCATTCTTGTCACATTTTACTCATGCTCATATACATGCTTCCATCCCATTTTACATACTCTTTGCATAATATTCACATTTCTATTTACAGAAGTTTACCTTACTGTTTAACAATGATAAACAACTTAAAATAAGATATTAACATGCTACTAATCCTTGATTTATACATAATTAGCTCTAACATGCTCAACATGACCATTTTCTCATTTAAAACCATAACAGTATCTACTGTCATCAAAACATCATGAAATGTTTATGACACGTTAAGAACAGTAAACATAATACATACTCAATTTCACATATTTTTCTGAACAGGAAATGTATTTATAACAATTAAATCAAATTACATGTGCATTTCTCACAAATTTCTCTAAAGTAGGAATCTCAGTATAACAGTCAAATCCAATAGTGCCAATGCGTAAATAAAGTCATCACATGATTACAAAAAATTCAAGAAACCCTTACTCACAACTGACTTATTTACACAGATTAAACATGGTCATTTTATGCTCATAGTCTGATTATCAGAATTTTAATAATTCACACAAATCATTAAAATTTAGTAAAACCTCATGACATGACCTACTAATCACCCTTGACAACATATAAAATTTGCAGCATGCATTCATACCCGAAAATCACAAAAACAGCTTAAGAAGATCAGACAGTAATTTTTTAGAACACTGAGGAACTTGACTGCACAGTGCTGGCCGCCTACTGAGTCAACTGTGCCATCTCTTGCCGCCAACACATGAGCTTGGCGACACAGGATGTCGCCGCCAACATCCACACAGCAAACTGCACAGACAGCACTCACATGCACGAGGAAATTGGTGGGTCCAGGACACGAGGAAAAATCCAGAAAAATGATGGGACCTAAGGGGACATGTATAGTATTGATATACATAGGTTACTTGCCTCTAATAAAATCCTAGAAGATCAAACTTCGCCGATGAAGCCCTCCTCGGCCCTGCCAAGAAGGTGCTAAAAAACGCCATAGATCTGGTCCTTCAGTTGTTGTGGGTTGATCCTCGCAGTTGGGGATTCCTCCTTGATGGTTGAGTTATACTCCAGTCGTTGTAGCTCTCCAAGAAACTCCTCCAGTCGCTGGATTGAAGCCTTGGAACTTCAGCTTTTCTCACAAAAAGTGCTAGGCTTTCACAAACATTAAAAAGACTTGGCGTGACCAGAAGATGTGTTTTTATAGAGCTGGGTAGGTTGGGTACGCTTTAGGGTAGGTTCCCTATGACTTTAGAAGGGTTTCCTAAACTGGAACCAGACAAAACGCGAACGTTACCAAATCTGAAACCGTTACACAGGAGGGAACTTGACGTCAACATCTGGTGTAGTCAATTTTGAGTTGGCATTCAGATAGGCTGCCGCCAACACTGTGATTGGCGTCCATCGATCTGGACGCCAATCAGAGGCATGCAGTCAGCGGCACAGTGTTGGCCGCCAACTGTCTCACTTGGCCAAAACATGATTATGCATCCAAGTAACGTACAATTACGCTCCAATAACGTAGTGTGTGCATAAATAAATATATTTACATTCACTATATAAATTACATGCATTACATATCATTTATTTAAATATAATTTGTACTAATCTCAATTAGAGATAACATGCATGAAATAACATACATATATATGCTTATACACCATAGTTGCATGCATTATGCACGAACATATAAATGCAATACGCACGCTATTATTTAGGTATCATGCATGTCATAAATAATTTAATGGTTATTGAAATAAGTATCATATGTACCAAGTTAAACATATGCATACATTCATGTACTCAACGTAATTAAATCCAACATGCATGTTTCTAAATAATATAACACGTACATCGATAGTAAGATAATGCATGCACGCTTAACGATATACATGTACGAAAAAAAATTCACATGTACTTACAAGGTAAATGACAAAACTTACCTATCATATGCTCAATATTATTTAAGTACCATATATACTATGGACAACTTAATGTATATAGAATTATTTAGATAGATATCACATGCATAAGATGAACATACATATATACATATGTACAAAGTATAATTCCATAAAATATTCATGGAATAATTAGCATAATATACACATCAATATTTAGATAATACATACACGATATCATTAAGATGCAATATGCAATAAGTTAACTAAGAAGAATCTATACAACAAAAATTTAATTCTTGCATACGCACACTTAGATTGACATATGTATAAATATATATACACACACGTATACAACATAGTTATGTACATTATGCACGAAATAGATAAATACAACATGCATAGTATTTAAATAAGTACAACATATACAAAATTTTCTAATTACTTATGTTCACGAGAAACAATATATATATATATATATATATATACGCATATTCATATGAACAATTCAATAATTATAGTATGTGAAATTTTAATACATGCAATATATTTATGACAGATGAATATCGTATGCACAATATAAAATGACAGAAAATTCGGGGTCTCACACTCTCCCCCCCTAGAAAAAGATGTTTGTCCTCGAAGATCGCATCGCGTACCTGTGGTGATGTCGTCTATGCCATCTCCGGAAATAAGATATGATCCTCATTTTTCTTAGCTGGTGTTGCTAGCTCCGTCGTTGCAGTTGTTGGGGCATCTTGTGGATCGATCTCCTTCAGATTCAGACACTCTTTAATCCAATGGTCCTTGCTGCCACACTTTAGGCATCTTCCTTGTTTTAACCAGCATACATATCCGCCATGACGTTTGCCGCATCGCTCGCACTCGGGCGCCTCTCCCTTGTGCGATTCCACTCTACCCTTTTGCTTGCTTACCATTCTACGAGCCTCTTCTAGAGTGTCAGGGTCAGATTCCAAGAGTCTGGCTCTCAGTGATGGTCTAAGCTTCATTATAAACTCCTCTACCTTGCTACTTTGTACATACCCCCTAGTCCGATTACCAGGCTTGCCATTCTTTACCATTGCCTGCAAAACAATTCAATCTAGTTAGGATCTAAGTTACTGAATCCTATCTATTTTCTTAACTATCTTTCATTCATTATTATTACTTTCTACACATATGGACAAATTTCTATAAAGACTTTGCAATATTGTGAGATGATGGTTTATTCATGTACAGTCTCAACCTTGGTCGCTCTGATACCATCTCTGTAATGACCCTCCTCATACCGGTATGATTATACCAATCCCCATCGGTATAAAGAGCGTCATCACAGTGGGATAGTAACCCAACACTAAATGGTATGGTTGATATGTCCATGAATATTAATTGAGTACAGTGGAAATAAAAGAAATAATAAACTTCATTCCATCATCATCACGCATTACACAGTCTATATAGTAAAAGAAAATGCTAGAGTCCACATTATTACAACTTTAAAAGAACTACATTGTCCATATGAATAACATTATTTAACTATGAAATAAAGTAACTATAAAAGAAAATCTCCACAAGTAACTACTCCTTGAATGCGGCGTCGACCTTCACTATTCTCTCCTCAGCTACGAAAAACCTGTCACACCTGTACGCCGAAGCAAGTATGAGTCTTACAAGACTCAGCAAGTAATATAAAACATCAATCTTATACATATCACATACACAATAAGCTGCTAACATTAATGAACACATGCTATCATTCTAACCATAACAATTTACATGGCGCATGTTTCTTAGGTTCAATTACACATAATTCACCCAAACACATTTCTAATTAACACATGCTCATATTAAAAACATAGAAAATAATATACACCTACACAAGTTCTCAACACATGGAATGTCCTATGATACATGGTTCAAATCTTTATCATATCATTGCACAATTTTTACCCATTTAAGACACAAGGTTATGTACAAGATAATGTACACTCCTAGCATGGTATCTAGCCAATTTCTCATGCAATTATATCATTTCATCACGCATTTAACTTGCTATTTTAATGTATAAATTATCATACTCTCATGACACTTGCATATGCTTTTTAATAACTACATAGCATGATACTTAACATTCTATCATAATTAGGCATAATCATATTAGTACATACATGACATGAACATATGCACTCTTAAACACCTATCATGTAACATGATTTATTAATCTAAACATTATCCATATCATTGAACAACTCTATCAACTAGAACATGGAATTAAGCATAAAGTAGATAGCAAACTAACATGATATCTAATCGTAATTCACATGCATTTTTCTCACTTATCTACACACTTCATGTCACTCCCCGACGTGGAATATCGAAACGCGAGGCAGTTGCAAGTAAACCGGTATAGAGCGAGGACTAGACATCAAACCATTGAACAAGAATAAATACTAAAAAATTCATTCATTAATAATCTTTCAAATGTCTAGTTACAACCACTAATATTAGAGCCAATCTATTGGGCCCAATTACATTGAAATAAAGCAAAGAACTAAACTTCAAACCTAACTAGTTCAATGCTAAACATAGTAATAGAACGCTAGGGTACTCATGACATCACTCCAGGTCGTTTCCGTCCTCTTGAGTGTATGGTTCATCCTCGGTCTCACCTGAGAACACAACGACAAATAACACAGGGTGAGCGATAATGCCCAGTAGGACTTAAATCTCAATAGTCAAGCAGGCTTTAAATAATTAATGTATTAAAGGCAGAGTAACTAATGATAGAGCGAGAGAGTCCAGTAAAAGATTGCAGGATAGCACGTGTACGAAATAGCACAACTTTTCAAATACAGACTTTTCAAAAATAGCACAAGTGTCAGGAATAGCACAACCATAGAAGGATGGCCATAGCACAATAGCACAAGTATAGCAACAGCACAACGAGTATAGTATAGCACTTTGTTAGTCTTGTAGACTACGAGAAAATATAGCACTTTTTTATTGTCATTTAGATAGTCAAGATAAATTGCACTCGAGTGTAATGCCAAACACTCTGACCATTTAACTCCCATGGGCGCACATCCCAGACTAGATCGGGCCCTTTATATATTGCCAAGCATTAGTTATATTGTTTATCTTTTACACAATCGGTCAATGGCCAATATAGAGTGCCAAGAATAGATAAGTGCACTAGATGAATAGACGAGATAGTAGAGTGAACATGAATAGATGAGCGAATAGAGTGTAGATGAGAGCTAGTTGACATTGCACGTAACGCGTCGAGTAAACAGGAGATAGTAACAGTTGCACAACACGCGCACTTGGGGTTGGCATTCAGGTGGAACTCACAACTCTTTCGCTGGCCATGTTAAGCACAAGCCCAGAGGTCCGGCGTGATTCAAGAAAAGAGTGAACTTCTAATAGCCGTTTGGATCATATAGATCCCTAAAGGGTATCATAGGTGTTAGGGTACAACTGGCTCGTTAACCATGGGGAATCCATGGACAGAGGAGACTTACGGAGGCCTTGAACAAAGACTCACTAGTCCGGAAGAAGGAGTATCCGTCGGAGAGTTCGTCCAAGTCAAGAAAGAGAGTAATTATGGAAACAAGTGTTCGACGTTGTAGAGGAGTTCTAGAACAGTGGAGCGTCAAGATTGGTGTTTCAAAACAACACGAAAATTGAGAACAAGTTCATTTATAATTAAGGTAATTTAATTACATAAATTACCAGATAGATTATGCCAATTAAGCCACATTTGGATGGTTTGAGTGTGTGCATGTGACAAGAAATCATACATGGAAACTAGTCGTGTGTATGTATTTTAATTCACATATAAAAGTTCAATTTATATTAAGTGCATTTACTGTGGTATAACTGAGAATTAAGGGTATAAGCACAGTAGAAATGTGAGTATTTTCAAAACAGGGGCTTTTCTGCAAAAACCTGTGAACGCGACGCACCCATGAAAGGGTTGCGACGGGTTCAGGGTAGAACGCGACAGAGCATTGCATGGATCGCGACGGGGTGTTCAGAACCGGTGCTGAGAACGCGACAGGGTCATGTGAGGAACGCGACAGGCCAGGCACAGCGATCGCAATGTCGCCTCCTGTCGCGTTCAGAATGCGACGGGACTGCTGTCGCAATCCGACCACAGAACGCGGCCTATCGGGTCGTCGCGTTCTGGTGGTCGGTGCCTGAGTCCGACAGGAATCAGACATGACCTTGGATTGCGGGCCAAACTTAAACAATTTGGCACAGGAGGCTTTAGAAATTGAGAACAAATCGTACAGTGCATGAAAAATTGCAAAACCAAAACTAAACGATTCTAGACAGACCAGGGTACATGCGGTATATAAGAATTTTAAAACTATAGAGGTTTCGACATGCTTCAGTCAAGTTAAACAGGAAGTTCATGGAACAGGGATCAGTGAGAGAAAAATAATTAATTCGCCCACTAGAGTATATGAAAATTAGGGCTTCCAGGGGCAAAAGAAGGCTACCATGCATCAGATCATCCAGTAAAACTTTCGTGGCATGATATCAAGTGTACGTGGAGAACAAGATTTAACATGGGGGTTCGGGGTCAAGACGAGTGCCGAATTTCAAAAATCAAGAAGTAAATATTAACTCGATGATAAATCATGAAACTTGAGGGTATTGCTCATGATGATGGGAAAAACCTATAGTTAAAATTTTTAGTTTATGCTCGTGAGAATGTCTTCCTTGACTCGATTTTCTCTCCTAGGACAAAAACTTGAAGAACTCGGGATGAAGCTTGAGAGAGACTTCTTCTCCATGAATTCCCCTCCTTCTAGACTCCTTCCCACATCCAGAAATCTCTTGGCACAAACTAGGGCCGGCCTTGGGGTGAATAAGAGAGTATTTAAGCTCTTTCCCTTTCAATTTCCTAATAGGACTCAAATTCCAATTAATTTCGAGATTTCCTATTCTCTACCTTCCTTCTAAGCCTTCCTCATCCTAATTGAGTGGGGAAGAGAGCCAAATTCGTGGCCAATCATTTAAGGTAGGTTTAGGATTCCATTCCAACTCAAAGTTCCTTTTTTAATGCATTAAATGCTTCATTTATAATTAAGCATTATTTTAGTTACGAATTTAGGGTAATTTCTCATTATTCCCCTTTTAAAAATTCTTATTTTGGCCCACTAAATTCTATTAGGTCAATTTAATAAAGCCCAATACTTCTTTTCATTTAATGGGTTTTATTTATTTCCCCTTTCCATTATTTTCCTATGTCATTTATTTTCTTTTAATTGATTTTTCTAACAAATTTTAATATTATGTAAATTTTTATTTTTGTTCAAAAATTCAGGTTGATACATCCTCCACCTCTTAAAAGGAATTTGGTCCCCAAATTCATATGATCATAACGGAGGAAATGTCTTACCGAAAAGATCGGGGTAGTTGCGTCTGATGATTCCTTCCTGTTCCCATGTGGCTTCTTCGACTCCGCGGTTATTCCATAAGACCTTCACCACGTGGATCGGATGGTTCCTGAGCTGTTGTACCTTCCGTTCCAGTATCTTGACTGGCTTCTCTTCGTATGTCACATCCTTGTGGTATTCAGCACCATCTCTGGGCCGGTCTCTGATTACCTGAATGTCTGGATTGAGCAATCTTGAGCCGGTCTCTGATTACCTGAATGTCTCTTGTGGTATTCTGCACCATCTCTAGGCCTAACCATTGTTGTTCTCCCACCTCATTCCAGCATGCAGGTGATCTACAGTTCCTTCCGTAGAGGGCTTCGAACGGTGCCATCTTGATGCTCGCCTGGTAACTATTGTTACAGGCGAACTCAATTAGAGGTAGGTGCCCATTCCAATATCTTTGGAAATCTATAGTGCAGGCTCTCAACATGTC
Organism: Colocasia esculenta; assembly: GCA_014218235.1. Lineage (NCBI taxonomy): Eukaryota > Viridiplantae > Streptophyta > Magnoliopsida > Alismatales > Araceae > Colocasia > Colocasia esculenta. The sequence continues at coordinate 54,632,739 of CM024759.1, read as the reverse complement.
TTCAACAATTTGGTTGGTCCATTCAGTTTTCCCATCGGTTTGTGGATGGAATGCGGTACTAAAGTTGAGTTTAGTACCCAGTGCACCTTGCAGTCCTTTCCAAAAACGAGATGTGAATCTCAGATCTCGATCCGAAACAATAGATGATGGAATGCCATGTAGTCTTACAATCTCCTTGACATATAAGGCAGCTAGTACCTACACTGACCACTTACTTTTTATAGGCAGAAAGTTGGCGGATTTAGTTAGTCGGTCCACAATGACTCATATGGCGTCGAGTGCACAACGAGTCTTGGGTAAACCCATGATGAAGTCCATTCCGATGCTTTCCCATTTCCATTCCGGAAAATCAAGCGGTCTGAGTACACCTGCAGGGCGCAGGTGTTCCGCTTTTACTTGTTGGCAAGTAAGGCAATGAGCAGCATGCTCGGCTACCTCTCTCTTCATGTTTGGCCACCAAAATGTTCTTTTTATGTATTGATACATTTTGGTACCTCCAGGATGAATATTGTACTTTGTCTTGTGGGCATCATCCATTAGCTTCCTCTTGAATTCTTCATTGTCGGGAACGCATGTCCTTCCTTGAAAGACAAGCCTACCATCTTTGGTCATAGCAAAGTCTGGTCTTTCGGCTAGAGTTTCTTTGACGCGAACTAAGAATGGATCATCATCTTGTTGAGCTTTGATCTCCTCTAGAAGATCAGATTGAATCTTGATATTGGCAATCAAGACTTGGTCATCTCTATGTTCAATAGTTAAGTCCAACCTTGCGAATTGTTCTAGTAGTTGCATCTCGCCAAGGACTAGACTTGAAACATATGCCATTGGCTTCCTACTAAGAGCATCAGCCACGACATTACCCTTGCCTGGGTGGTATTGGATGTTGAAGTCGAAATCCTTCAGATATTCTAGCCATCTTCTCTGTCTCATGTTGAGTTCCCTCTGGGAGAATAAATACTTCAGACTTTTATGGTCTGAGTAGACAGTGAACTTTTCTCTGTAGAGGTAATGTCTCCAAATTTTCAAGGCGAAGACCACGGCAGCCAACTCAAGATCATGCACAGGGTAGTTGACTTCATGAGTCTTCAGTTGTTGAGAAGAGTAGGCGATGACTTTCTCCTTTTGCATAAGTACACACCCTAGCCCAATCCCTGAGGCATCGGTGTAGACAGAGAAACCTTCTCCCTCTATTGGCAGAGCGAGAACAGGTGCTGAAGTGAGGCAATCTTTATGAGTTTGAAAACTTTTCTCACACACTTTACTCCAAGAGTAGGAATTCTCCTTTCGTGTCAGACGCGTGAGAGGAACGGTGATCTTTGAGAAGTCCTTGATGAACCGCCTGTAGTAGCCAGCCAGTCCTAGGAAGCTTCTTATCTCGGTGACGTTAGTTGGTCTCTCCCAATTGAGTACAGCTTCGACTTTGGAGGGATCAATGGAGATGTCGTGCTTTGAGATGACATGGCCCAAGAAGGATACTTCTTCGAGCAAGAATTCACACTTGCTAAGCTTTACGTATAGTCTGTTGTCTCGCAAGACTTGCAGTGAAATCTTCAGGTGTTCTTCATGTTCTTCTTTGGTCCTTGAATAAATGAGGATGTCGTCGATGAAGACGACCACGAACTTGTGAAGGTATGGCCGATATATGTTGTTCATGAGTTGCATAAAGGCTGTACGAGCATTGGTTAGACCAAAAGGCATAACAACGGATTCATAGTGCTCGTACCTGCTCCTGAAAGCCGTCTTGAAGATATCGTCATCCTTAATCCTCATTTGATGATAGCCAGATCGAAGATCGATCTTAGAGAAGTATTGAGCTCTAGATATTTGGTCGAATAGTTCAGCGACCCTAGGCAATGGGTATTTATTCTTGATGGTGAGCTGGTTAAGTTGTCGATAGTCGATGCAGAGCCTCATCGATCCATCCTTCTTCTTGACGAACAACACAGGCACTCCCCATGGGGAAGTAGTTGGTTTGATGAACCCCTTTTCTAATAGCTCCATCAGTTGCGTCTTCAACTCCTTTAGCTCAGCAGGTGACATTCGGTATGGTTGATGCAATACCGGGGCAGCTTCAGGAATCAACTTTACGGCGAAGTTGACATCACGTTCCGGGGGAAGCCCTGGCAGATCTTCCGGAAACACATCGGGGTAATCCTGAACTATGTGAATGTCTTCTATCTTAGCACCCTTCTTTTCCACAACTACGGCTGCTAGGAAAGCAATACAACCTTTCCTCATCATGTTGTGGGCTTTTATGGCTGAGAGTAGAGACATCGTCTCTTATGTCTAATCCCAGAGAATGTCAATTTAGAAAAGTCACTAAAGGTAACATTTCCTTTCTTACAGTCGACACTTGCCCCATATGCGGACAACCAGTCGGCTCCCAAAATTACATTGTAGCCTTACATGGGCATACACACCAGGTCGGCCTTTAGGTTATGGTTTCCGATCATTACATCGGTAGAGGGAAAGTATTTGTTCAATTTCTCCTTTTCCCCTAGTGGCGTTGTGACAGAGAACTCACAACCCATGGATATAGGTTTAGCATTCACAGTATCAGCAATGTTTTGAGATATAAATGAATGAGTGGCTCCAGTATCAAATAAAACAAATGCTGATAATGAGAAAACTTGAAGGGTACCTTCTACCACGCCACCTTCCATAGCAGGTTCCTCATCATGCAGGGCTTGCAGTCGGCCCTGTTTCTTAGGCGCATTAGGGCCCCTCTCAGTCTCTTTTAGTAGCGGGCACTCGGGGATGCGGTGCTCGCTGTAATCACGGGATTGTGCACCCCCAATACATGCAAACATGTATTCAATATAAGAGCATGGAAAAGAGGATGTGATCGCCACCTAGATAGTTGCCTAAGAATAGAAATAAGACGGGCTAACTAATCTAGGAAAGGGGAAGAGAACACTATACTGACCTGAGGTCGCGACGGGGAACCCCGTCGCGATGAAGCTGGTTTCACGACGCCCTACAGTGGCGCATTTTCGGTTTCGCGTCGCCTTCCTCGGTCACGTTCTCTGCAATGCAGGAGAAGTGTGGAAGGACCTTCTTCCTGCCCTCCGGCCGGCCAGAGGACAAGAGCTCCTCGATAGAACTAGCTTGAGTACCTGCCAAAACAACTAAAATAAGGAAAGGAACCCTGTTAGAACATATTAAGTGTATTATCCATCCAAAAATGAAAAGAAGAGATGAAACATGGTGGGAACGGACCTGTGGGTGGTTTTAAACCCCTTGGGTGTTTGGAAAACGTAGAAAATGAAAAGGAAATGGATTGCTATCTAATAAAGTGATAAAAATGCATGAAGAAGGAAGAAGAATAGGAAGAGGAAGAAAGAGCCCCGTATAGGGCGACTCCCTGGTGCCAAATGATGTCCTCCCTTGGTCCAGAAGCTCCAAGGGTCGCCTCTTCAAGCTCCAAGCCTTGTAGATGGTCAAATGAACATGATTTAGTGAAGGGTTGAAGTGAAGAATGAGGGGAATGGGAGGGCTGCGAGACTAAGTGTTGATCAAAGAAAATTTTGGCAGCCCTTCGGGGTGAAAACGGGGCTCCCCCTCCTCAGAAGAAAGGGCCTTGCTTTTATAGACTAGGAGAGAGAAATATCCCATTTTCAAGTGATAAATACCCTAGTGAAAGGATAATACTCATTAATCTTGTGGGTGAGAGTCCAAAGGAGGTTTCAAAGAGTCCCCCAACCCCTAGATGCATTCAGGTGGGTTGGGAGGTTGCAGATGATTAAGATAAAGGCCATGAGATAATAATATGGAGGTGGTTGCAGAGGTGGTTGCCGCGGCTGAAGTCGCGACGCATCGTAGGGACGTGATTGAAATGAACGTGAAGGCCTTAGTTGTCGCGACTATAAAGCCACGTGTATGGATATGCATGGGTTGTCGCGACGGCCAAGGGAGGCGCGAAAAGGATGAACGCGGTGCCACGATATGTCGCGTCAATTGAAATCGATTATCTTCAAAATATTGATCAATCACATGGGAGAATAATAGGCATTTAAGGCACATGGACTCTTTTAAAAGACAATGGATGGGATATTCATGAAAATTGGCCTGTTAATGGGCTCAAAGCAAGGCTAACGATGGGCTCAAGATGAGTGACCAACTAGGGGCTCACTAAGTTAACAAGAAATGTAGTTTGATTTATAAGCCAGAATCGGGAGTCTACAGATTGCTCCTCCTTGACTCCTACTTTGCAAGGGAGCATAGCGGAAGTGTAGCGGAGATGTCATGAAGTGACGGCGAAGCGGAAATGATGCGGAGTGGACTGAAAAATGGGAGTCAAGGTAAAGAGACAGCCGACCTAACCAACAAGCAATTGGAATTTTTATGAAAGCCCTGAGTTAGCTGCTCGAGCAGAATGCAAAGAAAAGCACGAGTCTGGACGAGAAGGAGAAAGAAAAAGACGATCAACTTCCCGATCGAGAGGTACCCTAGCCGATTGGCCTGCAGGTTTCGTTTTGGAGGGACATGTGCGTGCCAGGCAGGTAACTCATGACTCTGTCCTGGGAGCAGTTTGCAACCAAAGCGGATCAAATGAGTAAGATGAAAATTGGATAGAGAATCCAGACATGGAAGTTCTTAACAAACTGACAAGAGTAACTTGCTCGGAAACAGACCTTCTGATTCGGAGTGGAATAGGACTTCTTGTTTGAATCATGAAGACCAATTGGGCACTCAATAAGGGCTCACCATTAGCCAGGGATGAGTTGTGAAGGCTCAAACACCTACATGATGCATGCTGGGCTAAAAGAAAAGAAATCATCAAAACGAATGAAAAGAAAAGAAGAAAATAGATAATAGATCAAGGATAATGATGTTAAGCCAAAATAAGAACGGGCAAGAAACTACCTAAAACTGCAGTGTAGGCCTGAATCTATCGTCCCCAAACTTACCCGACCTAACGGCCTATCCAACGATTAACAATGTGCACCTAGATTATCATTGTTTTTGGTAAAGGGGAACTCAAATCCCAGAGCACATTGACAACCAGCCGGTCCTTGAAGCAATACAATAAATAAAATACCATATATTAATGCGAGGAGTAGGGATAGAAATACATTACCTGACTCACCTGTGACATTCCTTCTTTTGTGATTTTCCGATTTTGTGATTTTTTTTTTTTGAATGAAGCAAAGCAATAACGACACAATAACAACACATATATACAAACAACCAAATAAGGACACAAACTAAGCGTATACACAAAAAATGATATTCAAAATAAAGAGGCGACACAACTGGGGGTCGCAACATAGTCGCGGCATCCCTCCATGTCGCGAACTGGACGCGGCATATCGCGGCGGCGTGACATAAACAGAGTCCAAAAAACACAGAAAGTCGGTGTTTATCTCTATCCTAAGACTTCTAGATTCTTAATAGGACCCTTAAACCTCTTCTAATCTTATCCTAAGACTTAGTTACGGGATTGGGATGGGTTACTCCCCCCTAGAAGTCTATAAATAGGGCTCCTTAGGGTGCTAATCCCGCAGCTCTCTCTCTCTCTCAAATTCTCTTTGATTTTCTCTCCTGCAACCATGAAGAGAACTTATTCTGCCTTCCAAGAGGACATTCCACCTTATGCCGGTCCCAAGGCGGCCCGAGAATCACTTGCGGAGCTCCAGCGTCTCTCCTCTGTGCCCGGGCATATATGCGCACGCCCAAATATCCAAGTAAGCTACTTTCTCTCTCTAACTCTTCTTCTTACTCACTTCTTTTTCTTCTTCTGTTCTCAATCTCCCCTTTTCTTTTCCTCTACCCCAGATTCTTCCGGGTCATATGAGATTTTCTAAAGCACCATGGTTGAACCCAATGATTGACTTGCTTTCGCTTTCCTCCATTCGCCACTTGCGTGAGTGGGGACTGTCCAGTGTTCTTGTGTTGGCCAAGCAATACCATAAAATTGTGCATGTCTGGGATAGCATTACAGCACTGGTGGAGCAATGGCATCCCCAGACCCACACGTTCATTTTCCTTGAGTTCGAGGCGACTGTCCTGCTTGAAGAGTTGGAGATCATGCTGGGTCTCCCGAGGTACCAGAGGGGAGAGGAGCTTGCACTCTCCTACACCGTGGAGCCAATCAATGCGTGGAGCATCCTTGGGGATATTACCACGAGGAAGACCGATCTGCACTCCATGACCAGCTGGATGTAGGTGCATCTCCTTCCCATCGCCCAGTGGGTTATCTCCTAGTACAAACGCAAAACTAGGAACAACCTCGCCATCGCCAAAGCAGCCGCCATCTGCATCTGCGGCGTCATTCTCTTCCCAGCTGAAGACGGTGCTATCTCTATTGCAAATCTGAGCATAATTGACTCTGTCTTGGAAGGTATGAGCGTTAGTCAGGCTGTCCTTGGCTACCTTTATGCTGGACTTACCTCTGCAGCCACTGGAGTCCCCTTCTATGGCTCCGTCATCGCACTCGAGCTGTGGATGGGCATGCACATACAGTTCTGGGCCATGGATACCCTCTCCACCGAGTGCAAAACCATGCTACATCATCCTCTTTCTTTTATTGGAGCGCCCCTTCACATGACGCCACAAGCGTGGGGCAAGATGGCACAGGTGAAGGGATTAAAAGGCTAGCGCGACCACTTCCAGAATATGACAGTGGCGGAGTTTGACATGCGCCCACGCTTCCTCTGCAATAGGACGGTCTACCTACCACAGCGTCCCAGACTGGCGCTACGACTTATGGGCAACGAGGCGCTAACCCTCTACAACCCAGACCGTTGCTACTTGCAGTGTGGACCGGCCCGCACAGTGGTTCCCTTACTTTCACACTACCCGCCCATTCAAGTGAGGAAGAGGAGTGACGAGCAGGATGAACGGGACGTGCGGAGCGCCATCGTCCACTGGGAAGGATGTACCATGAGTCTTATCCAGGCCGAGGTGGTAGAAGATGAAGACGTGACGCAGGGATACCTTGAGGCACTGAAGGAGATCCGTCCAGCAGCACCGGAGGCTTGAGAGTGATGTGATTGATGTAGGCATTGACATTAGGTGGTAATTAGGGTAAGAAATTGCATTTTTTGAACATAGGAATAATTGAACAATGTAGCTTGAAGATTTGAGTGAATAAAAATAGAGTTTTGCTTCCTGCGCACTATGTTCTGTTGGTGACGTGACGGCCAACCATGTCGCCTTAAGGTCGCGACAGAGCGGGAGGGCGCGTAAATGTCGCGACATGGTGGTAGGTCGCGACGCGGTAGCGACCTACCAGATCAACGCGACTTTAACACGACACCCCGCTATGCCGCGTCCTCACCCGAGGATTCAAAACGCCAAACGACCCCTTCTTCCCCCTTTTGTGCTTTCAAACCCTTCCTTCCTAGCTCTCTCACCTTTCTATTCTCCCACTCCCACTCACTTTCTCCCTCTCAAATCCCCCTCAAACCCTTTCACTCACACCACTACTTGCTCAACGATGGAAGGAGGCGGCGATAGTGGTGGTGGTTCCTCCCGGAGGAAGAGGCAAGTGGAAAGGAGGAGCTCTCGGCGGCGTGTGGAGGTGCCTCCGGCGGAAGAAACGACACCCGAGATCGAGATGCAGGAGGAGGAGGTTCCGGCCGTGGACGTGGAGGCGGCGCGGAAAGCACGTGAGGATGCGATGAAAATGGTAAGTAATCTACCTCAAACCATGAATGAATGTATGGGAAAGGGAGAGGGGGCCCCCCAGAGGGTAGATGTAGGGCGTGATGCCCAAAGAAAAGACCGCTAGACAGGGGAAATTCCACCCGGTCTACGCCTGAGAACGTGACAGGCGGATCTGTTGCGACACCAGTTGTCGCGACAGGCTATCGGGGCGCGACCCTGTCGCGTCGGCAAGTGCCGACACGACCTGGTCGCAACTTAAGAGGGTGACGCGGCCAGGTCGCGGCGCATCGCGGCGTCGCTACATAGTCCCGGCCCACAAGACCGCCGCGACAACAGCCAAGGGTCCAGAAACTTAACTGATTTTTGACTAACTTGCTTGCAGGGAGAAATGAGGGCCCGGGTCTCGTGGCTTTTGGTTTTAGCCGTCTATTTGGCCTTCCCCACCTTTTAGAGAGAGAGACTAGATGAGATGGGTTTTGGAGAAATCCTTAGGATGGGCAGAATGAGGTCGGACCCTGTGCTCACCCAAGCCCTGCGCAGCAGGTAGGACTCGGAGGCGACAGCCTTCGTGTTTCCATGGGGTCATATGATCCCCAGCCTCGAGGATGTGAGCCGGATCACAGGGCTGAGGGTATACGGGCGGCCGGTTAGCGGCTTCACCTACCCAGGTTACAGTGAGCTAGCCCACAGACTCCTTGGTTTGACCATAGCAGAGAGGACCTCCCTCCTTTCCCGGGTAGAGCTTCAGGAGAGTTTAGGGCTTTATGAAGTGGGGAAGAAGGTGGGGGAGACAGCGGACGGGCAGCTGCAGCGGTTGACGCGGGGGTGCCGGACAGTGTTAGCGGACGAGCCAGGGGCAGAGGCAGAGGCAGACCTGGACCTGCGTCGTTTTCTCATCCTCTTCCTGGGTAGACTTTTGTTTGCCACAAGAGGCGACGTGGTCCACTGCCGGTTTCTGTCACTCCTGGAGGAGTTAGACGAGGTGGGCGGCTACGCTTGGGGGGCAGCATTTTTGGCGCATCAGTTCGATAGCTTTAGCGCCTCCGAGCGGCAGACGTCCACGAGTGGCTTCTTCCCTTTTCTCCAGGTACCATTCTTCCCTTTTTACCCTTTTACTCAATGTATTTGCTTTGAACTGTGATCTAACCGGCTTCTTACTCTTGCAGGTCTGGACTTACCTTCACCTCCCGACCCTGAGGAGGGGGATCTTGGCGCGACCGGGCCTCGTGCCCATAGCTCGCCGCTGGGACCCACGCCGCGACACGCGCACCTTGAGTGACCAGTTGGCATCTCTCTAGGAGGCCATTGTATGCTACCCTCATCTAGATGTAAGTGTTCTAAGTTTCTTCTTTCTATATTGGTGTTTAACTTAACTGCTTGGCAACTGATATGCTTTGGTGTGCAGGTGCTGTGGCAACCGTACCTGGAGGAGGGAGATGAGGGACAGCCCTGGTTGGTGTAGGCCCGCCCCTACTTTGGTAGGTCGGTGTGGGTGCATGCACTCTGTGAGACCCCCGAATTTTGTGTATTTAATATTTTTTTATTTGGTGCATATTATAAATATTTACTTGCTTATGTGTATGAGCATAATATATGTTATTCTTGTCTATGCTTGTAATATATTTAAATGTGCACGTAGTATCTAGGTATTTTATGTACATATTATATTTATTTATTCCGTGCATAGTGTATTTAAATAATATAGTGTATATCGTATGAAATCAATGTTGTATATCTAGTAAGTACGCATAAGGTTATTTTGTACATGTAATATATATTTAAATGTGTATGCATTATCAAGTGTTGAAGTACATAGTATATACATTTAAATCTATGCATGTGATATGTAATCATGTTATATATATATATATATATATTTTTTTGATCTTGTACTTATTTTGTATTTATTAAATTGTTTATGATGTGATAGTACATCTATTTTATTGAATAGTTGATTTTAGCCGAGATGCACAGTTGGCGGCAGCATACTGTGCCGCTGACTTCATAACCTGATTTGTTAACGTCCAGATCGATGGACGCCTATACCTATGTAGACGGCACCCTAAGTGGACGCCAACCACCTGTTGGCAGCACCATATGTGGACGTCGAGTTCCCAGCTGTTTAACGGTTTCAGATTTGGTAACGTCCGCATTTTGCCTGGTTTCAGTTTAGGAAACCCTCCTAAACCCGTAGTAAACCTACCCTAGAGCGTACCCAGAACCCTGGAGTTTATATAAACCCATCCCTGCGGCCGGATTAAGCCTTTGGCATTGGTGAAACACTAGCATTCGCAATGGAGAAAAGCTGATCTTTGGAGGGTCGGATCCGTCAACTGGAGGTGTCCCCCGAGGAGCTACAACGACTGGGAGATAGCTTATACATAGAGGAAGCTTTCTCAACCCCGAGGACCCATCTGCATCGTCAGGAGAACCAGATCAGAAGAGTTTCTGAGTACCTTCTTGGCTTGGCCGAGGAGGGCTTCACCGGCAATTTAGATCTTGTTAGATTTATTCTCAGGAAAGTAGCTTAAGATCCCAACCCGTAGACTTGTCATCTAGGGTTTTATGAATTTTACGGATTTTAAATCGAGTCCTAGAACCCCCTAAATTCACATGTTTCTGCATTAGTTCTGCACTATGTGCAGACAGGAAGTAGACGGCCAACATGTTGCCGCCTAGTTCTTGTCTAGACGGCCACAGATCCCGTCGTTAATTTCTTCTGACGGCTAGGGCTATGCCGTCAAGTTCGCATGTTTATACATAAATACTATTTAATCCTTGTAATGTGATTTTGGTTGTTCGGTGGTCTGCATGTTGTGCTGTGAGGAAGTTGACGGCAGCATCTGCTGCAGTCAATATCCTGAGTTGACGGCAATGGATTGCGCCGTTAACTGGTGACGGTGACATCTATTGTAGTCAAGTTCTTTAGGGTTTACAGAAATTCTATTTGATCTATTTAATGTGTTTAATGGACTTCTGAATTTCTATAAATTGCTGTAAATTTTGGTACGAAGTCCAAGGTGACCATTATGTCATATCATGAGGATCCACTAAATTTCTGAGTATGGTGATAATTAAAAGAATTTCTGTTAGTTGAGAATAATTAGGTTTTGATTGTGATAAATTCAGATTAAATGATTTTGTTTCATGTTATGAATTGATAAAATTATAGTGTTCGTGGAATGATTGTTATTATGTTTTAGACCTGTTAGAACCGACTTATTACTGTAAATCATGCTAAAATGATTTATCTTGTTAAGTTGCATGTAATCTACGTTAATTTTTAAAATTATCGTTATTGCTCCGAAAATTATGAAAAATTACAGAAATGTTTCTTGTGCTATATATAAGCAGTAGTTAAAATTTTGTCTAATTCTAAGTGTGGTATAGAATGCTAGTAATTTCTGAAATCTTTTACACCATGGAATGATATATTTAAATATAGAATGAGTATGTGTGATGAAGGATGTTATTTTCAGAAACTGTAAGGAAGTAGAAGCTCTATGTGCATATTTTATACCTATGAAAATGAATTAATTACTGTTTATCATGTTCAAATTAAAGTGCCTTGCAAATTATCTGAAATCTTAATGTAATGGTAAAAATAGTTTTACTGTTTATAAAATTCAAAAAAATTAGAGATATGTTCCTTATGTTATGTCAATCTTGTGGTTAAATTTTGATATCATTATGAGCACTGTACATATTACTATGGTTTTCTGAACAATAAATGCATATAGAAATCAGTAGACATGATAATGTTTATGCTTGTTGAATTTTGGATAAACATAGTACCATGATAGGTTGTTGTTTTATAGTAGGATTTGATTTCAGAACTGAAGATATGATATGTGATAGTTTCATCATTTCATGATTGCATTAACATATATGTTATTGCATTTCTAAAATAAATTGGCCTATAAGACATTGCTACTATAGAGATTCCTACAGGGAACTACACCATGGATGTCTCTATGGTACTTGTTCAACTATATGACTATATGAATCCGTGGGCAACGGATAGAAATCCTGGAAGTAGACAGGTTCTACTGGAAAGGTGGGAAGGGCTTTCCCCGGTTTTGCGCAATTACCATGACTTCATCACTGCATTGCCTAGGTGATAAGCGAATGTCTATATGCTATATGATCTCTATAATAGTGCGGGCTATGTCTTGGCAACTAAATGTTAAATGACTACATGAGTATATGCTACATGACTAGATGACCTACATGCTACATGTCTACATGTTATTTGTCTACATGCTACATGACTATGTGTTAAATGCTACATGTCTACATGAAAATTGACTACAAGATCTACATGGTATATGACTACATGCTACATGCCTACATGCTACATAATCACATGCCATATGAACTATATGTCTTTTGTTATAGGTAATACTCATTGCATGTTTGAATAATCACTTGCTACAAGATAACCCATTGAATGTTGCATAATATAGGTTAAGGAATTACTTGAAATTGTTTATATGCTACATGTTATGAAAAAGGTAAATGTATGGTTTAAACATAACCCATGTAAAATAATGAATATGATATTTTGTTTAGAACCACGTGTAGGATCTTGAAAATTGTCCATGTGATAGTAATTACTTGATAAGCATGTGTCAGTGTCATATGAAATCATAAAAAAAGAAAGCATAAGTACCCATGTTTAGATCGTTAAATTACATGTATGAGTATAGTTGTTAAAAGACTCAATGTGTAATTCTTATATCATAGCAAGAACATATAAGAGTTTAAATGTGGAAGTATGGTAGGGGAATAAAATGTTAAACTGTTAGAAAGCATGCGTGATAAGTGTATGGTTTGTGACTTTTAAGTTGCTTGCTGAGTCTATTATGTAGACTCATCCTTGCTTAACATTTCAGGAGATTTAGAAGTTGAGAACTTGGCAAGATCCAGCGAGGAATGTGAAGATTAGATTGAAGATTCGTGTTTCATTTTCTAGTATGTAAGGAGTTTTGTAATTTGAACTTGGGCATTATTGTAATTGGAAACTTGATATCTAGATGTTTATAATTAAGTTAATTCTTTCTGGACTATATAGACTGTGGTATGTGAAATTTTCAAATGTTGATGGAATAAGAGTTATTAATTTCCGTTGCATATTTTATTTCTATTCGTGTATATCTGAGCTCTTTGTATATCGTTGGGGTTTTCTCCCCTGTAGCGGCTTGCTCTCATCCGACGTGGGTTGGTATAACCGTACCGGGTGGAAGTGGGGCGTTACACACTCAACCTCATGCTACCTCTTCACCTGCACCTGTGCCAGCGATCGCTTGGGCTTCGACAGAGTGTCGTGGAGTTTCCCAACCGAGATCGGACCCCGAGGCCTGGTCGGTGTTTCCGGGGGCTGCACGACACCACAGACTGGCGAGAGCGGGCAAAGGAGCAGATCCAGAACTGGGAGCCCCGGGGCAAAGGGGTCAAGTCCAGTGCCACCAGGGACGACGCGTACCTTCAGGCATATGCCTTGAAGTACGGTGGAAAGGTTTATAAGAGAGCCCGACGCCAGGTAAAACACTTAAACCCCAATCTTGTGAATCATTTCTTATGAGATTAAGCTAATGGTATGGAAAATATTTTCAGGTTTATGTGGCTAGAGAGACGGCATCACTTCGGGCCCTTCTGCACTCGGCAATGCAGGACCGAGAGGCAGCCCAGCGGGAAGCAGAGCAGCTGGTAAGTACTTACTCAGACTTCAGTACCTTACCCTAATCTTAGCTAAACTGATAGACTGACGCGTGTTGCTTGTGCAGCGGAGGGAGTTAGAGCGAGTGAGAGGGCAGCAGCGGCTGGTGCTTCTTCCTCCAGAGCGGCAGAGGGGCCCCAGTCGGATTTGGAGGACCGACTGGCAGCCGCGGTGAGAAGGGCCGAGGAGACACAGGCAGATCTGGCTGAGAGATTAAGTATGACAGTGACTTAATAGGTTTGAAAATTGTTTAATTCGGCACTAACTTGATTGCTCATGTGCAGGAGACAGCGATGTGGGCCGCCACTGACCGAGCTACCGAGCTACAGGGGCAGGTAGACTCGGTGACAGGAGAGAGGGATCAGCTACGCATCTGAGCGGAGGCAGCTGAGGCACGAGTGGCTGAGGCGACGAGGGAGCTGGCGACACTGCGGGTGCAGGGGTCGTTAGTGGACTAGGAGGAGCTCGCTCGACTGCACACTGACCTGCAGGCACAGCAGACCCTCACGCAGGGACTTCAGGAGGTGATGACGGCCATAGTCCACTCACAGAGCAGGAGCAGGAGCGGAGCGAGCGGCACTAGCGGAGCGACTGGCACCTCTGTTAGGCAGTACCTGGTAGTTCCTCCAGTCGCCGGAGGAACGAGGAGGAGGAGAGACGCCACCGAGGTGAGGCGAGTGCACAGAGCGGTAGGGGTGGTGGCGAAATGCCACCCCCACCAGATAGATAGGAGGAATCTGGGGAGAGTGGTGGTGGACAGTGAGGAGATTGTGAGCCACCTCCCACTCTTATCTTTGTACATATGGTTTATCTCCTAGTGGATCTTTTCATTTTATGCCAATGTTTACGAATGAATGACTTTGTAATTGACACGTGTGAGATGAGATCCGAATGAGAGAGAGAGATAGGGAGTACTTTGAGCATATCGCCATGAGTGACATCAAAATTACATGTCCCTGCACACTTGGGAAAATAGGTTAGTTCTGCTCTTTGGCTCAGCCCCTTGCGCTGAGGAAAATGATTTTAACTTTGTAATTGTCAAGGGGCTGAGTCTTATTAAATATGTAAGAACAAAAGGAAATGAATACATGCTAGAGGAAAGCAGTATGTACACACATTTTTTTTTTAGGTTTTGGGGATTTTTTTAAAAAAAATGGGATTTTGGAATTTTTTATTTTTTATTTTGGGATTTTTTGATTTTTTTGGATTTTGGGATTTTCTGAATTTTTTGGATTTTGATATTTTCTGATTTTTTGCATTTTCGATTTTTCAATTTTTTTAGATTTTGAGATTTTCTGATTTTTTTTTATTTTGGGATTTTCTGATTTTTTGGATTTTGAGATTTTTTGATTTTTTTTTTAGATTTTCTGATTATGACATCGCTTGCATTTGAGTGATTTGACTATGGGTCTCACTTCCGTTCTTAGGTTCGTCAAATATCTTCTAAGCGCAGTGATTTGTGCTTGACTTATCTAAGGCTGCTTGCCCCTAGTTATTAAAGTTCCAACATAGACCATGCGTATGGGTTCTCTGGTCATTAGTGGAGATAGGAAGACTTGTAATGAGATAAGACATTGGTCTTGGGGCTGAGGACACTTGCTTGTATGACTCGCAAAGGGTATGTCACATGTGGAATTCATCTGTTGTCCAGAGACTTTATGGCCATTGTTCTCTTTTAATTGGGGCATGCGTACGACCGGGCTCAAGGGCGTCCCGCGGGGAACTATACTGCCACTCTTTGACATGCCTCTATTCTCATCAATTTATATCTCTTGTTCATTATTTCGTTCTTCTGCTTTTTTCTTTGAAATTGACCGTCTCTCTTTGAGACTTCATACACATGATCTATACCTCGGTTTGTCTACGAGCTAGTACCCTCTTGCCCCTTGACCTTGTCCGAGAATGAAGAGCATTGACCTTCGTTCCCGTACACTAGGGCTAAGCAGGAACACCACTAACAGAGGGGAATTGACCTTGGGTCGCCGTGTCGTGTGTGTGACTGAACCTAGAAGTTATTTGACAACAACTAAAAGGGAATAAGGCACACGGCCGTTGACAGTCTTTTTTGCAAAATGATGTCATTATTGAAAACCTTTTATTAGGAGTAGAATCTTTTAAGGTACAACCCATTCTACGGGTGAGAAAGCTCTTCACCATCGGCATTAACTAGCCTATACGCGTTTCCAAGGTACACTTCCTTAACGATGTACGTCCCTTCCCAGTTTGCTTGCAATTTGGACCTTGGACCTCTAGGTTTTCTGAAAATTTGCTTCAAGACCATGTCTCCTTCTTGGAATTTGCGCTCAATCACTTTCTTTTGAAAAGATCTTGAGAGTCTATTTTGATATGAAAGAACATGGTCGGCTGCGGCTAAACGCCGTTCATCTAGGAGTTCTAGTTGTGTAAGTAACGCCTCTCGACGTTCATCAGGATTAAGTTCTTTGTCCAGCTGAACTCTTAGCGAAGGAATGAGGATCTCATGTGGACATACCGCTTCCATCCCATAAGTAAGTGAGAAAAGAGTTTGCCCAGTGGGCGTGCGGACGGAGGTGCAGTAGGCCCACAGAGCTTCGACCAATTTCTCATGCCAATCAGCAAATTTATGAGACTCACAAGTTTTCTTTAAAATTTTCAAAAGTGTTTTGTTTGTGGCTTCAGCTTGGCCGTTGCTCTGTGGGTAATATGGAGACAAATGATGCAAGGAAATGCTGAATTTCTTACATAGGTCCTGAAGCTCTTGTGATATGAACTGGCGCCCATTGTCGGTGATGAAGCTGCTTGGCACTCCAAACTGTGAGATGATGTTCTTCATGATGAACCTGCATACGGTCGAGCCTTTGATTTCTGCAAACGCCTCAGCTTCAGCCCATTTGGTGAAATACTCAGTGGCAGTAAGGATGAAAGATTTTTGTTTTACTTGAGCATTTGGATCTCCAAGAGGCCTGATGACATCAAAAGCCCATATGGAGAAAAGCCAAGGGGGAAGATAGCAGATACAAAGAGGAAGACGGAGCATGGATTTTATCGGCATGGACTTGGCATTTGACGCATCTACGAACGTAGATGGCACAATCTTCTTCTAGAGCTAGCCAGTAGTAGCCCTATCTAAGAATCTTTTTAGCCAACATTTGACTATTCACATGCCCACCGCATTCACTGGAATGAGATCCTTCCACTACCTTCCAAGCTTCTACATCCGACAAACACCTTAGGAGCATTCCGTTTAGAGCGTGTCTATACAGCACTTCTCCGATGATGGCATACCTTAACGCCGCTCTACGGATGGCTCGCCTATCCTCAGCTTTAGCTTCTTTTGGGAAGGTACCGTCCTTGTAGTATTGCTCGATCTCGTGATACCATGGCCTTTCTTCTTCCATCATTTCTCCTAGTTCCACGAGCATTATCTCCTTCGCTTCCTTTCTCTCTACCTTCAACACCAGTGAGCTCCTAAGGTTAATGAACCAAGGATCCTACGTGGAGGGCGCTTCTAATCTTTGGACAGTGATTGTCTCAGTTCTACAGCTGAGAGGGAACAAGAGAGATGAGGACAGAGATGCTAGAGCATCGGCCAGGATATTTTGAGAGCGAGGAGTATGAATGTAAATGAGTTGGGGGAACTGCTTGGCTAGGAGCGTGACCAGATTTTGATAAGGCTTGAGCTTGGGGTCACAAGTATGGTAGGTAGAAAGGACCTTCCGAAGAACAAGTTGGGAATCTCCTATAATCTTGAGATGGCATGCGCCTAATAGATAGGCAAGCTTGAGACCAGCTAGGAGAGCCTCATACTCGGAGACATTGTTGGTGGCAGGGAATTGGAGTTGATAGGCTAGTGGAATGGTGATCCCTTCTAGGGTGAGCAAGACAGCACCTATGCCCCGTCCCCTAGAATTGAGAGCTCCATCAAAGTGGAGCGACCAGAAGGGATCGCGAGAGATGAGTGACAGGTTTTCATCGGGGAAATCCTCTTCAATCGTGTCACTGTGGGGAAGAGGGAGGTGAGCAAGGTGCTCAGTAATGGCATATCCTTTTATAGCCTTCTGGACTACAAAGGTGATATCGAATTGAGATAGGAAGCTCTGCCAGCGCGCCAATCAGTCGGCGAGGACCGGCTTCTCTAGGAGATACCTAATAGGATCCATTCTAGAAATCAAACTCACCTTATTGGCTAAGAAGTAGTGTTTCAATTTCTGCACTACCCACACTAGTGCTGCACATGTTCTCTCCATTGTGGTAAGTTTGAGCTCGGAAGGATTGAAGAGCCTAGATAGATAATAGATTGCCCTTTCTTTACCAGAGTCATCATGTTGTGCAAGGACAGCTCCTAGGGAGTCCTCAATAGTTGACAGATATAGGACTAAGAGTTTCCTTGGGACAGGCGCCTGCAAGACGGGCGGATTCATTAAATAACTCTTGAGTTCATCAAAGGCTTCTTGGCACTTAGCATTCCACTCAAATTTGGCCCCTCCTTTTAACAGTTCATAGAAAGGGCGACATCTTTGAGAGTGCTGAGATATGAATCTCCTTATGAACTGTAGCCGACCAATCAAACCTCGAAGCTCAGATATGTTCTTAGGAGGAGGCATCTCATTGATTGCCTTGGCCTTGTGCGGGTCTATCTGAATCCCTCATTTACTGACTATGAAACCTAGCAATTTGCCTGAAGAGACCCCAAACACGCACTTCTTTGGATTCATCTTCAATTGGTATTCTTGTGCATGGCGAAATACTTTGGCAAGCACGGGGGAGTGTTCTCTTCGAGTCCGAGACTTCACCACAATACCATCCACGTATACCTCAACATCAATATGAATCATATCGTGGAAGATAGCTAACATTGCCCTTTGATAAGTGGCGCCGACATTTTTCAATCCAAACGGCATGACCACATAGGAATAAGTTCCCCAGGGTGTGGTGAAGGGGGTTTTCTCTTGATCCTCCGGGGCTAGATGAATTTGATTATAGCCTGAGTACCCATCCATGAACGATAGAGTCTCATACCTAGCGGTATTATCAATCAGTACATCCAAATGAGGTAAAGGAAAATCATCCTTTGGACATGCCCTATTCAGGTCCCGGAAGTCTATGCAAATTCACACTCTTCCGTCTTTCTTCATTACCGGGACTATATTGGCCACCCACAAAGGATAGAGGACTACACGGATGAACTTAGCTTTGTGTAGCTTGTCAATCTCCTCTTTCATCTTCAAAGCAATGTGGGGGAGGTATCGTCTCAATTTTTGCTTAACAGCAACTGCCCCTGGCTTCAAGATCAACCTATGTTCCACTAACTCAGGGTCAATGCCGGGCATGTCATCATAAGACCAAGCGAAAGAATCTTTGAACTCCCTTAACATCCCTATGAGCGCCTCTTCTTCCTCAGGAGGGAGACTGGAAGCTATGGTTAAGAGCCTAGGGTCTTCTTATGTTCCAACATTTACCTCTTTGGTGGGTTCATCTACTGCCGAGGTGGGCTCATCAAATCTTCTCATACCACTCGCAAACATCTCAGCAGCGTCCTCTATTTCACAATCCTCTTCATCCACTAGGTCATTCTGAGCTAAAATTTTATAAACACCAAATCCATCGTCTAGCCCTTCCTCCTCATGCTGAGCTTCTATGTTCAGGGTTACAGCTTCGTGGACGAACTCTTCGTCAGCTAGAAGAGCGCCACACCTTTGCACCAGATCTAACAAATAACTGCGGGGTATGCCACTACCCTTCTTCTTCTTAGATAGGACGGGGACTTGCTAGATCCTACCCCTGAATATAAACTAGGTTTGATATTTAGAGAAGGCTCTGGAAAAGGGTCCAGAGGTTTATTAGATTGGAAAAGAACAGGTGAGGCGGGGCCGCAGAAACCCTCCGATGGATATGGAGGAAGAGGCGGGCCACCCGAGCTCAGGGTGCCTGCAGCAGACTTGGGGTGCAGGAGAACAAAAGGCCCCTCACCCAAATTGCCCAAAGTGACCATGGCGGTCAGTGGGCGAAGACCGCAGCTTGGGCAGAAGGAGAAAGGCGGGGATCGCCGCCAAGGAGAAAGGGGGGGTGACAGGGATCACCGTCAAAGCAGAGACGAGCGTGGGGGTGACGGGGATCGCCATCAAGAGCAGGGGAATTTGTCAGCAGAAAGCAGAAAGTGGGGAATAACGGGGATTGCCGTCATGAGTCAAGATGGAGGTGGGGGGCGATGCTTGGAAGGAGGGGGAGGACAGGGATCGCCGTTCGATGAAGGAGGGAAGGAAAAGACGGGGATCGTCGTTCGAGGAAGAGGGAAAGGAAAGATGGGGATCGCCGTCTGATTGCAAGGAAGACTGGAGAGGAGAAAGCATTTTTTATTGTTTTTATTGTTATTTTTTAATGCAACATATTAATCTAAGAAAGGAAATTAACCATCCTAAGAGCGAAGGCATCGGGAGAAGGATAGAACCGAGCCATTAAAAGAAACAGTGAAAGAGGATGTAGAGGAGGTTAACGCTTCGAGAGCATCGGGAGAGAACTGGAGAATGATGGGAGGGGAAAAAGGGATGAAGGAGAATTTATAAACAAAGATGGAAGAGACAAAATGATTGAAAGGCTGGAAATACCCTGGCCAGAGCTCCGTTGTTGGGTTGATGAGGTTCATGGTTTCAAACTTTTCACCAAGTCCAAGCAAATGTCGCTTGGTGGTGATTGTTGATGTTGATTTTATCACTGCTGGCGGCTGTGCCACACTGTCTTCGACGAACAAATGACTAACTGATGAAACAAGGTCTTCAAGGCTCTGCTATTCTGCTTCTGCTTCTGAGGGCGGAGTGTTTCTGTCCTCCTTGAATAGGAAACTCACTGCAGGGAATAAATCTTCAATATCTGAATCCACTGTCTTTGTCTCTGGCTTCCTTTTCTTGCTGGGCCGACGAGCCTCTAGGATTTGATATGCTGACATCGGTGCCTCTTTCACTGTGATGTTATACCCAAGTTGTATGGGCCCTCTGACAAAGTGGTCATCTAATGTCCAGGTGAGAGGTCCGGGGCCTGACTGTGAAGCAGATGAGAATGTGGCCCATTCTGCGTATCCTAGACCATGCTTTGTAAATTTCTTTGTGCCAGTGACGGCCTTGGTTCGCCCTTCGAGATGGGTTCCTAAACCCTTTCCTGTCTGATAGCCGATCCTGAACATGATATCCCAGCCTTTGGTATTTGCTGATGTATGCTTTCTAATGGCTGCTAGTGATGGAGACACAATCGGGCGATTGGAGGAGAAAGTGTAAGCCCATGGGTAATTTACATCGAGCACCGGGATGACAGGCTTATTAGATGGCCAGACTGACGGCATGATCTTCTCTATAGCCTCCACAGTGTGAGTAGTTGCTGCACTTTTGACTTTTGACTATACGCCCTTGAAAGGGGAATTTCAAACACTGATGAGCTATAGACGGGACTGCCCCTAACGCCTCAATCCAAGGTCGGCCTAAGATTGCCTTGAATGTAGGATCAATATCCAGCGCATAAAAGTCCACTGTCATGACCAGTGGGCCTAGCTCGGCTTGTAGAGAGATGACTCCATGGAAAGCTCGCTGGGAATTATCATACGCAGCTATGGTTGCAGGAGTAGGCTGTAATTGGCGTTCGGGAACGTTGCAGGCTCTTAAAGTGCTCAGTGGACACACATTAATGGAAGCCCCTATATCTACCAAAGCGGCATCAATGGCCACTTTATTTATAGTCAGAGTTACACATAAAGGCACGGCATCAATGGCCACTTTATTTCTAGCCTCAGGAGGAGCTAGTTCACCTTCTGTGAAAGTGATTGTAGGCCTTTTGTTCACAATGGATAAGACCGAAGGTAGATTATCCGGGTTCATATCTTCATTCACCATGACCCTTTGCAGAAAGACCCTCAGTGCATCTTGGTGAGTCTGAGACCTCTTGATCAGCTCTAGGATTGATATTTTTACTAGAGTCTGATCCAAATGCTTCAATATATCATATTAGGTTCCTGGGACCGGATTTATCTCCTCAGTGTCTTGTTGCTACTGCTGACAGTGGGAGGGTTGGGTCTGTTGACCTGGCATAGATACGGATGCATTTGGGTACATCCGTTGGAACATACGCCTGCTTCGTAAGGCAAGGTTGTGGTGGAGTGGAGGTGGCGTGGTGTTGAGGATGGAAGGGTTGGCTATTATGGGTGCTGGTGCAGGGGAGAAAGGAATGTTCAGGGGAGCTAGAGTAATGGGCGATATGATGGGTGTGTTGTAGAGTGGGGAGGTGATAGTGGCGACAGTGGGTGTATTGGGAGTAGTTGTAGTGGAGTTAGGTGTGATGGAGGCAGGGGTGGTATGGGAGATAGCCAGAAGCTGGCCTACTTCGTGCTCATCGTCGTAGGCCCACGCGTCTGCTGGTGGTGGGTGGTGAATGACTGGGTTAACTTGAGCGGGTGGAGGAGGTGGTGGAGCAGGTTGGGGGTTCGGAGTGGGCTGATGTTGAGGCATGGGATTACGAATTATGCCAAGGTCATTTGTCGGTTGTTGGGGTTGCTGCTGTTGTTGCTGGAACTATTGTTGGAATTGTTGTTGTTGTTGTTGTGGCTGTTGTCGCCTCTACTGCTGTTGCTGCTGTCTTTGACCCTGCTGGTCCCTCAGTGTTTGGATCAACCTCTTCATTTCTACCCAATCGATCTGATTCTGTTCATGTAGATCATATATAATGTCTCGGAATTGGAAGCAGTCCGACACATCGTGTCCCGGATGGCCATGGTACACACAATACTTTGTCTGATCTGCTACCATGTTCCAATTTGGTTTTTCCGGAGGGAGTCTGAGGGCATTGAGAGACATAAGGGCTGCAAAGATGTCAGCCAAGGTCTCTGGAAAGGAGGATATTGAGCTCTCTTGGGCCCATTGGGCTTTCCGGGAGCAAAACCATTTTGGGGTGGAGGGACTTGATTATACTGGCGCTGGTCTACCTGGGAGTTCTGGCCCTGAGGAGGCGACTGCCTATTGTTGTTCCATTGTTGCTGAGGCTGTTGAGTATAGGGAGACCTACCTACTGGGCCTTGGGGGTTATTCACTACACTTACTTGTTCATTAGTTTGAACTCCCTCGGTAACTGGGCCCTGAGGCTTCTTAGGGTAACGGGATTTCGGAGTCTCGAACATGGAATGGATAGGCAAGTCCTTATGTTGTGTCTGGATAAAGCGGGTTTGACTATACAACTGGTGCATAGTAGTGATGTCGTTCATGTAGCAACCTGTATTTTTTCAAAAAATAACAATAATAAAAATAAAAAACAATTAGAAAATCAAAGAAAAGAGAATTAAATAAAACCCATCAAATGAAAATAAGTTATGGGCTCTATTAAATGGACCCATTAGAAATTAGTGGGCTAAAATAAAGATTTTAAAAAGGAAATAATAGAGAAATACCAAAAATTCGTAACTAAAATATTACTTAAATAGAAAAGAGGTATTTAATACATAAAAAATAGAAGTTTGAGTTGGATTGGGATTCCTAAACCTACCCTAATGGGTTGGCCACGAATTTAACTCCCAACCTAACCCAATTAGGAGTTCACATGCTTAGAAAGGGGAGAGGAAATAGGAAATCTCGAAATTAATAGTAATTAGAGTCTTATTAGGAAATAGAAAGGGGAGAGACATAAATACTCTCCTAAACCTCCCTTGGCCGACCCTAGCTCATGCCAAGAGGTTCCTGGATCAGGAGGAGAGGCCAAGAGGAGGAGAATTTGTTGAGAGAAAGGATCTCTCAAGTTCTTCCCTGAGTTCTTCAAATCTTAACCCTAGAAGAGAAAAACGATCAAAGGTAGGCATTCTCACAAGCATAAACCATGAAACTTTTTCTGTAGGACGTCTCGTCTATCAGGAACAAAAGCCCTTTGGTTTCATAATTTTCCATCGAGCATATCTTTCGTTCTTGATTTTTCATGTTCTGCAACTTACATGACCCCGAACCCTCTTCTTAATTCTTAATCTTCTTGTATACTCAATCCCATACCAGGAGATTTTTACTGTAGGAATTGATGCATGTTAGGCATCTTTTGCCCCTAAAAGCCCTAAATTTAATTCATCCTATCTTGCGAATTTAATCGTTGATCTCAACTATGTATTGTTTCATGTTCATCATGAATACCCGTGTTTAAAACATGTCAAAACCCTGATTGTTTTCCAATTCCTATTTATTGTAAGTACTCATGCATGTCTAGGTCGTTTTGCAACTAGTTTCATGATTTCGTTGACTATACAATTAGTTGTGATTTTCTGAATCACCCTGTGTCACATAGGATAAGTTCTGGCCCGCAATCCAATGTAATATCCTTTCCCTGTCGTACTCGGGCGCAGACCCTATGAACGCTATGGCACGACAGGCCGCGTTCACAAGGGTCGTCGCGACAGTGCCCTTTGTCGCGATCTGATCACGACAGGGCCTGTCGTCGCAATAAGCTGCCCGACCTGACTAGGCCTGTCGCGACCTGTACAAGACCCTGTCGCGACTGTCATTAGGGTACGTCGCGATCTGGTTTTTTTTTTTTTTCAAGAAACCCCCTGTCTCAGCAACGCTTGATTATCTACAGTGTTGTACTCTTGTTTAACAGTCATACATACAGAAAATAACACTTGTTATAAATTAAACATTTATATACGATTAAAATATATGCACATGATCTTTTCTTTCTACAATTTCATGACACTTACACACACTTTGAACCATCCAAGTATGGCGTAATTTGGCATGAAATTATTTCATAATACATCTGGTAATTTATGTAATTAAATTACCATATTTTAAATATTCTTGTCTATCGTTTCTCGCGATGTTTTGGGAATACCGATAATGACGCTCCACGGTTCTAGAATTCCTCTAGAACGTCGAGCACTTGTTTCTATATACACACTTTCTTGACTTGGACGAACTCTCTGTCGGATACTCCTTCTGCCGGACTAGTGAGTCTTTGTTCAAGGCCTCCGTAAGTCTCCTCTATCCATGGATTCCCACATGGTCGACGAGCCGGTTGTACCCTAACACCTATTACACCCTTTAGGGATCAATATGGTCCAAACGGCTATTAGAAGTTCGCTCTCATCTTGAATCAAGCCGGACCTCTGGACTTGTGCTTAACATGGCCAGTGGTAGGGTCGTGAGTTCCACCTGACTGCCAACACCATGTGTGCGTGTGGTGCAAGTGTTACTATCGCCTAGTTACCCGATGTGTTACGTACAATGTCCACTAGCTCTCATCTACACTCAATTCGCTCACCTATTCACGTTCACTCTACTACCTCTTCTATTCATCTAGTGCACTTATCTATTCTTGGTACTCTATATTGGTCTTTGACTGATTGTCTAAAAGATAAACAATATAACCAATACTTGGCAATATATAAAGGGCCCGATCTGGTCCTGGGATGTGCGCCCGAAAGTGCTAGTGCCCATGGGAGTTAAATGATCAAAGTGTTTGGCATTGCACTCAAGTGCTATCTATCTTGACTATCTAAATGACAATCAAAAGTGCTATATTCTCTCGTTGTCCATTGACAACAAAGTGCTATGCTATACTCGTTGTGCTATTGCTATACTTGGTGCTATTTGTGCTATGGTCATCTCGCTATACTCGACATTGTGCTATCCTGCTATTGTTGTGATATTCCCGTCACTTGTGCTATTTTTGGAAAGTCTACATTTGGAAAGTTGTACTATTTCGTTCACGTGCTATCCTGTTATCTTCTACTTGACTCTCTCGCTCTATCATTAGTTACTCTGCCTTCAATGCATTAACTATTTAAAGCCTGCTTGACTATTGAGATTTAAGTCCTACTGGGCGTTATCGCTCACCCTGCGTTATTTGTCGTTGTGTTCTCAGGTGAGATCGAGGATGAACCATACCCTCAAGAGGACGGGAACGACCTGGAGTGATGTCATGAGTACCCTAGTGTCGTATTGCTATGTTTAGCGCTATAGTAGTTAGGTTTGAAATTTAGTCTTTTGCCTTCTTTCAATGTAATTGTGCCTTATAGATTGGCTCTGATATTAGTGGTTGTAACTAGGCATTTGAAAGTATTAATGGAATGAATTTTCTTTAGTGTTATTCATTACAAAATGGTTTGATGTCTAGTACTCGCTCTATACCCTTTACATACAACTGCCTCGCGTTCCGATATTCCGCATCGGGGCGTGATAGTTTTGTGGTATCAGAACCTAGGTTATTCTTAGTATAGGATGATCTAGGTTAACCTGCCTCGACTAGAGTCAATTATCCTACCTATGTGAGTTGTGGTTAGAGCCAAGGGTAACTAGCTAAAATAAACTCACACACGCACGAATTAAATTTCACATCAGTATCATAACAGTAAGTTATTTTTGTAGGAACTAAGAAATCAAGATGACTGCCGAACGTGCTCAAATGAGGGACATGCAACAAACCATCCAAGAACTAACACACGTCAATGTGCAAGCCACTCATGGAGGTGGCAATCGTGGTGCAGGCGACCTGCATCGCAACTTCAGAAGTCTGAACCCACCTTGGTTCAGCGGATCCACGGATCCGGATGAAGCTGAGCACTGGCTCCAAGAGACGGAAAGAATTTTCTGTGTCATGCAATGTGCAGCGGGGGACAAGCTGCTACTTGCCACGTTCCAACTGGAGAAGGACGCCCATGCCTGGTGGGAGTCAGTGGAAGCTACTAGAGAGAATGGGCAATTCACCTGGAACGAGTTTAAAGAAGTGTTCAACTCCAAATACTTCTCCGAGTGTGTTCAAGAAAGGAAGGATGCAGAATTCGCTGCTCTTAAACAGTGGAGCTTGACTATGGCTGTAACACCCCGAAAATTTAGCAATTTAAAATTTCAGAAATATAGAGGGATAAAAATAAATAATCATATTGGAGACTTCCAACACCATGTAATTATGAACCATCAACAATAATGGGCCTATAGAACGCATTTGGCCCAAGGATATGAATGAACTGGACAGGGAATTACCCAGAAATTCGTGTATGTAATTATGCAATAATTAGAGAGGGCAATATAGGGCTAAAAGATGGGTGATTAGTCATGTAAGGTAAGCCAAAACCGAACTCAATCCCAATTGGTGGTTTCCTAAACCTTTGCTACCTCTTTTGGGTAAGGGAATCCCAGATTTCCTGGAAACTAGGAAACAGAGCTCGTAGCCCTTTCCTAGTATCATTAGGACTCTTAACAACATCCTAAAACTATAAGAACTCGTCCCTAAACTCTTGGGGAAGGTTTAACAACGAAGTTTGGGTCGTTTGGAGGCAAGCAAGAATTTCTGAGGAGCAGGAGAAAGGCTGGGAGTCTGTAGCTTCATCCCCTGTATCTTCTGTTGCATCCAGAACATCAACGGGTTTTAGATCTTCGTAAAGGTAGGTGTTCTCGGGCCAAGATTAAAGAAAACCAACACCATCATGTAATTCTCTGAGTCTAGGATCATTTGCATTTGGTTTGACTCAATTTCATGGATTATACGTTGTGTATTCGTCGGTTTTCTGAAGTATTGCACAGTTAGGGCTTTTTCTTGTTCTTCTTATTATGCACACGATTAAAGACCGAATTTGACTAAACTTTCTTCATGAAAGTTCTTCTAATTGACATCACGAGCATCTTCTATGTTGGACGTTTTGTCTAAAAATCCTTCGTTAGAGAGTTAGGAGCATGACAAGAGAGTCTCTGCATGATACTGCGATTTCGGGCTACTATTAGCTCTCTGTTATTCATATGTTTTCTCGGGATTTGAGACCGAATTAGATCAAACCCTCAACATAAAAGTTCTTCTACTTGTTGTCCTCTTCATCTTTCATGTTGAACGTTTTGTCTAAATGTCACTCTTTAGAGAGTTATAAGAGGTGGAAGTGGATCGCTACACTGCAGTCATGTGTTTTTGTCTGGAAGGGGCACTCGTGTCGACCTGACCTGAGCCCGTGTCGACCTGACCTGATCCCGTGTCGACCTCCTGTCCCAAAACAGCCCAGAATGTGTTCTGGGAAGCCCTCTAGTGTCGACACAGTCCCATCCCGTGTCGACACACTCACCCAGTTTGACCCAGAAAGTGCTGGGAAGCTGATCTAGTGTCGACACCACCTGTGCTAGTGTCGACACACTGTCCCATATTAGTTAGGGGGTTTTCTGGAAGCTGTCTCTAGTGTCGACACTACTTGATCTCGTGTCGACACTACTTGACCTTTTTGCCTTGTTTTTGAAGCACTGTGTCGACACCACCTGAACTAGTGTCGACACTACCTGACCAGTTTTGCGTGATTTTGTCTTGTGTTTGAAGCATTGTGTCGACACCACTTGATCTAGTGTCGACACTATCCTTACAAGATTTTTGTATAATTTTGGTCTAATCATTTCATGATGTCTTCAAGCATGTACATGGTGTTATAAGGTATGCATGGACTTAAAATAAATCAAACCATTAAAGGAAATGGTAATGATATGAATATGATTCTAATGTGTAAATTTTGATTGTTCTTATGATCCTTGGATTATCTTGTGATCTTGCTTATGGTCAATTGATAATATAATAATATGATATGAATGTGGGGATGAATACATGATTAGTATGGACATATTAGTGGTGTAAATGTTATGATTTGCATATAAGTTTCATGGTTTCATGTTTTCCGGTGTTTAATTGATTCATTGTCATATGCATACATGCTAGGAAATTACATGTTCTACATATGATCTGTCTTTAGAAACACCCTCTTGTCAAGACATTAATGAATTATGAAATATAAGATACGTCGTTATCCTACCTTGTTCTCTTGAGCTATTTGTCATACCTTGACTCTATAAATGATCTTGTTTCCTTTTACTATGAGCTTGTCATTGAAACTCTGTGGCCATAATATGAATATGTTTGTTCGGCACAATTGGGACTTCGGTCCTTTTGACCAATGCCTGTGCAATTAAGGGCCCTGTCTGGTCCTGGGGAGGAGCACCCCAACGTACTTATTAACCGCGGGAGTATGGACTTGTGGTGCGTGGCATGGCACTGATACTATATGCAAGAGTTGTGAAAATGTGCCTTCGTTTGATATGATAAGTTTGATTTGATCTGATATGATAAGATTTGATATGATACGTCTGTTCACGTGAATACGTGGTATCTGTCTGAATATGGCCAATCTCTTTTGATATGATTCTACTCTTGAAATATCTGTCCATTGTATATGCAAATCGACATTTGATCTGATATGATATCCGTTTTACTCTGCTATTCAATCTGTTAGTATTGCTGCATTGTCATCATATTCATATGCATATCTACCTACTTAAAATGTTAATCATGTATACTAGTGCCCGCACGTTATTGAGATGTAAATCCTACTGAGCTAGTTCGCTCACCCCTATCATCCTGCCCTTTTTCAGGTAGTGATGAGGAACCGGTGGAGTCGGATGGGACTGGACAAGAGTGACGAGCACCCGTCCTAGAATAGATGACAGTTTAGAAATAGAAATTGAGTAGTCTATGTAATAGTGAAACTTTTCTGGAAGTTATTTGAATAATGGACCCTTTGGTTAATTCTTTCTTGTAAGGTTGTATCTAGTTGAATGAAATGAAATCAAGAGTAACTTTGAGGATATTATTATGATTTGAAAAGTGTTATTATATTCAATTGTGTCTCTGCGCTATTCAACTGTGATACGTTTATTTGTATCGTTCACGTCCCCCGGTATTTATTCCGCTGCTAAATATCGGGGCGTGACAGTTGGTATCAGAGCCTGAACTTTAGGGTCCAAGGGATTAGGAACATAGAATGAAACTAGATTACACGAGTCAAATCTGTCGTACCTAATGTGAGCTTGGGTAGAGCCATGGGAATAGAAGTCACATGTGATATATTTAGATGACTAACTCACATTATTATCTTGAAGGTACTTTTTACCTCAATGGCCGCTGAACGTGCCCAGGCTAGGGACATGCAACGAACAATACAGAATTTGACTCAGGCTATCTTACAAGCCACCCAAGGTGGAGGAAACCGCGGAGCCGGTGAGCTCCACCGGAATTTCCGGAACATGGATCCGCCTAGGTTTGAAGGGAGTACTAACCCAGATGTGGCTGAACACTGGGTTAAAGAGATTGAAAGGATCTTCAAGGTTATGCAATGCACAGACCAGAACAAGGTACTCCTGGCGACTTTCCAGTTGGAAAAGGATGCTAGGGCATGGTGGGAGTCGGTAGAAGCAACCCTAAATGGACAACAACCAACATGGGCTCAGTTCATTGAGCGTTTCAATACCAAGTACTTTTCTGAGAGAGTCCAAGAACGCAAAGCAGCTGAATTTGCGGCTTTGAAGCAGAGGGGACTCAATGTGGCCGAGTACGAGGCCCAATTCTCTCGTTTGTCCCGTTATGCTGTTCACTTAATTGGGACAGAAAGGATGAAGGCAAAACGCTTTCTGAATGGCTTGAGGCCCCAGTTCATCACTCAACTGGCGCCAATGGACATTCAGACCTATGCCGACATGGTAAAGAAGGCCCAGTTACTGGAGGATGCCATGGAGACTGCTGAAAGAATTACGGGAAAATCTGTGAAAAGGGAGCAAGTGTCTTCTACAGGAAGGTATCAGCCGACCATTGGGAAGAAAAGGCCCAGTGGCGGAACAAATGAACCGACTGATAAAAAGCCAAAGGAGTTAGGTAAGCAGATAGTGGTGGCAACGGGAGAAAGGTGTAAACACTGTGACAAAGCTAGTCACCAGTCTGAACATTGCTGGAGAGCGCAAGGGAGATGCCTACGCTGTGGGAGCCGTGACCATAGGATCTCGGACTGTCCACTACTGAAGGAACAAGCTCCTCAGGACAAGCGTCCGAATGGACAGAAAAGGCAAGTCCGTCTGCAAGCTGTCCAGGAACCAGAAACTGCTGAAGAAGGAGGGATCGTGGAAGGTACACTTACTATTCTTTCCCGACCCGCATATGTTCTCTTTGATACGGGAGCTACGCATTCCTTCATATCTCAAACATTTGTTGATACCCTACCTGAAAAACCTGTCCCAATGAAATCAGAAATAGTTGTGTCAACCCCGATTGGTCCGGGTGCCAATCTTACAAACCATATACCATCCAGTGAAGTGTTGATTGAAACTCAAAACCTACCAGCAAATTTAATATGTATGGACATGGCGGGGTATGATGTGATACTGGGAGCAGACTGGATGTCTGAACATGGGGCTAGTATAAATTGCAGGAGAGGTCGGGTAACTTTTAGCCAGTACCCAAAAATAGTGTTCACCGGGGATAGAAACCGCAGGAGATTGTCAATTATCTCTGCATTACAAGCCAAAAGGATGATGAGGAAAGGTTGTATGGCCTTTCTTGCTACTGTAGTCATTGCAAAGAAGGAAGTCAAAGTGGAGGACATCCATGTCGTCAGCGAATACGCTGATGTTTTCCCCGAAGACTTGCCAGGAATTCCTCCTGAGCGAGAGGTCGATTTTACCATCGAGTTGGTCCCTGGAGCAGCACCGGTATCAAGGGCACCATATAGAATGTCCCCCGCAGAACTGAAAGAATTAAAAGAGCAACTGATGGAACTGTTAGAGAAGGGTTTCATCCGACCAAGCACATCGCCATGGGGTGCACCTGTCCTCTTCGTCAAGAAGAAAGATGGGTCGATGAGGCTATGCATAGATTACCGACAACTGAATCAGTTAACCATCAAGAACAAATACCCTCTGCCGAGAATTGATGAGTTGTTTGATCAATTATCTAGAGCTAGATACTTCTCTAAAATAGATCTCAGATCCGGTTATCATCAATTGAGGATCAAAGGAGAAGACATTCATAAGACTGCCTTCCGAAGCAGGTATGGACATTACGAATTTATTGTTATGCCTTTTGGACTAACAAATGCCCCCGCAGTTTTTATGCAGTTGATGAATAGCATTTATCGCCCATATCTTGATAAGTTTGTAGTGGTATTCATCGATGATATATTGATCTATTCCAAGACAAAGGAAGAGCATGAGGAGCATTTGAGGATTGCATTGCAGATCTTAAGGGAGAACAAACTATATGCCAAGTTAAGTAAATGTGAATTCTGGCTTGAGGAGGTATCCTTTCTAGGGCATGTGGTAACCAAAGATGGTATCGCTGTTGATCCATCAAAGGTTGAGGCTGTGTTGAAATGGGAAAGACCGACAAGCGTCACAGAGATCCGGAGTTTTCTGGGATTAGCTGGGTATTATCGAAGGTTTATAAAGGATTTCTCAAAGATTGCAGTGCCATTGACCAAGCTGACCCGGAAGGAAAATCCGTTTGTGTGGACCAATGAATGTGAGGAAAGTTTCAACAACTTGAAGAAGTGTCTGACTACTGCTCCTGTCCTCGCCTTACCCACTGAAGAGGGAGGATTTGAAATTTATTCAGATGCTTCTGGTACTGGACTGGGATGTGTCTTAATGCAACAAGGGAAGGTAATAGCTTATGCTTCCAGACAGTTGAAGGTCCACGAAGTGAACTATCCGGTTCATGACCTGGAGTTGGCAGCTGTAGTATTCGCCCTAAAGATCTGGAGGCATTACATCTATGGTGAGCAATTTAAAGTCTTTTCTGACCACAAGAGTTTGAAATACCTGTTCTCACAGAAAGAGCTTAACATGAGACAAAGGAGGTGGTTAGAGTACCTTAAGGACTTTGACTTTTCCATCCAATATCACCCTGGGAAAGCCAATGTAGTGGCAGACGCTCTAAGTAGACAACCAGGAACTGTTCTAGCTAGTATGATGCTGGGCGAATGGAAGTTACTGGAGCAATTTGCAAGTCTGAATTTAGACGTGGAAAAGAAGGAGGGACAAGTAATGATCTCTAATCTCCAGATACAATCCGGTCTGCTGACCGAAATCCAGGAGAAACAGGGAGGAGACCCACTCTTAGTTCAGATCAGGGAGAAGTTAGAACAAAGACCTGACTTTACTCTATCAACAGAAGGAAGATTATTATTCAGAGGTAGAACATGTGTCCCTGATCATGAAGAACTCAAGAAAAGGTTACTGAATGAAGCTCACCAGTCCAAATATACGATTCATCCAGGATCAACAAAGATGTACCAAGATTTAAAAAGGTCGTACTGGTGGCCGAACATGAAGAGGGATGTGGCCGATCATGTGGCATACTGTTTGACATGCATGAAAGTCAAAGCCGAACATTTCCGTACGGCTGGTGGACTGCTACCACTCGAAATCCCAGAGTGGAAGTGGGATAGTATCGGTATGGACTTTATCATGGGATTGCCCAAGACTCGAGGTGGTTTGGATGCAATCTGGGTAATCGTTGATCGATTGACTAAGTCGGCACATTTCTTGCCGATTAAGAGCACCTGGTCCGTGGATGTATTGGCTGCATTATATGTTAAGGAAGTAGTTAGATTACATGGGGTTCCATCTAGCATAATCTCAGATCGGGACCCTAGATTTACTTCACACTTCTGGAAGGGTTTACAAGCAGCAATGGGTACTAAATTAAACTTTAGTACTGCCTTCCATCCTCAGACTGATGGACAAACTGAAAGGACCAATCAAATTGTGGAGGATATGCTTCGTGCTTTGGTGCTGGATTTCAAAGGCCGATGGGATGATCAGTTGTACTTGATGGAGTTCGCATATAACAACAGTTATCAGGCTAGTATCAAGATGGCTCCATTTGAAGCCTTATATGGCAGGAGTTGCAGATCACCCCTTTGTTGGGAAGAGGTTGGGGAGAACCAATGGGTTGGACCCGACTTGATTGAGGGCACTGTCCGGAAGGTTCAGATCGTCAGGGAACGTTTGAAGATAGCACAATCCAGACAGAAGAGTTATGCAGACAAGAGAAGGAGAGAACTGGAATTTCAGGTTGGCGAACATGTTTTCTTGAAGGTCTCACCTTCAAGGGGAATACAAAGATTTGGGATCAAAGGAAAACTAAGTCCCAGATTTATAGGGCCATTTGAAATTCTGGAAAGAATTGGTCAGGTGGCGTATAGACTTGCACTACCTCCGCAGCTAGCAAACGTGCATAATGTGTTCCACATATCCATGCTGCGGAAGTACTTATTCAATGCCGATCATGTAATTGATCACGAGGACTTGGAGATTCGGGAGGACCTGACTTATGAAGAGAAGCCGATCAAACTGTTGGATCGGAAGATTCAGCGACTCAGGAATCGTACCATACCTATGGTGAAGGTTCAATGGAGTCGAGACGGAGTTACTAATGCTACCTGGGAAACAGAGGATAGAATGAAGAAAAACCACCCGGAGCTATTCTCAGGTACGAACTACACCATTACGCGTAAATTTGGGGACCAAATTTCTTAAGTGGGGGAGGATGTAACACCCCGAAAATTTAGCAATTTAAAATTTCAGAAATATAGAGGGATAAAAATAAATAATCATATTGGAGACTTCCAACACCATGTAATTATGAACCATCAACAATAATGGGCCTATAGAACACATTTGGCCCAAGGATATGAATGAACTGGACAGGGAATTACCCAGAAATTCGTGTATGTAATTATGCAATAATTAGAGAGGGCAATATAGGGTTAAAAGATGGGTGATTAGTCATGTAAGGTAAGCCAAAACCGAACTCAATCCCAATTGGTGGTTTCCTAAACCTTTGCTACCTCTTTTGGGTAAGGGAATCCCAGATTTCCTGGAAACTAGGAAACAGAGCTCGTAGCCCTTTCCTAGTATCGTTAGGACTCTTAACAACATCCTAAAACTATAAGAACTCGTCCCTAAACTCTTGGGGAAGGTTTAACAACGAAGTTTGGGTCGTTTGGAGGCAAGCAAGAATTTCTGAGGAGCAGGAGAAAGGCTGGGAGTCTGTAGCTTCATCCCCTGTATCTTCTGTTGCATCCAGAACATCAACGGGTTTTAGATCTTCGTAAAGGTAGGTGTTCTCGGGCCAAGATTAAAGAAAACCAACACCATCATGTAATTCTCTGAGTCTAGGATCATTTGCATTTGGTTTGACTCAATTTCATGGAGTATACGTTGTGTATTCGTCGGTTTTCTGAAGTCTTGCACAGTTAGGGCTTTTTCTTGTTCTTCTTATTATGCACACGATTAAGACCGAATTTGACTAAACTTTCTTCATGAAAGTTCTTCTAATTGACATCACGAGCATCTTCTATGTTGGACGTTTTGTCTAAAAATCCTTCGTTAGAGAGTTAGGAGCATGACAAGAGAGTCTCTGCATGATACTGCGATTTCGGGCTACTATTAGCTCTCTGTTATTCATATGTTTTCTCGGGATTTGAGACCGAATTAGATCAAACCCTCAACATAAAAGTTCTTCTACTTGTTGTCCTCTTCATCTTTCATGTTGAACGTTTTGTCTAAATGTCACTCTTTAGAGAGTTATAAGAGGTGGAAGTGGATCGCTACACTGCAGTCATGTGTTTTTGTCTGGAAGGGGCACTCGTGTCGACCTGACCTGAGCCCGTGTCGACCTGACCTGATCCCGTGTCGACCTCCTGTCCCAAAACAGCCCAGAATGTGTTCTGGGAAGCCCTCTAGTGTCGACACAGTCCCATCCCGTGTCGACACACTCACCCAGTTTGACCCAGAAAGTGCTGGGAAGCTGATCTAGTGTCGACACCACCTGTGCTAGTGTCGACACACTGTCCCATATTAGTTAGGGGGTTTTCTGGAAGCTGTCTCTAGTGTCGACACTACTTGATCTCGTGTCGACACTACTTGACCTTTTTGCCTTGTTTTTGAAGCACTGTGTCGACACCACCTGAACTAGTGTCGACACTACCTGACCAGTTTTGCGTGATTTTGTCTTGTGTTTGAAGCATTGTGTCGACACCACTTGATCTAGTGTCGACACTATCCTTACAAGATTTTTGTATAATTTTGGTCTAATCATTTCATGATGTCTTCAAGCATGTACATGGTGTTATAAGGTATGCATGGACTTAAAATAAATCAAACCATTAAAGGAAATGGTAATGATATGAATATGATTCTAATGTGTAAATTTTGATTGTTCTTATGATCCTTGGATTATCTTGTGATCTTGCTTATGGTCAATTGATAATATAATAATATGATATGAATGTGGGGATGAATACATGATTAGTATGGACATATTAGTGGTGTAAATGTTATGATTTGCATATAAGTTTCATGGTTTCATGTTTTCCGGTGTTTAATTGATTCATTGTCATATGCATACATGCTAGGAAATTACATGTTCTACATATGATCTGTCTTTAGAAACACCCTCTTGTCAAGACATTAATGAATTATGAAATATAAGATACGTCGTTATCCTACCTTGTTCTCTTGAGCTATTTGTCATACCTTGACTCTATAAATGATCTTGTTTCCTTTTACTATGAGCTTGTCATTGAAACTCTGTGGCCATAATATGAATATGTTTGTTCGGCACAATTGGGACTTCGGTCCTTTTGACCAATGCCTGTGCAATTAAGGGCCCTGTCTGGTCCTGGGGAGGAGCACCCCAACGTACTTATTAACCGCGGGAGTATGGACTTGTGGTGCGTGGCATGGCACTGATACTATATGCAAGAGTTGTGAAAATTGTGCCTTCGTTTGATATGATAAGTTTGATTTGATCTGATATGATAAGATTTGATATGATACGTCTGTTCACGTGAATACGTGGTATCTGTCTGAATATGGCCAATCTCTTTTGATATGATTCTACTCTTGAAATATCTGTCCATTGTATATGCAAATCGACATTTGATCTGATATGATATCCGTTTTACTCTGCTATTCAATCTGTTAGTATTGCTTGCATTGTCATCATATTCATATGCATATCTACCTACTTAAAATGTTAATCATGTATACTAGTGCCCGCACGTTATTGAGATGTAAATCCTACTGAGCTAGTTCGCTCACCCCTATCATCCTGCCCTTTTTCAGGTAGTGATGAGGAACCGGTGGAGTCGGATGGGACTGGACAAGAGTGACGAGCACCCGTCCTAGAATAGATGACAGTTTAGAAATAGAAATTGAGTAGTCTATGTAATAGTGAAACTTTTCTGGAAGTTATTTGAATAATGGACCCTTTGGTTAATTCTTTCTTGTAAGGTTGTATCTAGTTGAATGAAATGAAATCAAGAGTAACTTTGAGGATATTATTATGATTTGAAAAGTGTTATTATATTCAATTGTGTCTCTGCGCTATTCAACTGTGATACGTTTATTTGTATCGTTCACGTCCCCCGGTATTTATTCCGCTGCTAAATATCGGGGCGTGACAGTGGCCGAATATGAAGCCTAGTTCTCTAGACTGGCATGCTATGTTGTACATCTGGTGAACACTAAAAGGATGAAGGCTAAGTGCTTTCTAAATGGCCTTAAGCCCCACTACATCACTCAACTCGCACCTCTCGACATCCAGACCTACGCCGAGATGGTGAAGAGGGCTTAGCTGCTAGAAGATGCTACGGACTTCACCGACCGTATCAAAGGGAAGTTCGTCAAGAAGGAAGTGACCTCGGGTCAGTCATCTGCTAAGCCTACAACCGGTAAGAAGCATCCCTTCAACATCACGGAGGGATCTAGCCAAGAAAGGAAACCCAAGGTTTTCGTACCAAACACTCCAACAAAGAGCCACTGCAAACACTGTCACAAGCCTGGTCACATGGCTGATGAATGCTGGAGGAAAGCCGGCGCGTGTCTGCACTGCGGAAGTCGCGAGCACCGCATCCCTGAGTGCCCGTTACTGAAAGAGAATGAAAGGCGCCCTAATGCGCCTAAGAAACAGGGCCGACTGCAAGCCCTGCATGATGAGGAACCTACTATGGAGGGTGGCATGGTAGAAGGTATCCTTCAAGTTTTCTCATTATCAGTATTTGTTTTATTTGATACTGGAGCCACTCATTCATTTATATCTCAAAACTTTGCTGATACTGTGAATGCTAAACCTATATCCATGGGTTGTGAGTTCTCTGTCACAACGCCACCAGGGGAAAAGGAGAAATTGAACAAATACTTTCCCTCTGCTGATGTAATGATCGGAGACCATAACCTAAAAGCCGACCTGGTGTGTATGTCCATGGAAGGCTATGATGTAATTTTGGGAGCCGACTAGTTGTCCGCATATGGGGAAAGTGTCAACCGTAAGAAAGGGAAGGTTACCTTTAGTGACTTTCCTAAATTGGCATTCTCTAGGATTAGACATAAGAGACGGGTGTCTCTAGTCTCCGCCATAAAAGCCCACAACATGATGAGGACAGGTTGTATTGCTTTCCTAGTAGCCGTAGTAGTAGAAAAGAAGGGTTCCAAGATAGAAGACATACATATAGTATAGGACTACCCTGATGTATTCCCCGAAGACCTGCCAGGGATTCCCCCTGAACGAGATGTCAACTTCGCCATTGAGTTGATTCCTGGAGCCGCACCGGTATCGCGTCAACCGTACCGGATGTCACCCACCGAGCTGAAGGAATTCAAGGCACAACTGATGGAGCTACTAGAAAAGGGGTTCATCAGACCAAGTACTTCCCCATGGGGAGCACCTGTGCTCTTTGTAAAGAAGAAAGATGGATCGATGAGGCTGTGCATCGACTATCGACAACTCAATCAGCTTACCATCAAGAACAAATACCCATTGCCTAGGGTCGATGAACTATTCGACCAAATTTCTGGAGCGCAATATTTCACCAAGATCGATCTTCGATCTGGCTATCACCAAATGAGGATCAAGGATGACGATATTTTCAAAACGGCTTTCAGGAGCAGGTATGGACATTATGAATTCGTCGTTATGCCTTTTGGTCTAACCAATGCTCCTGCAGCCTTTATGCAACTCATGAACAGCATATATCGGCCATACCTCGACAAGTTCATGGTCGTCTTTATCGACGACATCCTCATATACTCCAAAACCAAGGAAGAGCATGAAGAACACCTGAAGACAGCACTACAAGTTTTGTGAGACAACAAGCTGTACGCAAAGCTTAGCAAGTGTGAATTCTGGCTCGAAGAAGTATCCTTCTTGGGCCATGTCATCTCAAAGGACGGCATCTCCGTTGATCCCTCCAAAGTCAAAGCTGTACTCAACTGGGAGAGACCAACTAACGTCACCGAGATAAGAAGCTTCCTAGGACTGGCTGGCTACTACAGACGGTTCATTAAGGACTTCTCAAGGATCGCCGTTCCTCTCACACGTCTGACACGAAAGGAAAATCCATACTCTTGGAGTAAAGAGTGTGAGAAAAGTTTTCAAACTCTCATAGACTGTCTTACCTCAGCACGTGTTCTCGCTCTGCCAATAGAGGGAGAAGGTTTCTCTGTCTACACCGATGCCTCAGGAATTGGGCTAGGGTGTGTACTCATGCAAAAGGAGAAGGTCATCGCCTATTCTTCAAGACAACTGAAGACACATGAAGTCAACTACCATGTACATGATCTCGAGCTAGCTGTTGTGGTCTTTGCCTTGAAGATTTGGAGGTATTATCTATATGGCGAGCAATTCACTGTCTACTCAGACCATAAAAGTCTGAAGTATTTATTCTCTCAGAAGGAACTCAACATGAGACAAAGGCGATGGCTGGAATACTTGAAAGATTTCGACTTCCACATCCAATACCATCCTGGCAAGGGAAATGTCGTGGCTGACGCTCTTAGTAGAAAGCCGATGGCATCTGTTTCGAGTCTAGTCCTTGGCGAGATGCAACTACTAGAACAATTCGCAAGGTTAGACTTAACCATTGAACATAGTGATGATCGAGTCTTGGTTGCTAATATCAAGATTCAATCCGACATGCTGGAAGAGATCAAAGCCCAACAAGACAATGATATGTTCTTAGTTTGCATCAAGGAAACTCTAGCTGAAAGGCCGAACTTTTCTATGACCGAAGACGGAAGGCTTGTCATTCAAGGAAGGACATGCGTTCCCGACAATGAAGAATTGAAGAGAAAGCTAATGGATGAAGCCCACAAGACAAAGTACACTATTCATCCTTGAGGTACCAAAATGTATCAAGACATGAAAAGAACATTTTGGTGGCCGAACATGAAGAGAGAGGTAGCCGAGCATGCTGCTCACTGCCTTACTTGCCAACAAGTAAAAGTGGAACACCTGCGCCCTGCGGGTGTGCTCAGACCCCTTGATATTCCGGAATGGAAATAGGAAAGCATCGGCATGGACTTCATCATGGGTTTACCCAAGACTCGTGGTGGACTCGACGCCATATGGGTCATTGTGGACCGACTAACCAAATCTGCCCACTTTCTGCCTATAAAGAGTAAGTGGTCAGTGGAGGTACTAGCTGCCTTATACGTCAAGGAGATTGTAAGACTACATGGCATTCCATCATCTATTGTTTCGGATCGAGATCCGAGATTCACATCTCATTTTTGGAAAGGATTGCAAGGTGCACTGGGTACTAAACTCAACTTTAGTACCGCATTCCATCCACAAACCGATGGGCAAACTGAAAGAACCAACCAAATAGTGGAAGACATGATGAGAGCTTGCACTATAGATTTTCAAGGTTATTGGAATGAGCACTTACCACTAATTGAGTTCTCCTATAACAACAGTTATCAGGCAAGCATTAAGATGGCACCATTCGAAGCGCTCTACAGAAGGAACTGTAGATCTCCTGCATGCTGGAATGAGGTTTGAGAACAACAATGGCTAGGCCCAGACATGGTGCAATGGACAATAAAGGACATTCAGGTAATCAGAGACCGGCTCAAGATTGCCCAATCCAGACAGAAGAACTACACCGACAAAAGAAGGCGAGATCTGGAATTTCAAGTGGGTGATCATGTATTTCTAAAAGTGTCACCTACTCGCGGCATCCAAAGATTCGGTGTAAAGGGAAAGCTCAGCCCTAGATTCATCAGTCCTTTTGAAGTACTCGAAAGGCTTGGTGAGGTTGCATACCGGCTGGCGTTGCCACCGGATCTGTCATGTGTACACAATGTGTTTCATGTTTCCATGCTTAGGAAATATGTGTACAACCCCACTCACATCATTCGCCACGAGAAGTTGGTGTTGAACAAGGATGTGACATACGAAGAGAAGCCAGTCAAGATACTGGAACGGAAGATACAACAACTCAGGAACCGTCCCATCCATGTGGTTAAAGTCCTATGGAATAACCGTGCAGTGGAAGAAGCAATGTAGCAACCCTAAATTTATGGGGAAAAAATTAAATATTTATATTATTTAATTAGAAAATCAAATAAAAGGAAGATGTATTAAATCAACTAGGAAATCAAATAAGAGAGAATTAAATAAAACCCATTAAAAGGAAAGGAGCAATGGGCTTTGCTATATTGACCCATTAGAAGTGAGTGGGCTAAAATAGGGATTTTAAGAAGGGGAATAATAGAGAAATATCAAAAATTTGTAACTAAAATATTACTAAAATAGAAAAGAGATATTTAATACATTAAATAGCTAGTTTGAATTAGGATTGGATTCCTAAACCTACCCCAATTGATTGGCCACGAAATTCCCTCTCTCCCAACCCAAATAGGAGATCTCTTACTTAAAAAGGGGAGAGGAAAATAGGAAATTCAGAATTTAATAGG
This sequence comes from Colocasia esculenta, assembly GCA_014218235.1. NCBI lineage: Eukaryota > Viridiplantae > Streptophyta > Magnoliopsida > Alismatales > Araceae > Colocasia > Colocasia esculenta. The sequence goes on along the minus strand of CM024759.1, from coordinate 54,591,867 downwards.
AGTTAGGCTTAAACTAGGAAAGGGAATAGGGAGAAGCTTAAATACTTCTCTTAAACCCTCATGGCCGGCCCTAGCTCGTGCCAAGAGGTTCCTAAACCAGGAGGAGAGGCCAAGAGGAGGAGAATTCGTGGAGAGGAAGGATCTCTCAAGTTATTCCCCGAGTTCTTCAAGTCTTAACCCTAGAAGAGGAAAACGATCAAAGGTAGGCATTCTCACAAGCATAAACCATGAAACTTTTCTGTAGGATGTCTCATCTATCAGGAACAAAAGCCCTTTGGTCTCATAATTTTTCATTGAGCATATCTTTCGTTCTTGATTTTTCATGTTCTACAACTTACATGACCCTGAACCCTCTTCTTAATTCTTGATCTCCTTGTATACTCAACCCCAGGCTACAAAATTTTTACTGTAGGAACTGATGCATATTAGGCATCTTTTGCCCTTAAAAGCCCTAAATTTGATTCATCCTATCTTGCGAATTTAATCGTTGATCTCTACTATGGACTATTTCATGTTCATCTTGAATACTCGTGTTTTAAACATGTCCAAACCCTGATTATTTTCCAATTCCTATTTATTGTAAGTACCCATGCATGTCTAGGTCGTTTTGCAACTAGTTTCATGATTTTTCATTGACTATACACTTAGTTGTGATTTTCTGAACCACCCTATGTCAAATGGGGTAAGTTCTGGTCCGCAATCCAATGTATGTCCTTTCCTTGTTGGACCCGGGCGCAGACCCTATGAACGCGATGGCCCGATAGGCCGCATTCATGAGGGTCGTCACAACAACGCCCTCTTTCGCGATCTGATCGCGACAGGGCCTGTCGTCGCGATCTGCTGCCCGACCAGACTAAGCCTGTCGCGACCCATACAAGCACCCGTCGGATCTCAATTGACCCCGTCGCGACCCTCATTAGGGTACGTCACGATCTGGGTTTTCTCAGTAATGCTTAATTATCTACCGTGTTGTACTCTTGTTTAACAGTCATACCCACAGACAATAACGCATGTTATAATTTGAACATTTATTTATGATTAAAATACATGCACATGATCTTTTCTATCTACAATTTCATGACACTTACACACACTTTGAACCATCCAATTATGGCATAAATTGGCATGAATTATTTCATAATATATCTGGTAATTTATGTAATTAAATTACCCTATTTTAAATATACTTGTCTATCGTTTCTCGCGATGTTTTGGGAATATCGATATCGACGCTCCACGGTTCTAAAATTCTTCTAGAACGTCGAGCACTTGTTTCTATATACACACTCTCTCTTGACTTGGACGAACTCTCCGTCGGAAACTCCTTCTGCCAGACTAGTAAGTCTTTGTTCAAGGCCTCCGTAAGTCTCCTCTGTCCATGGATTCTCACATGGTCGACGAGCCGGTTGTACCCTAACACATGTTACACCGATTAGGGATCAATATGGTCCAAACAGCTATTAGAAATTCACTCTCATCTTGAATCACGCCGGACCTCTAGACCTGTGCTTAACATGCCCAGTGGTAAGGTCATGAGTTCCGCCTGACTGCCAACACCATGTGCGCGTGTTGTGCAACAGTTACTATCACTCGTTACTCGACGTTTCATGGTCAAGGTCCACTAACTCTCATCTATACTCTACTCGCTCATCTGTTCACGTTCACTCTACTATCTCATCTATTCATCTAGTGCTCTCATCTACTTCTTCGTACTCTATATTGGCCATTGACTGATTGTCTAAAGATAAACAATATAACTAATGCCTGGCAATATATAAAGGGCCCGATCTGGTCCTGGGATGTGCGCCCGAAAGTGATAGTGCCCATGGGAGTTAAATGATCAGAGTGTTTGGCATTACACTCAAGTGCTATCTATCTTGACTATCTAAATGACAATCAAAAGTGCTATGTTCTCTCGTTGTCCATTGACAACAAAGTGCTATGCTATACTTGTTGTGCTATGCTATACTCGTTGTGCTATTTGTACCATGGCCATCTTGCTATACTTGACATTGTGCTATCTTGCTATTATTGTGCTATTCCCGACACTTGTGCTATTCTTGGTAAGTCTATATTTGGAAAGTCTTGCTATTTCGTTCACGTACTGTCCTGCTATATTTTTACTTGACACTCTCTCCCGTTATGTCATTAGTTACTCTGCCTTTAATGCATTAATTACTTAAACCCTGCTTGAGCCTGAGATTTAAGTCCTACTGGGCGATGTTCGCTCACCCTGTGTTATTTGTCGTTGTGTTCTCAGGTGAGACCGAGGATGAACCATACACTCAAGAGGACGGGAACGACTTGGAGTGATGTCATGAGTACCCTAGTGTCCTATTCTTATGTTTAGCGTTGTAGTAGTTAGGTTTGAAGTTTAGTATTTTGCTTTATTCCAATGTAATCGGGCCCCATAGATTGGCTCTGATATTAGTGGTTGTAACTAGACATCGAAAAGTTATTAATGAAATGAATTTGCCTTAGTATTATTCGCTATGCAATGGTTTGATTTCTAGTACTCGCTCTATACCCTTTTCCTGCAACTACCTCGCGTTCTGATATTTCGCGTCAGGGCGTGACAAGCAACCTGGGAACCAGAAGGAACTATCAGACAAAACTACCCCGATCTTTTCGGTAAGACATTTCCTCCATTATGAACATATGAATTTGGGGACCAAATTCCTTTTAAGAGGGGGAGGATGTAGCAACCTGTATTTTTTCAAAAAATAATAATAATACAAATTTAATAAAAATAAAAATAAAAAGTAATTAGAAAATCAAAGAAAAGAGAATTAAATAAAACCCATCAAATGAAAATAAGTAATGGGCTCTATTAAATGGACCCATTAGAAATTAGTGGGCTAAAATAGAGATTTTAAAAAGGGGAATAATAGAGAAATACCCAAAATTCGTAACTAAAATATTACTTAAATAGAAAAGAGGTATTTAATGCATAAAAAATAGAAGTTTGAGTTGGATTGGGATTCCTAAACCTACCCTAATGGGTTGGCCACGAATTTAACTCCCAACCTAACCCAATTAGGAGTTCTCATGCTTAGAAAGGGGAGAGGAAATAGGAAATCTCGAAATTAATAGTAATTAGAGTCTTATTAGGAAATAGAAAGGGGAGAGACATAAATACTCTCCTAAACCTCCCATGGTCGGCCCTAGCTCGTGCCAAGAGGTTCCTGGACCAGAAAGAGAAGCCAAGAGGAGGAGAATTCGTGGAGAGATAGGATCTCTCAAGTTCTTCCCCGAGTTCTTCAAATCTTAACCCTATAAGAGGAAAACGATCAAAGGTAGGCATTCTCACAAGCATAAACCATGAAACCTTTTCTGTAGGACGTATCGTCTATCAGGAACAAAAGCCCTTTGGTTTCATAATTTTCCATCGAGCATATCTTTCGTTCTTGATTTTTCATGTTCTGCAACTTACATGACCCTGAACCCTCTTCTTAATTCTTGATCTTCTTGTATACTCAATCCCATACCACAAGATTTTTACTGTAGGAACTGATGCATGTTAGGCATCTTTTGCCCCTAAAAGCCCTAAATTAGATTCATCATATCTTGTGAATTTAATCGTTGATCTCAACTATGTACTGTTTCATGTTCATCATGAATACCTGTGTTTAAAACATGTCTAAGCCCTGATTGTTTTCCAATTCCTATTTATTGTAAGTACCCATGCATGTCTAGGTCGTTTTGCACCTAGTTTCATGATTTTTCGTTGACTATACAATTAGTTGTGATTTTCTAAATCACCCTATGTCACATAGGATAAGTTCTGGCCCGCAATCCAATGTAATGTCCTTTCCCTGTCGTACTCGGGCGCAGACCCTGTGAACGCGATGGCACGGTAGGCCACGTTCACAAGGGGCCGTCGCGACTGTGCCCTATGTCGCGATCTGATCGCGATAGGGCATGTCGTCGCGATATGCTGCCCGACCTAACTAGGCCTATCGCGACCTGTACAAGACCCCGTCGCGACCCTCATTAGGTTATGTTACGATCTGGTTTTTTTTTTTTTTCAAGAAACCCCTTGTCTCAGCAATGCTTGATTATCTACAGTGTTGTACTCTTGTTTAACAGTCATACATATAGAAAATAACACTTGTTATAAATTAAACATTTATGTATGATTAAAATATATGCACATGATCTTTTCTATCTACAATTTCATGACACTTACACACACTTTGAACCATCCAATTATGGCGTAATTTGGCATGAAATTATTTCATAATACATCTGGTAATTTATGTAATTAAATTACCATATTTTGAATATACTTGTCTATCGTTTCTCGCGATGTTTTGGGAATACCGATAACGACACTCCACGGTTCTAGAATTCCTCTAGAACGTTGAGCACTTGTTTCTATATACACACTTTCTTGACTTGGACGAACTCTCCGTCGGATACTCCTTCTGCCAGACTAGTGAGTCTTTGTTCAAGGCCTCCTTAAGTCTCCTTTGTCCATGGATTCCCACATGGTCGACGAGCCGGTTGTACCCTAACACCTATTACACTCTTTAGGGATCAATATGGTCCAAATGGCTATTAGAAGTTCGCTCTCATCTTGAATCACGTCGGACCTCTGGACCTGTGCTTAACATGGCCAGTGGTAGGGTCGTGAGTTCCACCTGACTGCCAACACCATGTGCGTATGTTGTGCAACTGTTACTATCGCCTGGTTACCCGACGTGTTACGTGCAATGTCCACTAGCTCTCATCTACACTCAATTTGCTCACCTATTCACGTTCACTCTACTACCTCGTCTATTCATCTAGTGCACTTATCTATTCTTGGTACTCTATATTGGCCTTTGACTGATTGTCTAAAAGATAAACAATATAACCAATGCTTGTCAATATATAAAGGGCCCAATCTGGTCCTGGGATGTGCGCCCGAAAGTGCTAGTGCCCATGGGAGTTAAATGATCAGAGTGTTTGGCATTACACTCAAGTGCTATCTATCTTGACTATCTAAATGACAATCAAAAGTGCTATATTCTCTCATTATCCATTGACAACAAAGTGCTATGCTATACTCGTTGTGCTATTGCTATAATTGGTGCTATTTATGCTATGGTCATCTCGCTATACTCGACATTGTGCTATCCTGCTATTGTTGTGCTATTCCTGACACTTGTGCTATTTTTGGAAAGTCTACATTTGGAAAGTTGTACTATTTCGTTCACGTGCTATCCTGCTATCTTCTACTTGACTCTCTCGCTCTATCATTAGTTACCCTGCCTTCAATGCATTAATTATTTAAAGTCTGCTTGACTATTGAGATTTAAGTCCTACTGGGCGTTATCGCTCACCCTGCGTTATTTGTCGTTGTGTTCTCAGGTGCGACCGAGGATGAACCATACACTCAAAAGGACATGAACGACCTGGAGTGATGTCATGAGTACCCTAGTGTCCTATTGCTATGTTTAGCGTTGTAGTAGTTAGGTTTGAAGTTTAGTCTTTTGCCTTCTTTCAATGTAATTGGGCCCTATAGATTGGCTCTGATATTAGTGGTTGTAACTAGGCATTTGAAAGTATTAATGGAATGAATTTGCTTTAGTGTTATTCATTACAAAATGGTTTGATGTCTCGTACTCTATACTCTTTACTTGCAACTGCCTCGCGTTTCGATATTCCGCGTCGGGGCGTGACAGTTCATGGCCACGATAGCTCGGTAAGTAGGGGTGGCATTTGAGATCAGAAGCTTAACTTTCTCCTCCTCGGGCATTGGGCAGCGGAGTTTTGCAGCGAGGGAATGCCATCTGTCGGCGTAGACTGAGAACTCCTTATCAGGTTTCATCTTTTCGGCCACTAAATCAGCAAATGAATATTCGGGTCCAACTCGATCTTGAAATTGCTGTAAGAACCTCTCTTGGACAACTTGGAAGTCTTCGGCCTCCTCGGGTGGTAGAGAGTAAAACCATTCAAGAGCTGGACCATCTAAGGATTTTTTGAATAGATATGCCATGAGGTGGCGATCGTATTTGTGCGGAGCAGACTCATAAACAAAATCCTTCAGATGAACATAGGGGTCACCTACTCCATAGTATCGCCTATAGATCGGGAGCTCTGACTGGGGCGGAACCCGAAGATGTTGGAAGGATGGGAGGGGGGTGTCGGTGACCTTCCGGGGGTCCAATTGTCTCCTTAAATCATGAAGCTCCCTCTTCATGGTTGTCCACTCCGCAAGAAAGTCGGAGGGGGACGTGGCGTGGTGAGAAGGAATGAGGGAGCGGGATTGCTCTAACGAATAGGACCTCTCGCGGGGAAAGGGAGCAGGTTCGTCCTGATAGAAAGAAGGCATCGAAGGAGACTTGGACCGAACCTCCCGCGCCGGAAGATAGTTGGGCTCAAAAAAGTGGATAGCCCGAGGGCATAGGGGTGTAGGATCTGCCACTGTGGAGGGTACATGTGGCGCTGAAACAACAGTAGCGGAAGAGGCTGCCTATTGGGCAGAACCATGAGAGGGAGAAGATAGAGGGCGCTTGCCTTTGGAAGCAGATAAGAACTCATAGACTTGGTCTGGACTTAGGTGAGGGAGAAGCTGACTGAATTGGGAATGGGGGTCATTGCCCCTGGAGGAGAAGGAGGGCAGGATTGACTCCCCACAACAAGAGGGGGCTGGACGTGCCCGGAGAGGACGGCCGCAGAGGTTTGGGCCACATCCTCAAGAAGTCCAATAGGCATGACATCATCGGCAAGGACCCGGAATTGGTCCATACTGAACAAAGGATTATGATATAATACAATGGTTGGAGGGGACTGACTCGATCTACCTAGACAATGACGTATGCACCAACCCTAACCAATTAGGGGAGATGACATTCACCCTCTAAACCTAGACTCTATCACAATAAGAGGTACTATGAGATGAGAAGGGAAACACCCAATAAGCACTCAAGTTATCATGATAATCACGCAAAATTTTAAAGTGTGCACTTAACCTTTAGTTGGATTGATTAAGGGAATGTCACTCGGTTAAGTGGAACCCCAGTAGGTATGGACTCAAGTCCTCCGGTGTAACTAGGGCTAGCACACGCTCACACGCGGGGGATGTCTCAAACTAGGGATACAACAGGTACAACCGGCTCGGTGAACCGCAACGTGCGTACGGTCACGAGGACTTACGGAGATCCTTGGAGGGCAGCCTGAGTCAACCCACGAGTGCTCTCCGGTGAGAGTGCTCACTCAACCAAGGGGGAAAACCTACACAAAGGGAAGAGTAGTGTACGCACGGGCCTAGGCGCCCAAAATGTATGCAACGTCTAATTAATGACAAAACAGGCTGACTAACAGGTCTCGGGCAAAGTCGCGGTGGCCAGATACGCCGTGACTCTATCGCGACAGATAGTCCTGCCGCGATAGTAATAGGCTCCTGAGAACCGAGATCAGTCGCAAATGTAGGACATACAGACTAACCTACCACATAACACAGGCATGGAACAACCAACTTAGCCTAGCAGAGATCATAGATCAGACAGAAACCGACACATGGATCAAAGCATTTAACAAACAGGTACATACCTGTAGTCGCGACGTCCACCCACGGCGCGATCACTTCGCGTCCCCACAATCCGCCGCGACAGAGCCCGAAAACTTACAATGGAAGGAAAAGGAAAAAAACTCGAACCCTAGCAGAATTCTAACACCCAGAAACACGAGAATAAATGGAGTAGAGGTATAGAAGAGACATACATGAACTTATAATAGAGGAACAAGGCAGACAGAAGAGGCGAAGCACTATCCTGATGTCGCGTCCCCTCTGAAGGTCGCTACGAGATCGCGTCCCCATGACACGCCGTGACTTTAACAGAGGACAGAAATGCAGCAAAACAACAACAACCTAACAGGGTTCTAAGAAGACATTTAAACAAAGGAACATGGCAGGCAAGCAGACTAGACTCACGAGGGTAGCATTGAAGGTCCCACCGTGATCGCCAAAAGGTGTAATCACGGGGATTGTGCGCCCCAATACACGCAAACATGTATTCAATATAAGAGCATGGAAAAGAGGATGTAATCGCCACCTAGATAGTTACCTAAGAATAGAAATAACACGGGTTAACTAATCTAGGAAAGGGGAAGAGAACACTATACTAACCTGAGGTCGCGACGAGGAACCCTGTCGCGATGAAGCTGGTTTCGCGGCGCACTACAGGGGCGCGTTTTCGGTTTCGCGTCGCCTTCCTCGGTCAAGTTCTCTGCAATGCGAGAGAAGTGTGGAAGGACCTTCTTCCTGCCCTCCGGCCAGGCAGAGGACAAGAGCTCCTCGTGAGAACTAGCTTGAGTACCTGCCAAAACAACGAAAATAAGGAAAGGAACCCTGTTAGAACATATTAAGTGTAGTATCCATCCAAAAATGAAAAGAAGAGATGAAGCATGGTGGGAACGGACCTGGGGGTGGTTTTAAACCCCTTGGGTGTATGGAAAACGTAGGAAAGGAAAAGGAAATGGATTGCTATCTAATAAAGTGATAAAAATGCATGAAGAAGGAAGAAGAAGAGGAAGAGGAAGAAAGTGCCCCATATAGGGTGACTCCATGGTGCCAAATGATGTCCTCCCTTGGTCCAGAAGCTCCAAGAGTCACCTCTTCAAGCTCCAAGCCTTGTAGATGGTCAAATGAACATGATTTAGTGAAGGGTTGAAGTGAAGAATGAGGGGAATGGGAGGGCTGTGAGACTAAGTGTTGATCAAAGAAAAATTTGGCAGCCCTTCGGGGTGAAAATGGGGCTCTCCCTCCTCAGAAGAAAGGGCCTTGCTTTTATAAACTAGGAGAGAGAAATATCCATTTTCAAGTGATAAATACCCTAATGAAAGGATAATACTTATTAATCTCGTGGGTCAGAGTCCAAAGGAGGTTTCAAAGAGTCCCCCAGCCCCTAGATGCGTTCAGGTGGGTTGGGAGGTTGCAGAGGATTAAGATAAAGGCCATGAGAGAATAATATGAAGGTGGTTGCGGAGGTGGTTGCCACGGCTGAAGTCGCGACGCATTGTAGGGACACGACTGAAATGAACGCGACAGCCTTAGTTGTCGCGACTATGAAGCCACGTGCATGGATATGCATGGGCTGTCGCGACAGCCAAGGGTGGCACGAAAAGGATGAACGCGGCGCCATGATATGTCACGTCAATGGAAATCGATTATCTTCAAAATATGATCAATCACATGGGAGAATAATAGGCATTTAAGGCACATGGATTCTTTTAAAAGACAATGGATGGGATATTCATGAAAATTGGGATGTTAATGGGCTCAAAGCAAGGCTAACGATGGGCTCAAGGTGAGTGACCAACTAGGGGCTCACTAAGTTAACAAGAAATGTAGTTTGATTTATAAGCCAGAATTAGGTACCTACACTCGCGACTTTCGCAGCGCAGACACGCGCCGACTTTCCTCCAGCACTCATCAGCGGTGTGACCTGGCTTGTCACAATGCTTGCAGTTGCTCTTGGCTAGAGTGTTGGGTACAAAGACCTTCGGTTTCCTTTCTTGGCTAGATCCCTCTGTGATGTTGAAGGGATGGTTCTTGCCATTGTTAGGCTTAGCAGATGATTGACCCGAGGTCATTTCCTTTTTCACGAACTTCCCTTTTATACGGTCGGTGAAGTCCGTAGCATCTTTCAGTAGCTGAGCTTTCTTTACCATCTCTGCGTAGGTCTGGATGTCAAGAGGTGCCAGTTGGGTGATGTATTGTGGCTTAAGGTCGTTGAGGAAGCGCTTAGCCATCATTCTTTCAGTAGCTACCAGGTGTGCCGCATACCTTGCCAGCCTAAAGAATTGGGCCTCGTATTCAGCCACAGTCAGGCTCCTTTGTTTCAGAGCAGCGAATTCCGCAGCCTTCCTTTCTTGGACACGCTCGGAGAAGTACTTGGAGTTGAAAGCTTCTTTAAACTCATTCCAGGTGAATTGCCCATTCTCTCTAGTAGCTTCCACGGACTCCCACCAAGCGCGGGCGTCCTTCTCCAATTGAAATGTAGCCAGTAGCACCTTATCCCCTGCTGCACATTGCATAACACGGAAAATTCTTTCTATTTCCTTCAGCCAGTGCTCGGCTTCATCCGGATCCATGGATCCACTGAACCTAGGCGGGTTCAGACTTCTGAACTTACGATGTAGATCGCCTGTACTGGCACGATTACCCCCGCCTTAGGTAGCTTGCATGATGGCGCGAGTCAACTCTTGGATGGTTTGTTGCATGCCCCTCATTTGAGCAAGTTCAGCAGTCATCTTTGTCACTTAGTTCCTACAAAAATAACTTACTGTTATGATACTGATGTGAAATTTAATTCGTGCGTGTGTGAGTTTATTTTAGCTAGTTACCCTTGGCTCTAACCTCAACTCACATAAGTGGATAATTGACTATAGTCGAGGCAGGTTAACCTAGATCATCCTATACTTAAGAATAAATTAGGCTCTGATACCATAAAACAGTCACGCCCCAACGCGGAATATCGAAACATGAGGCAGTTGCAAGTAAATAGGTATAGAGCGAGGACTAGACATCACACCATTGAACAAGAATAAATACTAAAAGAAATTCATTCATTAATAATCTTTCAAATGACTAGTTACAACCACTAATATCAGAGCCAATCTATTGGGCCCAATTACATTGAAATAAAGCAAAGAACTAAACTTCAAACCTAACTACTACAACGCTAAACATAATGATAGAACGCTAGGGTACTCATGACATCACTCCAGGTCGTTACCACCCTCTTGAGTGTATGGTTCATCCTCGGTCTCACATGAGAACACAACGACAAATAACGCAGGGTGAGCGATAACGCCCAGTAGGACTTAAATCTCAATAGTCAAGCAGGCTTTAAATGATTAATGTATTAAAGGCAGAGTAACTAATGATAGAGCGAGAGAGTCAAGTAAAAGATAGCAGGATAGCACGTGTACGAAATAGCACAACTTTTCAAATATAGACTTATCAAAAATAGCACAAGTGTCAAGAATAGCACAACAATAGCAGGATGGCCATAGCACAATAGCACAAGCATAGCAACAACACAACGAGTATAGTATAGCACTTTGTTAGTCTTGTAGATTACGAGAGAATATAGCACTTTTTTATTGTCATTTAGATAGTCGAGATAAATAGCACTCGAGTGTAATGCCAAACACTCTGATCATTTAACTCCCTTGGGCACTAGCACTTTCGGGCGCACATCCCAGGACCAGATCGGGCCCTTGAACAAAGACTCACTAGTCCGGCAGAAGGAGTATTCGTCGGAGAGTTCGTCCAAGTCAAGAAAGAGAGTAATTATGGAAACAAGTGCTCCACGTTCTAGAGGAGTTCTAGAACAGTGGAGCGTCGAGATCGGTGTTTCAAAACAACGCGAAAATCGAGAACAAGTTCATTTATAATTAAGGCAATTTAATAGCATAAATTACCAGATAGATTATGACAATTCAGCTGCATTTGGATGGTTCGAGTGTGTGCATGTGACAAGAAATCATAGATGGAAACTAGTCGTGTATGTATTTTAATTCACATATAAAAGTTCAATTTATATTAAGTGCATTTACTGTGGTGTAACTGAGAATTAAGGGTATAAGCATAGTAGAAATTTGAGTATTTGTAAAACAGGGTTTTCTGCAAAAACCTATGAACGCACCCATGAAAGGGTTGCGACGGGTTCAGGGTAGAACGCGACAGAGCCTTGCATGGATCGCGATGGGGTGTTCAGAACCAGTGCTGAGAATGCGACAGGGTCATGTGAGGAACGCGACAGGCCAGGCACAGCGATCGCGATGTCGCCTCCTGTCGCGTTCAGAATGCGACGGGATGGCTGTCGCAATCCGACCATAGAACGCGGCCTATCGGGCCATCGTGTTCTGATGGTCGGTGCCTGAGTCCAACAGGAATCAGACAGGACCTTGGATTGCGGGCCAAACTTAAACAATTTGACACAGGAGGCTTTAGAAATTGAGAACAAATCGTACAGTGCATGAAAAATTACGAAATCAAAACTAAACGATTCTAGACAGCTAGGGTATATACAGTATATAGGAATTTGAAAACTATAGAGGTTTCGACATGCTTCAGTCAAGTTAAACAGAAAGTTTATGGAACAAGGATCAGTGAGAGAAAAATAATTAATTCGCCCACTTGAGTATATGAAATTTAGGGCTTCCAGGGGCAAAAGAATGCTAACATGCATCATATCATCCAGTAAAACTTTTGTGGCATGATATCAAGTGTACGTGGAGAACAAGATTTAACATAGGGTTTCGGGGTCAGGATGAGTGCCGAACTTCAAAAATCAAGAAGTAAATATTGACTCGATGATAAATCATGAAACTTGAGGGTATTGCTCATGATGATGGGAAGAAGCTACAGTTAAAATTTTTTAGTTTATGCTCGTGAGAATGGCTACCTTGACTCGATTTTCTCTCCTTGGGCAAGAACTTGAAGAACTCGAGATGAAGCTTGAGAGAGACTTCTTCTCCATGAATTCCCCTCCTTCTAGACTCCTTCCCACGTCCAGCAATCCTTTGGCATGAACTAGGGCCGGCCTTGGGGTGAATAAGAGAGTATTTAAGCTCTTTCCCTTTCAATTTCCTAATAGGACTCAAATTCTTATTAATTTCGAGATTTCCTATTCTCTACCTTCCTTCTAAGCCTTCCTCATCCTAATTGAGTGGGGAAGAGAGCCAAATTCGTGGCCAATCATTTAAGATAGGTTTAGGATTCTATTCCAACTCAAACTTCCTTTTTTAATGCATTAAATGCTTCTTTTATAATTAAGCATTATTTTAGTTACGAATTTAGGGTAATTTCTCATTATTCCCCTTTTAAAAATTCCTATTTTGGCCCACTAAATTCTATTGGGTCAATTTAATAAAGCCCAATACTTCTTTTCATTTAATGGGTTTTATTTATTTCCCCTTTCCATTAATTTCCTATGTCATTTATTTTCTTTTAATTGATTTTTCTAACAAATTTTAATATTATGTAAATTTTTATTTTTGTTCAAATATTCAGGTTGCTACACTTCAGTTGCTGTTTTAATATGAATAAGTTACAATGATATCACCTTTATTAAACATGGATTGAAGATCTAAAATATATTCAAATCGGATGACAATTATCTACAAATTAAGTATGAAACTATCTACTAAATGAATAATAATTCTATCATGGAACTTAGACATTATTTCATGTATTAATCATAATCATAATCTTATTTTGCTTGTTGTTTTGACATGAATTAAACTTAATTACATGGATTCGCACTTCTTCACATGCCATCTAATTCATTTGACAAATCTACATGCATATTTTTCCACACTGCATTCCTTTACATGTTTGCATGCACATATTCATACACACTATCATATGGAGATTTTTAAACTATATCACATAATATTGAACATGGCATTAAACATGATAATACAATTATGATGGTAACACATGAATGACATAAATATATACACATGCATTATTACATTGATTTTCACATGCACTTGAACTCTCATTATCATTTACTCTCCCTTACATATCAATTTACATTCCTTCCATTTCATTTACTCTTCTATTCACATTTATCACATATCACAACAATTTCACTTACCACTTGCCACACTCATTTATCACTTTGCACTATATTCACATTTAATCTTTTAAGTTGCCGTGACACATAGTCCTAACTACCAAGTAGAGGAAAAACACTCACTTTAGCACTTAGTGCTTATCACCTAGCACTTAGCACTTCACTTGCTCATATTTGTCACCTGGGTAAGCTAGTGACAATCCTTGGATACTGCGCAGACCGGGAGAAGCACTCTCCACCCTAACCAGTGGTACTTATCCACCTCCAGGATTTTATCCTTATGCCCTTAGGATTTAATACACAACGTTGAGCCTTCCATAGAGACTTTTCTATGGTACAGCTCTCAGACCCCTATGGTAGCAGTGTCAATCTCAGCCCAATTTTACAAATTAATCATATTATCATTCTTGTCACATTTTACTCATACTCATATACATGCTTTCGTTCCATTTTACATACTCTTTGCATAATATTCACATTTCTATTCATAGAAGTTTACCTTACTGTTTAACAATGATAAACAACTTAAAATAAGATATTAGCATGCTACTAATCCTTGATTTATACATAATTAACTCTAACATGCTCAACATGACCATTTTCTCATTTAAAACCATAACAGTACCTACTGTCATCAAAACATCATGAAATTTTTATGACAGGTTAAGAACAGTAAACATAGTACATACTCAGTTTTACATATTTTTCTGAATAGGAAATGTATTTATAACAATTAAATCAAATTACAGGTGCATTTTTCACTAATTTCTCTAAAGTAAGAATTTTAGTATAACAGTCAAATCCAGCAGTGCCAATGCGTAAATAAAGTCATCACATGATTGCAGAAAATTCATGAAACCCTTACTTACAACTGACTTATTTACACAGATTAAACATGGTCATTTTAGGCTCATAGTCCGATTATCAGAATTTAAGTAATTCACACAAATCATGAAAATTCAGTAATACGTCATGACATGACCTACTGATCACCCTTGACAACATATAAAATTTGTAACATGCATTCATACCCGAAAATCACATATACAACTTAAGAAGATCAGACAGTAATTTTTCAGAACACTGAGGAACTTGACTGCACAGTGCTGGCCGCCTACTGAGTCAATTGTACCATCTCTTGCCTCCAACACATGAGCTTGGCGGCACAGGATGTTGCCGCCAACCTCCACACAGCAAACTGCGGAGACAGCACTCACATGCACGGAGAAATTGGAGGGTCTAGGACACGAGGAAAAATCCAGAAAAATGCTGGGACCTAAGGGGACATGTATAGGATTGATATACATAGGTTACTTGCTTCTAATAAAATCCTAGAAGATCAAACTTCGCCGATGAAGCCCTCCTCGGCCCTGCTAAGAAGGTGCTCGAAAACTCCTTAAATCTGGTCCTTTAGTTGTTGTGGGTTGATCCTCGCAATTGGGGATGCCTCCTTGATGGTTGAGTTATCCTCCAGTCATTGTAGCTCTCCAAGAAACTCCTCTAGTTACCGGATCGAAGCCTTGGAACTTCAACTTTTCTCACAGGAAGTGCTAGGGTTTCACAAACACCAAAAAGACTTGGCGCGGCCAGAAGATGTGTTTTTATAGAGCTGGGTAGGTTGGGTACGCTTTAGGGTAGGTTCCCCTACGACTTTAGAAGGGTTTCCTAAACTGGAACCGGACAAAACGCGAGCGTTACTAAATTTTAAACCCTTACACATGAGGGAACTTGACGTCAACATCTGGTGTAGTCAACTTTGAATTGGCATTCAGATAGGCTGCCGCCAACACTGTGATTGGCATCCATCGATCTGGACGCCAATCAGATGCATGCAGTCAGAGGCACAGTGTTGGCCGCCAACTGTCTCACTTAGCCAAAACACGATTATACATCCAAGTAACGTACAATTACACTCCAACAACGTAGTGTGTGCATAAATAAATATATTTACATTCACTATATAAATTACATGCATTACATATCATTTATTTAAATATAATTTGTACTAATCTCAATTAGAAATAACATGCATGAAATAACATACATATATATGCATATACACCATAGTTGCATGTATTATGCAAGAACATATAAATGCAATACACACGCTATTATTTAGGTATCATGCATGTCATAAATAATTTAATGGTTATTGAAATAAGTATCATATGTACCAAGTTAAACATATGCATACATTCATGTACTCAACGTAATTACATCCAACATGCATGTTTCTAAATAATATAACACGTACATCGATAGTAAGATAATGCATGCACGCTTAAAGATATACATGAACGAAAAACAATTCACATGTACTTGCAAGGTAAATGACAATACTTACCTATCATATGCTCAATATTATTTAAGTACCATATATATACTATGGACAACTTAATGTATATAGAATTATTTAGATAGATATCACATGCATAAGATGAACATACATATATACATATGTACAAAGTATAATTCCATACAATATTCATGGAATAATTAGCATAATATACACATCAATATTTAGATAATACATGCATGATATCATTAAGTTGCAATATGCAATAAGTTAACTAAGAAGAATCTATACAATAAAATTTAATTCTTGCATACACAGACTTAGATTGACATATGATTAAATATATATAAACACATGTATACAACATAGTTATGTACATTATGCACGAAATAGATAAATACAACATGCATAGTATTTAAATATGTACATCATATACGAAATTTGCTAATTACTTATGTTCACGAGAAATAATATATATATATATACGCATATGCATATGAACAATTCAATAATTATAGTATGCAAATTTTAATACATGCACTATATTTATGACAGATTTATATCGCATGTGCAATATAAAATGACAGAAAATTCGGGGTCTCAAAAAGCATGTCTGTTTACATGAGATATTAAGTCCCACTGAGCGTTATCGCTCACCTTGCGCTATTGTTGTATGTGTTTTCAGGTAAGTCGGATTATGACCCTACACACACAAACGGGAATAGACTGGAGTGATGAGCGACCTAGCGTTATAGCGATGGAAGGATCTTAGTATCTTAGAGAGTCTAGCTAGATATTTGCTTAGTTATCTTTTCCAATGTAATGATGTTATTGAGCCCTATGTTTGGCTCAGAATTGGTGGTTGTAATAGTTTAGGTGATTTATCAATAAAATAAAGAGTTTATTGTAATTATTGTTCATTAGCTACTCTGAATTTTGTGACTGTATGCGCAATTTACGTTATCATACACTTTGCTCACATCCCCCCGATTTATTGCGCTGCTAAATTGGCGGGGCGTGACAACTAGTCACTTGATTTGGATTCCAAAAGGATATTTTTATGCATCTAACCATCAAGGACCCAAAAAGATTTGGGTACCTATTTTGTGTAATTTATTTTCTGGATAGCCTTAGAACATCAAAAACAAAGGATGCTCAAGACATTGGTGACTGCCGGCTCATCATCTAAGTTAGATCTGAAGAGGAAGTAGTCACAAATAGATTCTATTTATAATCTAACATCTTTGCAAGATTTTGTATACCCTCTTTATAAAATTAATGCAGGTAAAACTCTTGAAGACTTGACAAAACAACAAGTGGATATGTCAAGTAAACAACTAGATCAAACACCAACAAGTAGAAATTAATAAGAAGGTGTCGACATATTCAAATATGGTTGTCGACAGACAAAGCATAGGTCGACACACAAAGGGTACAGGTCAACACACAAGGTTCAAATGTTAATAGATGATGACAAATTGGTCGACGGAAAAGAGGAATTTGTGAAGACTCACCAAAGCATCAACTAAGGGGGAGCTTCATAATAAGGGGAGCCTCACATCAAGGGGGAGTTACACATTCATGACAAGTATTGTTGAACCCCACTTCTTCAAAATGGTAAGAAATTTCCTTAAGGGGAGAATGTCAATCATAAGATCTTTTCTTTTTGGTTATTAACAAAAAGGGGAAGAATATTTTATAACTTGAATTTTCTGTCAATGGTTGTATTGAATATTTTTTTTGAAAATTCACATGAGTTTTGTCATCACCAAAAATGGTGAGATTGTTGAACCACTCCTATATTTTATCTCTTTATTTTAGTGATAACAAAACCTCATGATTATCATAATAACATGGATATATTTATTACCATTATTCAAGATTATTTATGCATAACAAATAACATATTTTATTTGAAGTTTGATGATCAGATTTTCCCCATGTAATTTAAATGAATTACATATCTATTTTTGTGATTAACAAAACTAAGACAATGTGCATCTCTAACATATTTTCTATGAGATTTGAGCACAGGAAATCTAACAAAGAAAAACAAGCTAAACTGGTAAGTATTCTTCATACTAGCAATTTAAAGTTCAGGGCATATAATTTTTTTAAGTACACATCAACACTTTGTGAAGTGTAAAGATTTCAGTAGAGTCATAACGATTTCCCCACTTTCATAACGATTTCATCACTTTCATAACGACTTTATGTGTTTTACCTATTTGGGTATTAAAACGATTTTATAAGTATCTTATCGATTTCAGAATCGCAACGATTTGCCTCTCATAACGATTCCCTAAGAGATCGCAACGATTTGCCTCTCATAACGATTCACTAAGATGACGCAACGATTTGCCTCATAACGATTTGCTAAGAGATCGCAACGATTTTCCTCTCATAACGATTCGCTAAGAGATCACAACGATTTGCCTCTCATAACGATTCGCTAAGAGATCGCAACAATTTGCCTCTCATAACGATTCGCTAAGAGATCGCAATGATTTGCCTCATAACGATTCGCTAAGAGATCGCAACGATTTGCTCTCAGAACGATTCGATAAGTGTGCACATCGATTCCGAGCTCATAACGATTTAGTTATCGCATAGATTTCTTAAGTGAGAACAACGATTTGTACTCATAATGATTTCTTAAGTGAGAACAACGATTTGCTCTCACAACGATTTCTTTTTCACAACGACTCGTTAAGTCTCATAACAATTTGATAAGTTACACAACGACTCAGTCACTGTAACGATTCATTAAGTTACATAACGACTTGGTCGCCGTAACGATTCGATACATTAAACAACGAATCGTTCACTATATCGACTCGATAAGTGAAACAACGATTTGCTCATAACGATTTAGTTATAACGACTTGTCCATAACGATTTGTTGATAGTATCATAACGATTTGCCTCTACAACGATTCGGTTATTATTGGATAACGATTTGTGTGTACATTGACTTGTTTATGAATGTGTAACGATTAACATGAACAACGACTCATCCACACATCGGTTTCATAAGTTATGCTCATATCGATTTCATGGTCTATAACGAGTTCATATTCAAACCTATTCTCAGATAGTTTGAAAAGTCAAAGTCTTCCCTCACTTTTCTCTCACATTCATGCATTTATAATGACTGAACATATCACTACACTGCATGCAAACAATATCTTCTATGTCCATGCCTGTACTGTAAACATCTTTTTAGAAGAACAGAATGGAATTTCCATTTCGGTATAAAACCTTTCTTAATGTTGACTGACACCGAGAGACAGCTTAGTTGTCTATCGTTTAAGCTTTTAATGCGTGCAGATCTCTGACAACTCATTCTTATACAATGTTGGACACAATAGAAGCCGAAGGATATCAAAGAAGATTCTCTCTCTTTGCGTGCATGGAAAGCTAACGACCATTGACTGAAAGCTCTACAGTGCCATGCAGTCTAACGTAAACAAAATCTTAGAGATAACGGACACTTCAACGTTCAATTTTCAAATAAAAGACATATATAGAAGACTGAAGCTCCAGAAACAGATAGAACACTTACGACAATCTTTTACAAGCTTTTTGCGAGCATCTGAAAGAGCGAAGCTTCACTCCTTTGCTTGTCTAGCTCTTAGCTCTCTGTATTGTTTGTGTTAGCCTTGAGAACTTCTGTGTACTAAAAGTGCTCCTCATCGTAGAACTTTCCCTCTCAGTCGTTGCTTCAGATCGAGCGTTGGTCTTTAAGCTTGATCTAGGGGCGTATCATCCCTTGAATACATTCCTGTGTATTTTCCCTTCGTGTTGAAGGAAGACCTGGGGGGTTCCAGGGTGTTTGTTTCCCTTCGTGTAGAAGGAAGACCTGGTGGGATCCAGGGTGTTGTAATTCCTCTTCAGGTTCTGAAGAGAAGACCAGGTGCGGCTGGGTGTGTAAGTGTCTTTGAGGGGGACTGTACCCTTGGGTAGTGAAATCCTGAGTTGTTACTCAGGGACTGGACGTAGGACTCCTGTGGAGAAGAGGTCCAAACCAGGATAAATTCCTTGTGTCGTGTGTTTGATTGCCTTGTGTTTGCTATCCTCTTTTTACTAACACTAACAATCATCGAAGTGTGTTTTGTGTAAACGTTTTTGTGAACATGGTTAGGTACTCAATTTTTAAGAATCCCATTCACCCCCCCTCTAGGCTTGCTAGCTGGGCAACAAGTGGTATCAGAGCTAGTCTCTTCGACAAAGAAGAAGATCCAACAATCTTAAGAGAAAAGATCAAATGGCAGCCCAAGGTCACTTCGAAGGTCAGTCAGTCAACAGGCCACCGTTGTTTGATGGTGACGACAACACTTATTGGAAAACAAGAATGGAGTTCTTCCTTCAAGGGCTCGATTATCAGATTTGTTCTATTGTAGAAGAAGGAGATCTCTTAGTAATAAATAAAAAGGACAAGTGGACTGATGACGACAAGAAGAAGATCTCTTTAAACTGTAAAGCCAAGAGCATCCTGTGTTGTGCTCTTAGCAAGAAGGAGTTCAACAGGATCTCCGCCTGCAAATTCGCTATCGAAATGTGGGAAAAGCTAAGGATTACATACGAAGGTACTAACAAGGTTAAAGAAACCAGGATAGATATTCTGGTAACCCAATATGAATGATTTCAGATGCAACCCAGTGAAACAATCACACAGATGTATAGCAGGTTCACTGACATCACTAATGGGTTAGCTGGTCTTGGTAAGACGTATCAGATGGGAGACATGGTGAGGAAAATACTCAGATCCCTACCTGCCTCTTGGACTCCAAAGGTTACAGCAATAGAGGAGGCTAATGACTTGAAGATAATGTCATTAGAGAAGCTCATTGGGTCCCTCATCGCCCACGAGATAAATATGGAAAGGTTGGGAGAATCCTCCAGCCGAAAGAAGCATTCCAACGCACTCAAGGTAGAAGAAGATGAATCATAGGAAGAATCGTATAGCCAAGAGAGCATGAACAGCAGTGAAGATGAAGAAGCAATGTTGTCCAGAAGATTATAAAGAATATTAGCTAAGAAAAAGAAATATCAGTCCGGTAGAAGATACTTCAAGAAAGGGAAAGACTTTAAAAGGTCTGAAGTTAAAGATACAAAGAAAAATGAACCAATCTGCTACGAATGCAAGAAGCCAGGACATATCAAGGCAGAATGTCCGAAGCTCAAGAAAGCTGAATTCAGAAAGAAGGACAGTTCAAGAAAACCGAGAAGATTCAAGAAGAAAGCCATGGCAGCCGCTTGGGACAACAGCAGTGACTCAAACAGCGAGTCAAGCTCGAGCAATGAAGAAGAAGAAGAAGCCAACTTGGCATTCATGGCCAACATCGAAGACAAGGTAACATCAGACTCATCTTTTTCTTCATGTAATGATTCAGATTCTGACAATTTGGAAGAAGCTTTTAATGGACTATATTGTAAATATAAAGAAGTATGTAAATCACTAAGAGTCAGTAAGAAAAACATCGCATGCCTAGAAAATACAAACTCAAACTTAAAGTTAGAAAATGAGTAAATGGAAAAACAAATTTCTGAGCTAAAAAGAAGAAACGATTTGTTATGTGAAGATCTGAAGAATAAAAATAAATAGATAGTTAAATTAGAAAAATAGGAAACTCTATATGAACTTAAAAAGGAAATTAACACTCTAACCATAGAAAATAAAAAACTATTAAGCATGTTAGAAAAATTTACAAATGGTAAAACATCATTAATAATAAAAGGAGCTTGAAGATCAGGAAAGAAAAATATGGCGTAGGATACACACCTCCAGAAAATGAAGAAACAAGAATACATCCTAAGACATATCCAACACCAAAGTTTACAGCTGAACAAGACACAACATATAAATCAAATTTTAAATACATTCCGAATGAAAAGATAACTAGAATATCATGTTGTAGTCATTGCAACAAGTTAGGTCACATTAAAATGACATGCCCAACTAAACATAAAAAATGGGTAATTAAGAAGAAAATGGATGTTACTAACCAATCAGGACCCAAAAGAACTTGGGTACCTAAAGCTTAGTGTCTTCATTGTAGAGAAACCCTCGAGCATCTAAATGGTATTTGTATAGCGGATGCTCAAGGCACATGTCTGGAAACAGAAAGTTATTCTCACATCTAGAAGCTGAAGAAGGCACAGTCACCTATGGAGACAATGGAAAAGGGACTGTGATAGGCAGTGGATCAGTAGGCAGCAAAGGTAAAATAGTGATTGAAGATGTGTTATGCATCAAAGGACCGAAGCACAACCTTATCAGTATCAGCCAGCTGTGCGACAAAGGACATCAAATCAGATTTCAAGAATCAAAGTGCAGCATTATGAAGGATGGTGCAGTCATCTTTGAAGCCAACAGATAGAAGAACTAAAGGATCAGGATATCTGTCTGGCCGCAAGCAAAGAGCAGTTAACTGAACTGTGGCACAGAAGATTGGGCCACTGCAGTCTGGATGGCATGAGAAAGTTGATCAAGAGAAGCTTGGTGGAAGGCCTACCCAAAGTTAGCACAAGAATGGATGGTGTTTGTGGGCCATGTGCAAAAGGAAAGCACACCAAGTCATCCTTCAAGTCAAAGACTGTGGTAACAACCTCAAAACCCTTAGAAATTCTATATATGGATTTATTTGGGCCAATGAGAACCACAAGTCTTGGAGGAAAGAATTTTGGTTTTGTCATTGTAGACGACTTCTCCAGGTTTACATGGGTTTCTTTCCTAGAACACAAAGATGATGCGTTTGACAGTTTTGTAAGCTTCAGCAAGTAGGTACAGAAGCATAAGAAGTATAGTATTATCAACATTCGATCGGACCATGGAGGAGAATTCCAGAATGAGAGATTTGCTAAGTTTTGTGATGATCAAGGCATAGAGTACAATTTTTCAGCACCAAGGATGCCTCAGCAAAATGGAGTTGCTGAGAGAAAGAACATAACTCTATTGGATATGGCAAGGACAATGTTGTCAGAATATGATCTGCCAAGATATTTTTGGGCCGAAGCAGTCAATACAGCATGTTATATAATCAACCAGGTGATGATCAGGCCAATTTTGAAGAAGACTTCATATGAATTGTACAAGCAAAAGAAGCCGAAAATAAGCCACTTCAGGACATTTGGATGTCCATGCTTTATCCACAACAACGGTAAAAGGGATCTTGGTAAGTTAGATGCAAAATCAGATGAAGGTATCTTCATGGGGTATGCCTCTAAACCTAAAGGTTATAGAGTATTTAATAAACGAACCTTATTAATTGAGCAATCAGTACATATTATCTTTGATGAAACTAATCCTTCCTTGAGAAAGGAAGTTGATAGTGATATTGATGATAGAGATGAATTGTCCAAGAAATTAAAGAAATCATCTATCGAGGACAAGGAAGATCCACTTTTGGAAAACCTGTAACAAAAGGATAAAACCCACAATAATCTTCCAAAAGAATGGAGACATAAGAAAGATCACCTACCGAAAAATATTATTGGTGATCCATCTGTTGGGGTAAGAACAAGAGGTAATGTAATTCCATGTAATTATTTAGCTTTTGTTTCGCAAATAGAGCCTAGGATAGTCAATGAAGCTCTCACTGATGAATCTTGGATTTTAGCCATGCAAGATGAACTAAATCAGCTCAAGAGAAACCATGTGTGGTCACTTGTTCCTAGACCATCAGATCATCCAGTGATTGGCACCAAATGGGTGTTCAAGAACAAATTGGATGAAGCTGGTGTGATCATAAGAAATAAAGCCAGACTGGTAGCTCAAGGCTATTCCCAAGAGGAAGGCATAGATTTCGATGAAACCTATGCACCAGTAGCTAGACTTCAGGCTATTAAAATCTTACTTGCATATGCATCCGCATTAGATTTAAAATTGTTTCAAATGGATGTTAAATCAGCTTTTCTAAACGGTTACATAAAGGAGGAAGTTTATGTAGAACAACCTCCAAGTTTTGATGACATCGATTTCCAAAATCATGTATTTAAATTTCACAAAGCATTATATGGTTTGAAACAAGCACCAAGAGCATGGTACGAACGTTTAAGTGCATTTCTATTGAACCATGGTTTCATTAGAGGTCAAGTAGATAGTACATTATTTGTTAAGTCTAAAGTCAAACATATCTTCCTTGTTCAAACATATGTTGATGATATAATATTTGGTTCTACTGATGAATCTCTTTGCAAGTATTTTGAAAAGCTTATGCAGGGAGAATTCGAGATGAGCATGATGGGGGAGCTTAACTACTTCCTTGGATTGCAAATCAAGCAAGGAAAATAAGGCACCCACATCTGTCAAGCCAAGTACACTAAGGAATTGTTAAAGAAGTTTGGATTAAAAAATGCCAAGCCACTGTCAACGCCCATGAGCACATCAACAAGGTTAGACAGTGACAAGGAAGGTAAGAATGTAGACCAAAAGATTTACAGAGGTATGATAGGATCTTTACTTTACTTAACTGCCAGTAGACCTGATATATTGTTTAGTGTATGCATGTGTGCTAGGTATCAGGCAGACCCTAAAGAATCCCATTTAATTAGTGTCAAAAGAATTTTTAGATATTTAGCAAAAACCCATGATTTAGGTTTATGGTATCCAAAGTCATGTGAAATCAACTTAATAGGTTATTCTGATGCTGACTACGCTGGATGCAAGGTAGATAGGAAAAGCACCAGTGGATGTTGTCAATTTCTTGCAGGATGTCTGATCTCGTGGTCCTCAAAGAAACAAAATTCAGTGGCACTGTCTACAACTGAAGTTGAGTACGTGGCTGCTGGAAGTTGCTGTACACAACTCCTGTGGATTAAGCAACAACTTGAGGATTATGCACTCCAGATCAAGACAATTCCACTATTGTGCGACAACACAAGTGCAATAAATCTAACCAAGAATCCAGTACAGCACTCAAGAACTAAACACACTGAGGTTAGATATCATTTCATTCGTGATCATGTAGCAAATGGTAACATAGATATTTCTTTCATTGATACTAATAATCAGTTAGCAGATATCTTCACAAAGGCCTTACCTGAAGAAATATTTACATCTCTTAGTAGGGAACTAGGCATGTGCAAATTGTGAAAGATTTATCTGTATGAAAACTGAAATATTAATTTTCCGAATATCAATTACTTTTTCTCCCTGAATTTAAGCAAAATTCCACAAATATTGCCTGGTTGTTAATATCCTTGACGGTTCGTTATTTTATAAGGTTTTATTTCTCTCGAACTAGTCAGTTTATCGTTTTCTGTCTTTATGGCCCCTCAGATTTTGAAAAGTCACTTTATCCTTAATTCTTATAACCCGAAATCTGTGTGGCAACGATTCACATACCACCTTCATCTCCCTCTATCTGCCTGAGGCGATACCCTATCGACTCCGGCATCGACTCTCTGAGATTTCAAGCTTCCAACTCCTTCTCGCGAGAAATTTCTTGAGGGTTTCTGCTTCACCTCTCCTTCCAATCTTCCAGAAACTTTCCCCATTCAATTCCATGGCCTCTTCTGGTGTTTCCGGCTGCGTCGGGGGCTACGGTGCTGAGTTTCTCACTACAGAGCAGCAAGAAAGATTTACCGTAGTGAAGACGAAGCTTTGTGGAAATAAGGATGTAGACGTTGCAGATTTACAGAAGAATGGAATGGGCAGTGTAGTTGTAGTAATGGAAAAGATGAAGTGGTCAAAGATAACAACTCTATCAGAGGTAAGTTACATAGATCTCGTCAAAGCTTTCTATGTGTGCCTGAAGATTGAGGATGATGGGTCCTTGACATCATCTGTCAAAGGAACCCATATTAGAATCTCATATGCTTTTTTGGAGTCTCTATTTGGAGTTTGCACCACCGGTCATAGTGGGGTTCACACTATGGACACCCATGCTAAAGGATTAGGGATTATTGGTCCCGAGTTTAAGCTTAAGGATGGGAAGTTGGACATCAACCAGATGAACGCCTTCAACCGCCTCCTGCACTTTATAGTTTGTCAGATTCTTGTCCCCAGAAGTGCCACTTTCTCAACTTGTACTAAGGCAGATTCAGATATGATGTTCTGGACCATCCAGAACCAAGAAATAAACATGGTAGAAGTTATTCTGGAAAGGATGAAGTTTGCATCTGCTCAGATTTGGGACAAAAAGAATAAATTAAATGTGTCCCTTACATATGCTCACCTGCTCACCAAGGTTTTTCAACATTTTGGTATTAATTTGTCTGGAGCAGTGCTAGAGAAGATGGGGCAGGCAATCCGCAGCAGAAATTTGAAGAAGAGCGGATTCTCTCTAGTTAATGGTATATGGACCAAGACATCAGTGGCTGAGGGTGAAGCCATCATTGGCAAAGCCCAAGAGGTCCAGCAAGCAGTAGCAGCAACAACAGTTCAGGAAGAGGCAATTGAGCAAGTAGATACGAGGGCAGAAGCACCACCAGCAGCAGAACCAGCAGCAGCACCAGCAGAAGAAGCAGCAGGCAACAGAATAGAGGATATTCCTCCAAAGCACCTTGAACCTGTCGAGCAATTGCAAGTGATTGCCCCTCCAACTTCTATGGTAGGGTCAGTCCTCAGAAGAGTGCTAGGCTCCATTCCAAGCACTCAAAGTGTGCGAGAGGTTGCTCCTGAAGAAGAAGTTGTGGTATCAAGCCACACTGCAGATGTGGTGATGGAGGAAGCTCCCATTCAGGGGGAGCAGGAGATTGTGATTGAAGATGTACAAGGAGTAACCACTCCTATTTAAGAAGAGCAAGTTGTTGAAGAGCAAGCAGCTTCTCAGGGGGAGCACATAGCCAATGTCCCCAATGTTGATCAGTTCAGAGAAGGTGTTGTGGAAAGTGCCTCAGATGACAGTGATGACTCCGTGGAGCCCGTTGCAAGGGCAAGAGAAGTCAAGGGAAAAGAAGTGGCTCAGGAAACTCCTCTCTTTACCTGGCGGCCACATCTGAAGAAGAAGAAGCTGAAGATAAATATGAAGCCTGTTATCAAAAGACTGGATGATCAAGGCAAAATTCTATGCTCAATGCAATCGGATATCCAGTCAATCTTTCTTAGCCAGAGTTCAGCAGCCAAGGAGATTGGAGCCTTGACCTCTGAGATACAATCTTTGAAAAATGATTTTGGAATGGTCAAGCAAGTTTTCAGATGGATGAGAAGTGAGTTTGGCAGTATCAAAAAGCTTGTGACTGAAATTTCTGCTCCTCATACTCCATCTGGGCCATCAGGGCCACCTCTAGAAAAGCTAGCAGGGCCATCCGGGACAATTGCAGAAAAGTCAACAGGGCCATCAGGGCCATCTGAGAATGTGGCTGGGCCATCAGGGCCATCTGAGAATGTGGTTGGGCCAACAGGGCCAGTGGATCCAAGAGTAGAAGGGCATGTTGCAGCTCCAGAAGCCCCTGGATCTTCATCTCTTGCAACACCAGCCCCTTCTTCACCACCTTTTTCCTCCATAGCACCTCCAGCACCCGTCACCTTCAAACAGCCTATGCCTCGCACCATCTCTTCTCCCACTCCCTTTCCCTCTCAATCCATTTCATCACCTACCACCTCCTCTTCCATTTTTCTTCCTCCTCCTATCATTGAAGATCCTCCAGCCTCAGCATCAGCTGGACCTTCATCTTCATCTGGTCCTCCATCTTCTGAACCATCCACCATTCCTACTCATACTAGTTCATCATTCCTTCATCCTCAACCTCCTCCTTCCTTTATTACTTTTATTCCTTAAAATGCACAACTTGCTAGTGCATTTTTCAATAAATTTGAGGATGAACTTGAGCTCAAAACTCTCACCTCAATCTTAGCGCTTGCCAATCATGTCCACAGGACTAATTCTCCCAGTCATGTCTCTAAAAAGAGGAAAACTTCCACCTCTCTTGCTTTTCCTTCTAAACCACAATTTCCTCCTCTTTGATTTTCCCTCACTGTTCAAAATAAGAGGAAACCAATCTATAAAGAATATCTCCAGAAATGCATTCTTGCCACCCTTTGTGGACTTCCTCATCTCAATCTCACTGATAATCTTCATGTTGTTCTTCCCTATTGTCATATCTCTAAAGCTGATCAGTCCAAAGTTTTCCAAATGGCTGAGTGCAAGATTGAAGAACAATGGGCTAAGGTGCACAAGGCTCTCTACAGAAAATTTTTGCTTGCAAAGTCCGATCAGTTTCCACCCAGGGATCATCCCCGTACCTTATCTGAATGGTTTGTGATCCATCATCAAGCCATCTGGGGACCCACTATTCTCACAGAAGTAAGACTCACTAGATACTTCCAGCTTTTCAATCAATATCTCCACAAGCTACCTGAAGTTTAGTTGGGTCAGTTTCACGGAGCCATTTCTTTGGTAAAGATTGAGAATCCTGGCAATTGCTCCTTCAAGGTAGATTTTGCAACTTTGAATGTACCAGAAATAGTCTTTCATCCCATGTTGCATTCTTTGGTCATGGACTCCTCAGTTGGTCCAATCACTTTTGAAAGATTCGCTCAGTGGGTCAAGCGCTACAAAATATTTATCTCCTTGAAGAAGGAACTGAAGGACAATAACATCTTCTATCCTGTCTCCATTGACCAATTCCTTCAGCGTGCCAGTTTTGAAAAGAGTAGTTATTTCATATTCACTCTTGATAAGGATCAGTATGCGCTCTTCTTAGAAGATCAGAGGCAGCTATACATCAAGCGTTTGATTCCTGACATGGGTGCATCTTATTCCATAGACTCTGGCATTTTTCTACAATTTTTTGAAGACCAGGAGATTAAGGCTTGGGAAATTATTTCCCAGTTTGCTTTTCTTCTCTCTCCTGCTATCTATTTTCCTGTACCTCCTCAAGATCATTGAACTCATTCTCTTGTTTTCTCATTATCTTTTCTCTCTTTCTTTGTCTCAGTGTTTTTTCTTTTTGCTTAATGACAAAAGGGGGAGAAATATAGCATTTCTGAAATACATCTCTAATCATAATTCCGCAATTGTTACTTAGTTTGATTTCAGAATATCTCTGAGTATTATTATGTTTTGTCATCACAAAAAAGGGGGAGATTGATGATCAGATTTTCCCCATGTAATTTAAATGAATTACATATCTATTTTGGTGATTAACAAAACTAAGACAATGTGCATCTCTAACATATTTTCTATGAGATTTGAGCACAGGAAATCTAACAAAGAAAAATAAGATAAACTGGTAAGTATTCTTCATACTAGCAATTTCAAGTTCAGGGCATATAATTTTTCTAAGTACACATCGACTCCCTGTGAAGTGTAACGATTTCAGTAGAGTCATAACGATTTCCTCACTTTCATAACGACTTTATGTGTTTTACCTATTTGGGTATTATAACGATTTCATAAGTATCTTATCGATTTCGAAATCACAACGATTTGCCTCTCATAACGATTCGCTAAGAGATCGGAACAATTTGCCTCATAACGATTCGCTAAGAGATCGCAACGATTTGCCTCTCATAACGATTCACTAAGAGATCGCAACGATTTGCCTCTCATAACGATTCGCTAAGAGATCGCAACTATTTGCCTCATAATGATTCACTAAGAGATCACAACGATTTGCTCTCAGAACGATTCGATAAGTGTGCACATCGATTCCGAGCTCATAACGATTTTGTTATCAGATAGATTTCTTAAGTGAGAACAACGATTTGTTCTCACAACGATTTCTTAAGTGAGAACAACGATTTGCTCTCACAACGATTTCAGTTTCACAACGACTCGTTAAGTCTCATAACGATTCGATAAGTTACACAACGACTCAGTCACTGTAATGATTCATTAAGTTACATAACGACTTGGTCGCCGTAACAATTCGATACATTAAACAACGAATCGTTCACTATATCGACTCGATAAGTGAAACAACGATTTGCTCATAACGATTTGGTTATAGCGACTTGTCCATAACAATTTGCTGATAGTATCATAACGATTTGTCTCTACAACAATTCGGTTATTAATGCATAACAATTTGTGTGTACATCGACTTGTTTATGAATGTGTAACGATTCACATGAACAACGACTCATCCACACATCGGTTTCATAAGTTATGCTCATATCGATTTCATGGTCTATAACGACTTCATATTCAAACCTATTCTCAGATAGTTTGAAATGTCAAAGTCTGCCCTCGCTTTTCTCTCACATCCATCCATTTATTATGACTGAACATATCACTACACTGCATGCAAACGATATCTTCTATTTCCATACTTATACTGTAAACATCATTTTAGAAGAATAGAATGGAATTTCCATTTCGGTATAAAACATTTCTTAACATTGACTGACACCGAGAGACAGCTTAGCTGTCTATCGTTTAAGCTTTTAATGCGTGCAGATCTCTGACAGCTCATTCTATACAATGTTGGACACAATAGAAGCCGAAGGATATCAAAGAGGATTCTCTCTCTCTGCGTGCATGGAAAGCTAACGACCGTTGACTGAAAGCTCTACAGTGCCATGAAGTCTAACGTAAAGAAAAGCTTAGAGATAACAGACACTTCAAAGTTCAATTTTTAAATGAAAGACATCTATAGAAGACTGAAGCTCCAGAAACAGATAGAACACTTACGACAATCTTGTACAAGCTTTCTGCGAGCATCTGAAAGAGCGAAGCTTCACTCCTTTGCTTGTCTAGCTCTTAGCTCTCTGCATTCTTTGTGTTAGCCTTGAGAGCTTCTGTGTACTGAGAGTGTTCCTCATCGTAGAACTTTCCCTCTCAGTCGTTGCTTCAGATCGAGCATTGGTCTTTAAGCTTGATCTAGGGGCGTATCATCCCTTGAATACATTCCTGTGTATTTTCCCTTCGTGTTGAAGGAAGACCTGGGGGGTTCCAGGGTGTTTGTTTCCCTTCGTGTAGAAGGAAGACCTGGTGGGATCCAGGGTGTTGTAACTCCTCTTCGGGTTCTGAAGAGAAGACCAGCTGCGGCTGGGTGTGTAAGTGTCCTTGAGGGGGACTGTATGCTTGGGTAGTGAAATCCTGAGTTGTTGCTCAGGGACTGGACGTAGGACTCCTGTGGAGAGGAGGTCCGAACCAGGATAAATTCCTTGTGTCGTGTGTTTGATTGCATTGTGTTTGCTATCCTCTTTTTACTAACACTAACAGTCATCGAAGTGTGTTTTGTGTAAACGTTTTTGTGAACAGGGTTAGGTACTCAAATTTTAAGAATCCCATTCACCCTCCCTCTGGGCTTGCTAGCTGGGCAACAAAGTTGGTAGTCAAAGTCTCACTTCGACTCCTTCCCAGTCCAAGTTTCATATTGATTGCTGACCAATTCATATAGATTATTATGTAAGTCTTTAGTCGAAGTGGTAGTAGAAGTTTCACTTTGACTCCTTCCCAGTCGAAGCTTCATATCGATTGTTGATCAGTTCACATCGATTGTTGTTTAACTTAAACATTGATTGTTGTTGTATTTAAACATGGATTGCCTTAAGAACATCGATTGCTCTTCATTATCATATCGATTACTGACCACTCTTATATCGATTGTCTTGATCATATCTATTGTTTTATCGATTGTCGTTTATTTCATACGATTGTTGTTGTAATTTATAACGATTAATAAAAAAATAACTTATATCATATCGATTTCCGTTCATTCATTTCAATTAGTGATATCATATTCTGAATGATGTTTTTTATATACCAATTCATGCTTACTTGATTTCAAACATCTGTGACACCAAATGAAAATTCAAATAGTCTTCAAATCCTTAAAATAGTCATACTGTGTGCTTTCTATCTTATCAAGGTAGGTAAGAAAAGGAGTCAATAGAAAATGAGGACTAAAAGGACTCGTTACTACTAGACAAAAAGACACTTACCTAATATATCTCGATGTCAGTAGAAATCATGGACCTCTGCACAAAAGAGGTATGAGTTATCTAACACATTACTTTTTTAGTCTAACAGATCCTCTATGTGTGCAGGTCAACAGTACTCTAAAAAGGGAATATTTGCTACCTTTGGCTTTGGAAACATGCACCATCTAGAAGAATATCTTCTATTCTAAGTAGTCAGTTGACTCAAGAAGACATTCGTTAGACAGAAGGAGAAGCAGAGCAAAAGATGAAGAGTCTCAATAGATTCAAGAGCTCCAACAGCTATCCTCCAACAGATCTATCTCTCTAGCTATATAAAGGATCACTACTAGGAGGGAGGGTTTTTGCGGCAAGTCATTTACAGCGACTAGGAAAAGTTGCCATAAAAGATCACTTTTACGGCGACTGGATATGTTGTTGTAAAAGCTAATTGTCCCGATAGAGACGCCTGGGGGGGGGGGGGGGGGGAGGGTTTTTGTTGAAATTTTTTACAGCGAAAGAAATGGTCACTGTGAATAACCCCTTTAAAGATTTTGCAGCGACTCTTGTTGTCGTGGAAGCCCCAAAAATTTCCCCCAACCCCTCCACATTCGCGGCCCCTTTTCCCTCTTCCCTCTTTACGGAGTAGTGAGCACGGGCGGAGGCGAGCACCTCTTCCATTTCCCACTTCCCTCTTTACGGAACAGTGAGCACGGGCGGAGGCGAGCACCTCTTCCATTGCTTGGTGCTGGAGGAGCAGCGAGCACCTCTTCCTCTTCCATTGCTTGGTGCCGGCGGAGTTGCGAGCACCTCTTCCATTGATTGCTTGGAGCGGGCGGAGCAGCAAGCACCTCTTCCTCTTCCATTACTTAGCACCGGCGGAGTAGCGAGCACCTCTTCCATTGCTTGGTGCGGGCGGAACAGCGAGCACCTCTTCCTCTTCCATCGCCTGGAAGTGCTACCATGATCTGAGGCGGATAAACCCCAAGGTGTCGCGGCAGGAAGCTGTCTCCATCTCTGGCGAGCTATATCGGATCATCAAGGAGAACAGGCCTTTGGTTGGTACGGATCTTCCTCCATGGTTTGTTCATCTGTGTTTTTTTTCTTCTCTTTTTTGTTAATTTTTAGATCTCACCCGTGGGTGTGCTTCCCATTGCAGCAGGAGGTGTCGCCGCGGACCTCAGGTCGTCTCTCGCACAGTAGCGGTCCCCTCACCGGAGGGGGTTCGCTCACCGACAGCCCCCTAGTCTCCCCCTCCGACGCCGACGACGCCAACAAGGTAGCCTTCTTCTTCTCCCATCTCACCCTTACCTCTTCACCCACACACGCAACCACGCTCTACGACTCCCTTCTAACTCCCACTGACCCAACGAAATCCCCGTATCGTCTTGGTGTTGATCATTTTGTCCTGTGCTCGAGGAAGCAATATAATAATAAGAGTAGTGCTCGGAGTTGTGCGGTGTTTGTGTAGTCCATCGAAGAAGGAAAAGATCCTTCCTTTTTCCTTTATTTAATCATTTGTTAATGAACACTGAAGACAAAGGAAATACATCTTCTGGGTTACTACTGGAAGATAGGAGAGTCTTTGACAGCCCCGAAGAAGAGAGAGAGTGAGGGGTCCATTGATAAAGGTGAGCATCATGAATCTTATATCTAGTAATATTTATTTTATTTGGGTTTCAATAATTCCTATTTTTGCATTAAAATGGCAAATCAATAATCGATTGTTGGAAGTAGATGTTATATTGTTAAGTTTATCTATTGGCATTTACCAAAACATTTATATGGTACCTTTGTTAAATATTTGTTCTATTGCAGCACAACATACACTTTCTTTAAGCGGTAACTTCTGCCTAAGAAAATTTGATTGACAAATTGAGAAATCTTACCCATTGCCACTACAAGTTTAAGTAGGATACACATCCTTTTTCTTTAACATGCTATGCTAGTTTCTTTTCAGATGTTTTGAATTCTGAAGTGTTTTTTCAGTGGAGATGATTCTCTCGTTTTTTTTTTCTCCATTTCATCTCATAAAGCAGGATATCAAGTCTTTTCTTTCACATTCATTGGAGCAAAGATAGCTAATCCCCATTTGTTTCTAGTTGTTTTCATCAACAAGAGTGTGATTTGTGTTTTTTGATGTTCAACAATCCTAACGCCATTTAGATGATGAGTTACATTGATCAACTTTAACTAGAGTTGGAATATTGTAGAGTATCATTGGCTGATACAACTTTAGTAAATGCTTACTCTTTACCAGTTTGGGTATGTCTTTGTTTTATCCTTATCAACTTGGAGACCGATTATATGTCAACTTTTTCACCCATATGTTTATATTATTATTTAAATGGATAATTCTTTATTTTTTGTATTTTGATTAAGGCATCTTCCTGCTTCATGTGCCCATATAATCTTTTGGGCAAGTCGACCTAGATTGTGTTGGCAAAACATATCAGTACTCATTTTTTAGACTTTTGATGCATTTTATCTTTTTTGTGCCTAATTCCAGCTTCAGTTTTTAATTTTCTTTTGTAGGGGCATATTGGTAGAATGTCAATAGATAAGAGTAGGATGTCACTTTTGAGGAATACATGCGAATTTGAGAAAGGACTAGATGAGTTTTTAGATTTTGCTTTTGCAAGATCAGCGATGCATGAAAAGATTCTTTGTCCTTGTATGCGATGTCTAAATTCCGTGAGACATGTGAGGAATGATGTAAAACTCCATGTCTTTAAATATGGAATTGATCGGAGATACACAAAATGGGACTTCCATGGCAAAAGTTTTGATTCGTCAGAGGGGGGCACATCTGATGATGAAGGGATAAGTCAGGGGAGGAATGACGAGGCAACTTTAGCAATGTTACATGACATGATGACTGCAGAGGGTCTGATGAATGAGCAGGTTCCAGGCGAGACTTCATCTGATGTTCCTCCTATGTCTGAAGAGCCAAACTTGGGAGCCCAAAAAGTTTTTAAATTGGTTGAAGATTCTAAAGTAAAGTTATATCCAGAATGTAAGGGGTTTTCTAGATTGTCATGTATAGTGGAACTATTTCATTTAAAGTGCACTTATGGTTGGAGTAATACTTCATTTGATGCATTGCTCAAATTTCTTAAGAAACATCTCCATGAAGGTAATACTTTGCCAGATTCTATGTATGAGATAAAGAAAAATATTTGAGATTTGGGTCTTGGATATCATAAGATTGATGCATGTCTTAATGATTGCATACTTTATCGTGGTCTCTATGCTGATTATGATTGTTATCCAGTATGTGGCACATCTAGATGGATGTCGAGTAAAAGTGGAGAAATAGATGTTCAACAGGAAGGGAAGACAAGAATACCACGTAAAATCTTGCGGCACTTCCCATTAGTTCCACGACTACAAAGGATGTTTATGACTGTTGAATTAGCAATGGACATGAGGTGGCATGAGGAAAAACGTGTTGATGATGATTTTTTACGACATCCTGCTGATTCTCTTGCTTGGAAGACATTTGACATGCATCATCCATCATTTGCTCGTGATTGTCGAAATGTTAGACTTGGGTTAGCAAGTGATGGGTTCAATCTGTTCAGTACAATGAGTTCTTCGTATAATACATGGCCAGTTGTGATCATTGTGTATAATCTTCTACCTTGGTTGTGTATGAAACAATCATTCTTTATTATGTCATTGTTAATATTTGGTCCTAAATCTCCTGAAAATGACATTGATGTGTATCTACAACCATTGTTAGAAGAGTTGAAAGAATTGTGGGATGTTGGATTTGAAACATATGATGCTTATAAAAAATAAAATTTTAATATACATGCAGCATTATTATGGACAATCAATGACTTTCCAGCATATGCAAATCTATCTGGTTGGAGCATAAAAGGAGCATTGGCTTGTCCAGATTGTCATAAGCATACTTGTGCAACGAGATTGAAGTATGGAAAGAAATTTTGCTATCTTGGTCATCGTCGTTGGTTAGACATTGACCATGCATGGAGAAAAAATAAGAAGGCTTTTGATGGTGAAAGGGAGCAGAGAGTGGCACCCAAGCTAATGATTGGAGATGAAATCTTAACTGAGTAGGCACATTTCTCACAAGTGATATTTGGAAAGATTACTAGGAAAAGGAAGCGAGGTGAATTGTTATACAATTGGAAGAAGCATAGAATTTTCTTTGAATTGCCTTATTGGAGTAAATTGTTAATAAGACATAACCTTGATGTAATGCATATAGAGAAAAATGTTTGTGATAATATTGTTGGGACCTTGATGAATAGTGAGGGCAAAACTAAAGACAATATCAAAGCCCGTCTTGATATGCAGGAGATGGGGATTAGAAAGGAATTGCATGTTGTCAAGGTAGGGGACAAACTTGAATTGCTACCCACAAAACATACATTGTCCATAGATGAGAAGAGGATTATATGTGAATTTTTGAAAGATGTGAAAGTTCTTGATGGTCATGCTTCAAACATATCTCATTGTGTGCATGTTAAGAAATGTGAATTGAGGGGATTAAAAAGCCATGATTGTCATGTTCTGATTGAACGATTATTACCACTTGTCTTACACAAAACATTAGACATTGATGTATGTGATCCACTGGTCGAGTTAAGTAAGTTTTTCTCAAAATATGTGCAAAAGTTTTGAGAGTTGATTTGTTGAAACATCTAAACTCTCAAATACCATTGACCCTATGCAAGTTGGAAAGGGTTTTTCCACCTAATTTTTTTGATGTGATGGTGCACTTAGTGATTCATTTAGCACAACAGGCTATCATTGCTAGTCTAGTACAATTTCGTTGGATGTATCCTATTGAGAGGTATGAAACATTTTAAATTTCTTGGATATTACTTTTTTTTCCACATTGAATAGTTTTTACAATTATATTCATTGTTTAGGTACTTGCGTACGTTAAAGGGTTATGTGCGCAATAAGGCTCGTCCAGAGGGTTCTATTGCAGAAGGGTATCTCTCGGAAGAGTGTATGATATTTTGTGCTAGATATTTACAAAATGTTGAATCCAAGTTAAATCGGCCTAATCGAATTGTGGATGTTAGAGAGGGGCCAACATATTCTATGAACATATTCAAAGAAAATGGGCGAAGCACTAAAAATGGGAAGCTTCACTTGACTTAAAACAAGCAAGGTTATATGTTTTGAAGAATTGTGAAGAAATTCAACCTTTCATTAAGTAAGACTATTCTTCCAATTTCTATGTGTTTATATCTTCAATGCATGTCCTAAAATTGTTCATAATTTTGTATATTTTTTATATAGTGAGCATTTGGATGAACTACAGAGTCAAGGACTTCGAAATGTGGAAAGAAAACATAATGATGAATTTTCAGATTGGTTTGAAGCAAAAGTAAGTTTTAATATCTTTACACTGTAATAGTCTATGCTACAATATAATTTAATACTATTATTTTGATCATAGGTGTGTGATTTACATAAAAGAGGAGAAGTCTGTGAAGAGTTGTACGCATTGGCTAGAGGTCCAGATAAACAAGTGTTGACTCATAATGCATGGTGCATAAATGGCTTTCTATTCCGCACACTACAAGTTGAAAGACATTTGAAGACTCAAAATAGTGGAGTTGTTGTTCAAGGGGATGAGGAAACTGGTAATATCACATATCATGGACAACTCACTGATATTACCGTGCTTCAATATATAGGGTGAAGACACGTGACTTTATTTAAATGTGATTGGTTTGAAGTGTCTTCTCAAGCTCGAGGATATAGAGAAGATAGATATGAATTTATTAGTCTTAACTTTGGTCAACGTCTGAAGAGAAATGAACCGTACATTCTTGCATGTCAAGCAGCACAAGTGTACTTTACTAAAGATAGCAAGGATCCCAATTGGC
Organism: Colocasia esculenta; assembly: GCA_014218235.1. Taxonomy (NCBI): domain Eukaryota; kingdom Viridiplantae; phylum Streptophyta; class Magnoliopsida; order Alismatales; family Araceae; genus Colocasia; species Colocasia esculenta. The sequence continues at coordinate 54,554,301 of CM024759.1, read as the reverse complement.
ATATAGTTGTTAAGGTTATCCCAAGACATGTTTATGATGTGCCTTATCCTACTGAAGAAAATGAGGAAGCTATTGAGGTTGGAGCTACTGAAGAAAATGACCCCTACCAAGCTAATGAGGTTGGAGCTAGTACTCAATTCTCCACATTAATGAGTGAGGACATTGATGAATTGGTGCCAATGAACCGAATTGATATTGATGGTGTACGGTTGGATACTACACTACTTGGTGTAGTACAAGAGGACAGAGAAGCCATTTATGAAGATGATGACTTGTTGACTGAAGATGAACTAGATTTTGATAGTGATAATAATGAAATTGATGAGGAAATTGTAGATGATGATTGATTATTCAAAGTAGGTTTTCTTGTTTGCTGGTTTTCCTGTGCTAGAAGGTTTGGAACAGAGCTATTTCAGTGGAGGCCAATACTATGGACAGTGGGATCCTTTAATGCTTACATGCTCTCTTTTTTATAGTGATGTCATATTGAAGATATAAATCATTTGTTTGTGGACAGTGATATTTCCAATTCTCAGGGGTTTATTTATGTTTTTATTCTAATGGCAATTATGTGGGAAACATTGTGGTTTATATTCAATACCTGTTTTCTTTTCATAGATTGCTGGGAGACCTTATAATTATTATGTTGGATAATTTTTTGATTGCATTTAAACCACTAGATATATGATATTGCAAGATGTTGTATCATTGATGATGTTTCTGATTCAGTTGAAAGGTTCATGAATGGAGGCTGCCTTAGTATTACCGTATTGATGATCTTTTCACCGTGTCTGTGTTTCCCACCCCTTCCATTCTCTCTGAGGATCAGGGCCAACCAACTGCTGGTGAGTCAAGGTGGCTATGCATGAAAGACTATGGATCACAGTCAATGACATAGAGGATTTTCTCAGCAATATTTATCTATGTATTTGCCTTTTCTATCTATCCCCCTCCCTTGTGCAAGCTGTTCCTCCAAGTGATGTTAGCAATAATACTTGCAAAACAGGAAGCCTAGAGGTACCCACCTCGGTTGGGCTCTACATATTTATCTATGAATTTGAGAATTTGATCTGTTTGGAGTAAGGGATTGGATACTTTCAGAAAAGGAGATTCCTATTCATGTACACCACTGCATTAACCATACAATTGTAGTATGGATCTGCAAATGGAAAAGCAGTTAATCAGCTGCAATAATCAGCTGCACTTGTGTTAGGCATTGTGGCTGGAACATGCTTTACACTAGTAGGATTACTTGTTCTCTCCCGATGGGTAATTGAATAGCTTCTCTCTGTACTATAGGATGAAAAATGTACATAACAGGACATCTCAGAAAACTGAAATGTAATAATCAGCTGCACTTGTTGTAGGCATTGTGGTTGAATAGCTTCTCTCTGCACTTGTTGTAGCACCAGATGTATGTCGTGTACTGGGTTTTATTGCCATATAAAGCCCCCTTCTCTTTTTACTTGAAGGCAACTCTGAGGGAGACAGGGTCTATTTAACTTGTATGCTTTCTAGGAGTTTTTTTTTAATTTCTTGCAAGTGATGTTTCATAACAGGATAGAGTAAAACTTGGCGACAAGTATACATGAGGTCTGTTTAAAATAAGTACTTGGAAGGATGTAGAAGTCTTATTTTATGTCCCTGAATCGGTGCACTTTGGCTGCCATTACATGTATGGTCTTTTCCTCCCAGATAATCTAGGTGATACAAACAAGAGAGATGTTTTTATTCTGATGGCAGGTGTTTTCAGTTTCAGGTGTTTTCAGTACATATATATATATGTCAATTATCCTTATTTTCTTGCTTTATAATATTACTCTCCATTCATAGTCCAAAGATTATTTTGTGACAGTTAAAGAAGGATTCTTCATGTGGGTGGATTGTTAATTTGTATGCCCCTACAAAAGAATAAGACAAAGAAAGCCATAATGTACCTCCTGTGTTCTGTTTAGAGTGGATCCTTTGTGTGAGGTCCATGAAGAATTTTCTCAGGTCATCAGATATGCAGGTTTTCTACTGAAAAGATAATACTTGTCCTTCACCCTTCTGTTGATGTGTTCCACATGGATTTTCATCTAGAAACTGGTTAATTAAAGGTCGGGTGATAGAAGGCTGGTGTCTTGTGTATGTGCATAATTTTGTTACCCATTTCAATTTTATTTTTATTGGGCAAGTTCCCCTTCTTGTGACAGTTACAGAAGGATTCTTCATGTGGGTGGATTGTTAATTTGTATGTCATTTTCGTTTTCATCTACTTTGCACTAATTTATCATCATTTTATCAGCAACCATTTGAGATTGTCTATTTGCCCACAGTGTATCCAAGGCCTACTTGAGTAGGTTATCTTCTTTTGGTTAGAACATGGCAAGTTCACAAGAAACTAACCGCCAAATTAGTCGGATAGCATCATCTCAAGGTGAAATTATTATTTGAAGTTTACATGATATTATTAGCATATATGTAATTGATAGTACATAATTGTCTTCATTTTGAGTAGGTTCAACTAATGCATATGATCCTTCATGTAGCAAGATTAGAAAAAGTAGGGGGAAGTTTAAAGGACTTGAAACATTAAAAAAAAATGAGAGGATATAACAATGCAAAGTTGCCTGTTCAGATTGATATGGAATTTAGAAGACCATTTGGTGAAAATACAGATGATCTAGTTGGTGAGATAGCTCGGTTGGTAACACTATGTACTTCTTTTGATGTGTCTTATTGGCGTGATGTTCCTGAAGATAGAAAGATCAAGATTTATAAAAAACTGTTGGTAAGTATTTATTCACATATGAATTAGATATATTTTATTAGAATTCTCAAATCATATTTTGTAATTTATTTGGCTAAATATGTGTAGGACAAATTTGAGCTTAGAGTAGGAGATGAAGTTTGCAATGATATCCACGTTAGGAAAATTATCTATGAGATAGCTGGTCGGAGATATCGAGATGTTCGGAGCACATTGTATCGTCATTATCAATCTTATGCAACTGACAAGGATCGTCTCCAAAACCCTCTAGAGGATATAAATGCCAATGAGTGGGCATGGTTGGTCAACTATTTTGGATCTCAAAATTTTAAGGTATTGATAATAACTCTTATTTAAATATTAGAAAATTTTCTTCCATCAGAATATTTTTCTTGATTTATGATATAGACAATGAGTGAAAGAAACAAAGTTAATCGTTCTAAACAGGTGATTAGTCATATCACAGGGCGAAGATCATTCAAGCAAGTTAGTTGGCCAAAGGTATGCTGAGTTTAATTTTTATTGATACTAATTATATATAATTTTTATAGTGGGTTAACCATTTTTTTAATAGCATAATGAAGGAGGAGAGCCTCCAGCACATGAACTCTGGAGACTAACACATCAAAAAAAGGATGGCTCTTGGGGAAGTGAACAATCAAGACAAGTTTATGTATTTTTTGTCTATTTTTTGTTTATTTATTTATTTTTAATATAATTTGTGTTCATTATTCGCACTAATCTTTTGCTCTCTCTCTCTCTCTCAGTATAGGAAAGTGTTAAAGATAAATTATAAGAGCTTTCTTCACAACCATGTGACTGTCCAGTTGCATCAACTCCAGAGGAGGTGCTTAGCTTGGTGGTTGGACAGAGATCTGGCTATGTTAGAGGACGAGGTTGTGGTCCAAAGCCACCTTCCAAGTCAACTGTTATAACAGCCACCATTGCTGGACTTCAAGCCCAAGTGAAGGACAAAGATGAGAGAATATCACAAATGGATGAGTTAATTTCCAAACAAAGAGAAGAGGTGGCTCAGATCCAAGAAAAACTCTTCAAACAAAACTGCCAAGGTGACTGTCGAGGTGACTACTCGTCTACAAAGTGATATGTCATTTCAATTGAATGAGTTGGTGAACAAGAAGTTCATGGATATAATGTTTTAATTTCATAGAGATTTAGGAACAGGACATTGATCTTTATGTAGTACATTATGTTCTTTGTTTCAATGTAATGTCATGTACTTTGATTATGACTTTTAAGATGTAAGTGTTGAAGTCTATGTAAATGTTGGATTCTAAGTACTTATGTGAATTTCATTTTTATATTTGTGATGTCATTGTTGTTTGTATGAAAGAACATGGAAATTGTAAGTTGTACAGGTTGTATAATGAGAATTTACGGTTATATATTAATTTTTTAGATAATAATTATAGCGACTTTTATTGTTGTAATATATTATTTACAACGACCAAGGGCCTGGCCACCAGCGCAGCCGTAAGGTGACATTTGTCGCCATAAAAGGCTTTCATGGCGACCAAAGGTGCGCCGTAAAAGGGTTTAAACTGCGACTCAAAATGTCATCGTATGAAACCATATACGGCGACATAAAAAAGTCGTCGTAAACTTTCAACTGCGACAAGACATTTAGCGGCGACTAATGACGACACAATTGTCGTCGTAAAATCTTATTGCTAGCGATAATATACGTTTTTACGACGATAAATGTCGCCGTAAATAACAAGATTTCCTGTAGTGTCGATAAAGACTTTGAAACAGAAGAGTAAGAGAGAAAACTTGAAAATCTTTCATGGAGTGTACATCTAGTGAGTGTCCAAACACAACACACTTAAAAGAAAGAAAGAGCTCTCGTCTATTCAAGAAGAAGAACGCCTACGAGCATCTAAAGCTTTCTCAGCATTCAAGTTTCTTTTCTCTCTTCCCTCTCTCTGCACAACATTGTAAATCTGGGGGAGCATTTGTTAGCTGAGAGTTCAAGTATCTTAGTGATTATCTTGTATAGCTTTTAGCATGTTCTTTCGTTTATAAGAAAGATTTATCCCAAGTTGTAGGACTATATATAGTGTTCCTCTTCCTGTGTAAAGGGTGGACCAGACCGTTAGTTGGCGGTTGTGACCATCTGGGGTTTGTACCTATGTTTCCCTTGTGTTAAGGAAAGAAGCGAGTTGGGGTTTGTACCAACAGAACTGCACTAGAGTTTGTTCCAGGAGAGTAGCTTCTTGACCTGTAATAGAAGTGAGTTTACTTCCTACTCGGAAAGGACGATGACCGGCTTGGGAGTTGGGGATTGTGTATATTTGTGGGAATTGTACATCGATTAGTGAAATCTCAAGAATTTACTTAGAGACTGGACATAAGACTTCTATTTGGAAGGGCTAAACCAAGATAAATCTATGTGTTCTTGTGTGTGGTTGTTTCTTTAATATATAGTTTTCGCACTGCTATTCTTTATCATACATAATTACATTTAGTAACCAAAATTTCAAGTGGTGATTTTGTCTTTTAGATTTCAAATTACCTATTCACCACCCCCCCTCCCCCATCCCCTCAGGTTATCATTAATGCTATATCAAGTGAGCCAATAGAGCCTACCCCTGATTTTATTAATGATAAAATCAATCTTACACCATCAATGGGGCATACCCATGAGGGATAAAAAGGAAATTACAATAAATCAAAACAGCCCACAAGCTAATGGAACCGCCGAATACTTGGCAATCTTACTCTATCTAGCACCACTCCCCCCTGGATGCCAAAGGAAGCTCTCTAGTGTGTAAACAAAATCATATTCTCCTCCAAGCCGCATGCATGGATATGCTAATGCATCAGCCACCTGATTGCCCACCTTGAATGTACGAACCAATGTGCATTACATCACATGTAACAGCTGAACAATCTTCCGTCACCAAGGAAGAACTGCGTATGATGGTGCCGCGCTTTTGCGTATAGCATCAACTAGAAGTAAAGAAAGTACACAATTGTTACAATGAAGAAAAATGTTATGTTTCTAACTAACTAAGAACATAGTTTGACATGGAAGGGTCGTGCCCTTCCACAGCGCGTCATGTGGAAGGGCGGGGCCCCAAATATATTTAATGTTTTTTTTATTTTATCTTTAAAGCAACATACACAAATAGCACATTATTACACATGAATAGCACATTATTGTACACAAATAATTCTGTTTGTGTGTATTCTTATACTATTTTTATGTATTAATGTGTTATTGTGCACTAATGTGTTATTTACGTGCATTGTTTCGAGGTTTAAAAAAATAATTTTTTAATTACATCTGGAGTCGCGCCTCTTCACATGACGCCTTGTAGAAGATCACGACCCCTCCATATCAAACTATGCTCTCAGCTAGTATTACTCTACAACAAAACCACTGTCCTCTACAGTTTTCATACCATCATGGAGGGCCTTGTTTCTGCAAATAAACTACTTCCTTTACCATAATGAAAAGCGAAGCCTAAAATAAAGTTACCAGCCGCATCCCTAATACAACCTCCTCCACCAGAGGCCAGGATTCCCCTTGGAAGCTCCATCCACATGCAAACTATAATTATCTTTTACCGAGGTCCATCTAATTTTCACCCTAGGCTGCAGGTTATATGTCCCCAAGATCATCGCATTCGAGAGATGGGCCGCTGAAAGCACAATTTGTCCGAAGCGAAGGCGGTCCTCATCATGATGGTCCTTTTTATGAGTTCCATGTACCTTATTTTACCTTCATATCTGAGTGCACATCTAAATTCCCATATCCCCCACTTCAACAAAACAAAAACATACAAGCTCAGAAAGTCAAAAGCAGACTGCAAAGTAGAGATAATAGAAATAAAGCTACAACAGCGTATGGTGATTTGGTTATCCATATTTATATACCTTGTCACCCACAAGCGGACGAAACCAGTGCCACCACTCCGAAGCCAGATTGCCACTAACAAAGAGGTGGTTTAGATCCTCCTAAAGAGGTGACCTGCTGCAAACGCATCTAGATGCCAGGGGAGTGTCACACTCCACCACCCTGCTATCAATCTGTACCGCTCTGTGCAACAATCTCCAGACAAACAATGCCGCCCTTGGGCAAATCCGATAGTGCCACAATTTGGTCCAAGCACACCTGCGGACTCCTTGGGAAGATACTAAAGCATAAGCCGATTTAACTGTGAAATCCCCTCTAGCACTTCCGGCCCAGACGCATACATCCGGATGGCTACAAAGTTCAGCAAAGACCTTGTTGCGATCAATGGTCAACTTACTCCATAGACAATGCCCATCATTATTTAATAAGTTTCTAACACTTGCCACTGGTATACCTCTTCTGCTATTGCCCGGTATAGTATCAAAATACTGCAAGAGAGGACCATCCCCAATCCAAGTGTCCCTAAAAAACTCAATATCCATTCCTTCCAACAATCCGTCTGGAATTATTAAGGACTAGACATTTAGCTTGCAGAAAGACACTCTTGGACACACCCGCCGGAAATGCCTTTGTGATATCCGCAAGGTGTTTAGTGACAAACCGTTGTCTAGCATATCTTGAGCACGAGGAAGAGCCGTGCAGGGTAACCCACAGCTGCTTGGCCGCCAGTGAAACTTGAATGTGGCATAAATTACGGATCCCAAGTGCCCCTTCGACAACTGGCCTCTAAATATCACTGGACGCACTAAAAAAAATTAAGATTTATCAACGAATATATGTCAACGGTTAATAAAAGTCGTTGATATATTTAACATTTGTCAGCGACTTCATCTTATCGTTGATATATTTTGACATTTGTCAACGCAGATATATAGCTGTTGATATATATTTAACATTCAACAACCAATTAAAACTGTTGACATATGATTAACATTTGTCAGTGATTTTTGATAGTCGTTGACAAATACAACATTTGTCAACATATTTGCATAACTGTTGATAAAAGTGGTGGAATATTTGTCAACGACTCTAATAGTTATTGACAAATATCACATTTGTCAGCGGCTAATTATAGATGTTGACAAAAAATGGTGAAAATGGAGAGAAATTTTCGGCCATTTGTAATGCAATTTGCCAACAGTTGAGTAAAGTCGTTGACAAAGATAACGTTTGTCAATGGTTAACTATGCCCGTTGACAAAAAATGGTGAAAATTTTCCCGACATTTGGGGTGCAATCTGTCAACGGCTGAGTTGAGCCGTTGACAAATATCTGGCAAAATTTTACACATTGATTTGATCGGGTCGTCCTCTCTCTCCACCCAGCCCCTTTTCTCCCAACCCCGTACATGAGAGGCCAGGGAGAGGGAGAGGGCTGGATAGCGGCGGCGGCTGCTGTTGCGATGGTGGGGAAGGCAGCTGCCGGCGAGCCCTGCGGCTGCGATGGTGACCGACTTCAACGGCAGCGACGACGACTGTGGTGACGGTGGCGACCGCAATTAGGCATGGGTTCTCCACCTCTCCCCCTCCATTTCTCATCTCCCACGACCAGCTACGCACCACCATGTTGCTCTTCTCCAGTCCCCCTCTGGCTGTCTCCTTGGACAAGGGAAGGATGAGGGAATTTTTATTTTTATTTTTTGTCGACTGCGAAATTACACCCTTCACATGGGGAGCACGCCATGGAAGGGACAAAGTCCTGATTTCAAGTTTATCTATTCTTTGGAGCTAGTCAAGGTCGCCTCATAGAGATCGTACAACCCCCACTCCCATTAAAAAATCGAGGCCATCTATTTGCCTTCTGATGACTCGCAACACTTCATCACCACTGCACTGCAGGGCGCTAACACAACATAGCAACTAGAACCGGGTAGAGGTGTGGTATGTCCGGGCTTCTAGCTAGCGAGGTCTTTGCTTCATCCTCTTTTCCACAAAGGTGGAAACCCCAGGCCGAATACATATGGCCTCCCCCAAGGTGTTGCTCTCCACGTCATCGTCACTGGCGGCCTCCACCATGCTCGTCTACTCCATCGTCAACAACTTCTTGCCCCACCAGATCCACAACTACATCTTCTCAGGCATCGTTGCCGTCCTTGGCCGATTCTCCTCCGAGCTCGTCATTGCCTTCGAGGAGTTCAACGGCTTTGCCATCAACTAGTTGTACAGGGCCGCCGAGGTCTACCTGGGGTGGGGGAGAGGGGTTGCAGGGCAGAGAAGGCGACAAGGTATTTTTATTTTTATTAAAACAATAGATCTTCGTCAATGACTTCAGTAAGTTGCAGACAAATTCTTCATATGTCAGCAAATAACAGCGTTTGACATATGCTCCATATGTCAACAACTATAATTCATTGAGGTATGCCATGTATGTCAGCGGCTGTTAGCCGTTGACATATGTATCTTATGTCAACGGTTATTTATGACCATTGACAAACATTAGTCGACGACTCATTTGTCCATGGTCATACAATCGTTGACATATGTCTATGTCAACAGCTAGTTATCTTTTGTCAACATTTATTAGTCGCTGACATATGTCTTATTTCTTGTAGTGACGCCCCCCTAGTGCCATCTCCTCTCCCCATCTGAACCACCCTAGGAGACGTCAGCACACAATCGTTCAATATGTTTATAGATAGATTTAGGGGTTGTGGAAGCCGAAGCTAAGTATATAAGCATACTCCTAAGAACAGACCTGATGAGTACCGCCCGTCCTGCTTGAGATAAAAGTGAAGCTTGCCAACCAGCTAACTTTACATTTATCTTATCCAGTAAGAATCTTTAGTCAGCCAAGGATAGCCTGCCGACCGTCATCGGCACACCCAGATAGCGAAAGCTACCCATCTGCTGCTTAAAGCCAGTCAGGACCTGTATGAGCTGGATCAGTAAGAAAGGGGCTTTTGATGAGAGCATGAAACTAGTCTTCCCTACATTAACCTTCTGTCTAGAACTCATCTCATATTTCTGTAGGAATTGGTGCAGCGCTTTGACATTCTTAACACTTGCATTCATAAAAATCAAAGTGTCATCTACATATAACAGATGAGAAACCTACACTCCCTCTCCCGAGCCACTATGGGTCTGTTTGGAAAAGGGTTGGGGTTACCCAACTCAACTCCAAGCATAATTTTAGACCGAGTTAAAGTACAGTTTTATTTGGTAATACAAGAGTTAATCTTATGTGTTAAAATAGGTTAACCTACTTTTTGTCTTAGTCGTTTGAAAGGCTAAAATGACTAACTCATCTACTTTTGTATTATTTTTCCTAAAATACCCTTATCCTATACCCTCCATTACTTTTTTTAATATTTTTTATTGTACTATGTGTTACTATATTCCTTATGCTATCTAGATACATATTAAGATTATATAAAATATATTATAAATAAATTGTAGCAATATATTGAAATTGTCATATATAATATAATTAATACCCTCATCTTATACCCTCTATTACTTTTTTTATTACTTTTTTATTGTATTATGTGCTACTATCTTCCTTATACTATCTAGATGTATATTAATATTATATAAAATATATTATAAATAAATTGTAGCAATATATTGAGATTATCATATATATTATTCAACATAATTTTTTTATATCTTGTGCTATCATCATATAAAAGTGTAATGAGGAAAAAAAAGGTGGGTGGGCGGTACAATGAAGGAGGAAGAATAGGTGTAAATAGGGTATGAAAAGTGAGGGTAAAAGGATAATAAAAAAGAGTTAAAATGGGTTAATTATACTCCTCCTCTAGAGGTGGGTTAGGGTAACCCGAGTTAACTCAGTTTAGATCCAATCTATCTATTTTGACCCGGGTTAAAATTTATAATTTTTCAAATCACTTTTTAACTTAACTCTGAGTTAACCTAAGTTAACTCTATCCTAATCCTTTTCCAAAGGGGCCAAACTTTGCGAGAAAGGTTTGTTGCACTTTTTTGCTGTACTTTTAGTGCACTTTTGCACTTCTCATTGGATGGGCACAATGTGTCAATAACACATTGGCCAACTAGAGAAGTACAAAGTGCACTAAAAGTGCAACAAAAAAGTGCAACAAGTCTTTCTCAAATTTTACTCACCCCTTACTATAATAGCCTGCACAAACCAATGATAAATAAATTTGGTGTCAGGGGGTCTCCCTGACGGATTCCCCCGGTGGACTGAAAGAAGCCTGACACTATCCCATTAAAATTGACAGGGAACCAACAATTGGAGAGGAGCATTCCAATATAAATGCAAATCTACTATTGAAGTCGAACTTCCTCAGAACAGCCAGGATTAAGTCCCACTCGAAACAATCATATGCCTTTGCCGTATCCAGCTTAAAAATGGCATTGTGGCCCTGAACCTTCCGGTTAATATCCAACAGCAGCTGTCTTGACAGAGACACATTGCCCAATATATATCGGCCCTTCACAAACGCTCCCTGCTCATCCAACGCCATGCTTGGCAAAATAAGTGGAAGGCGTTCACAAAAGATCCGAGAGACAATTTTGTAAGTGAAATTATATAAACTCAAAGGTCGGTAATCATTAAAGGTGCTCGTCACCTACACCTTAGGCACCAGAGTTATTAGAGAAGCAAAAATACCTCTTGGCAAATAGGAAACCAGCAAAGAAGCCTGTACACAGTAGCAATAACATCTTGACAGATAAGATCCCGGCAAGTAGTGAAGAAAACACCAGTAAATCCATCTGGCCCTGGCGCACTGGAGCCTTTTAAAGACCAAAAAGCCCTCTTTATTTCCTCCGCATCAAGAGGTGAACACAGCGCTAAATTCTGCTCCACTGTGATCACCGTGGGAATGCACTCCAAGAGCCTATCATCCACTGCATGAGACCCTGAAGTGAGCAAATCTTTGTAAAAATTCTCAGCACTCCTGCGAAGCACTTCCTGGTTAGAACACAAAACTCCTGGATCACCAACCTTCACCTTATGGATGAATCCTCTCCTTCTATTGCATTGAGCTGTAGCATGGTAAAATGAAGTACTTCTGTCTCCGTTCTCAATCTAATCAACTCTCGCCTCTGACACTAGAATAGCTCCTCCCTATGAAGCACCTACCGAAGAATAGCATTCGCCTCGTACAAGGAGGCCCTATTAACATCAAAAGGATCAGCATCAAAAGTATATTGTTTACTCCACATCAGCCTCTGCACTCCTGTCATTCTGTGAGACATCGCCAAACACGTTTTTGTTCAATTTTCTTAGTGATGTTTTTAATCCTTGGAGCTTGACGAACAGTCGAACAAAGGCATTGGGATGATCTACTAGGGATTGATTCTCGGCCACCTTCACCACAAAAAAAAAGTATCATGAGTGGCCCACATCTTTTGGAAAACAAACCTGCTCGAACCACCTACGGAATTAACCAAGGATAGCAGCAAAGGTGCATGTTCTGAAGGCCCCCGCACCAAGTGCTTTACCCGCAAATCAGGGATTATAATTTGCCACTTGCTGTTATAGAGCACCCAGTCCAACCTTGCGTGAATGTTAGCCAAGCCAATGTGATTATTGCTCCAAGTGAAGGCAGGCCCAGAAAACCCAGCATCAAAAAGACCACTAGATGTAACAAAATCATTACACTCAGCTGATACAAAATGAAAGGACGTTTACAGCGGAAACGTGATTAACAGGTCCTTACAATGATAAATAGATGGCTACTAGAGTCACCTACATGGTACCATGTCTTATGTCCCAGGCACTAGGGCTGACGTATCTCCGTAAGTCGACACCAAGAAGAAAACACAATCTGGGGCTTTTACTCTCTCTCCTTGGACAACACCTTCTCTCCATGTCACGCCCCACCAATTTAACAACAGAATAAATCGAGGAGACGTGAGTAAAGTACATAATAGTGTATAATGTACAAGCAGTCGAGTGAATCAGAGGATCTAATGAACAATACTTGGAATAAACTATTCATTTCATTATAAATTTCACTAAGACTATTACAACCACTAATTTAGAGCCAACACATAGGTTCAATGACATCATTACATTGGAAAAGAAATCTAATGCAATAACTACTAGACTCCATTGTACTAGAGTAACTTCATCATTTGATAGTAGGTCGCTCATCACTTTGGTCTTCTCCCATTGGTGTGTGTAACATCTTCATCCGACTTACCTGAGACACAATAACACATAACGAAGGGTGAGCGATAACGTTTAGTGGGATTTATATCTCATGATCCGGGCATGCTTTAAATGATTAGTGCATTAAAGAACAGAGTAACTAATGATAGAGCAAGTCATGTAAAGTTAAGAAAGTAACAGCACAAGTAACATGATTCAAGTAGCACAGGAATCAAGTATATCACAAAGAATAAGATTAAAAATCAAGTCACGATAGAAAGTGATAGCAAAACGATAGCAAGTAACGTCATTGTCAAACAATAGCAAGTAACACGTATAGCAAGGAGAGAGAGAATAGATGGCCATGTAACGAATGAATACCCATTGGGCAAATAGCACTTTGATTGACTTTCATCAATAGAAATAGTATAGCATTTGGACCGACGTTCATCGATCGAAATAATATAGCACCTCGGTTGTCATTAGACAGCCTAGAGAGAGAGAGTATAGCACTTTGGTGTCAATAGACAACGAGAGAATATAGCACTTTGTATGATTGTCTTAAACTAATCTTGATAGTATGGCATTTGGATGTAATGTCGAACATCTGATCATTAAACTCCCACAGGGAAATGGCACTTTTTGGGCGCTCCTCCCAAGACCAGATCGGGCACTTTATAATATTGTCTGGCATTAGTTATGTTTTGTTATCTTAGACAAGCAGTCAAATGGCCAATAGAGAGTACCAATAATAGATGAGAGTAGTTGATGAATAGACGAGAATGTACAGAGAATGTGAATAGTTGAGTGAATAGAGTATAGATGAGAACTATTGTAAGGCCCTCTAATTTCCGTCGCATTATTTGCAATTATGTGTGTATGTTTATGCTTGTGTATGTATGTACATATTTACGTACGCATTAATTAGTATAATTACGTGTACATGTGTTATATTAAATATAAATAATGTATGTATTGCATGATGATAGTGTGGATATAATACCATATACATATTGCATGTATATATGCTTGGTATGCATGGTTTTCTGCATAATTAGGGTTCTGGCCGAAGGCCACCTTGGCGTCAAGCCCAGGCCGTTGAGCTGGTGTCAGCGTCCAGACATGGACGCCAACACTAACTCCAGCGTCCAGCGATATGGATGCCAACTTCTCTGGCCTGCATGCGCAGCGGAACTGCAAGCTTCTGAAACAAGGCATGGCCACCATTGGGGGGATGTCCCCCAACGGCTCTCAGGTTGTCAAATCGGTATGGTGAGTGGGTGAGGGGCTCTCCTTAACCCTGAACCCGAATTGGACTCTCCCAACCTTTCCCTTCACCGTTGCAAGAGGAGAGAAGTGAGAAAGAAAAACCCTAGAGAAGCCTGTGAGAAAAACCCATTTTAGCACCCTCAAATCCGACCCCTTGGACCTTGATCTGGCGTCCCCCTGCTGCAAGGAGGTTGCTGGACCAACGAGGAAGGCTTCCCCGACATCCCCTCGGCGTGGAGATCATCCAGGAGCCCGGAGGAGAGATCGTTTGGAGGCACTTCTGCAACTTCTTGGGACTGCCCAAGGAGGTCTTCACCGAGCCATAAATCCCTTGGAGGAAATTTCTAAAGGCAAGTGACCTATCCTTGATGTCCCCTTATGAGTCTAGGTTGGTTTTGTGAATTTTATGGATTTTTCCTCGAGTCCTAGACCCTCCAATTCACCCAAGATTCAGAGCTCGGGTCTGTGTTTCTGCACAGACCTGGTTAGACGGCAAGGTCCCTGGACGTCCGGATCATCCTTGGCGTCCATCGACCATGCCGCTGACCCTGAGTCAGCGGCCAGAGACCGCCGTCGAGTTCTTCTGGACAGAACAGTGAGCTGTTCTGTCCTTCTTATGCATTAATTTCGCTATGTTTTGCGTGATGAGGATATATGGTAAACCTTATACTCTATGTATATTGTGCACTGTGGTGTGTGGATGGATGTGGTGTGTGTTGGTGGATGTGGGAAATGGTGTTCCTTAAACTTGTGAGCATGAAGTGTTGATTTTACAAATTTAGTTTTCCTGATTAGAATGTGTATGAATGTCATGGTTTTAGTCTAATCATGAAGATCAGTGGGTTAGCATATGTGTTTGCAAATTTTGGTAATTTATCCATGCTTGTGTAATTTGTAAATAAGCTCGGTTCGATGAAATAGAAGCATGCAATAATGATTTGTAGGGTTCAATCCATAGATGTATGAATTAGGGAAAAATTTGTATTCTCAGTTCATGCATATGTGAATAGCTTATGTTTAAACAGCAAGTGGCTAATTTGCAAAATGTGTTAGACCCATGTTAACTTAAGTTGTTAATAGCATGCTAATTAGGCGTCTTATTTTCTGTAAATCCTATTTAGCTCAGAAAAATCTGAAAAATTGAGGGTATGACCTTGAACCCGAAAACAGCATGTGGATAAAATTTCAGGTCATTTGGATCAGTAAATAAAAAGTTATGTGTTTTGCTTGTGAAATGTGATAATTCGTGCATATGATCGTAATGTGATTAGATTTTTGTTTAAACCCAGCATGATTAGTGTGTTTACTGTGTGTTAAATCTTGAAACTCTGTAGTACCATGTTAGGAAAAACAGAGGTGTTCATGTGAGTAAGAAAGTGAGTGAGATGAAGTGTTATGTGCAAAACCAAGTGTAAAACGGTAAATGTGTAAACGTGTAACTGTGCCAATGTGACACTGCTTCCGTAGAGGCCGTGGAGCTGTATCAGGGAAAAGTCCCCCTGAGAAAGTTCAATGTGTTAAGTGACCCTAAGGGCATTAGGGGGAAATCCTGGAGGTGGACAAGTACCACTGGTTAGGGTGGAGACTTGTTCTCCCGGTCTGCGCAGTCCAAGAGTCGCCATTGAAATGCCTAGATGGCGTCTATGTGTAATGTGATGTGTATATGTCCTTCTTTGGTGGTTTGGACTATGTGTCACGGCACCTAAAAATGTGTAAAGTGTAATGTGAAATGTGTATGTGACCATGTGTAAATGTGTAAGTGACATGTGAATGTGTATGTGTAAAGTGTAACCATGTGAAAAGAGGAAACTAGTGTAAAGAAAAATGTGAAATTCTAGATGTGTAAATGCGTTATTGAAACCCATGTGAGACTAAATCTGAAACCATGTGAATTCAGAAAATGTATGTTATTATTCTCATGTTTATGTGTGCAAAAATGTTTAGAGTCCATGTTAGGGACAACTAATGAATATGTGTGCAAATAGCATGATAGATTGTTCATATGATATGTTTTAAGCAACATTGTAGCCCTCATGTGTAGATTTATAGTCATTGAATCATGTGAAATCAGCAACCTAAAGCATGTGAAAAGGTTATGTATGTACTTAAGAACATGTGGAATCCATGCTAGTTGTGTTTCCCCGTCCATGTATGTAAATTGTTCATGTTGATAGCTCTTATGTTTGATTCTTTAAAAGGTTAAAGTTCATGAGTAAATTGAATAGAGACCATGTGATAGGTGAATTTTATTTTAAAAATCTGAAAGCATGAGTTATGTATAAAATTGTAGAACGTTCATGATTGGTTGACAACTTGAAATGGCTAGCATGCTATGTGTTGCTAATTGTAATGTGCATGTAGAAACCACCAGGACTTCTAAGTGTACATCATGAGTAGCAGTGTTGCTTGCTGAGTCCTTGGACTCACTCCTTGCTTCGGCGTACAGGAATAGTTGGTGACCCAGTACCTTTGGAGGAGGCAGCAGAGACGGACTCCTGTTGAACCACTCCTATATTTTACCCTTTTATTTTGGTGATAATAAAATTTATGTTTAATTAATTATTATTAAAAATATTTAATATTATGTTTTTCTTAATAAATATAAATTTACATGATTAATTGAATATTAAATGTATTTATTAGCATGATTTTTCTAATAATAAATTAAATATCATGATTTTCTAATAAATATAATTTTATGACATTATTCTATAATGATTTGCACTAAACAGATAAATGGATTCCATTCAATATATATATGGATTTCAGTTCAAAGTGCCACATCGATTTGGTCTCATAACGATTTCATAAGTGATTCTCATAAGGATTCCTTTATACTCACACAGACTCCTTTGTAACTCATAAGGATTCCTTTGTACTCACACAGACTCCTTTGAAACTCATAAGGATTCCTTTGTAACTCACACAGACTCCTTTGTAACTCATAAGGATTCCTTTGTAACTCACACAGACTCCTTTGTAACTCATAAGGATTCCTTTGTACTCACACAGACTCCTTTGAAACTCATAAGGATTCCTTTGTAACTCACACAGACTCCTTTGTAACTCATAAGGATTCACTCTCTTAAGGAATCGATCTCATAAGGATTCGCTCTCTTAAGGAATCGATCTTATAAGGATTCGCTCTCTTAAGGAATCGATCTCATAAGGATTCGCTCTCAAGGATTCGCTCTCTTAAGGAATCGATCTCATAAGGATTCGCTCTCAAGGATTCGCTCTCTTAAGGAATCGATCTCATAAGGATTCGCTCTCTTAAGGAATCGATCTCACAAGGATTCCTTTGTAACTCTCACATGGATTCCTTTGTAACTCTCACATGGATTCCTTTGTAACTCTCATAAGGATTCCTTTGTAACTCTCACATGGATTCCTTTGTAACTCTCATAAGGATTCCTTTGTAACTCTCACATGGATTCCTTTGTAACTCTCATAAGGATTCCTTTGTAACTCTCACATGGATTCCTTTGTAACTCTCATAAGGATTCCTTTGTAACTCTCATAAGGATTTGCTCTCACATCGATTCCTTTGTAAAATATGGATTTCACTTAAACATAGATTTATTTTATATTTCAAAATATTTTTTGGCATCTAGTGAAAAAGTCAAATATTCTTGATTTGCGTAATCCTTTATCTTTCTGACAGGAGATCTTTTTGCTTAACTTTCTAGATCTCTTCTCTCCTGCCAACAAAAGAGAGATTACTTACCACTTCTGGGTGGCATCAGGAAACATAAAGGTATGAACCTCTTTGACAGAAACACTCTTTTATCTAAACACTTTTTTCTATGCTTGCAGACCTCGTAGACCACAAATTATCAGAAGAAAGAGAAGATGAGCAACGGCTAGAACTCCAACGGATTTATTCAAATTGCTCATATAAAAGATGAAGCAAGGCTGAAGAAGAACGGAGAGCTTTCCTGAAGATCTTTTGAATGAGTGTACAACCAGTGAGGAACCTGAACTCCAAATACACTCAAAGAAAAAGATAGAAAGAGCCTGAGCCCAAGAAGAAGTGTTCAAGCATCTGAAGCACTGAAGCATTCAAGCTCCTTCTTCTCTCTTCTCTCTCTCTCTGTGTGCATCTTGTAATCTGGGGGAGAGAGTCTTTTGCTGAGAGTTCTTTTAGTTGGTTTTTATTTGTTCCAACTCTCAGCTTTGTTCTTTCTTTTCTAAGAAAGATCCTTGTCCGGCTGTAGGACTGTATACAGTTGTTAACCTAGCTAGGGGTTAGTGTCTAGCAGAACCGCACTGGGGTTTGTACCAGGAGGTTGGCTTCTTTACCTGTAAGAGAAGTGGGCTGCCTTCTTGCCCGGGAAAGAGAAGAAGACCAGCTGGGGTGCTGGGTGTTGTAGTATCCTTAAGGGGGACTGTACCCTTGGTTAGTGAAATCCCAAGAAGTTGCTTGGGGACTGGATGTAAGACTTCCATGTGGGAAGGGCCGAACCAGGATAAATCTCTTGTGTTATTTGTGTGATTGTTTATTTGCTTCCGCACTGCTACTCTTTATCACACTAAACTAACCAAACCTTCAAGTGTTAATTTCTGTGTTTAAGTTTCTATTTCAGATTTCAGAAAAACCTATTCACCACCCCCTCTAGGTTAGCTTGCTGCCGTACCAAAAGGGCCAACAAGTGGTATCATAGCGGGTCTCTGATCATTCGAAGATCCAACGATCTTAGAGTAAAGATCCATGGCAGCTCAAGGATATGCTGAAGGCCAATCAGTCACCAGACCTCCATTCTTTGATGGAGAAGACTACCAATATTGGAAAATGAGAATGAAATGCTTCATTCGAGGCACAGACTTTGATCTGTGGCAGGTAATTGAGGTAGGTGATTTTGTTATTGTTCCTATTGAAGGCACTACTGCCATTACACCTGCTGATAAAAGTAAATTATCTTTAAACTTTAAAGCTAAGAACTACTTATGTTGTGCCTTATCCAAAAGAGAATTTAGTAGAGTATCTGCATGCAAATCTGCTAAAGAAATTTGGGATAAACTGCAGATAACTTATGAAGGAACAGATAAAGTGAAACAAACTAGAATAGATATTCTTGTTTCACATATGAACAATTTAAAATGCTTCCAAGCGAAAACATTACTACTATGTATAATAGATTTTCAAGCATAGTAGTAGGCTTAAATTCTCTTGGTAAAACTCTTTCCAATGAAGAAACCGTTAGAAAAATACTTAGGTCTTTAACCGTTTCATGGACACCTAAAGTAACCGCTATTGAAGAAGCCCATGACTTAACCAAATTATCTATTGATAACTTAATAGGTTCCCTCATGGCACATGAAATTAATATGGAGCGTCTATCTGAATGCTCATCAAAGAAAAAATGTACTAATGCTCTTAAAGTTGCAGCTACTCCTTCTACTTCTTCTTCTTCTTCAAGTTCCAAAAATGCAGATTCTGAAGACAGTGACGTAGATGAAGTTCTGTCCAAGCTTCAGAAAATTTTTAAGAAGAAGAAAAATGGATCAAGAAGGATTCAAAAGAAAGAAAAGAAAGAAAGGAACCAGTCTGCTATGAATGCAGAAAACCTGGACATCTGAGACCAGATTGTCCAAGGTTAAAGAAGAATGGCCAAACCGAAAAGCTCAAGAAGCAGCACAAGAAATTTAAAAGAAAAGCCATGGCATCTGCTTGGGAAAATGATGAGGCCACAAGCTCCGAAACATCAAGCTCGGAATCGGAGAAAGAGCAGGTAAATCTTGCCCTCATGGCAGGACTAGATGAGGTACATTCTGACTTATTTTTTGATTCTTGCACAGATTCAGGATCAGAATCTGAAGATTTAGATCATGTTTTTAATGAACTTTATGATAAACACAAGGTTGTTGTAAAAGAATTGAAAAATATCAAGAACAACCTTACTTGTTTGGAAAACACTAATTCTGATCTTAAATCAGAAATGGAACAATTAGAAGATCAATTAAAAGAATGTAAAGATAATAATTATCTTTTAAATGAAGATTTAAAAAGTAAGAATAATGAGAAGATAGAGTTAGAAGAAAAATTGAAAACTCTAACTGAAGAAAATCTTTATTTAAAAGAATCAGTTAGAAAATTAACTAAAGGAAAAACATCTTTAGCCCTATGTTAAAAGGATCAAAATCTGGAAATGACAAACAAGGGCTTGGTTATACACCTCCAGAAAAAGGAAAACAAGTAATAAACTCAGGAAAATATCCTTTACCAAAATTTGTAAAAGAAACCAAAATGCCTCAGAAAAAGGAACCTGAAACAACCAAGCTTTATCAAAAGAAAAAGGTTTCTAAAAATTATGTTCAAATCATGCATCACAAAGGCAATAAGAACTGCAAAACAAATTATATTCATTGCTGCTCTCATTGCAATAAACTAGGACATACTGTGCACACCTGCACAACTAAGCACTTAGTTTGGATTCCTAAAGGTTATTTTCATGCATCTAACCATCAAGGACCCAAAAAGATTTGGGTACCTACTTCTGAGTAGTTTATTTTGCAGGATGGCCTTGGAGCATCAGGAACAAAGGATGCTCAAGGCACTGGTGACTGCCAACTCTTCATCCATCTCATATCTGAAGAGGGAGTAGTCATTAATTTATTTGTAAATTTTAATATTACTAATAATTATTTTCAAGTTTCATTCAGGTGGCGTCTCTCATTCAGGGGGAGCACAGACTAAGGGGGAGTTATTCATTTATGTCAATCATTGTTGAACCCCTCAATGGTAAGAATTTCTTTCACAAAGGGGAGAGAATGCAATGGTAAGAACCTTCCTTTTTGGTTTGTGACAAAAAGGGGGAGAGTATGCATGGTATGCATTATTTGTGAATTTTCTGTATTTTCTATGCTTTACGTATTTTTGTCAGAAAATTCTCATAAATTTTGTCATCACCAAAAAGGGGGAGATTGTTGAACCACTCCTATATTTTACCCTTTTATTTTGGTGATAATAAAATTTATGTTTAATTAATTATTATTAAAAATATTTAATATTATGTTTTTCTTAATAAATATAAATTTACATGATTAATTGAATATTAAATGTATTTATTAGCATGATTTTTCTAATAATAAATTAAATATCATGATTTTCTAATAAATATAATTTTATGACATTATTCTATAATGATTTGCACTAAACAGATAAATGGATTCCATTCAATATATATGGATTTCAGTTCAAAGTGCCACATCGATTTGGTCTCATAACGATTTCATAAGTGACTCTCATAAGGATTCTTTTATACTCACACAGACTCCTTTGTAACTCATAAGGATTCCTTTGTACTCACACAGACTCCTTTGAAACTCATAAGGATTCCTTTGTAACTCACACAGACTCCTTTGTAACTCATAAGGATTCCTTTGTACTCACACAGACTCCTTTGAAACTCATAAGGATTCCTTTGTAACTCACACAGACTCCTTTGTAACTCATAAGGATTCACTCTCTTAAGGAATCGATCTCATAAGGATTCGCTCTCTTAAGGAATCGATCTTATAAGGATTCGCTCTCTTAAGGAATCGATCTCATAAGGATTCGCTCTCAAGGATTCGCTCTCTTAAGGAATCGATCTCATAAGGATTCGCTCTCTTAAGGAATCGATCTCATAAGAATTCCTTTGTAACTCTCACATGGATTCCTTTGTAACTCTCACATGGATTCCTTTGTAACTCTCATAAGGATTCCTTTGTAACTCTCACATGGATTCCTTTGTAACTCTCATAAGGATTCCTTTGTAACTCTCACATGGATTCCTTTGTAACTCTCATAAGGATTCCTTTGTAACTCTCATATGGATTCCTTTGTAACTCTCATAAGGATTCCTTTGTAACTCTCATAAGGATTTGCTCTCACATCGATTCCTTTGTAAAATATGGATTTCACTTAAACATAGATTTATTTTATATTTCAAAATATTTTTTGGCATCTAGTGAAAAAGTCAAATATTCTTGATTTGCGTAATCCTTTATCTTTCTGACAGGAGATCTTTTTGCTTAACTTTCTAGATCTCTTCTCTCCTGCCAACAAAAGAGAGATTACTTACCACTTCTGGGTGGCATCAGGAAACATAAAGGTATGAACCTCTTTGACAGAAACACTCTTTTATCTAAACACTTTTTTCTATGCTTGCAGACCTCGTAGACCACAAATTATCAGAAGAAAGAGAAGATGAGCAACGGCTAGAACTCCAACGGATTTATTCAAATTGCTCATATAAAAGATGAAGCAAGGCTGAAGAAGAACGGAGAGCTTTCCTGAAGATCTTTTGAATGAGTGTACAACCAGTGAGGAACCTGAACTCCAAATACACTCAAAGAAAAAGATAGAAAGAGCCTGAGCCCAAGAAGAAGTGTTCAAGCATCTGAAGCACTGAAGCATTCAAGCTCCTTCTTCTCTCTTCTCTCTCTCTCTGTGTGCATCTTGTAATCTGGGGGAGAGAGTCTTTTGCTGAGAGTTCTTTTAGTTGGTTTTTATTTGTTCCAACTCTCAGCTTTGTTCTTTCTTTTCTAAGAAAGATCCTTGTCCGGCTGTAGGACTGTATACAGTTGTTAACCTAGCTAGGGGTTAGTGTCTAGCAGAACCGCACTGGGGTTTGTACCAGGAGGTTGGCTTCTTTACCTGTAGGAGAAGTGGGCTGCCTTCTTGCCCGGGAAAGAGAAGAAGACCAGCTGGGGTGCTGGGTGTTGTAGTGTCCTTAAGGGGGACTGTACCCTTGGTTAGTGAAATCCCAAGAAGTTGCTTGGGGACTGGACGTAGGACTTCTATGTGGGAAGGGCCGAACCAGGATAAATCTCTTGTGTTATTTGTGTGATTGTTTATTTGCTTCCGCACTGCTACTCTTTATCACACTAAACTAACCAAACCTTCAAGTGTTAATTTCTGTGTTTAAGTTTCTATTTTAGATTTCAGAAAAACCTATTCACCCCCCCCCCCCCTCTAGGTTAGCTTGCTGCCGTACCAAAAGGGCCAACAACTCCGAGCGTGGAGACTAGCTAGTTTTTGGAGTTCTTGAGATTTGTGTATTTCATAGTATGTACTTGAAACATTGTATTAGAATTATTATGAAAGGAATGTATTATGTGGACATTTTGTAATTCTATTTCAGCAATTTAAATTATGTGAGCTCTTAGTTCCTCATTGTTAATTGCGAAAATTCATGTATGGTTAATGTGGATGATGAATGAATGGAGATAGTTCTCTTTTACTTCCGCTACTCTGTTGTATATTCGCGTGTATCTCAGCTGTATGTATTGTTTGGGCAAATGTCCCACTGTGGCAGCACTCGCTATTCCTACGTGGGTCGGTATGACCGTACCGGTGTATCGAGGGCTGTCACAACTATAGGTCATTGCACATAAAACGAAGGTTAAACAGGTGATAGTAACAGTTACCCAACACGCGTGATTGGTGTTGGCAGTCTGGTAGAATTCACTAACCTTCCACTAGCCATGTTATACACAAGTCTAGAGGTCCGACGTGATCTCAAGGTAAGAGAGAACTTCTAAGGCAGTTTGGATCATATTGATCCTTAAGAGTGTTATAGGTGTTAGGGTACAACCAGCTCAGTCTCCATGAGGGAATTCCCATAGTACAAAGTCTTACAGAGGTTTTAACAAAAGATCCCTTGTCTGCCAGAACGGAATGTCCAATAGAGAGGTTCCAATTTATCAAGAGAGTAGTGTGTAAAGAAAACGAGTTGCCTGACGTTCTAGAGAAATTTTAGAACAGTGGAGCGGTGATAACGGTATTCCAAAAACAACGTAGAAAATGAGGGCAATGTCATTATTATCACGGGTTGATGATATACAATTATTGAAGTAAATTACCAGATATTTTATTCATGTATTTTCTGGAAGGTCTCGTGGCAAAGATAAACGTTTAGTGTGTGCATGTGAATTAAATCAAGAGAAACATATGATAGTCGTGCACAATGTCTTTTAATTAAATAAACATGTGAAATATAGCAAAATTCATTTACATGGTTGTTACTGTCCGACACACACTGTTACATGGTATAAACATGATTACCAACCCTAAATAATCATATTAAATAGTACAGTAAAGTTGCTGGAATAACATAGTCAAATCGCGACGGGTCGAATGGTTGCGGTTAACAAGATCGATTATTGTCAGAAACGCGACGACGTTGACTGTCGCGTTTCATGTTAACTAGCAACGGGTGAATCGATTGGTGACATAGAAATGCGACGTGCAGGTCCGACGTGTTCATGGTAATCGATATAGAATCGCGACATTAAGGTCCGTCGCATTCATGCAAAAACCTAGTTTTTCGAAATAACCCAGATCCCCAAAAGCGGGAAACAAGACTAAAACGCGATGACCTTCGTGGTCGCGGTTCAGAAAATCTCTGACAGTAAAAGGGCACACAATTTGATTGCAACAGTACTTGTAAAACCCTAGATAAAATGCGACGACATGGTTGGCCGCCTTTCAGGTAGATGCGACGGTCTTGTCTGACGCGATATCAGTTACAGAAACGCGACGTATGGTTCGGTCGCGATTCAACGTTCAACTCAAGAACGACAAAACATGCAGCGAACTTCATGCAAGGCTTATAACTCGAAATCTAAGGCTCTTGGGACCAAGTGGTGAACATGAAACTTGTAGGGGACGATGAATAGAAGAGAACTATGCCTTTGGACCGAATCAATTTAGTCTCGGTAGGCGTGCATAATTGGATGAATACAAATAGCCCTAGATTTGCATGATGATGGGAAAACGCTTAAATCTCAAAGCATGCTTGATGGAAATTAGGCAAATTAAGTGCAAAGCAAGCTAGACATGATGTTCTACATGATGGTATGAGTTTTGTTCATCTTTAGTCCGAGAATACCTACCTTTGAGAAGATCTAACACAGGTCAGCGCACAGGCTGCAGCAGAGCACGATTGAGGAAGATGCTCGGTTCTCCAGTCATTCTCCTCTGCTCTTGGTGCCCTAGCTTAGCTCCTCACGACCCCAGCACGATGATGAACCTTCCTCTCTAGTCCTATGACGATTATTTATATGTTTAAGGTTAATTTGAAGTCCTAATGAGACTAGGAAGGGTGGGGTGCGGTTCTGGCTGGTTTCCTTCCATGTTTGGAGATTTCCCCTCCCAATTAGAGTAGAAATACCATTAAAAGGTTCTTGCTATGGTTGGTCACGAATTTGATTGCCATGCATGGCTAATTGTCATTGTTTAAAATCCTAATTTACCTTTTCCTATTTTCTGTACAATTATGACTACAAATTTCTTGGGGTATTTTCTCTTATCCCATAATCCAGCTTCTATATTGGCCCAATAACTTTTAGGTGAGCTATTATAACAAGCCCATTACTTCTTGTTGTTTATTTAGTTTTAATTATTTCATTTTCTTTTGATATTTGTATTTATTTATTTATTTAAAATATTGAGTTGCTACAATTCTTCTTTAGAGATTAATGGGTATTGTCAGATTCAATATTATTCTTGTTATTCTTTTATCCTTACCTTTCGATCCAATATTTAAATTATTATTATTATTATTATTATTATTATTTATTTATTTTAAAAATCTGGGGTATTACATCCTCCCCCTCTTAAAAAGAATTTGGTCCACCAAATTCTATGACTCCTTCAGTTACATATGAATCATCATTTTATGCTAAAAGGTAATAATCAGGGTGACTTTTGAGTTACCTATTACGGTTACCACTTCGTCATTTAGAGAGGGTTGTGCCAAAGCTTTGTGTGGATCTTGATGTGTTGATTCTTCTTGACGTTTGCTCTCCATCTATGGGCATTCTCCAATCTTGTGGTTTGAGCTGCCACATCGAAAGCATTTCCCTTGATTTTTCCAACAATCCTTCTACATGTGGCTTGCCTTATTGCAATGGTTACATCCATCTTCATGACCATGGGCTAATCGGTTGCCATTCCTCTTATTCGTCATCTTACCCTTACTACCATTTGGTCGCTTCCCTTTCTTCTTAGAGTTCAGATCCTTTGTGCTAGTAGGGGCTTCCTTTAAGAGAGGACAGTCTAGCATTTGATATCTCGGATTGCCACAGCGTAGGCATGCATCAGCCTTACGCCAGCACTCCTTGGTCAAATGTCCCAACTTATGACAATGAAGGCAGATGATCCTGAAAAACTCCTTGTTACATTTCTTTTTCTGGTTCACCTCCTTGCCAAGGTGGTGTCTTCTTTTCCCTTTCTTATTATTCACTTTCCTAATCTTTCTGGTCGGCTCCAAAGCTCTTTCTAGTAGTTGGGCGGCTTGCCGACATGCCAGAACTAACCTTTGAGTTGATCCCATTTTGTCTTGCGGCGACATACACTTGGCGTCCATTAAGAATCCCTTCAAGAATTAGGTTAACGTCAGGGTGCTAAAGTAGCATTAAGTTGATGTATATATATACTTAGATCTTAACCATGGTTCTACCCAATCCTCACTTAGGTATAGAAGTTATCTTAGATACGTGTCATGGCAGTCCATCCTAGAACATCCTAGACCTAAAAGATCCAGTAAGGACATCCTAGAACATCCTAAACCTTAGATATCCAATTAAGACATCCTATGCTCTGATACCAACTGTCACGCCCCGCCAATTTAGCAGCAAAATAAATCGGGGAGACGAGAGCAAAGTACAAAGTAGTGTATAATGTACAAGCAGTCGAGTGAATCAGAGCATCTAATGAACAATAATTGGAATAAACTCTTCATTTCATTATAAATTTCACTAAGACTATTACAACCACTAATTCAGAGCTAACACATAGGGCTCAATGACATCATTACATTGGAAAAGAAATCTAATGCAATAACTACTAGACTCCATTATACGAGGGTAACTTCATCATTTGATACCAGGTCGCTCATCACTTTGGTCTTGTCCCATTAGTGTGTGTAACGTCTTCATCCGACTCACCTGAGACACAATAACACATAAGGAAGGGTAAGCGATAACGTTCAGTAGGATTTATATCTCATGGTGCGGGCATGCTTTAAATGATTAGTGCATTAAAGAACAGAGTAACTAATGATAGAGCAAGTCATGTAAAGCTGAGAAAGTAATAGCACAAGTAACATGGTTCAAGTAGCATAGGAATCAAGTATATCACAAAGAATAAGATTAAAAATCAAGTCACGATAGAAAGTGATAGCAAAACGATAGCAAGTAACGTCATTGTCAAACAATAGCAAGTAACACATATAGCAAGGAGAGAGAGAGTAGATGGCCATGTAACGAATGAATACCCATTGGGAAAATAGCACTTTGATTGACTTTCATCAATCGAAATAGTATAACACTTGGACCGACGTTCATTGCTCGAAATAATACAGCACTTTGGTTGTCATTAGACAGCCTAGAAAGTGAGTATAGCACTTTGGTGTCAATAGACAACGAGAGAATATAGCATTTTGTATGATTGTCTTAGATTAATCATGATAGTATGACACTTGTATGTAATGCCAAACATCGTGATCATTAAACTCTTGCGGGCAAATGGCACTTTTCGGGCACTCCTCCCAGAACCAGATCGGGCCCTTTATAATATTGCATGGCATTAGTTATGTTTTGTTATCTTAGACAATCAGTCAAATGGCCAATAGAGAGTACCAAGAATAGATGAGAGTAGTTGATGAATAGACGAGAATGTAGAGAGAACGTGAATAGTTGAGTGAATATAGTATAGATGAGAACTATAGGTCATTGCACATAAACCGACGGTTAAACAGGCGATAGTAATAGTTGCACAACACGCGTGATTGGTGTTGGCAGCCAGGTAGAATTAACTAACCTTCCACTGACCATGTTATGCACAAGTCCAGAGGTCTTGCGTGATCTCAAGGTAAGAGAGAACTTCTAAGGCCGTTTGGATCATATTGATCCCTAAGGGTGTTATAGGTGTTAGGGTACAACCAGCTTGGTCTCCATGAGTGAATCCACATAGTACAGAGTCCTATGGAGGTCTTAACAAAAGGTCCCTTGTCTGTCAGAACGAAATGTCCAACAGAGAGGTTCCAACTTGTGAAGAGAGTAGTGTGTAAAGAAAACGAGTTGCTCGACGTTCTAGAGGAATTCAAGAACAGTGGAGTGGTGATAACGGTATTCCAAAAACAACGTAGAAAATGAGGGCAATGTCATTATTATCAGGGGTTAATGATATGCAATTTTTGAAGTAAATTACCAGATATTTCATTCATGTATTTTCTGCATGGTCTCATGGCAAAGATAAACGTTTAGTGTGTGCATGTGAATGAAGTCAAGAGAAACATATGATAGTATATAGCAAAATTCATTTACATGGTTGTCACTATTCGACACACAGTGTTACAGGGTATAAACATGATTCCCAACCCTAAATAATCATATTAAATAGAACAGTAAAGTTGCTGGAATAACATAGTCAAATCGCGACAGGTCGAATAGTCGCATTTAACAAGATCGATTACTGTCAGAATCGCGACGACGTTGACTGTCGCATTTTGGGTTAACTAGTAACGGGTGAATCGATTGGTGACACAGAAATGCCACGTGCAGGTCTGACGCATTCATGGGAATCGATACAAAATCGCGACGTTAAGGTCCATTGCGTTCATGCAAAAACCTAGTTTTTTGAAATAACACAGATCCCCAAAAGCGGGAAACAAGACTAAAACGCGACTACATTCGTGGTCGCGGTTTAGAAAATCTCTGATAGTAAAAGGGCACATAGTTTGATTGCAACGGTACTTGTAAAACCCTAGATAAAATGCGACAACATGGGTGGTCGCCTTTTAGGTAGATGTGACAGTCTTGTCTGACGTGATACCAGTCGCAGAAATGCGACGTATGGTTCAGTCGCGATTCAACGTTCAACTCGAGAACGACAAAACATGCAGCGAACTTCATACAAGGCTTATAACTCGAAATCTAGGGCTCTTGGGACCAAGTGGTGAACATGAAACTTGTAGGGGACGATGAATAGAAGAGAACTATGCTTTGGACTGAATCAATTTGGTCTCGATAGACGTACATAATAGGATGAACACAAATAGCCCTAGACTTGCATGACCATGGGAAAACACTTAAATCTCAAAGCATGCTTGATGGAAATTAAGCAAATCAAGTTCAAAGCAAGCTAGACATGATGTTCTACATGATGGTATGAGTTTTGTTCATCTTTAGCCCGAGAATACCTACCTTTGAGAAGATCTAACACAGGTCAGCGCACAGGTTGCAGTAGAGCACGGTTGAGGAAGAAGCTCGATTCTCCAGCCATTCTCCTCTGCTCCTGGTGCCCTAGCTTATCTCCTCACGACCCCAGCACGATGGTGAACCTTCCTCTCTAGTCCTATGATGATTATTTATATGTTTAAGGTTAATTTGAAGTCCTAATGCAACTAGGAAGGGTGGGGTGTGGTTCTAGCTGGTTTCCTTCCATGTTTGGAGATTTCTCCTCCCAATTAGAGTAGAAATACCATTAGAAGGTTCTTCCTATGGTTGGTCATGAATTTGATTGTCATGCTTGGCTAATTGCCATTGTTTATAACCCTAATTTATCTTTTCCTATTTTCTGTACAATTATGGCTACGAATTTCTTGTGGTATTTTCTCTTATCCAATAATCCAACTCCTATCTTGGCCCAATAACTTTTAGGTGAGCTATTATAACAAGCCCATTACTTCTTGTTGTTTATTAAGTTTTAATTATTTCATTTTCTTTTGATATTTCTATTTATTTATTATTTATTTAAAATATCGAGTTGCTACAATTCTTCTTTAGAGATTAATGGGTATTGTCAGATTCAATATTATTCTTGTTATTCTTTTACCCTTACCTTTCGATCCAATATTTAAATTATTATTATTGTTATTATTATTATTTTATTTATTTGTTTTAAAAATTTGGGGTATTACACTCCACAAGCCAAAAACTCACACACATACCACTCCTCCCCTTCACCCCTAGGGGCGTATTTATAGGATGAGAAAGTGGAGAGATGAGGGAGAGAGAGAGGGGGGGGAGTGGGGCGGCCCTTGCCGCAAGAGGCGGTAGGGGTTGCTGCTACCGCTAGCTACGTGTGGCAGCAGCGGGCCTTGCCAGTGCGTCTTACGTGTTGGCACGGTCAGACATCATCTGCGCGCAAGCAATGCCTCTGCCACCCGCACGGAGGGCGCCATGTGCCCCCACAAGGCGCATGGGGTGGGCCTCGCGTGGGGCCTAATCGGCATCCCAACAAGCTCTCACTTGCCCATTTAGGGTTGACTACGCACTTACCCACTTAGGGTTGACAGCACATCCATTGTTCTTTATGGCATTCGACATCAATGGTCATACAGAAAATAAGATGTGCAACCTTTGTGAGATTTGCCATGTGTAACACCCCATTTAGACTTGGTCCAGTTATACCAACTCTCATCGAGTCCAAGAGACGTGCTACATGGGGAACACACCCCAACATATATCAAATATAGGTTGATTCATTCACAAATAAATACTAATGCAGCAGAAATGAAAACATCTCATCAACATTAATATCCAGGTCCATAGTCCATAAAGAAGTCAACAATAGCTAAGTAGTTCAATTACAATGTTCATAACATAAGTAATTCCTCACATACAAATGTCTCTCAATCACACAAATCAATCCTCACGCTCCGAATCGAATCCCGCTACTAAAGCCTTAGGATCCGCCATCTCATCTGAAATGTTAAGCAAGTATGAGTCTACAACGAAGACTCAGCAAGTAACCCAAATATGGACTACCAAACTAACATATATATAATGGTTTCAAATCATGTTATTGCATATAGATTTCAGCAATCATATTTGTAATGACCCTCTTTATACCGGTACGATTATACCAATCCACGTCCATATAAAGTACGCTGTCTCAGTGGGACATGTACTCAACACAACGTAGTAGGTGTAGATGTACACAAATAACAAAGAAAAGTACAGCAGAAGAAAAAAAATTCTTATTCCATCATCATTACACACATCCCACAGTCTATATAGTAGCAATGTAAATAAACAAAGTCCATATTTAAACAAGTCCATAACATAATATTGTCCACATAGTAGTAAATGGAAAATACAAGCTAAGGAAATAGTCTTCCACAAGCTCTGCTACTCCCCTCGCTCGGAGTCGCTCCTCACTACGTCCTCCTCAATCACGGGAACACATGTCTCACCTATATGTTAAAGCAATGATGAGTCTTCACAAAAGACTCAGCAAGCAACCTATTGGCACATCCTTACACATATCACATTCATGCTACCAAATTTAACGTAAGAGCAATTTTACCACATAGTTCATGCCATACTAAACAATTATAATGAATAATTCATAACATGCTATCTACACATGGACTTAACTTAATCATGGTATCAATTATAACTCATACATAACATATTTCCAAATAACTTGATCATGGAATTAAACACATGTTTACTAGTAAACCTACCATGATATCTATCACTTTTCACATACTTTTATATCACATAATCACACATTTTTCTTCATATTTTAACATAAATATAACATGATCACATGGTTTCACATTATTCCACATTGTAACACATTAGCACATCACTTTCACATGATCACTTTACACATTCACACATAGTTCACATCTTTACACATTAGCATAGTTCACATCTTTACACATTAGTTGCCGTGACACATAGTCCGAACCACCATAAAGGACACACATATCACACAACACATACCCTTCACCTAGGCAATATAGTGACGAATCTTGGTAACTGCGCAGAACAGGGAGAAGCCCTTTCCACCCTAACTAGTGGTACTTGTCCACCTCCAGGATTTCATCCTGATGCCCACAGGATATCACATACACACATTGAGCCTTCCCATATAGATTTTTCTACAGTACGGCTCCCCAACCTTCTATGGTAGCAATGTCAATTTTGGCACAACATTCACTTAATCACATTATTTGAAATTAATCACATGTTTAACATCATTTTACATGCACTTAAACGTCGACTCACATGCTTATAAATCAAACACATGTATTTCAGATTACAAAACTTTTCACAACTGTCTAACAGTAAGAAAATATGCTTAACAGAACCTAAACATGATATTAATCACAGAAAATACAGTTTCTTGATTAATCATGCTTAATATGACTTTTAATACCTTGATAATTGAAAGCAGTACCTATAGGTGTCAGAACATGCTCACATTTTAACTATAAACTCTACGCATGAAGTACATCATATGGTTAAATTTCCAAAATTTTCATGATAGTACATCTATTTTTAATATTTAACAGGGATTTCATGCAATTTAATAAGATAATTCCATTACACATGATAGACAGTGAACTGATAGATCTAACAGTATTGAAACATGCATACAGTAGTCCCAACTTCATGGAAAATTTCTGAGACTATACCATGCCTCATACATATTTATCCCAAATTTACATCTGTCATAACATGTATAATTTCCCATAACAGAAATTCTATAATTTGTAATTGTGATAAAAAATTTAACAAGAATTCATGATTTGACCTAATAAACATACCTAACCAACCAGAAATTTTGTAACATATGCAAACATTCACAAACCCTCAAAAAATCACATCACATAGATTGAAATCACTGTTCTGTAAAACCAGATGAACTTGACGGCAGGATGGGTTAACGGCACAATCGACTGCCGTTAACTCAGGAATATGGCAGAAAGAAGGTTGTCGTCAACCTCCTGTCTGCAGAAAGTGCAGACCGAACACAGAAAAATAAGGAATTTGGGGAGTCCAGGACACGAGTTAAAAATCCGGAAAAATACCTAAACTCTAGGTGATAGGTCTAGGGATGAAACCCCTAAGTTACTTGCCTCTCTAAAAACCCCTGAAGATTGAATTTTGGCGAAGAAACCCTCCTCGGCCAAGCCAAAGAGGTAATGTTCCACACTTTGATTCGACTTCCACACTTATGCAGTCGATCCCTCGGCGTTAGGAGAGCTTCTCCACCTTCAGTAGAGTCTCCCCTTTGCAGAAGATCGCCAATGAAGCCTTCAGATCGCCAGATCAACCATCACAAGTTCTCTCTTTTCTCTCCCCGAAACCTAGAAAACCTCTTCTGAACCAAAGTCCTCTCCTAGCCGAGATGAATTGGTTAAATAGGCAATAGGGTCGTGGGAATCCTAGGTCTTAAGAGTCCTAACTGTTGGGGGGTTTCCTAATCAATCTCTCGGAGAAATAGGGACAGTTTCAGATTTGGAATCCCAAACACAGCCGGAGAAGTAAACGGCCACATAGCTGCCGTCAACCAGAAATAGGCGTCAATCGATGTTGACGTCTAGATCATCTGGCCACAAAGTCAACGGCACAATTGTTGCCATCTACTAGTCCTTAACGTCAATGGATGTTGATGTTAAGAAGAGTTTCGGGCAGAACAATACAACATCAAAACAGTCATACAATGCACATAAATTGAGGGCCTTATAATACTACTTGCTAAGAATTCATTTGCTAAACATATCTTAAGTCAAAAGTGTGTACAAATACTACTTGTATAAGGCATGAATATAAGACATGGTGCTAACCTCATAATGTTTAGTTTTGCAAAGATATTTCAGATCTGATCATGATGACATAAATTTAAGTATTAACATGGTATGTTTGTCATACGTGGTTTCAAGAGTTTGCACAAGTAAGCATGACTACTAAACATTCATCTGAATGGAAATAAGACGAGTACTGCACATAATCATTCTAAGGCTGAAAATGAACATTTTGCATAACATATATGTATGTATAAATTTGCCAAGACACGGCCCAAACCACCCATTAGAAGTCAGATAGACATATGAACATATACTCATCACCTAGGCAGACAGTGATAGAGTCTTGGTTACTGCACAGAACTGGAGAAAGTCCTCCCCACCATTACCAGTGGTACTTGTCCACCTCTAGGATTTCTTCCTATGCCCTCGGGAACATATAACATATTGAACATTTCCATAGGGGCATTACTATGGTCCTGTTCCAGATTACTTCTTTGGTGCCAATGTCTTATTGGCCAAATTCAAAATCATATACAAATTTTTCCAGATTCAAATGTAACATAACATGCTGCCAAAATCATATACATATATTCAGATCTTGACTAATACATATTTCGGATTTATCACATGCTGTATTTTCTGAGAATTTCTCACAAATCTATTTAATAAAACACATTACTCATGATGATAACAGACTAAAAATAGTTACAAACTTCATAAATTCATGAAAATTTGTCAGAACGTGTTCCTATTGTCATAAATCAAACCAGTAAATTTTCATGATTTTATGACATATACTGTAATTTCCGCAGTAATCAAATCAGTGATATAAAAATAAAAATATTCACCACATTGAAACCGTCTGTCAAACAAGTACAATATTTTTACTGAGTGTATATCATAATCATACAATACACTGTTCAAAATCTCACAATTTTTAGAATCCAAAAACTATTTATAAAATTAAAATAGTGCTACTGATTTTTGTATTTCAGTCATGGAAATTATAGAAAACAATCAAAATTTGATTTTAGATCCATAACAGCATGAATATAACCCTGACATGTATTTCTAGATAGGAATCATAATTTTATCACGAACATGCTTTAAGTATAAAATTTCCCCTTAAATCTATGCTTAATTACAGAATTCAGAAAATTACCCTAAATTATGGTGACTACAAAATTTAACCCAATTTGCAGTATCGTAAAACGTTGTCCTACTTAACCCTACACATCCCACAGAAACTCCATTCGAAGTTTGAACACAGAAATATAAATCCAGATGTAAAAACAGGTGAAAATGATGGACAAAAGAACTTGACGGCAACACTATTGCCGTTAACTTGAATTGACGGCAAGAGGGTTGAGGTTAAGTTCATCTTTAACGGTAGTCAAGGTTGATGTTAACCTGACAGAAAACCAAAACCCTTCCGGAACTCATATAAACCTCAAATCCGACTGTTATTTTAATTTTTAAAATCATGAAAATTTTGTAAAAAGGTAGAATCTATGGTTGGGGACCCGATCCCTGAGTTACTTTCCTTAGAAAGACCAAAGAATCTACGAATTTAGCCGAAGAAGCCTGCCTTGACCAACAAAGACGGTCCTCTCTCCGAGGTGAAATCCTCAATCAACAGATCTCCAGTCGCACGAGCATGTTGGAGAGGCCTTCAGCCTTCAAAGGCACAACCTCCCAACTTGTAGATGCTTGGTCATTGTCTCCACAAAGATCAAATCGCCGGATCTCCTTCAACTTCTCTTGAGACTTGGAGAAACTCCCAAAAAATGGGTCTAAGAAGGCTAACCCACCCTTTTATAAAAGAATTGGCCTCCCATACTCGATCCACGAGGGTAGGAGACGTAACCCCCAAACATTTCCTAAAATTTTTCCCTTACCATAACTCCACCAGAGTAGGACTGTGAAAATTTCGTTGCCTACACCAGAAGAAGTTGACGACCAAGTTGTTTCCGTTAACACAGAGTTGACGTCAATCGGTATGGACGTTTACTTATAGTTGACGGCAAAGATGTTGTCGTTAACCTTCTGTTGACGGAAATCAATGTTGCCATCAGTAACACAGGTCGACACAACATTCATCCTGCCTGAGAACAGACCATTTCTTTCTATAGACAACTTAACTACACACATATATCCACAAAAAATTTTAAATACACAATAAAATAGACAACAATTGAAATTAAAATCTAAGATCCAAAATTTCAAGACATCACACTCTCTCCCCCTTAAAATAATCTTCATCCTCGAAGATTGAATCTAAGAAAACTCACTGAAAAGATGTGGATACTTCATCTTCATTCCTTCTTCTAACTCCCAAGTTGCCTCTTCTTCTGCAAAATTCCTCCACAAGAGCTTCACGAAGAGAATTCTCTTGGACCTCAAGTGATGAACCTTATGGTCTAGAATCTTTATAGGCTGCTCCTCAAAGGATAAATCTTGCGGCAAATCCACCAGCTCATAAGTAAGAACATGAGATGGGTCCCGTACATACATTCTTAGCATAGAAATGTGAAATATTGGATGGTTGTTCACCATAGATTGTGGTAATGCCAATTGGTAAGCCACATTTCCAAGCTTCTTTAGGATCTCAAATGGTCCAATAAACCTTGGATTCAATTTTCCATGCCGACCAAATCTAATTACCCCCTTTGTTGAAGAAACCTTAAGGAAAACAGTAGTCGATGTAGACTTAGGCAAATTATATGCATTTGACTTCTAATAAAAATGAGTGTAAGTAACTTACTAAATTTATTTTATTTGATACATGTTGACAAGCTTCAGAAAATAGTGTTAGTCAATAATTTCCTGAGTTTTGTTAATCACCAAAAATATATATAACATATACATATATATATGTAGATAGGCTGATCATCACTTTTTCTATCCACTTTGCATCCAACATAGTGAGCATCTGAGTATCCAATTAAGTTTGTTTCACAGGTTTTAGGATACCATAAACCTAAGTTATGACTATGAGCTAAATATCTAAAAATTCTTTTTACTGAGATCAGGTGTGATTCCTTAGGATCAGATTGATATCTTACACACATGCATACACTGAATAGAATATCAGGTCTACTTGTAGTTAGATAAAGCAATGAACCAATCATACCTCTGTAAAGCTTCTGATCTACCTTCTTACCTCCTGGATCACTGTCTAATTTGGTTGATGTGCTCATGGGAGTAGATAGTGGTTTGGCATTCTCAAACCCAAATTCTTTAATAGTTCTTTGGTGTATTTGATTTGACTGATGTGAATTCCTTCCTTGCTTTGCTTAATCTGAAGTCTAAGGAAGTAGTTCAGTTCTCCCATCATACTTAATTCGAATTTTCCCTACAATAGCTTTTCAAAATACTTGCATAGATATTCATCAGTAGATACGAAGATAATGTCATCTACATAAATTTGTACAATTAATATATTTCTGGCACTAGATTTAATAAGGAGAGTGTTATCTACTTTTCCTCTAATAAAATCATGGTTTAATAGGAATGCACTAAGTCTTTCATACCAAGCTCTGTATGCTTATTTTAAACCATATAAAGCTTTTTATAATTTAAAAGCATAATGAGGATAATCTAAATCATCATAACCAGGAGGTTGTTCTACATAGACTTCCTCCTTTATAACACCATTCAAAAAAGGTTGATTTTACTTCTATTTGAAAGAGTTCTAAATCTAGTGCAGATGCATAAGGAAGCAAAATTCGAATAGCCTCAAGTTTGGCAACTGATGCATATGTTTCATCGAAGTCTATGCCTTCCTCTTGAGAATAGCCTTGAGCAACCAGTCTAGCCTTATTTCTAGTAATAACACCAGCTTTATCCAATTTCTTTCTGAACACCCATTTGGTGTCAATCACAGGATGATCTGATGGTCTAGGAACAATGGACTAGACTTGATTTCTCTTGAACTGATTTAGTTCATCTTGCATGGCTAGAATCCAAGATTCATCAGTTAGTGCTTCATTGACTGTCTTCGGCTCTATTTAAGTGACAAATGCTAGATAATCACAAGGAATAACATTACATCTACATCTTACCCCAACAGATGGATCTCCAATTAAGTTATCTTTTAGATGATCTTTTTTATATCTCCATTTCCTAGGAAGATCATCATGAGTAATATCTTTTTGTCGTAGTTTATTCAAGGGTGGATTCTCATTATCTTTGATGGATGCTTCCTTCAGTTTCTTGCAAAGATTTTATATATCTTCATCATCACTAACAATTTCCTTTCTCAAGAAAGGGTTAGATTCATCAAAAATAACATGTACAATTTGTTCAATTAATATACTTCCTTTTATTGAAAACTCTATATTCTTTGGGTTTAGAAGTATATCCCATAAAAATATCTTCATCTATTTGGGATTGAACTTACCAATATTTGACTTAGCATTGTTGTGAATGAAGTATAGGCATCCAAATATTTTGAGATGGCTGATCTTGGGTTTCTTCTGCTTGTATAGTTTATATGTTGTTTTCTTCAGTATGGGCCTGATCATAGCTCTATTGATTATGTAGCGAGCTATATTAATTACTTCTACCCAGAAATATCTTGGAAGGTTGTATTCAGATAACATAGTTCTTGCCATATCCAGTAGTGTTCTATTTTTCCTCTCAGCTACTTCATTTTACTGTGGTATTCTTGGTGCTGAGAAGTTGTGTTCAATTCCTAGATCATCACAGAATTCTACCAACCTATCATTCTGAAATTCTCCTCCATGATTTGATCAAATACTTATGATACTAAACTTTTTATCTTTCTGAATTAGCATGCTGAACTTTACAAAACTAACAAAGGTGTCATCTTTGTGTTCAAAAAATGATACCAACGTGTATCTAGAAAAATCATCGACAATAACAAATCTGAAATTCTTCCCTCCTAAACTTGTAGTTCTCATTGGTCTGAATAGGTCCATA
This sequence comes from Colocasia esculenta, assembly GCA_014218235.1. Classification (NCBI taxonomy): domain Eukaryota; kingdom Viridiplantae; phylum Streptophyta; class Magnoliopsida; order Alismatales; family Araceae; genus Colocasia; species Colocasia esculenta. The sequence goes on along the minus strand of CM024759.1, from coordinate 54,515,775 downwards.
TGAAGCAGTTCTAGAGGTTTAGAGGTAGTAGCAATTGTCTTGGATTTGAAAGAAGATTTTGCATGTTTTCCTTTTGCACAAGGTTCACAGATGTTATCTAGTTTAGAATTCATCTTGGGTAGACCTTCCACCAGGTTATATTTGATAAGTTTTCTGATTCCATCCAAACTGGCGTGTCCTAGTCTTCTATGCCATAGTTCAACATTTTGCTCTTTGCTAGCTACTAGACAAATATCTTGACTTTTCAAATCTTCTAGATGTAGTACATAAAGATTTCTTTCTCTGTAGGCTTCAAAGATTGTTGATCCATCCTTGATGATTAGGCATTTAGATTCCTGAAACTTGATTTGATGACCTTTGTCGCATAGCTGACTGATACTGATCAAGTTGTGCTTGAGTCCTTCGACGCAGAGAACATCTTCTATCAGAGTCTTGTTTTTGCTTCCAATTGTTCCACATCCAATGACTGTACCTTTACCATTGTCTCCATATGTTACTGTTCCTTCTTCATTCTTGATAAACGAGAACAACCTTTTATTTTTGGTCATATGCCTTGAGCAACCACTATCCAGGTACCACTTTGATGCTCTAAGGCTTCCCTATAATAAATCAATGAAATTTAGGTACCCAAGTTTTTTTTGGTCCTGATTTGTTAGCTTCTACATAATTCCTTTTTGGAACCCACTATAGATATTTAGTTGTACATGTGTTTTTCATATGACCCAATTTATTATAGTGAGTGCACCAGAAAATATCATTTACTTTTTTATTTGGCTTACTATTTTTATTCATTTTTTTTGTAACCAGGTTCCTCTTCAGCTACAAATTTTAGCATTGGATATATTTTGGGATATATAACTGTTTCTTCATTTTTTGGTGGAGTGTACCTAATTCCATATTTCTTCCTACCTGATCTTCTTGCCTCTTTTAATATTAATGAAGATCTTCCATTAGTTAACTTCTCAATAGTGACTGTTAAATACTCGTTGTCTTTTGTTAATGCATTAGTTTCACTCTTAAACTTACTTATGGTCTCCTGGCTTTCCAAACTTAATATTTCTTCATTCTTAATTTTTACATCTTCACATAGCAACTCATTTATTCCTTTTAGTTCTGAAATTTACTTTTCCAATTGTTCAGTTTCTGATTTTAAATCTGAATTAGTTATTTCAAGGCATGCATAATTTTCTTGATTGATTTTAATTGTTTACATACATCTTTGTATTTACTATATAGTTCATTGAATGCTTCTTCTAGACTATCTGAATCAGATTCATTACATGAAGTAAAAAGAAGAGTCTGAAGTTACCTTGTCGTCGATATTTGCCATAAATGCTAGGTTGACCTTTTCTTCTTCTTCTTCTTCTTCACTGGAGCTTGATTCACTGTAAGTGTCACTTTCATTGTTCCATGCAGCAGCCATAGCTTTCTTCTTATATTTCATAAATTTCTTGGTATTGTCTTTTTCTTGAATTCTACCTTCTTAAGTTTCAGACACTCAGCTTTGAGATGTTCAGTCTTCTTACATTCATAACAGATAGGCTCAAGTCTTCTGAATTCTTTGCCTTCGGGTCTTTTGAACTATTTGCCTTTCTTGAAGTGTCTCCTTCCTGATTGATATTTCTTTTTGGCTAGAATTCGTTGTAGTCGTCTGTGTTGGCCCGGCTAGCTTGGCAGCTCGATAACCTAGAGGGGGGGTGAATAGGTATTTTTTATTTCTAAAACAGAAACTTAAGACAGAAAATTATCACTTGAAAGTTTGGTTAGTTTAGTGTGATAAAGAGTAGCAGTGCGGAAGCAAATAAACAATCACACAAATGAGACAAGGAATTTATCCTGGTTCGGCCCTTCCCACATGGAAGTCCTACGTCCAGTCCCCAAGCAACCTCTTGGGATTTCACTAACCAAGGGTACAGTCCCCCTCAAGGTCACTACAACACCCAGCACCCCAACTGGTCTTCTTCTCTTTCCCGGGCAAGAAGGCAGCCCACTTCTTTTATAGGCTCAGAAGCAAACCTCCTAGAACAGACCCCAGTGCGGTTCTGCTAGACACAAATCTCTAGCTAGATTCTACACTGTATATAGTCCCACAGCTGGACAAAAATCTTTCTTAGAAAAAAAAGATCAGACCGAGAGCTATAACAAGATGAACACTAAGAACTAGCTCACAGTCAAGGACTCTCCCCCAAATTTACAATGAGTGCAGAGAGAGAATGAAGAGAGAGAAGAAAGCTTGAAGGAGGCTTGAATGCTTGAGACACTTTTGATCGCTTCTTTTTTGGCTCAGGCTCTTTCTCTCTTTCTCTTAGTGTATGTGGAGTTTTGGTTCTTCACTGAATGTACACTCCTTGAATGATCTTCCGGAAGGCTCTCCTTCTTTTCTTCAGCCATGCTTCATTTTTTTTATATGAGCGGCTTTTGAATAGATCCGTTGAAGAGATCCGTTGGAGTTCTAACCGTTGCACATCTTCTCTTCATTTGTCTTAATCAAACTTTAGTGGTCTTCTATGTCTGTAAGCATAGAAGAGAGTGTTAGCATAAAAGAGTGTTTACAAGGATAACAGTGCAGGCTACTGTGTTTCTACTAATATGACAAAAATAGCAGTTCATATCTTTTTCTGACAAGACTTTGAAATATGCATGGAGCTTTTTCTGTCAGAAGATATTTGACTTGTCTTTAGGCGCCAAAAAGCACTTAAACAATTGTGTTTGAATTGAAGTGAATCATTGTTTAAGTTACTTATCAAATCGTTATACTTATAAGACTTTAAAAAATCGATATGAATTTTAACAAATCGATGTGAGAAGCAAATCGTTGTTCTTACTTATGAAATCGTTATGAGAACAAATCGATGTGATCACTTGAGAAATCGATGTGAGAATAAATCGTTGTTCTCTCTTAAGAAATCGATGTGACCAAAGAAATCGATGTGAGAAGCAAATCGTTGTTCTTACTTATGAAATCGTTATGAGAACAAATCGATGTGATCACTTGAGAAATCGATGTGAGAACAAATCATTGTTCTCTCTTAAGAAATCGATGTGATCAAAGAAATCGATGTGAGAAGCAAATCGTTGTTTCTTACTTATCAAATCGTTATGAAGGCAAATCGCTGTGAGGGCAAATCGTTGCGCTCACTTATTAAATCGTTATGAGCCTTAACGAATCGTTGCGAAGGCAAATCGATGCGGTCACTTAAGAAATCGTTACGAGACCTAAATCGATGTAAGCCTTAATGAATCATTATGGCGCTTATAAAATCAATTAAGACCAAATCGTTGTAGCGCTTATAAAATCGATCAAGATAAATCGTTGTAGTGCTTATTAATTTGGCACTTGAACTGAAATCGATGTATATTGATTAGACATCGATTTTATCATTTTAGTGCGCCTTAAAATAATCATAAATATTGATGAAACAATCTAATCATAAATTTTGTTAGCACCAAAATATGAAGGTAATAAAGAGTGGTTCAACAATCTCCCCCTTTTTGGTGATGACAAAATTTATGTGAATTTTCTGACACAAATATATGAAGCATAGAAAATGCAAAAAATTCATAGAACATACAAATTCTCCCCCTTTTTGTCACTAACCAAAAAGGAAGGATCTTACCATGCATTCTCTCCCCTTTGAGAAAATTTCTTACCATTGAGGGGTTCAACAATAATAGATATTTAATGAATAACTCCCCCTTAGTGAAGGCTCCCCCTGAGCATGAGACTCCCCCTTAATGTGAGGCAAGTCAAATCTTGTTGCTCTTGACCTTATACATGTTGATTGTCAAGTCTTCAAGATTTTTATCTTCATACATCTTAACAGTAAACTTGCAAATATTGTTAGTAGCAATTAAAAAAATAATAATATTTATGACTACTCCCTCTTCAGATGAGATTTGGATGAAGAGTTGGCAGTCACTCTTGCCTTGAGCATCCTTGATCCTGATGCTCCAAAGCTACCCTACAAACAACTTATTCAGAAATAGGTACCCAAATCTTTTTGGGTCCTTGATTGTTAGATGCATGAAAATATCCTTTCAAGATCCATACTAGGTGCCTTATTGTGCAGGTGTTTACAGTGTGTCCTAATTTATTGCAATGAGAACAACACTGAATGTAATCTATTTTATAGTTTAGAACACAATTTTTAGAAACCTTTTTCTTTTGATAAGACTTGTTCATTTCAGAGGCCTTTTTCTGAGGCATTTTGGTTTCTTTTACAAATTTTGGCAAATGATATTTTCCCAAATTTGTGGCTTGTTTTTTTTTTTTCGGAGGAATGTATCCAAGCCCTTATTTATTATTTCTAAATTTTGATCCTCTTAAGCATAGAGCTAGAGATGTTTTTTCTTGAGTTAATTTCTTAACTGATTCTTTTAAATACAGATTTTCTTTAATTAGAGTTTTTAATTTTTCTTCTAACTCTAACTTCTCATTATTCTTATTTTTCAAATCTTCATTTAAAAGATGATTATTATCGTTACTGACCTTTAGTTGTTTTTCCAATTGTTCCATTTCAGATTTAAGATCAAAATTAGTATTTTCCAAACAAGTAAGGTTGTTCTTGATATTTTTCAATTCTTTTACAACAACCTTGTGTTTATCATAAAGTTCATTAAAGACTTCTTCCAAGTCTTCAGATTCTGACCTTGAATTTGTGCATGAATTAAAAAATGAGTCAGAATGTACCTCATCTAGTCCTACCATAAGGGCTAGATTTATTTGCTCTTTCTCTGAACTTGAGCTTGATGAGTCTCAGCTTGTGTCCTCTTCATTTTCCCAAGCATGGTTTTTCTTTTGAACTTCTTGTGCTGCTTCTTGGACTTCTCGGTTTGACCAGTCTTCTTAAGTCTTGGACAGTCTGGTCTTAGATGTCCAGGTTTTCTGCATTCATAGCAGACTGGTTCTTTCTCCTTTTTATCTTTCCTTTGTATCCTTCTTGATCCATTTTTCTTCTTTTTTAAAATCTTCTAAAGTTTGGACAGTACTTCATCAACATCACTATCTTCAGATCCTACAATTTTTGAGCTAGAAGAAGAAGAAGTGGAAGGAGCAGCTACTACTTTAAGAGCATTAGTACATTTCTTCTAAGATGAGCTTTCAGATAATCGCTCCATATTTATTTCATGTGCCATGAGAGAACCTATTAAATTATCAATCGACAATTTGGTTAAATCATGGGCCTCTTCAATAGCAGTTATCTTAGGTGTCCATGAAATAGTTAAAGACCTAAGTATTTTCCTAACGGTTTCCTCATTAGAAAGAGTTTTACCAAGAGATCTTAAACCAACTACTATGCTTGAAAATCTATTATACATCTGAGTAATATTTTCGTTTGGAAGCATTTTAAATTGTTCATATTGAGAGACAAGAATATCTATCCTAGTTTATTTCACTTTATTTGTTCCTTCATAAGTTATCTGCAGTTTATCCCACATTTCTTTTACAGATTTACATGCAGAAACTCTACTAAATTCTTTTTTGGATAAAGCACAACGTACATAGTTCTTAGCTTTGTAATTTAATGATAATTTATTTTTATCTGCTGTTGTAATAGCAGTAGTACCTTCAGCAGGAACAATAACATAATCTCCTACCTCAATTACCTACCACAGATCAAAGTTGTGCCTCGAATGAAGCATTCCATCCTCATTTTCCAGTATTGGTAGTCCTCTCCATCAAAGAATGGAGGTCTCGTGACTGATTGACCTTCAGCATATCCTTGAGCTGCCATGGATCTTTGCTCTAAGATCGTTGGATTTTCTCTGAATGTTCAGAGACCCGCTCTGATACCACTTGTTGGCCCGGCTAGCTTGGCAGCTCGATAACCTAGAGAGGGGGTGAATAGGTTTTTCTGATTTCTGAAACAGAAACTTAAGACAGAAAATTATCACTTGAAAGTTTGGTTAGTTTAGTGTGATAAAGAGTAGCAGTGCGGAAGCAAATAAACAATCACACAAATGAGACAAGGAATTTATCCTGGTTCGGCCCTTCCCACATGGAAGTCCTACGTCTAGTCCCCAAGCAACCTCTTGTGATTTCACTAACTAAGGGTACAGTCCCCCTCAAGGACAGTACAACACCCAGCACCCCAGCTGGTCTTCTTCTCTTTCCCGGGTAAGAAGGCAGCCCACTTCTTTTACAGGCTCAGAAGCAAACCACCTGGAACAAACCCCAGTGTGGTTCTGCTTGACACAAATCCCTAGCTAGATTCTACACTGTATACAGTCCTACAGTTGGACAGAAATCTTTCTTAGAAAAGAAAGATCATACCGAGAGCTATAACAAGATGAACACTAAGAACTAGCTCACAGTCAAGGACTCTCCCCCAAATTTACAATAAGCGCAGAGAGAGAATGAAGAGAGAGAAGAAAGTTTGAAGGAGGCTAGAAAGCTTGAGACGCTTTTGATTGCTTCTTCTTTGGCTCAGGCTCTTTCTCTCTTTCTCTGAGTGTATGTGGAGTTTTGGTTCTTCACTTGATGTACACTCCTTGAATTATCTTCAGGAAGGCTCTCCTCCTTTTCTTCAGCCATGCTTCATTTTTTTTATATGAGCGGCATTTGAATAGATCCGTTGAAGAGATCTATTGGAGTTGTAACTGTTGCTCATCTTCTCTTCATTTGTCTTAATCAGACTTTAGTGGTCTTCGAGGTCTGTAAGCATAGAAGAGAGTGTTAGCATAAAAGAGTGTTTACAAGGATAACAATGCATGCTACTGTGTTTCTGCTAACATGATAAAAATAGCAGTTCATATCTTTTTCCGACAAGACTCTGAAATACGCATGTAGCTTTTTCTGTCAGAAGATATTTGACTTGTCTTTAGGCGCCAAAAAGCACTTAAACAATTGTGTTTGAATTGAAGTGAATCATTGTTTAAGTTACTTATCAAATCGTTATACTTATAAGACTTTAACAAATCGATATGAATCTTAACAAATCGATGTGAGAAGCAAATCATTGTTCTTACTTATGAAATCGTTATCAGAACAAATCGATGTGATCACTTGAGAAATCGATGTGAGAACAAATCGTTGTTCTCTCTTAAGAAATCTATGTGATCAAAGAAATCGATGTGAGAAGCAAATCATTGTTCTTAATTATGAAATCGTTATGAGAACAAATCGATATGATCACTTGAGAAATCGATGTGAGAATAAATCGCTGTTCTCTCTTAAGAAATCGATGTGACCAAAGAAATCGATATGAGAAGCAAATAGTTGTTTCTTACTTATCAAATCGTTATGAAGGCAAATCGATGTGAGGGAAAATCATTTCGCTCACTTATCAAATCGTTATGAGCCTTAACTAATCGTTATAGAAGGTAAATCGATGTGAGGGCAAATCGTTGCACTCACTTATCAAATCGTTATGAGCCTTAACGAATCGTTGCGAAGGCAAATCGATGTGGTCACTTAAGAAATAGTTACGAGACCTAAATCGATGTGAGCCTTAATGAATCGTTATGGCGCTTATAAAATCAATTAAGACCAAATCGTTGTAGCGCTTATAAAATCGATCAAGATAAATTGTTGTAGCGCTTATTAATTTGGCACTTGAACTGAAATCGATGTATATAGATTAGACATCGATCTTATCATTTTAGTGCGCCTTAAAATAATCATAAATATTGATGAAACAATCTAATCATAAATTTTGTTAGCACCAAAATATGAAGGTAATAAAAAGTGGTTCAACAGTCTGGAGAGGAAAGCTTCTTCATCTTCACTGTTTTCTTCACTCCTTTCACTTTTCGATTTGCCTTCAGATGTGTTTTCTACAGCCTTGAGGGCATTGTTGTGCTTTTTCTTGCTGAAGGATTCTTCCAGTCTTTCCATGTTTATCTCATGAGCCATTAGATACCCAATGAGTTTTTCAAGAGATGCTGTCTTGAGATCATTTGCTTCTTCTATGGCAGTAACCTTCGGAGTCCATGTAGTTGGTAGGGATCTAAGTATTTTCCTTACCATGTCTCTTGTCTCATACCTTTTGCCTAGCCCAGCTAGGCCATTTGTGATGTCTGTAAACCTACTGTACATTTGAGAGATAGACTCTCCTGAATGCATTTGAAATTTCTCATACTATGTTACTAGTATATCTATACTGGTTTCTCTTACCTTGTCTATTCCTTCATAGGTGAGTTTCAACTTCTCTCATATTTCTTTGACTGATTTGCATGCAGATATCCTATTGAACTCCTTCTTGCTTAGTGAACAACACAATATTTTCTTGGCCTTGCTGTTTTGGGACATCTGCTTCTTGTCAGCATCTGTCCAATTTTCTTTGAAGTTTAGAATTATCAGATCTCCTTCTTCTCTTATGGTCCACAGCTGATAATTTAGACCTTAGAGAAAGAACTCCATTCTTGTCTTCCAATAATTGTAGTCTTCTCCATCGAACAGTGGAGGCCGGTTGACTGATTGTCCTTCAGTATATCCTTAGGCTGCCATTTATCTTTGCTCTTCAGATCGTGAGATCTTCATCTTGAAGAGACTTGGCTCTGATACCACTTGTTGACCAGGTTGTAAGCCCAGAGGGGGGGTGAATGGATTGCTAAAAGTTACTTCTATAAATTTTCCTGTTAGAAAGATTACTTTGACAAGAGACACTAAACTTAAATGTTAAAGTTAATACGTAATGGAGATAGAATAAAAGCAATCACAAGAACAACAGAAATTTATCCTGGTTCAGATCTCCTATCACAAGGAGTCCTACGTCCAGTCCTCAAGTAATAGCTTGGGATTCCACTAACTAAGGGTACAGTCTCTCTTAAGGACACTTACACATCCAACACCAGCTGTCCTTCTCTTCACTACACGAAGAGGCAATACTCCACTTGATACACCAGGTCTTCCTTCTTACAAAAGGGAAGCAAACACCCACTCCACAGCAAGTCCTCTCTTTACAGATGAAGAGGAGCACTCAAGAAGAGTAAAGGGATGATAGCCTCTAGACCAAGCTTATAGAATGCTTGATCAGAGGTGGAATTTAAGAGACAAGAGAATTACACAGATGAAGGTCTCTCAGATCTAAAACAAGCTCTCAAAAACTAGAAGACAAGCTCTGTGTAGAGAGCTAAGAGCAGGAGGATGTTTTTGAATAAAGGATCGAGCTCTTCTTTCTTTCTTTCTTCAAAAGTGTTTTTCATGGAGTCAACGTACTTTTATTTATCTTCTCCTGAGGGAGTATCCGTTGAAGTATCTGTTGTCTCCTATCTTGAAGCACGTTAGTTGTGTCTGGTCCAACGTAGGAATTAGGAAAACTTGCAGTCATTAAATGCTGGGATAGACACACACAGAGAAAGATTATCTGGATATCCTCTTTGCTTCTGTCAATGTGACAAGTCCAGCATTATAACGTGTGTGACTACCGAAAATCTGCACACAATAAATGCTAGAGCATAGATATCATAAATGTGTATAAACTGTTAGTCAACGTCGCCAGCCATGCTTTACGAGGATATACCGAAGAGGAAATTTCATTCTGTCAGCCTTTAAAGTTCTACTTTATGTGACATAAATATGGTAGTCCATAAGAGATGTCATGCATAGATATTGTACCCAAAATGATAAATGTTTGAATGCACAGGGTACGCCATAGTTCGCGGAAAAATTTGAAATGCACAATGATTTGAAAATACATTTGAATAACATGAGAGATAAAATATAATCAAGACTATCTAGAATGATTATAAACATTATTGTCAATAATATTCATTAACTGTCTAAAATGCAATCGTTGTGAAAGGAAAGTCGATGTTTAGAGACAATCTATGTATAATGGTAGTCGATGACCAAGCATAACTGATGTTCAAGTGAAGTTGATGTGAGTGTAATCGTTGTTGGAATAGAATCGATGTTGATATGAAATCCATGTTGAGATGTGACCATAATCTATGTAGAAATGTAATCAATGTTACATTGAAGTTAGTGTGAACGTAATCCATGTACAGATCTAATCGATGTTGAAATGAAATTGATGTGAACGTAATCCATGTACAAATGTAATCAATGTACAAATGTAATCGATGTGGAAATGAAATTGTTGTGAACGTAATCTATGTACAAATGTAATCGATGTTGGAGTGAAATCGATGTTCTAAGTGAAATCGTTGTTGAACCAAAGTCGATATTTGAAGTCAATGTTTAAGTGAAATCGATGTTTAAGTAAAATCGATGTTGAACCGAAATCGATGTTTGAATGAAGTCGATGTTTAAGTGAAATCGATGTTCTAACTGAAATCGATGTGATATCAAAATAGTAATCGTTGTGAGCTTATAGTAGTAGTCGATGTAAACTTAGGCAAATCATATGCAATTGACTTCTAATAAAAATGAGTGTAAATAATTTACTGAATTTGATTTATTTTATACCTGTTGACAAGCTTCAGAAAATAATGTTAGTCAACAATTTTCAGAGTTTTGTTAATCACCAAATATATATATAAATATATATTTGGAGATAGGCTAATCATCATATTGCGCCTGGTGATTTTTTGATATCTGTAATAGGTTGACCTTAACGAGCTCAACGCAATTCTCGATTAGTGAATTGCTTCGTTTAAGGGGGGATGTACATTTGCTACATGCTAGGGCAACTCTGACCTGAGAGGACCAAGGATTTCCCTAAAAAGAGGTTCTATAAAACTCTCCCATGCTCAGATCAATTCAAGTTTGGCCTCAGTTAGAAGATGATCTAAGAAGAGAAGTGGAAAATAGAGAGGTGGTGAAAGTAAGACATTGACACATATTCTGTTACATTCCTTACTTATGTCCTTTGGTTCTACCTTGAAGACTTCTGCAACCCTGGGAAAGAAAGGCTAGAAGATATGGGACTAAAATGGCCAACCTGCATCTCTTCTTCTTCTCTTCCTGTTGACTTTGTTGGGCTTGGGCCCATGCTTATTGGGCCTGGCCTATTAGGATGCCTACTCATTTCTTGTACGAAACCTTAAAATAGTTTCTCTTGAAGTATAGACCTTATATATAGTTAGAATTCCAATTAAAAATGATGTCTTTGTGCTCCTTTCCAACGGGAACAAGGCTGTAGACATGCTAAACTCCCCGCCATTTCTAAGGCATCGTTTGGAACTGCGGGTGAGATAGATTTTGGACTGCAAAATTTTGACGAAAACGACAATGTTTCCAAATGTTTTGGCTTAATTTAAGTTTGCGTGCATGTAGATTTTCCGCCAATGGAGAGAGAGTGAGAGAGATAGAATGCCTTTGACCTCTTCTCGCTGCACAAAAGTGGCTTTTAAGATAGGTGACGGTCGACGTTTATTTATTTAACATTTTTAAGAGTTAAAATTTGTTACAAGTGCGGGCGACGATGCAAAAGATTTATGCCATCAAAAAACACGTTCGACGATGCCCAAATCTCCCATCCCCGTGGCTTTTGCACAAGTAGCCGATTTTGTAGATTTTGAATTTTTAAAAACTGTCCCAAACGATGCCTAAATAAACAAACAATTTCTGATTTCAAATTAGTGTCTGCCACCAAGAACAAAAGGACAAAGAGATCGTCATGGAAAGCACCCACACCGAAGAGAGATCAAAAGAAAAAAATGCTCAAACATGTGCAGTAGAGTGGTGGTTTCGTTGGTTTCTGATTACGAAGTTAATCCCCCCACATCGCGCACAACAGTCCCACCATGTTGGTACCTCTTTGACTCTGCCAGCTACACCGTCCACAGCCAAAACAAATCCCCTCCTCGACCTCATCTCATGGGGCTATACATACGTTCTCACTCCTCATCAGAAACGCCTTTGCAGACGGCGATCGACCAGCAGAACCATTCTTGAAAGATCCCAAAAGTTTATACCTATTGACCTTGACATCGTGGTTAGTGGAGATGAATAGCGTTCGATTGAAGGTTGTGTCGCGTTTGTTCTTGTTCTTAGTCACTAGAGAATCTGCATGTCTAGGTTAGGTCAAATTTGTACTGGGTTGCCAAGCAGACAAAGCAAGAATCTCCTCTCCTGTCCAAGGCATGAAATCAGCAAGCAAAGCTCGAAAGGTTAGAAGGCGAACGTACGCCAAGGAAACAGGAAAAATTACGAGAATGGGATTTGGCCGGTGTCCAACTTCCTATATACACAATTCTCTTCAGAAAAAAAAGAAGAGAGGGAAGAAGTTCCATTGGTAATTAAGAAGATTCCACGCGTCGCAGCGAATCTCAAAAGTACTTAGTTGTCTAATCTACCTTGAAACTTCCGAATGTTAATTTTCTTTCCCCTTAAACAAACTCCTTGTGATAGAGGTGTACCTATATCTTGTGAGAGACAAAGATTGACCCACAGCGGAGGACCGAGTTTATTGTTCGAACTAACCAGCCTTTCATGGTTTGGGTTCCACGAAAAGGTACAGCTTTTGTGGATGCCTTCGCAGTTCGGCCCCAGCTGTACTCGCCACCTCAAGCGTTCGGATCTATTAGCTGTCCTGCCTCCCATCCTCACCGGCCCACCGTGGTTGGTAATTGTGTTGTATGTAGAAAAGGAAAGAGTGGATTCACACTACTCACCACTTTGATCAATCACTACATGGAGATTTAATCTCATCCAATATTCCAAGGTGTACCTAGAGTCGGTGAGGAGAGAAGTCCCCAACCGTTCTCTGGCTTGATCACCGAATTCATCGGTGTTACAGATGATCACATATACACAGGATCCTTAATTTCATTAATTTGTCACCTCATATCTTGGTAAGCGCCAAGCCACGAGATCCTTCCCCGTTGTGGCGTGGTGATTGGCACGAGGGGTTTTCTTATCGGCTCTCTCTTTAATTTATTCTTCCGCTTTATTCTCTTCGTCCTTCCGTTCGAAGGTAAAAAGTAGTAGTGGCGCTGCCGGCGTCAGTGACAGGTAATATCATAAATTAAACTGTTCTCGCTCGACTACGTTCATGACCCTCTACCCCTCATCCCAAAGAACATATATAGTAGAATAATTTCTAGGGATCAATAGCTCGCTTCCTTCTAGGCTACTTTTATGGATAGACGCGAGACTTGTGTGCAAGCGAGAAAAGTTTGCGCTACTTTCCAAACCACACCAGAGAGGTCGAGATGAATCTGGCGATGATGGTGTTTGCCACCAGACTGGTGGAGGCTTCTCCACGGAGGAGCAAAGCCAAGGGACCACCGCCATGTCTTCTTTCTCCAAAGTGGATGTCAGTAGGTCGATCTTATAACGTATATGTATTACCAGCGATCCATAACGTTGTTCTTTCCAAAAGTAAATGCCACTCAACTAAGGTCTTCCCTTGTCAGCCGATCGTCACGACTCACGAGGGCGACCCCGCCAGAGCAAATCGTTGCGTTCTGAATTTGGGCATTATTGACACTACAAGAAATCTGGGATATGTAGACGGCTGTTAAATTCAGCCGTCTACGTAAACAAACATTTGTAGACGGCTTAGAGTAGCCGTTTACGAATATATGATACATAGACGGTTTTTTTATCCGTCTACGTATCATGTATTAGTAGACGGTTAAATGTAGACGGCCTCATTAGCCGTCTACGAATGTATGATACGTAGACGGATAAAAAACCGTCTACGTATCATATATTCGTAGACGGCTAATGTAGCCGTTCATATATCTTCTTTCACCATCTAATTTCCCGCGCCCCCGTTTCCCCCCTCATTTCCCCCCTCCCCCTGCGTCCTTACGTCTGTGCCCTACTATTTGCCGGAGACGCCGCCGGAGATGTCGTTGGAGACGCCGCCGGAGACGCCGCCGGAGACACTGCCGCCTGTGCCCTATTTGCTCCATCGCCGCCTGCTGGAGACGCCGCCACTGTTCACCGTACCCGGCCCACTGGTAATCGCCCACCCTGCTCTTCCTCTTCCTCTTTCTCACCCTCTCTGCCTTTCTCTTGTGTGTCGGGAGGGGAGGGGTGTTGCCGGCTGTGGGAGTGGGGGGGGGGGGGGCGGGTGTGGGCTGTGGGAGGGGGGGACGGCTGTGGGGTGGGGTGCAGGTGGCCGGCTGTGGGAGGGGGGGGGGCGGCTGTGGGGTGGGGGGAGGGTGGGCTGGCTGTGGGGTGGGGTGGGGGGTGGCTGGCTGTGGGGTGGGGTGGGGTGGGGGGTGGCCGGCTGTGGGAGGGGGGGGCGGCTGTGGGCTGTGGGAGGGGGGGACGGCTGTGGGGTGGGGTGGGGGGTGGCCAGCTGTGGGGTGGGGGGTGGCCGGCTGTGGGAGGGGGGACGGCTGTGGGGTGGGGTGGGAGGTGGCCGGCTGTGGGAGGGGGGGGGGCGGCTGTGGGGTGGGAAATTGACCGCGTAAGTGACTATTTGTTTCCTTTTAACTGCTGTATTTCCCTTCCTGTTTCCGAAGTGTATTAGAGAAATATAGAGCCAATTGCATCAGCCTGGCCGATGATGATTCTAACTGCTTCGAAAATAAGTGCGAGGACCTCATTTTGGAATGTTTGACATTGAGAAGGAAGAAATTGCACGCTCTTCTCAGACAGATGCCACCATCGATGTGGATAATTCACAAAGCATATGATGATTTAAATGAGATGACTGCAAGATTCTGATAACAAAGGATAAGCGCATATTGCAAGAGCAGTCTTGGGTGATGTGAATTGCAAAACTACTCTTCCTGTTGGTTGAGAAGAGTTCTGATATAGATATTGCCAGACCAAACATGGTGTACCAAAGTTTATGGCTCTATCTACTTGTCCTTAAACTCTAAGACTCTTTATGGTGTACCACAGATTGCTGATATCTAGTACTTGGTGTACCAAAGCATGTATTATGGTATTATACTTATAACATTCCTGCAATCTGAGCAATAAAAGTCTAACAACCATACTTACTATTCATCTTCAATTTTCATAATGAGCAGGCTAAACATCTGGCAGCTATTGATTGCAGCTAGTCTCTTGTTCAAAATTTAATATTTCCTTCATTCTTGATGATATTCTGTTTTAACTATGTTCCCGTTGTTTAATGTGGTTATCCTTTTTGCAATTGTCCTTTCTGTCAAAATTAAACTGTGGGCTAACTGTTCCATAGTGTGGTTTACTTGTGTGGTGGTTCTTAATCTTAACCATCTTTTAACACTGATTTTGTTTTGAAGAATGTATAGGTGATGGTTTGATGGAATATTTAATTCCTATGGAGTTGAGAATTAGAATCCCTGTTAGTGGACTGTTCATGTGTTATGTATTTAATAAATTGTGTTGGCTTACTCATCTTTTTATTAATATATTTTTTGTAAAATATGACAACAGGTTTTGTTTGGAATAGCTGCGGAGATCGAGCTAGTTGCTTTCATCTTTTGAGGCTCTTTGTCCAGGTAAGATCCAGGGAGCCTGGGTGGTGGCTCATCTTTATTTAATCCAGCGAGCCTGGGTGGTGGCTCATCTTTACTTAATCCAGCGAGCCTGGGTGGTGGCTCAACTTTTTTATTATGTGTGGATGCGTGAATATCTTTTTTGCAGGATGTGTGAATGTATTTTAATGCAGGATGCAAGCATTGGATGCAACATATGGATGTAAGAATGAGTGGACCTTTTTTTTTTTTGCCCGTTCAAGACTTTTGTTATGATATATGTTTTTACTGTCTTTTGATAGTAATGACATATATCGAGCATATAGTCTTGAATTGTCCAAGTTGGACAGTCTGTGGATATTTGATCATCTGATGTTCTTTATTATATGTGTTTTGAGATTATCTTAAAATTTCGGCAGCATCTTCTCGCTCTTCTCCAATATACCTGCTAATTTTAACTGCTCTTTTTTTCACTTGTATTTTATGCAAGTGATTTTTTTAGCATAGTTAAAATGAGTAAATAATGGTGGTATATTGGAGAAGTGTGGGGAGATGCTGCCGAAATTTTAGGATAATCTCAAAACACATATAATAAAGAACATCAGATGATCAAATATCCATAGATGGGCAAGATTTCATGTAGGTACCCCTTTTTCTTTGCAGGAATGTATGAATATAGACTTTTGTGAAAATGTGGATTTTCTTCCAGTATAGGGTAGATGCTGCCGAAATTTTTACTAAATTATACTTCATACATAATTATGTCATATAGTTTTAAATAAGTTTACACATATGATGTGACTTGATTCATATCTGATATTTTTTGTTTACTTCTTAATTCTAGATTATTTTGAAATGGCTGGAGTCGATAAGAGTTGGATGAATGTTACGGATCGTTTGGATCCTAGGTATGAGAAAGGTGTTGAAGAACTATTGGACTTTGCTTTTCATGAAGATAGGAGGAGTTTCAGGCATGGAGATAACGGACAGTTGATACAATGTCCATGTAAAAAATGTTGTAATGGATTGAAGTTCACTCGGTATGAAGTGAAAACTCATTTGATATGTGACGGGATATGGCTTCATTATATAAATTAGGTGTGTCATGGAGAGGAACCCGTTGGTGACATATCCTCAGAGGAGATTAATGAGGAAGAACAACAGATGATTGCTGATAATACAATTCAGATGTTACATGAGCTGCAAGATGCTGAGATGGCTGCTCGGTGTGATGAAGATGAACCAAATGCAAAGGCGAAGGAATTTTATAAACTATTAGATGATGCAGAAACACCTTTGTATCCCGGTTGCCAGAAAGTGAGTAGATTGACATTTCTTTTAAAACTGCTACACATTAAGACAATGAATCAGGTGACAGGCAATTGTATGGGCATGTCCTTGATCTTCTGCATGAAATATTACCAGAAGGAGCCTATGTCCCTGAATCATGGTATGAAGCTAAGAAGGCAGTTAGAAATTTGGGGTTAAGCCATGTGAAGATAGATGCATGTGAGAATGATTGTGTATTGTTTTGGAAGGAGAATGAACATAAAGATGAGTATCCGCAATGTCATACACCGAGGTATAAAGAAAGAGTCACACCTACAAATGATTCTTCTACATGCAAGCCAGTACCTAAGAAAATCTTGCGTTATTTTCCTCTGAAAGACAGATTGCAAAGAATGTTTATGTCTTCCATGGTAGCTAAGTGGATGACATGGCATAAGGATGGTCGGACGTTGCAAGAAAATGGGGAGATGCGGCATCCTGCTGATTCTGAGGCATGGACACATTTTGACAATGTCTATCCAGACTTTGCTGTTGAAGCCCGCAATGTCAGACTCGGTTTGGCAAGTGATGGGTTTAATCCATTTGCAAACATGAGTAGCAGGTATAGTACATGGCCTGTGGTGATAGTTGTCTACAACTTACCGCCATGGATGTGTATGAAGCAAACATATACCATGATGTATTTACTCATTCCTGGTCCTAAAGAGCCCGGAAATGACATTGATGTATACTTACAACCATTGATAGATGAGTTGAAGGATTTATGGTATAATGGAGTGCAAACATATGATGCAGCAAAAAAACAGAACTTCACCCTGCGAGCTACTCTCCTCTGGACCCTCAATGACTTCCCTGCATATGCTAATTTGTCAGGGTGGAGCACTAAAGGAACATATGCACGTCCAACATGTAACTACAGTACACATTCAAGAAGACTTAAAAATTGTCAAAAATTTTGTTATCTTGGGCACCGTCAGTTTTTGCCAGTACATCACAGATGGAGGAAACACACATATAAGGATAGATTTGATGGCAGAGTCGAACTTGGGAAATCTCCAAAAAATTTGAATGGTCGTGAAGTGTGGGAGCAACAACAACAGATGGTGCCTATTACTAGGTTTGGAAAGATTTTTAAGAAAGACATTGATAAACTGAAAGGATGGAAAAAACAATGTATTTTTTTAGGGAGTATTTTTTTTAGGGAGTTCCTATCAATGGAGAAATATTTGATGTGGATGTAACTGAAGGAATTAATGTGAGAGTTGGTGAATATATGGAGATTTAAGTGGAGTTGTAATTATGTTATGTTTTTCTATTATAGAATGTGACTCTTTAATGTTAATATTAAATGCGACTTGTTGGAAAATGACATGGTAATTACATTTCCTGTTGCCTGTAAAGTTGGTTCTTAATGCCTCATGTTATTCATTCTTCATATTGCAAATGAAAATTTTTCCCACAGGTTATGTACACATGTGGATATGCTCCTAATATAGGGGAGATGCCGTCAAATTTTCTTTGTAAATTATATACGCTCCTTATCAATATCAATATTTTCAGATATGAGTTCGCGCAGGGGATCTCGTGTTCAGAGAGCACGGACTGTGGATGACGTGCCAACTCATTCACCTGAAGACTTTGTTGCAGGTCATCCTTCTCAAGCCGTAGTTCCTATCACTCAGGGGGCGTCTTCTGCTGCATCTCCATCTTCTTCTGTAGTAGGTATATTTTTATATTCAATAGCATTACAATTTATATTTACTTTAGTTTCATAAAATCTAATCATTTTCTTTATGTATATGTTTTTACATAGAGACACCATCGTGGGGTCGAGGGAGTGGTCATCGGGGTCCCTCTAGAGGTGCCACAGAGAGGAGGCTAGAGCTTGGACAGAAATGGAATGTGAGAGTAATTGGTGGATACGGGGTAGGCGAGCAAGGGACAAATTTTATAAGTCGTACGGGCATTGTCATCAGACTGCATTCCAAACTATGGCAGAAAATTTTTTCAAAACTACCTGAAGAGACAAAGAATGGAATATTTCGAGATCTCGAGGTAAATAGATTAATAATTAAAGTGAATATTGTGTATTTGTGAGATATTTAAATTAGATTGGTAATATATGTGTAGATGTGGTATTCTTGGGATCGGACTCCTCAGACGGATAAGGAAATGTTACAACATATGACAGCCATGCACAAAGGCTGGCGTGGGATGTTGAAGTCGAAAGTAAGTATTTTTTTTAAAAGTATTTATTTGTTTTTTATCTTGATAATGAATATTTTGTTAACTTTTTAATTGTTATTTTGTAGCATTATAAGGGCAAGACCTTTGAGGATGCTGTTGCATCTGTTCCACCTGGTGTTGATCCATCTGATTGGCGGACAATGTGTCAAAAATTGAATTCAAGGGAGGAGCAAGTAAAATAATTTGATTTAATTACATATGTACTTATGATTTTTCATTTCAGATTTTATCAAATATTCAAATATATGAATTGTCTTCTTCTTTACAGGATATTGCCGAGCGTAACAAGCAGAATCGTACGCATCAAAATATGACGTATCGGCGGGGGCGTACCAGTATTTATCAATTAAAAGATGATTTTGTAAGTTTTTATTTTATTGAATGTAATTTTAATAATCTCTATTGATTTTTTTTTCGTACTTAATGATTATACAATTAATTTTTACAGGTGAAGACTCACCAACGTGAGCCTGATCGCATGGAGATTTTTAAGATGGGGAGATGTAAAGACCTCCCTGACGGTACCCAGCAGTGGGTTGATGACGAAAGCAGGGATCGTTTTGTAAGTGTATCGGTCTTAGATAAATTATTTTTAATAAATTAGTTTATAATTTCTCATTTTTTGTTAATGAAATATATTTTTAATTGTAGGAGAAGATGACACAGATGACGACTCCTTCCCTCCAGAGTGATGATGCCACTCCTATTCTAGCCAACGATGCCTTCATAGCTGTCATGGGACGAGATAGGCCTGGACATGTTCGTTGTGCGGGTAAGGCTGAGACGCTCCGCACTTGGTATGGGAGGGGAGAGGGATCGAGCTCCTCAGGCGGCTACCACACTTAGGTGCAGCAGTTGCAGCAGCAGTTGCAGGATCAAAACAAAAAGATGGAGGAGCTGTGTGCAGAGAGGAGCAGAGATCGCCAGGAGTTACAGGACTTGTGTGCAGAGAGGAGCAGGGATCGCCAAGAGTTACAGGACTTGCGCAGTCAGATGTAAGAGATGCGAGCCTTCATGCAGCAATATACTGCTCAGCCATCACAGCCGTCTCGTCTTGGGCATGAGCTTGAGTGTGAGGAGAGTGACGAGTCTACTGATGATTATGATGATGATGATTAGATTATTATAGTTGGTGAGATATTGTATTTCTTTTGAATATGTTTATGATGTGTTTTTAGATAATTTGTGTGTATGGTATTAATAATGTATGTATATGATGTGTTTTTAAATAATTTGTGTGTGCATGGTAGTAATGATGTTTTGATTTCTGTACTAACAGGGAAAAAAATAAAAATAAATTAAATATTAAAAAATTTTGAAATGTGTAGACGGCTTAAGCCGTCTACAAAACATTATTTGCACGTTTTATTAACCGTCTACATAAGTTTATGTAGACGGCTTAAAAACCATCTACATAAGTTTATATAGACGGCTTATAAACCGTCGATATAAATATTTATAGACGGCTTAAAAACCGTTTACATAAATATTTATAGACGGCTTAATAACCGTCTACTTATTTTTGTAGACGGTAAAGAAGCCGTCTACTTAAGTTTTTGTTAACGGCTTATTGTAGCCGTCTACCTATCTTCGTAGACGGCTGAATCCGTCTACATATAGATCTTTAGTAGACGGCTTATAAAATCGTCTACGTATGTTATGTAGACGGAAGTTTCGTTGACGGCTCTCTAGACGGCTGTATAGCCGTCTACAAAACTTTTTGTAGACGGTTCTTGTACTTACGTAGACGGCTTTCAGCCGTCTACATATCCTTCATTTCTTGTAGTGGAGGCCAGTGATGCAGCCCACACCCAAGGTGATGACCACAATCGTGACAACCACATATCTACACCCTATAAAAGCTTCTTCATTAATTCCTCCAACTTCCATGACCGCGTCAAGCATTGTGTTTTATTGCTTGACTTGGAAGGTAGCCAATCTAATTACTGTGGGTTCATTTGGCATATGCACCGGTTCTTCTTAATCCTGCCATGAGTCTTTTTCAGAACTTTCCCCGATGGACTACGTACCTATCGCTAGCTATTGGAGTACATTATTTCCGTCCTAGCTATAACATCATCTCAAGGCTGCTGTTCATCTCATTGTAATGATCTTCACCAGTGAATAAACAACCATATACTGATCGTAATCGAGATGCTATATAAACATATCGATTACTACAACCCCGCTCCCAAGATGAATCAATCAAATATTTGATTATTTCATGTTCTATCTGACGCGAATCTAAATTGTTTTGGAGCGTGCACATGTGAATATAAAAAGCTAAGGTTATGATCATACAGTCCCTGCAGGGCACTCACCAAAACTAAATTCACGGTATGCAAGTGGATAGACTATAAAACTAGTCCAAGTTATGCTCAAACTCGTGCTTTCCATAAAGAACTTGAATTCCTGTTGGAGAACCGAATCGAATGGCATAGCCTTATATGGGGAACACGATGAGATTCTTATGTTTATAATCTTGAGTCTCTTCCAACTTCAACATCTAAAGCTTAAGATTTATAAAATAATATTAAAATAGATCAAGATTTATTATAATGATTTACGTTTTCTCTCTTCTAATTTCGAATCATTTCTGTTATTGTTGAAGCAACGGGGTCGCCCTCAGCCGAGTGGATCCCAAAAGGAAGGAAGGCTAGCTGAGCTTGCTACGCCGACGCCGAGTTGATACCTGCAAGTCCGCCGAGTCGCCTCGGCGGGTAGACACTCCGACGCTCAAGTTTGAGGGTGAATGGCATGAAAGAGTTGCTCTGGGGATTTTTGCACATACCTCTTTACGGGGGGGTGCTTCCCTTTATATAGGGTTCAGGTGAGGTAATCTTGGTCGCCCACGATCGGGGCACGTTCCGGCGATTGATCGCCCACGATCCTCGCGAGTCTAGCTATGGTCCCGAGAATCTCGGCCTCTACCAGTGCATCCCGCACGATCCCGAAATCCTCGGGTCTTCACCTGGCACTTTCCCTCGATGGCAGTTTCCGTCTTTCGGGCGTACAAGTCTTGCGATCCGCAAGACTTTCCGAATTAAGACTTTCCTTACCAGACATTCGGGGATGATCGCCGACTTACTCGTCTGACTAGTCCCAAGACAACGATGCCGACGAGGGACTCGGGAAGCCTCGTCCGCTATGGCTCGGCACTCGTCATAATTCGAGTGACGGTTCCCCGAATCGAACGAGTCAAGCAGTCAGCTATTGCGCCTTGGGCGAGCCGAGTGCGGTCTGGCCGACTCCTCGGGCTCGAATCCGAATTCAGGGGCTTGCCTCGTATCATTGGCCCCCTAGCTTCCACTGGGGGCACTCTGAGTGAACCGAGTGGAAGGTATTGGACCAAGGCCCTTGCTAGGCCAAATGAATTCAGATACTGACTCGGGCATCGCTTGGAGCCGAATAGGCGTGGTAACAGCCGACGGGACTAGCGCGACTTTTAATGCTTTTGACAGCCGTTGAGGCGGCGCGTCACTTCGAATCTCGCCGTTCGATGGCACCAGGTGAAGTGACGGGAGTGAATGATGGCGTCTCGACTGCCACCCAGCGTTACTCGGATGGCGATCCACGTCGGAGGTGAAGCGGTGCGGCAGGTGGAAGCACGTGGTGCGTTTCCGACGTTCCGTTCTCTCGCCGTTCCTTGGCCGTTGGATCAGGGCGACGTCACGGACCTATAAATAGCGCCTAGAGTTCGACAGGGGGAAGCTTTTGCGTGCAAGCCTCAGCCCCACAGCTTTCGTTCTTCCGAGGTGCAGGGGAGGGTTAGAGTACTCGGGCAGAATCCTTCGCCGCTCGTCTCCTCTCCGGTCTTCTTCTTCGCAGAGGTAAGCCATGGGCTCACCCTCTGCAAGTCCTTCCTCCTCTGCCACTGAGTCCGCGGGGTACTCTCCTTCTGAGGGTATCTCTCGTAGTCCTTCTCCTCCTCTGGCCCCCGCTCCTGCGAGGTCCGGTGATCCCCCCGAATCTAACGATTCGGAGGAGTTCACCCCTTCGACAAGCCATGGAGACTACGTGCAGCGAATCTCCGTAGCCCCCCCCCCCCCCGTCCGGGGTGCGTCGGGCGGCTGATTCTGTGGAAGATGCGGTTACAGAAATCGATAAATCGACGCTCGAGTGGATACTCGGGCACCCTGGACTTCGTTTTCCCGAAGACTTCGCCGTTTATCAGAGTAATGCACTCCGTGCCCATTACTTAATGGAAAATGGATTTTGCTTGTACTCGGGAGCCATCCATGCTAGCTTCCGATTTCCACTTCATTCCTTCATAGTCAACCTTCTCTGGTGTATAGGAATTGCCCCTTCGCAACTGATTCCCAATTCTTGGAGGTCGGTTATCGGCTTTTTGGCTGCTTGTGCTTTGGCGAAAGTTGAGCCGAGCATTCGCCTCTTCTTCTACTGCTTCTCCCTTAAGGCCTTAGGGAACTACCTGTTCATCTCGGCCCGCTCGGGTCGGCAATTTCTCGGCCGGTTCCCCTCCTCCATCCATGGGTGGAAGAGGTCATTTTGTTTTATCCGCAGTTCGGAGGGATGGAACTTCCCGACTGCCTAGGCTGCCGTTAACCCCAGTGACGCGGCTTTCCGATCCCCGCGCGACATGAGTGAGGCCGAGTTATCGGACTTTGAGTCCCTGCGAAGGGTGAAGTTGCCCGACCTGATAAATCCCTCGGCCGAGCTGTTCGCCCTGTTCCGAGAGGGTGATCCAGGTCCGGCGCCATTTCATGTCCTCACATTTGATCATCCTTCACCAGCTTCGGAAAGACTGACGCTTGGTTTCTTATTGTGCAGAGATGGCCGAGTCGAGTGCTGCGTGGGAACTAGGGACCGCAGTGTCGGGCGACCAGGAGACCGAGGACTACTCGGCGCTCGCTGCTCAGCGGTTCAACGCCGGGGGCGGCCGGCGCAAGAAGAAGATTGCCCGGGAGAAGAGGCCGGTGGAGGAGGCCGACGTCCAGATCATAGAACCTCCCCCCTCCGTCGCCCCTGTCACGCCAGCAGCCGTGGCGGCGCCGATCTTCGCGGCAGCTTCGGGAAGGCCAACCAAGCGGGCTCGGCTTGCCGAGGTAACCTCGGCAGAGGGCCCTCGAGCCTCGCCCGCGTCCCCGCCGCAGCCGAGCAGTCCCTTCGGGAGTGGGGTCGCCGGTCGGTTCCGGCCAGCGTGGCCTCTTGGATCTCGGCAACGAACACCTCCGAGCTCATTGACGACGTCTTCCAGGGGTTGCAGCTCAGCCTAAGCTCCTTCGCGAGTATCGTCCACCGAACAGACCATACTCTGGAAGCGACCGAGGGCCGACTGCGAGTGGCCGAGGAGAAGCTGGCCACCCTGAAGGCCAAGAACGCCGAGCTGGAGGCTTTGAACGCTGCCGAGCTCGCCCGCTCTGACGAGGCCAACGAGCGGGGTGCCCAACTGGCTCACGGAGTCGACAAGCTGAAGACCATGCTGAAGGAGGAGCGGGCGGCGTTGAAGGACGCTCGGGAGGCCGAGGAGAATGCCCATGAGCGAGCGAAGGCCAAGTTTTCTGAGCTCATTGCCGAGGAGCGCCGGCGGGCCGTGGTGGACTATAAGAAGTCCGACGTCCATATTGATTAGATAACCGGCCTTTTCAAGGACGATTACAAACACTGCCTGAAGGCGCTGGCGAGGGCCTACCCCGAGCTCGACCTGACTCCTGTGCGTGCTCCTGCTGACTCCGACGAGGAGGACGAGGTGGCGGAGGTCGGTCTGCCGCGGGGGTCGAAGCTCCTGCCCCCGACGTCGAGGTTCCCTTGGCTATAGCCCCTTCCGATACCTAGTCGGAAGGTCTTTTGTAATGCCTGCTGCCATTTGTCAGCGGTTTTGTTTTTTGTTTCCTTTTGTATAATGAACTATCGAAGCCAACTTATCTCGATCCTTCTTTGGTCGATTTATTTTCTCCTTTGCTGGTTGTGGTTAGCTTCCAACCTCGAATCACACGAGTGCCGAGGAGAGTTGACTCGTCAAGCGCCGGAACGACTATGCCGGCCAGTATAGTGCCGGAACGACTTCGCCCCTTGTAGAGTGCTGACGAGGCTTTGTTAATTCGATGAATGCCGAAGCGATTTCGTCAGTTCGGTTAGAACGCTGAAGCGACCTCTCTAATTCGTAGAGTGCCGAAGCGACCTCGTTAATACGTAGAGTGTCGAAGCGACCTCATTAATTCGTAGAGTGCCGAAGCGACCTCGTTAATTCGTGGAGTGCCGAAGCGACCTCATTAATACGTAGAGTGCCGAAGCGACCTCGTTAATTTGTAGGGTGCCGAAGCGACCTCAGCTTGTGTTACAATTTAGGAGTAATAATGCCAGAGGTGTTCGGCGTTCCATGTCCTGGGGACAGTTGAGCCGTCTAATCCTTCGAGCCGATAGGCCCCCTGCCCGAGGTCTTCGGTTACCCGATACGAGCCTTCCCAAGTAGCCGACAGCTTTCCTACCTCCGATTTAGGGTCGGAGACGGTGAGTTTCCGGAGGACGAGGCTCCCTGTGTCGAAGCGCCGCGGCCTGACCCTCGCGTTGAATTTCCGCTTCATCCGGCGTTGGTAAACTTCGATCTTGAATGCTGCCTTGTTGCGTCGCTCCTCGACTAGGTCCAGCTCGGCACGCAGTGACCAGTTGTTCACTTCCTGGTCGAAGCCCCAAACTCTTTCTGAAGGCACCAGCAGCTCGACTGGCGTGACCGCTTCTACGCCAAAGGCGAGCGCGAACGGGGACTCCTGAGTGGCCTCTCGAGGCGTTGTTCGGTAGGCCCACAACACGTGGGGCAGCTCCTACACCCATCGACCTTTGTGTTCGGTGAGCCGTCTTTTCAATCCTTCGAGCAACGTCCGATTGGTGACCTCGGCCTGACCATTAGACTGGGGATGGGCGACCGAAGTGAATCGGTGATTGATGCCGAGCTCCGTGCAGTGGCGGCGAAACCGAGCGTTGTCGAAATGTTTGCCGTTGTCCGTGACGATCGCTCGGGGGCAGTCCGAACCTGCAGACAATATTCTTCCATGCGAACCCCCACACGTTGGCCTCGGTTATCTTTGCCAGCGGCTCGGCCTCGACCCATTTGGTAAAGTAATCAACGCCTACGATGTGGAACTTCCTTTGCCCCGACGCCGGCGGAAATGGACCGAGGATGTCCATTCCCCACTGGGCGAAGGGCCAAGGGGCCTTGAGCGGAGTAACGTTCCATGTGGGCTGCCGTTCCACCTTACTAAAGAGCTGGCACTGTTGACATCTTCGAACATAGTCCTCGGCGTCGGCGAGCATAGTTGGCCATCAATAGCCTTGCCGAGTCATTCGTCTGACTAGAGACCGACGACCTGTGTGGCTCCCACACAAGCCTTCATGCACCTCGGCGACGATGTCTCCCGCTTGCCCTTGGCTCACGCAACGCATGTGGGGGAAGCTGAATCCTTTTCTGTAAAGGTCGTCGCCGACCAGAAAGAATCTAGGTGCTCATCTTCTTACCTTCAGCGCCTCTTCCCTGTCCTTTGGGAGTTGACCGTCCCTGATATATTGGATGAGAGGGGTCATCCAGGTGGGCCCGGTCTCGATGCACAAGACTTCCTCGGTCCTTGTGGAAGGTTCGCTGAGCTCTTCGACGAGGACCGAGGACTGTTGACGATACTCCGAGGCGGCGGCGTATTTGGACAATGCGTCCGCTTGGGAGTTATCAGCTCGGGGAATCTTCAGTAGCTCGGCTGCCTCAAACTCGGCCATGAGTGCTCGGACCTTGACTACGTAAGAGGCAAGCTTCTCCTCTCTGACCTCGAACTCCCCCGAGACCTGGCTAACGACGAGCTGCGAGTCGCTGTGGATCCGGACCTTCGCCGCGCCCAGCGTCTTCGCCATCTTCAGCCCTGAGATAATGGCTTCGTACTCGGCCACATTGTTAGAAGCTGAGAAGCCGAACCGAATTGCATACCTCAAAGTGAGACCCTCGGGTGAGTTAAGGACGACACCGACCTCGCTTCCTTGAGATCCGGAGGCCCCGTCCACGTATACCAGCCACTGCTCAGTCGCTTCCATTGGCTCGGGTGGTCTCGCAGTTCCCTCGGAAATGAAATCGGCCAGGGCCTGAGCTTTGATGGCGACCCGGGGCCTGAAGGACACATCGAACTCCCTGAGTTCCACTACCCACTTGGCCATCCTCCCCGAGGCCTCAGGTCGGCTGAACACTTGCTTGATGGGGGCGTCGGTGAGGACCACGATCTTGTGCGCTTGGAAGTATGGTCGGAGTCACCGAGCCTCCATCACCAGGGCATATCCTGCCTTCTCGATGTCGGAATAACGTTGCTCGGCCCCTCGCAGAGCCTTGCTCGTGTAGTAGATCGGAAGGTGCTTTCGGTCGTCTTCCCTCACGAGCACCGAGCTAATCGAATGGTCTGTCGCTGAGATGTAGAGGAACAATTCTTCTCCTGCAAGAGGCTTACTCAAGGTGGGGACATTAGCTAGGTGGGCCTTGAGCTCGTCAAAGGCCTGTTGGCATTCGTCATTCCACTCGAACCGACCCTTCCTCAACACGTCGAAGAACGGGCGGCACTTCTCGGCGGACTTGGACATGAATCTGATCTGGGCAGTTATTCGGCCGTTAAGCCTTTGTACCTCTTTTACGGTCCTCGGGGCCGTCATGTCGAGGATGGTCTGCACCTTGTCGGGGTTGACGTCGATACCTCGGCTCGAGACGAGGTAGCCTAGGAACTTTCCAGCATGGACACCGAAGACGCATTTCTTGGGGTTAAGCTTCATCCTGTACTTTCGGAGGATGTCGAATGCCTCGGCCAGGTCCCGAACGTGGTCCTCGGCCTTCCGACTCTTTACGAGCATGTCGTCGATGTAGATCTCCATGGTCTTCCCGATTTGTCGCTTGAACATCATGTTGATGAGCCTTTGATACGTAGCGCCTGCATTCTTTAATCCGAAAGGCATTCTGGTGAAACAATATAGACCTTTCTCGGTGGTGAAGGAAGTCTTCTCCTCGTCTTCGGGAGCCATCTTGATCTGGTGGTACCCCGAGTAGGCGTCGAGGAAACTGAGTAGCTCGTGCCCCGCCGTCGAGTCGACGAGCTGATCTATGCGAGGAAGTGGGAAACTGTCCTTCGGGCACGCCTTGTTGAGGTCGGTGAAGTCCACGCACATACGCCACTTTTCGTTGGTCTTTTTGACGAGGACCACGTTCGCTACCCACTCGGGGTAGAATGCGTCCCGAACTGTGCCTGCTCGGAGGTATTTCACCAGGTTCTCGCCGACGACCTCCTGACGATTTTCTGCGAGGGGACGCTTCTTCTGGCGCACAGGCCGAGCTCTGGGGTCCACATTCAGATGATGTTGGATCACGTCGGGGTCGATCCCAGGGAGGTCGCTCTCTGTCCACGCAAAGACATCTCCTCTTTCCCTGAGATGACGAACCAGCTCCGCCTCCAACTCTTGGAGTTCGGCGCCGATTACCAGGGATCTTCCCTTGGCGATTTCAATGTGCTTCGTTTGCTCGGCGGGCTCATGCCTCTCATCATCACTGTCATACATAGGCTTGTACTCAGAAATAACATGTTCCTTTGCTTTAATGGAGTTTACATAGCACCTGCGAGCTTCGGTTTGGTCCCCCGAGACCTCCCCTACTCCGTACGGTGTAGGGAATTTGAGCTTTTGGTGGTAGGTGGATGGGACCCCTCCCAGCTTTCCCAAGAGTCCCCGGCCAAAGATGGCGCTGTAGGCCGACTTCACTTTGACAACAAGGAAGTCGACCTCAACGGTTACAGAGCATGGGCTAACACCGAGTGCGACTTTCAGTTTGATCGAGCCCTCGGTGTTGACCGGAGACCCATTGAACCCGAACAGCGGGGTCACCACTGGCTTCAGCTCAACGCTCAGATTGGTCATCTTCACGAAACAGTCGTAGAAGAGGATGTCTGGGGCCGCTCCGCCATCCACGAGGATTCGGTGGACGTTGTATCCGTCGATGTCGGTGCGGATGACGAGCGCGTCGTCATGAGGGAAGCTGAGGCCGAGGGCATCGTCCTTGGAGAATGTGATCACCACACTACGGTTCGGGCCCGAGTTCCCTGTGGCCGAGCCGGCGGCTGAGGCATACGTCTTCCGCTTCCTTCAACTGTCGCCCCCTCCGGCTGCACCTCCAGCGAGGATGAGGACCGCCCCTTTCTCCCCCCAGGGACCGCACTCTCTCTCGGGCGATGTCTCCTTATGGCGTCCGTCCACGACGTCCCTGCCGATGATGTCGCGACGTAGCATCTCGGCGATTTCCAGCTTCAGACTGTGACACTGGTCAGTTGTGTGGCTGTGGCCCTTGTGGTATTCGCAGTAAAGGTCGGAGCCGTGCCCCGGAGGTGGTTTGCCCAACGGCTCGGGCCGTCGGAACTCGGGCAACTTCTTGATCACAGGCAGTATTTCAGACGGAAGTCATCTGAAGTGCGGCAAGTCGCGCGATCGGTGGTACTCGTCCGACCGGCGGTAGTCGTCTGACCGACGGCTCGAGTCTCGTCTCCGATCACTGCGGGCCGAGCTGTCTTCTTTCTTCGCCCTCTTGCTCTCTGGTGCTTTGCTTGTTCCCCCGACCTCGGCAGGACGACTCAACTTGCCCGCCGCACCGAGGGTGGACTCCAATCTCACGTACTTCTGCATACGAGAAAGGAGGTCGGAGAGACTCACAGGCGGCTTTTTGGCGATGGACGCTACGAAGGGCGCGTTGGAGCATACTCGGGTGAGGATGTTGGCCGCCGTCCGCAAGTCGAGGTCGACGACCTTCATCACTTCAAGTTGGAACCTCTTGGCGTAGTCCCGGAAGTGCTCCCCGCCTTTCTGCGTTACAAGCCACAAGTCGTCCATGCAGAGAGAGTGTTGAACCGTGCTGTAGAAGTGGTCCAGGAATCGCTGTGCGAACTCGGGGAAAGAGGTTATGGATCTCGGCGGGAGAGCTTTGAACCACTACAGAGCGGCGTCGTCCAGGGTTGACATGAACGCTCGGCACCGCAACGCATCAGTGAGGCTGACCATCTCAGTTTGTCCCTGAAAATTGTCAAGATGATGGATGGGATTAGTGGTTCCATTGTGTCGTCGGAACTTGGGGAGTTGCAACTTCGCGGGGACCGGCGCCGAGGTGATCTCTTCGGAGAAGGGTGACGTGGTTAGCAGAGTCGCCACGGAGGGCGCCCGAGTTCCCCGTTGTAAAGCCTCGATCTTCCGATTCATCTCCTGGAGGTCATTCTTCCACCGAGGCTCCAGTGGTTGGGCGTTGAAGGGAACCGGGGTCGACTCGACAGTGTAGTGATCCGCATCCGTCGCCCGAGGGGCCCCATGCTCCATTGCCGAGGCTGCAACTCCGTGCGCTGCCACCGGAAGTGGCGGCGGCAGTTGAGCCGACGGGACGGGTGCGTCCCCCCGGCCATCCGCCAAGCTCGTCGAAATCGCCGAAGGAGCCGGCTGGGTCCCAACGGGGCCGTGGTCGCCACGACCATCTGGAGCGGGGATCGCCGGTCGGCCGGCCGCTTCCGCCTGGACCATCAGTTGTTGCTTCTGTTCGATGCACGCTAGGACCTCGTGAAGCCCAGCCACGAGGTTCTCGACACGGTCGAGACGGGAGGAGGTGTTTGAGCCTTGCGCTCCGGTGCCAGATCCTCCTCCAGTGGTTCCCTCTTCGATGACGGGGAGTGGTACCTCATCGTCGGACACGCGAGCCGCTGCCTTACCTTTGGGAGCCATTAGAGTTTACAACGATCCCACAGACGGCGCCAAAATGTTACTGTTGAAGCAACGGGGTCGGCCTCAGCCGAGTGGATCCCAAAGGAAGGAAGGCTAGCCGAGCTTGCTGTGCCGACGCCGAGTTGGTACCTGCAAGTCCGCCGAGTCGCCTCGGCGGGTAGACACTCCGATGCTCAAGTTAGAGGGTGAATGGCTTGAAAGAGTTGCTCTGGGGATTTTTGCACATACCCCTTTAAGGGGGGGGGGGGGGGGTGATTCCCTTTATATAGGGTTCAGGTGAGGTAATCTTGGTCGCCCATGATCGGGGCACGTTCCGGCGATTGATCGCCCACGATCCTCGCGAGTCTAGATATGGTCCCGAGAATCTCGGCCTCTACCAGCGCGTCCCGCACGATCCCAAAATCCTCGGGTCTTCGCCTGGCACTTTCCCTCGATGGCGGTTTTCGTCTTTCGGGCGTACAAGTCTTGCGATCCCGCAAGACTTTCCGAATTAAGACTTTCCTTACCAGACATTCGGGGACGATCGCCGACTTACTTGTCAGACTAGTCCCAGGACAACGATGCCGACGAGGGACTCAGGAAGCCTCGTTCGCTACGGCTCGGCACTCGTCGTAATTCGAGTGACGGTTTCCCGAATCGAACCAGTCAAGCAGTCAGCTATTGCGCCTTGGGCGAGCCGAGTGAGGTCTGGCCGACTCCTCGGGCTCGAATCCGAATTCAGGGGCTTGCCCCGTATCACTTTCAATCATATATAGGACCTAAGTTTTGAGATTTGTAATAATAACTACCTCGATGGAGGATGACGTAGCTCATGTGGTGGGTGTATAACAATTAACACACTATAACAAATTAAGTACATTGTTTCTTCAGTCCTGTGAAAAATTGGAATCTAGTATGGCGATAAGGACATACAACAAGGGAATGACCCGCTTGAGGCGATACGGCGTATTCCCGGGGAAATAAAGTACACCGAAACGATATTAGTTATATTGAACAGGTCACATCGATACTTTTAGGCCTTTTGCCCATTGCGTACGTAGATTAGTGGCTTACAGAATCCTTCCCATGGGGTAGATGCCATAATATCTACATGTGATCGATGGACGGTATACCGTGTGAGACTGATATGCATGGTTCCATGATTCTGTTGCAATTAGATATTTCGGCGATCCATATATAAACTATTATTAGAATATTCAGGAATCCCATTTTGATTTTATTAATTGTTATAATGTGAAAACAATTGTACGTATATAATGGCCTTTCTGTTCAAGCCGAAGTGGCCTTCCAGCACCAAAAATGGACTTTTCTCAAATCATTGTTATTTATAATACTGAATATGCAATCAAAGACAAAAGATAATCTCTAACAGCATTGTCTGGATAAGGAGAATTATAAAATTTAAGCTCAGGCAAACCGTAGATTGATACTCTCTCCCGCGATATAAGAGTAAGCTCGGACGCCGTGTGCCTTGCAATTAAGCTCTTTCTGAGAAATTTACAAGCACATTCGGGAGGAAGTCCTGGGGACCAATTATGCTGTGCAGCTACCTCCACATTCCTCGGTTCTAATGCGGTCGCCCTCCTCTTTAAACGGTCGCCCTCCTTCTCAAACCTACCCGCATGATTTCATCAAATGCGGCTGGCTGACCCACGGGAGACAAACATGGGCGATCCACTGTCGATGTTTCAGCGGAAGGACGAGCCAACGTCGGGGAGGAGACATGACGATTGGCGAGCAGGCCCGTAATGGGTACCCCAGCCCTGCACGGCCCAATTCTGGTTCTGGGTCACCACATTTAGTTTTACCGGCTGCACAGGTTGTGGTGCAGAACATTTTCTTTTATATGTTTAGTCGTGTCGACTTTAACTTGAGAGCTGTATAATCTAATTGTGAATATGATTACTCAAAAATAAAAACTTTAAATATTTTAAGTAAATATAACATGATTGATTCGTTATTTTTCTCAACAACCACCCGGAGTTTGATTGGAAGTGCTTTAGGGGGATCACACCTCTCAACTTTCTCTCTTCCTCTAATTATATTTTCTCTTATTGTCTGTTTAAATAGTTTGGATTCATTCTATTTTTCAACACTGTTTGCACATTTTTAAACCCACATAGCACGTCCTTCCAGCTAGGTTCCTTCTTTAACCAAAGGGTTTAAAATCACCTCAAGATTAGTCCCCCCTTCCATTCTCTCGCTCTCTTTCTTCATAGATCATACACTACATATATATGTACTCTCTTGTCCTCATCATTCTCTTCATTTTTCCTTTGCCTTGAAGGATTTACAGAGATTAGTTGCAAGGAGATGCCGTTGCTTGATGGTTGGAAGAGGAGGAGAACCCGTAATAATCTTCCCTTTACAGGTACACAAAACCTAAATTTTATTTTCTTCTGTTTTCAAGTTCATCACCTATACTCATTGCGGTCATCCCTTCATCCTTTGAGAGAGTAACTTTCATCTCTGCTCGTACAGTATTCTAGTGATTACCCTTGCATGTATATTGGAATGGGATCGTCGGTTGAAATCGTATTGGAAACAGGTTTAATAGGAATTTCTAACGACATTATCATAGGCCAGTTTTTCAACAAAAATAAAATAAAATTCTTGCCGGTAGTGTACATAGAGCAACCTGACGGAACATTAAGCACAAGTTTTTCACCTATTATTAATCTCCCGATGATCACAATCTATCTCACATTTTTTTCTTCCGTATTTCGTTTTTCTTATGTATTTACTTCTAAAGCCACCTACAATGAAATTAATATTCAAAAGCCGGAAAAATGAACACAAAACACGGGCTTAATTTTCTACCTTATTAGCTTTAGCTTCTACTACTTGTAACCCTTCTAACTTTGATGTAGCTGAGCTGATCATCCTCCGAAGATTTCTTACAGTCACTACAAAAAAGAGGCCATTTGTCAACGCCCATATGTCAGCGGCTTACAAAAATCGCTAACGAAAGAAATTTATGTCAACAAGTAAGAATGTCCATTGACATAAGTTACACATTTGTCAAACAATTTTATAAAGCCGTTGACAAATATACGTTTCATCAACGGCTATACAAAGTCGCTGATAAAAGGCACTTACGTCAACGGCTTCATTTATCGATTGACATATCCTTGACATATGTCAATAGTTTTTGTCCATCGGTTGACAAATATTTATAATTATAATTTATATTTTAATATTTCTGATTAATATATTATTTCTAATTGATATTTTCATATTTATTATTAATAAGTAAAATTAAATATAATATAATATTAATAAATACTATTATTTAATATTAATAAAATTATAATAAATAAAAAAATCAATAATTATATCATTATTTAATTTAAATTAATGTCAGCGGCTAGCCACTGCACAGGCAG
Source organism: Colocasia esculenta (assembly GCA_014218235.1). Taxonomy (NCBI): domain Eukaryota; kingdom Viridiplantae; phylum Streptophyta; class Magnoliopsida; order Alismatales; family Araceae; genus Colocasia; species Colocasia esculenta. The sequence continues at coordinate 54,481,858 of CM024759.1, read as the reverse complement.
CGATCTCCACCACATCCTAGCTCGCGAGCTCCTGCAATCTCCCCACCCACGTCGCCTCCGCCGCCGGCGTCCGCTTGTTCTCCAGTCGCCCCCACGCCGGCCGCCTCCTCCTCCGGCGAGGGATCCAGTCCCCTTCACGCCGGTCGCCTCCTCCTCCGGCGTGGTCGATCCAGTCCCCTTCGCGCCAGCCTCCTCCTCCTCCGGCGAGGGATCCAGTCCCCTTCGTGCCGACCTCCGCCACCTCCGGCGAGGTCGATCCAGTCCCCTTTGCGCCAGCCTCCTCCTCCTCCGACTAGTCCAAGCTGATATGTAGGTCCTCTCTCTAGGCCCTCTTCCTGCGATGGCGGATCTTTAGGCCCTCTTCCTGTTCAACCGTCTTCCTGTCTCCCTCTTGCGATCCAGACGTTGGAAGGTGGTATTTGCTGTACCGATCAGGTGAGTGACCCCCCCCCCCCCCCCCAGTGGAATCTCCCGTTCGATCCAGACAAATTTTTTTCTTACCTTATTTTTTTCTATTCACTTTTGGTTCTTCGATTGGTGGTTGCATCATACTGCTTTTGTGCGGATGTCATATTGCCTGTCCATCCCAAACAAGGAGAATAAAAACAGCAGCATTGTGGCCTTCTTCCGTGCGTAATATGGAAACCAGCATCGATCTAGCCATGTTTAGTTTATTTAGGCTTCCCACTGTTGCCTGCTTCCAGAGGTTCCTATTGGATTTTAAGAATTGTTTGGTTTTTCATATTATACTTCTAACATGGCTTCCCACTGTTGCCTGCTTCCAGAGGTTCCTGTTGGATTTTAAGAATTGTTTGGTTTTGCATATTATACTTCTAACATTGATGTTTGTTTCATGAGATCTTGTTCTAAAAATGTTTTCATTTCGGTCCTTTGGGATTTCCTCAATGGCCATTGCAACTATTGCTTTGAAGTAAATTGAAATGAAATTTTTGTCAGGAAGAGATGTACACTTGTTCAACAGGATTTGTAGGCTAAAAGAAAAGCATCTCCAGTGCATGTGGTTTGTTAACTCCTGCCATATATGCTTAATTCTGCTACAATCAAAGAAGACATGATAAATGTCTTCCACAGCCTTCCCACAACCCTTACAGGTAGCATCTGGTAGGACATTGCAATGGTTTAGATACCCATTAGTTGGCAGTCTGCCCCATGCCAGCCTCCATAAAAGAACTTCTGTTCTATTCATGGTTGGCCATTTCCATAACACCTTCGATGCAACATTTTTTCTCCTGGCTGCTTGCTCTGCCATCCCTCATTGCCCTATAAGCTGAATTGGTTGTGAAAATGCCATGTTGTCCAGGGAGCCATGTTCTTTCATCCTCATTGTTAGCTTCCAAGGTGGATAACTTGACAATATCTGCTACTAACTCCTCAGGGGAAATCTACAAAACAACATTCACATTCCAGTTCCCCTCAGAGTCAAGTAGTTCATCCATGATGGATTCTTAAAGATGTGCGGAATTATCTATTATGGTAATCTAGAAGGGGGGGGGGGGGTTGAATAGATTACTTCCAATTAAATAACTATGACTTTCTTTTTGATGAAAACACAAACTTCTCGAAATCTGAGACAAATTTAATTTGAATTCGAACTGCTATGTGTATACTTGTTGTAAGTAGAACAGGAACAACCTATCTAACGTGTGAGAAATCAACGTGCCTACCAAGCAGCTATTGTGAAAACGTTCAAAGCACAGGACACGAGGATTTAAGGTGGTTCGGAGTACACAACTTGTGTATCCTACATCCACCGTCCACACACACATGCAGAAACACCTATTTATTAGCGAGTTCCACTCTACAACTCACACACACACGTTGTCTGATGTAAACACATGGTCATAACAACAAAAGCCACGTGAATCAAGCACAAGGAACTCTTGAATCACAACCACACACACAGATGTATGAGAACTATGGGAAGACAAGAGTTCTGAGATGAAAGAACAAATCCTGATGGAGGACTCTTATCGTTGGTCATCCAGAAGAACTCCAAGCTCCACTGTGATGATCTTCAGATGACGTAGAAGCTTGAACCGTGGACGAACCGTCTTCAACTCCGCTCGAAAGATGGATCTCTTTCGCTCTGAACGAAAGGTTGAAGTAGAACAACAGGGAGAAAACTCTCTCTCTCTTGGGTTTTGCTTAGGGTTTTGGTATATAGGCTTGTTGCTGCGAAAATAGTTCCATATGTTCTATATATATGGGTGTCCAAGTTTTGAGAGACGTGGTAAAAGGAAACACCCTAATATGGAACATATTTAAATCTCAAAATTGAAGTTTCTCTTCGTCTGTCGACATGCAATCTATAGCTGTCGACAACCACTGCTGAATTCTGGTTTCCAGAACACTTGAAGCTGCTGGAAGACTGGATCTGTTGACAGCCGACTTGCTGCTGTCGACAGCTACTGTTGGAAACTGGTTTTCCAGAACCATGAAGCTACTAGCTGGTTCATCTGTCGACATGAGCTTTCATAGCTATCGACAGGTACTTGCCTGAAGTCCTTTTCTTATTCTTTATCACTTGGTTCTTGTTGCTTGGCTTATATGCATTCACACCTACATTGAGAAACATTGTAAGTGAGATACAATGAATGTATAGGTGATCAATAAAGGCATATTCTCATATGAGATTGTTTCTTGCATGTCTTTGTCATTAGCATCATATTTCTATCATTCACACACATCAATACACATTGTCCATCGTCAAAAACATTTAAACAGAAACATTGCACATCAATACACATTGTCATGAGAACCCAACATTCTCCCCCTTTTTGATGATGACAAAATTTCAATTTATGCATATTGATGTGTTCTCCTCCTTTTGGCAACATCCAAAAAGATAAAGCATGCACTCATGAAGAGGAAATAGGCCAAGAACTGTGGATTTATTCAAATGACATTCAAAGTACACACAGTTACAAAAAGGTGCATGACCCATGACCCATGACAGCCAAAAGATATAGAGCTGACGCAAATGACAAAGTGACCAAAACCTAGTGACTAGAGAATCCAAACTCACTAGACATTGTCATGCCTAGAAGTAGGGGGTTGACGGAACTCATTGAACTCCATAGAGAGTCTGGTAAGCCTATGCTGAATGGCCACTTGAGTGTCGGCCAGAGCATCCATCCGATTGTCAACATGATCAAGACGAGCATTGAGATGTTCAAAGCCCGTAGTGATTTGGTTCTGAAGCTCGGCCATCTGACCAGTGATAAAATCTCTAAGGGATTGAGCTGGAGCCTGTGGAGTTTGGTCTTCAGCATCTTCATGATCATCTCCCGGAGCATCCATTAGCTCGTCTTGGGAGTCTGCACCATCATCATCATCAACATCATCAGCAGATTTGTCCTCAACATCCGGCACCTAACCTTTGAGGGTCCGAGTGACTATCCCATCCACAAACTTGTACCCCATGCGATGCACCGCAGTAAGATCAAAGGAGCTACGCGACTTGAGAGTGGTGCATTCAGAGTTAGAGATGGGAATGCCAATAAAGGAGAGGAGGGATGTAATGGGGAAGACATATGGCATTGATCTCTTGGGATTTATGAAACATTGTTTGATGAGATCAACCATAAGGAGAGAAAGATTGATTTGCTCACACTTCAGAAAATAATAGAAGAGGGACTTATGAACAGTAGTTACAAGTTCCCTGCTTCCATTCTTGGGAACCACAATAGTGGTGAAGATGTGATGAATGAGGCGATTTAGTGGAGGGAAGGTATTGGCATTGAGTTTCAAATGGTCCACACTTGGATGATAGAGTTGATGGGTGATGAGTGTGTAGTAATCAGAGGCAGATGGAGGATGAATAAGAACATTGGGCCCGAAATTAGGAATTTGAAGTGCACGAGTAAAAAGATTAGGAGTGATCTGAAAAGTAGTACCCTTTACCGTGGTATACAATGCGTCACCTACCACGGACAGCTGTAAGTTGTTGTAGAACTCCGTCACAGTGGTAGGAGATTACCGCGTGTGGGAGTACAAGAAGATAGTCCAGCCCTGATTATCGAACAGAGGCTGAAGGCCAGGAAACATGTCTTCGAGGTACTCAAAATGCACGAACCGAGGTTGCACGAACTTGGTGAAGGTGCCTCGGACCCTAGAAGTATTGAGGTTTCAAGGAACTATGAGCTCCGATAAATGATCATCCCGGTGCTTGCTTCGGCGCTCGGCGGGATCCGTGGAACCTTCGCCGACTTCGGGGGAGAGGGGACGACGACGGGAAGCAAGATGTTTGCCCTTGGGAGCCATGAAGAAGAAGAAGATGGTGAAGTGTAGAAGGAGAAAAGGGAACGGGAATTTGGGTTCTGGCGCCCTGGAAGGAGGAGGTTAGGGTTGAGGAAGGGAGGAAAGGGTTTTTGGAAGAGGTGGAATAGGGTGAGGGGTCGTGGTTTCCCTTTTTTAAAGAGGTGAGGAGAGTGTTTGAAATAGAAAGGAACCCACAAAAATCCGGTCAAACGATGTGCCGGTTGGGTTTCCAAATCGCCCAGGCCGCCGGCTGTCGACAGCCAGGAAGACAGCTGTCGACAGCTGCTCAGCAGACTTGTGCCAAACTGAATTTTAGAAAATCTTAGTGGGAATGAGCATGTCTTTTGGATTTTAAGGTTGAGAACATGTTTAATACTCATTACAAAGTGTCATAACCACTAGTATAAAGACACGATTTTTTTTTTTTACAATGGTTAAGAGATAATACTCTGGGAATCTTAAGTTATGGCATTTAGAAAACACCGTTCAAAAGCATATGAATTTAAGATGACCCCGTTGAATAAAACCATTGAAGAAAAACATATATCTCAGTGATGATGTTCAATGGGTAAAAGAAAGGTAATGACCACATAGACAATCGACAATAGACAACCAACTTGCCCTGGATTGAAAAACACAAAGGCTACACTCTATTTCAGGTTTTTGAAGTATTTTCATTATCGAGCAATTGGAAAAGTGGTAATTAGGAACACTTTCAACTTTTTACGTGAAGGTAAACATGAGGGATGCCCGTACCCCCAGTTACTCAGTGTGAGTGACCATCATACCATTATGCAGAGATAATGAAATAACTTTTTGACGTGAAGACAGACATTTTGTGATGCCCATGTCCCCGGTTACTCAGTAATGATCATCATTGCTCTGCCTTTTATCCAAGTTCATTTTTTTTAATTGATTGAGTTTAGAAATAGGTATCTTTTCTCCCTTCATGTCGTTTTATCTAGCAATCAAGGCAGTAGTTATGTAAGGTCAATGGTCAATGTAAAACATTAAGTCCAATAACCCTCTTACTTATCAAGCCATTTGAGAGACATGATAATCCACAAGGGAGTTATTCAAATGAGTTGAGTTAAGTCCATTAGATTTGTTCAATGTTTCCTAGATGACACAATCTAGACTCAAACATGAAATATTATTTCAAAATCATTATAATTCAATCTATGTCATGAATACTAGATGAGTATGACAGGTTGTAATGATCATTAAGTTCAAATTCTCCCCTTACACAAAGTTTGTGAACATACTCATGAGAAAGGAATGAGAAAAGTTGAAGAAATGACATAAGGAGGGTATCTGTCAACAGCAAGGAATTGCCTGTCGACAGGTACTGAATTCTTGTGAAATGATGGTTCTGGGAAGGCTTGGCTGTCGACAGCTTGCTTGGTGGCTGTCGACAGGCACTTGAAAAATCAGTTTTGAGGGTTTGATTAGTGAGAGATTTTCAACCAATGAGTGAGGGATTAAGACACATGGGATATGAGGGGTGTCCCTTAACAACTTCACTCACCTGGTCTTACCTTGCTCCCCCATAGTGTGTGCATGTGTTGACTCATCATTTAAGCAAGACAAACATGATAAACACAATCATGGCAAACATTTACACACAAAGCAACATCCATAAGCATGTAAGCATGTGAAATTCATTGACTTTTGCACAATCCCAGTTCTCGTCTTAGTGTTGTGAACCTATCCTCAGAAAGTGGTTTTGTGAAGATATCAGCCAGTTGTTTATCAGTGGGGATGAAGTCAAGTGTTAGGTTCTTGTTGGCTACTTCATCTCTCAAAAAGTGATGCCGGATCTCTATGTGTTTTGTTCTTGAGTGTTGAATTGGGTTTTTGGAAAGATTGGTGGTACTAGTGTTGTCACATAGGATAGGTGTGCATCCAATATCAATGTTATAGTCACATAGTTGACTTTTAATCCACAACACTTGAGCAGCATAGCTCCCTGCAGCAACATATTCTGCCTCTGCAGTGGACAGTGCAACCAAGTGTTGCTTCTTGGACGCCCACGAAACCATGCAACCACCAAGAAATTGGCAATAGCCACTAGTACTTTTTCTCTCAATTTTACATCCAACATTGTCAGCATCAGAATATGAGATCAAGTTGAAACTACTTCTTGCTGGATACTATAGATCCAAATCATACCTACCTGAGAGATATTTAAAAATCCTTTTTACTCCTACCAAATGGCTTTCCTTTGGACTAGATTGGTATCAAGCACAAAGGCAAATGCTGAACTGTATATCTGGCCTACTAGCAGTAAGGTAAAGGAGAGAGCCAATCATACCTCGGAAATGCTTTGCATCTACCTGTTTACCTTTCTCATCATTTTCCAGTTTAATGCTTGTGCTCATTGGGGTTGAGGCAGGCTTGGCTTGTTCAAAATGGAATCTTTTTAGAAGCTCCTTGACATATTTTTCTTGATTAATGACGAAGCCTGTAGTACCCCGGAAAATCCATTAATTAATAATTATAGATAAATTGAAATTTTATCAATTAATAAATTCAATCAATTAAAAAGGTACGCATTATTATCACATGCGTATAAGCCCCTATAAAAATTTCGTAAAAATAGTAGTTATACTATAAATAATGTTCTCTAATGACCCATCATGAAATTTGGGCGTAGAAAAATCATTTGGACCTAGTTTAAGAATTTATGCGACTTATTAGCATAATTAAGGAATAAGTCGAAGAATCTATTATTTTATGATCCAAAGTGGATTATAAATAAAAATAAATATGTGGGTAGACTTTAAATAATATGGGATGATAGCTCATTATGATATTTGGACCAATGGACAATCTTGGCCCATGAATAAATTCTCTAATAAAAGGATAATTAAAAATCCAATAAGTAAAGTAAGTACATGGGTTGTACAATTAAGCTCACACGAGTTATTGGGCTAAGAGTAATTGCCCAAATGATGAATATTAGAAATATTGGTATGAATAATATTTATTCAATTTAAAAAATATGAATTTACTTGAATAAGTGTGATAAATAGATTTACTTAAGAATAAAGGGTGAATAAAAGGGAATTAATGCAATACCCATTAAGCTAAATTATTAGTGGGTTACTCTAATAACCCAAACCCAATAGAATGGGCCCAAATAAGGATAGCCCATCATGGAATGAGAGGTAAATAGGTGAAATTCGTACTTAATTAATTAAATAAATAGGAAAGGGTTAAGATAAATGCTAAATAACTTATATATATCTTAAATAAGAGTCCTTACACCACCCTAACCCTTTGGCCACGAAATTAGCTCTCTCCCTAGCCATATTAGGTGGATTAATGCTAGAATATGGGAGATAAATGTGTAAATTCGGAGTTAATATTTAAATAAATTAAAAAGGGATAAGATAATGACTAAACTAGCTTATAAATATCTTAATAAAAGTCTTAATCCTATCCTAAACCATTACCCACGAAATTAGCTCTCTCCTTAGCCATATTAGGTGGATAAATAAGAGAAAGTGGGAGATAAGGAAGGAAATTTAGAGTTTAATGGAAAGGACTCTTATAATGACTAGGACTCCTATAGTTGGCCATATACACCAAAAAACTCATCATTAGCAACCTATTTTCGTGGCTAGAGCTCTGGAGAAAGAGGAGAAGGGCTGGAGACAAAGGAGCAAGGAGGAGGAGGCTAGAACAAGAAGGGTTTTCGGATTTTCGTCATCCAAACTAGGGTTTTCTTGCTCCACGAAAAAGGTAGGCAATCTCTCAAGCTAAAATCGTGAAATAATTACCCTAGGTAGCCTTCATGTACCTCCTCAAAAGCCCTATGGTTTCGTGGTATTTCGTTCACCCATTTGGGCGAATTTAATTCGTGAAATCCTGCTGTCACCATGAACCCTAATCTCATGTTTTCTCTAATTCCCGATAAGTACATGCTCTCATGCCATGATAAAATTTTCAGATATACTAAATCACACTAGCTTTCAAACGCCCCTGGTCTTGCTCGATTTCAATCTCCCATGAGGGAGAATTAAATCTTTGAAGATCTGTCAGACCTGTGCACTCGACCCTCCTTGTTTCCTTTTTAATCTCGTTCACACTTGACATCATTACATGATAAAATTATCATAAATATTACTACATTCTATCTTTCAAACGCCGCTGGTTTCATAATTTTTCATGATGTATTCATCCCTGAATAATTCATTGAACTCTGACTGCGCCTGTTTAGGTCACCGAAATGTAACCTGATCAATGCATATCTAAACCTTGTCTATTTTCAAATTAATCGTGCATATTGATAGATATACATGTCTACTTTCGTTTAAAACTAGTTTCGTACTTTTTGGATCACCATACTATTTTATATGTAATTTAGAACATCCATGTATCACAGAGGGCTCGCCCTGGAAAAAAGGAAAAAGAGCAAACCCACCTGTTATCGCGACGGCGCGACCCGCCGCGATAACAGTGGGGTCGCGCCGGCCGATGGCGTCGCGTCAAGAATGCGGCGGCACGAGCCACCGCGATTCGCTCCGGACCGGGCCAGACCGGCCAGGCCCCGTGTCGCGTCCGACCGCCCTATCGCGACTTGAATCGCGACGGACCTACCCGTCGCGTTCTTGAAATTTCGGCCAGAACCTTTAATTGCTCTTATATCCCTGCTTTAAATGCCATCAAATCCTTGTACAAGTTAAACCATGTACTGTTAAGCTTGATAAATGATCTGAATATTTTTATTGGATAATATTTAAATGACTCTTATTAATTTAAAAACCGTGAGCACGACTTACTCTATTCCCATGATTTCTTTACACTTGCACACTAAACAATGTTTATTGCCATTTGACCCTATTAAATTACTCAATAATGTATCTGATAATTAAGTGAAATTAATTACCTAATTTACCTATTATTTAAATGACACATGTCTTCGTTTTACTCGCGTGATTTGTACATCGTTATCGCGTCCCTCTGCCTTCGAGCACTCGAGGCAAGACGGACAATGTTTCGTTACACACTTTTTCTTGACATGGACCACCTCTCCATCGGGAATACTCTCGACTGGACCAGGGACTCCTTGTCAAGGCCTCCGTAAGTCTTCTTGGCTTTGGCGCACGTCCTTAGCCGACGAGCTGGTTGTACCTTTAAATCCCGTTACACTCTTAGGGATCAGTACGATCCAAACAGCCTTAGTGAGATCTCTCTTATCTTGTGATCACGCCGGACTATCTGGCTCGTGTACGCGGCACGGCTAATGGGCGGATGTGACTTCTACCTGACTGCCGGTACCCGACCTGGTACTGTGCAACCGTTACTATCGTGGTTTATCGTTGTTTTACGATTATACCCCTATCTCGTCTACTATCCTTGTACTCTCATCTGTTCACGTTCACTCTACTATCTCGTCTATTCATCTAGTACTCTCTAGAGACTCTTGAGCTGTTGCGGCTTCCATTGCTTGTACTATACATGACTGTCTAGCGCCATAATATGGGTCCGGTGACCCTCCTGACTTGAATGCATAGTGTGCAGGGCACGGAGAGTGTCCGAGGGGCTCAAATCTAGTCCTGGGGGCAGAGAGCCACCCGAAAATACCTGCAGGGGCTATTGACGGTGTTCTGCATTGCACCGGTTCTGACTATCTCGACATTGGCTAGACATCTAATTGTTTTACTATTAGTCTGAGGAGTTCAGACATAGTGTGCCAGTTCTGTGCTATTAGTGTGCTAGCACTGACTGATTAACATTTGTCTGAGGAGTTCAGACGAAATGTACTATCGTTAAATGGCTACTGTCCCAAAGTGACTATTGCCATACTCGACTAGTGCACCGTGGTGCAACCATACATGCTATCTCTATACAAGCTATCTCATTACACGTCACCTTGATACAAGCTATCATATTACATGTCATTTTGATACACGCTATCTTGTTATACACTATCTTGTTACACGCTATCTCGTTATGTTGTCATCCTAATTTTGCAATACTCTTGAGAAATGTATTATCGTTCACTTGTTATCTTGTACTATTTCTCTCTTGACTATACTTGATCGTTCTCTCTAGTTAACCTGCGTTACAAGACATTAATCACTTAAAGCATGCTTGTTTACACGAGATATTAAGTCCTACTGAGCGTTATCGCTCACCCTTCGTTATTTGTTATTGCGTTTTCATGTAAGTCAAGGTATGACCTTACACACAACAATGGGATTGGACTGGAGTGATGAGCGTCCTGAAGTCATAGCGATGGAATGTCCTTAGTACCTTAGAGTCTAGTTAGATATTTGCTTTAGACTTCTTTTCCAATGTAATAATGTCATTGAGCCCTATGTTTTGGCTCCGAATTAGTGGTTGTAATAGATTAGATGAATTATCAATAAAATGATGAGTTTTATTGTAATTATTGTTCATTAGTTGCTCTGATATTTGCGAATGTATGCGCAATTTACATTACCATACTCGTTGTTCATGCCTCTCCGATTTATTCCGCTGCTAAATTGGCGGGACATGACAGTTGGTATCAGAGCCTAGGATGTCCTTATTAGGATATTTAAGTATAGGATGTTCTAGGTGAACTGCCCTGACATGTGTCTAAGTCAACCACCATACCTATGTGAGAATTGGGTAGAACCATGGTTAAGATCTGAATACATTATAAATATATATGTATCAACTTGGTAATACTTTAGCACCCAAAGTCTAAAAAGAAATAAAGTTAATGCTATTGCTCGCAGGAGATTAGTGGAGATGATGGAATGAAATATTCAGAATAGAATTAGTAGTCGTATCGTATCATGTGAATTTGGGGACCAAATTCTATTTAAGTGGGGGAGGATGTAGTACCCCGGAAAATTCATTAATTAATAATTATAGATAAATTGAAATTTTATCAATTAATAAATTCAATCAATTAAAAAGGTACGCATTATTATCACATGCGTATAAGCCCCTATAAAAATTTCGTAAAAATAGTAGTTATACTATAAATAATGTTCTCTAATGACCCATCATGAAATTTGGGCGTAGAAAAATCATTTGGACTTAGTTTAAGAATTTATGCGACTTATTAGCATAATTAAGGAATAAGTCGAAGAATCTATTATTTTATGATCCAAAGTGGATTATAAATAAAAATAAGTATGTGGGTAGACTTTAAATAATATGGGATGATAGCCATTATGATATTTGGACCAATGGACAATCTTGGCCTATGAATAAATTCTCTAATAAAAGGATAATTAAAAATCCAATAAGTAAAGTAAGTACATGGGTTGTACAATTAAGCTCACACGAGTTATTGGGCTAAGAGTAATTGCCCAAATGATGAATATTAGAAATATTGGTATGAATAATATTTATTCAATTTAAAAATATGAATTTACTTGAATAAGTGTGATAAATAGATTTACTTAAGATAAAGGGTGAATAAAAGGGAATTAATGCAATACCCATTAAGCTAAATTATTAGTGGGTTACTCTAATAACCCAAACCCAATAGAATGGGCCCAAATAAGGATAGCCCATCATGGAATGAGAGGTAAATAGGTGAAATTCGTACTTAATTAATTAAATAAATAGGAAAGGGTTAAGATAAATGCTAAATAACTTATATATATCTTAAATAAGAGTCCTTACACCACCCTAACCCTTTGGCCACGAAATTAGCTCTCTCCCTAGCCATATTAGGTGGATTAATGCTAGAATATGGGAGATAAATGTGTAAATTCGGAGTTAATATTTAAATAAATTAAAAAGGGATAAGATAATGACTAAACTAGCTTATAAATATCTTAATAAAAGTCCTAATCCTATCCTAAACCATTACCCACGAAATTAGCTCTCTCCTTAGCCATATTAGGTGGATAAATAAGAGAAAGTGGGAGATAAGGAAGGAAATTTAGAGTTTAATGGAAAGGAGGACTCTTATAATGACTAGGACTCCTATAGTTGGCCATATACACCAAAAAACTCATCATTAGCAACCCATTTTCGTGGCTAGAGCTCTGGAGAAAGAGGAGAAGGGCTGGAGACAAAGGAGCAAGGAGGAGGAGGCTAGAACAAGAAGGGTTTTCGGATTTTCGTCATCCAAACTAGGGTTTTCTTGCTCCACGAAAAAGGTAGGCAATCTCTCAAGCTAAAATCGTGAAATAATTACCCTAGGTAGCCTTCATGTACCTCTTCAAAAGCCCTATGGTTTCGTGGTATTTCGTTCACCCATTTGGGCGAATTTAATTCGTGAAATCCTGCTGTCACCATGAACCCTAATCTCATGTTTTCTCTAATTCCCGATGTGTACATGCTCTCATGCCATGATAAAATTTTCAGATATACTAAATCACACTAGCTTTCAAACGCCCCTGGTCTTGCTCGATTTCAATCTCCCATGAGGGAGAATTAAATCTTTGAAGATCTGTCAGACCTGTGCACTCGACCCTCCTTGTTTCCTTTTTAATCTCGTTCACACTTGACATCATTCCATGATAAAATTATCATAAATATTACTACATTTATCTTTCAAACGCCGCTGGTTTCATAATTTTTCATGATGTATTCATCCCTGAATAATTCATTGAACTCTGACTGCGCCTGTTTAGGTCACCGAAATGTAACCTGATCAATGCATATCTAAACCTTGTCTATTTTCAAATTAATCGTGCATGTTGATAGATATACATGTCTACTTTCGTTTAAAACTAGTTTCGTACTTTTTGGATCACCATACTATTTTATATGTAATTTAGAACATCCATGTATCACAGAGGGCTCGCCCTGGAAAAAAGGAAAAAGAGCAAACCCACCTGTTATCGCGACGGCGCGACCCGCCGCGATAACAGTGGGGTCGCGCCGGCCGATGGCGTCGCGTCAAGAATGCGGCGGCACGAGCCGCCGCGATTCGCTCCGGACCGGGCCAGACCGGCCAGGCCCCGTGTCGCGTCCGACCGCCCTGTCGCGACTTGAATCGCGACGGACCTACCCGTCGCGTTCTTGAAATTTCGGCCAGAACCTTTAATTGCTCTTATATCCCTGCTTTAAATGCCATCAAATCCTTGTACAAGTTAAACCATGTACTGTTAAGCTTGATAAATGATCTGAATATTTTTATTGGATAATATTTAAATGACTCTTATTAATTTAAAAACCGTGAGCACGACTTACTCTATTCCCATGATTTCTTTACACTTGCACACTAAACATGTTTATTGCCATTTGACCCTATTAAATTACTCAATAATGTATCTGGTAATTAAGTGAAATTAATTACCTAATTTACCTATTATTTAAATGACACATGTCTTCGTTTTACTCGCGTGATTTGTACATCGTTATCGCGTCCCTCTGCCTTCGAGCACTCGAGGCAAGACGGACAATGTTTCGTTACACACTTTTTCTTGACATGGACCACCTCTCCATCGGGAATACTCTCGACTGGACCAGGGACTCCTTGTCAAGGCCTCCGTAAGTCTTCTTGGCTTTGGCGCACGTCCTTAGCCGACGAGCTGGTTGTACCTTTAAATCCCGTTACACTCTTAGGGATCAGTACGATCCAAACAGCCTTAGTGAGATCTCTCTTATCTTGTGATCACGCCGGACTATCTGGCTCGTGTACGCGGCACGGCTAATGGGCGGATGTGACTTCTACCTGACTGCCGGTACCCGACCTGGTACTGTGCAACCGTTACTATCGTGGTTTATCGTTGTTTTACGATTATACCCCTATCTCGTCTACTATCCTTGTACTCTCATCTGTTCACGTTCACTCTACTATCTCGTCTATTCATCTAGTACTCTCTAGAGACTCTTGAGCTGTTGCGGCTTCCATTGCTTGTACTATACATGACTGTCTAGCGCCATAATATGGGTCCGGTGACCCTCCTGACTTGAATGCATAGTGTGCAGGGCACGGAGAGTGTCCGAGGGGCTCAAATCTAGTCCTGGGGGCAGAGAGCCACCCGAAAATACCTGCAGGGGCTATTGACGGTGTTCTGCATTGCACCGGTTCTGACTATCTCGACATTGGCTAGACATCTAATTGTTTTACTATTAGTCTGAGGAGTTCAGACATAGTGTGCCAGTTCTGTGCTATTAGTGTGCTAGCACTGACTGATTAACATTTGTCTGAGGAGTTCAGACGAAATGTACTATCGTTAAATGGCTACTGTCCCAAAGTGACTATTGCCATACTCGACTAGTGCACCGTGGTGCAACCATACATGCTATCTCTATACAAGCTATCTCATTACACGTCACCTTGATACAAGCTATCATATTACATGTCATTTTGATACACGCTATCTTGTTATACACTATCTTGTTACACGCTATCTCGTTATGTTGTCATCCTAATTTTGCAATACTCTTGAGAAATGTATTATCGTTCACTTGTTATCTTGTACTATTTCTCTCTTGACTATACTTGATCGTTCTCTCTAGTTAACCTGCGTTACAAGACATTAATCACTTAAAGCATGCTTGTTTACACGAGATATTAAGTCCTACTGAGCGTTATCGCTCACCCTTCGTTATTTGTTATTGTGTTTTCATGTAAGTCAAGGTATGACCTTACACACAACAATGGGATTGGACTGGAGTGATGAGCGTCCTGAAGTCATAGCGATGGAATGTCCTTAGTACCTTAGAGTCTGGTTAGATATTTGCTTTAGACTTCTTTTCCAATGTAATAATGTCATTGAGCTATATGTTTTGGCTCCGAATTAGTGGTTGTAATAGATTAGATGAATTATCAATAAAATGATGAGTTTTATTGTAATTATTGTTCATTAGTTGCTCTGATATTTGCGAATGTATGCGCAATTTACATTACCATACTCGTTGTTCATGCCTCCCGATTTATTCCGCTGCTAAATTGGCGGGACATGACAGTTGGTATCAGAGCCTAGGATGTCCTTATTAGGATATTTAAGTATAGGATGTTCTAGGTGAACTGCCCTGACATGTGTCTAAGTCAACCACCATACCTATGTGAGAATTGGGTAGAACCATGGTTAAGATCTGAATACATTATAAATATATATGTATCAACTTGGTAATACTTTAGCACCCAAAGTCTAAAAAGAAATAAAGTTAATGCTATTGCTCGCAGGAGATTAGTGGAGATGATGGAATGAAATATTCAGAATAGAATTAGTAGTCGTATCGTATCATGTGAATTTGGGGACCAAATTCTATTTAAGTGGGGGAGGATGTAGTACCCCGGAAAATTCATTAATTAATAATTATAGATAAATTGAAATTTTATCAATTAATAAATTCAATCAATTAAAAAGGTACGCATTATTATCACATGCGTATAAGCCCCTATAAAAATTTCGTAAAAATAGTAGTTATACTATAAATAATGTTCTCTAATGACCCATCATGAAATTTGGGCGTAGAAAAATCATTTGGACTTAGTTTAAGAATTTATGCGACTTATTAGCATAATTAAGGAATAAGTCGAAGAATCTATTATTTTATGATCCAAAGTGGATTATAAATAAAAATAAGTATGTGGGTAGACTTTAAATAATATGGGATGATAGCCAATTATGATATTTGGACCAATGGACAATCTTGGCCTATGAATAAATTCTCTAATAAAAGGATAATTAAAAATTTAATAAGTAAAGTAAGTACATGGGTTGTACAATTAAGCTCACACGAGTTATTGGGCTAAGAGTAATTGCCCAAATGATGAATATTAGAAATATTGGTATGAATAATATTTATTCAATTTAAAAATATGAATTTACTTAAATAAGTGTGATAAATAGATTTACTTAAGGATAAAGGGTGAATAAAAGGGAATTAATGCAATACCCATTAAGCTAAATTATTAGTGGGTTACTCTAATAACCCAAACCCAATAGAATGGGCCCAAATAAGGATAGCCCATCATGGAATGAGAGGTAAATAGGTGAAATTCGTACTTAATTAATTAAATAAATAGGAAAGGGTTAAGATAAATGCTAAATAACTTATATATATCTTAAATAAGAGTCCTTACACCACCCTAACCCTTTGGCCACGAAATTAGCTCTCTCCCTAGCCATATTAGGTGGATTAATGCTAGAATATGGGAGATAAATGTGTAAATTCAGAGTTAATATTTAAATAAATTAAAAAGGGATAAGATAATGACTAAACTAGCTTATAAATATCTTAATAAAAGTCCTAATCCTATCCTAAACCATTACCTACGAAATTAGCTCTCTCCTTAGCCATATTAGGTGGATAAATAAGAGAAAGTGGGAGATAATGAAGGAAATTTAGAGTTTAATGGAAAGGAGGACTCTTATAATGACTAGGACTCCTATAGTTGGCAATATACACCAAAAAACTCATCATTAGCAACCCATTTTCGTGGCTAGAGCTCTGGAGAAAGAGGAGAAGGGCTGGAGACAAAGGAGCAAGGAGGAGGAGGCTAGAACAAGAAGGGTTTTCGGATTTTCGTCATCCAAACTAGGGTTTTCTTGCTCCACGAAAAAGGTAGGCAATCTCTCAAGCTAAAATCGTGAAATAATTACCCTAGGTAGCCTTCATGTACCTCTTCAAAAGCCCTATGGTTTCGTGGTATTTCGTTTACCCATTTGGGCGAATTTAATTCGTGAAATCCTGCTGTCACCATGAACCCTAATCTCATGTTTTCTCTAATTCCCGATGTGTACATGCTCTCATGCCATGATAAAATTTTCAGATATATTAAATCACACTAGCTTTCAAACGCCCCTGGTCTTGCTCGATTTCAATCTCCCATGAGGGAGAATTAAATCTTTGAAGATCAGTCAGACCTGTGCACTCGACCCTCCTTGTTTCCTTTTTAATCTCGTTCACACTTGACATCATTCCATGATAAAATTATCATAAATATTAATACATTTTATCTTTCAAACGCCGCTGGTTTCATAATTTTTCATGATGTATTCATCCCTGAATAATTCATTGAACTCTGACTGCGCCTGTTTAGGTCACCGAAATGTAACCTGATCAATGCATATCTAAACCTTGTCTATTTTCAAATTAATCGTGCATGTTGATAGATATACATGTCTACTTTCGTTTAAAACTAGTTTCGTACTTTTTGGATCACCATACTATTTTATATGTAATTTAGAACATCCATGTATCACAGAGGGCTCGCCCTGGAAAAAAGGAAAAAGAGCAAACCCACCTGTTATCGCGACGGCGCGACCCGCCGCGATAATAGTGGGGTCGCGCCGGCCGATGGCGTCGCGTCAAGAATGCGGCGGCACGAGCCGCCGTGATTCGCTCCGGACCGGGCCAGACCGGCCAGGCCCCGTGTCGCGTCCGACCGCCCTGTCGCGACTTGAATCGCGACGGACCTACCCGTCGCGTTCTTGAAATTTCGGCCAGAACCTTTAATTGCTCTTATATCCCTGCTTTAAATGCCATCAAATCCTTGTACAAGTTAAACCATGTACTGTTAAGCTTGATAAATGATCTGAATATTTTTATTGGATAATATTTAAATGACTCTTATTAATTTAAAAACCGTGAGCACGACTTACTCTATTCCCATGATTTCTTTACACTTGCACACTAAACATTGTTTATTGCCATTTGACCCTATTAAATTACTCAATAATGTATCTGGTAATTAAGTGAAATTAATTACCTAATTTACCTATTATTTAAATGACACATGTCTTCGTTTTACTCACGTGATTTGTACATCGTTATCGCGTCCCTTGCCTTCGAGCACTCGAGGCAAGACGGACAATGTTTCGTTACACACTTTTTCTTGACATGGACCACCTCTCCATCGGGAATACTCTCGACTGGACCAGGGACTCCTTGTCAAGGCCTCCGTAAGTCTTCTTGGCTTTGGCGCACGTCCTTAGCCGACGAGCTGGTTGTACCTTTAAATCCCGTTACACTCTTAGGGATCAGTACGATCCAAACAGCCTTAGTGAGATCTCTCTTATCTTGTGATCACGCCGGACTATCTGGCTCGTGTACGCGGCACGGCTAATGGGCGGATGTGACTTCTACCTGACTGCCGGTACCCGACCTGGTACTGTGCAACCGTTACTATCGTGGTTTATCGTTGTTTTACGATTATACCCCTATCTCGTCTACTATCCTTGTACTCTCATCTGTTCACGTTCACTCTACTATCTCGTCTATTCATCTAGTACTCTCTTGAGACTCTTGAGCTGTTGCGGCTTCCATTGCTTGTACTATACATGACTGTCTAGCGCCATAATATGGGTCCGGTGACCCTCCTGACTTGAATGCATAGTGTGCAGGGCACGGAGAGTGTCCGAGGGGCTCAAATCTAGTCCTGGGGGCAGAGAGCCACCCGAAAATACCTGCAGGGGCTATTGACGGTGTTCTGCATTGCACCGGTTCTGACTATCTCGACATTGGCTAGACATCTAATTGTTTTACTATTAGTCTGAGGAGTTCAGACATAGTGTGCCAGTTCTGTGCTATTAGTGTGCTAGCACTGACTGATTAACATTTGTCTGAGGAGTTCAGACGAAATGTACTATCGTTAAATGGCTACTGTCCCAAAGTGACTATTGCCATACTCGACTAGTGCACCGTGGTGCAACCATACATGCTATCTCTATACAAGCTATCTCATTACACGTCACCTTGATACAAGCTATCATATTACATGTCATTTTGATACACGCTATCTTGTTATACACTATCTTGTTACACGCTATCTCGTTATGTTGTCATCCTAATTTTGCAATACTCTTGAGAAATGTATTATCGTTCACTTGTTATCTTGTAATATTTCTCTCTTGACTATACTTGATCGTTCTCTCTAGTTAACCTGCGTTACAAGACATTAATCACTTAAAGCATGCTTGTTTACACGAGATATTAAGTCCTACTGAGCGTTATCGCTCACCCTTCGTTATTTGTTATTGTGTTTTCAGGTAAGTCAAGGTATGACCTTACACACAACAACGGGATTGGACTGGAGTGATGAGCGTCCTGAAGTCATAGCGATGGAATGTCCTTAGTACCTTAGAGTCTGGTTAGATATTTGCTTTAGACTTCTTTTCCAATGTAATAATGTCATTGAGCTCTATGTTTTGGCTCCGAATTAGTGGTTGTAATAGATTAGATGAATTATCAATAAAATGATGAGTTTTATTGTAATTATTGTTCATTAGTTGCTCTGATATTTGCGAATGTATACGCAATTTACATTACCATATTCGTTGTTCATGCCTCCCCGATTTATTCCGCTGCTAAATTGGCGGGGCATGACAGTTGGTATCAGAGCCTAGGATGTCCTTATTAGGATATTTAAGTCTAGGATGTTCTAGGTGAACTGCCCTGACATGTGTCTAAGTCAACCACCATACCTATGTGAGAATTGGGTAGAACCATGGTTAAGATCTGAATACATTATAAATATATATGTATCAACTTGGTAATACTTTAGCACCCAAAGTCTAAAAAGAAATAAAGTTAATGCTATTGCTCGCAGGAGATTAGTGGAGATGATGGAATGAAATATTCAGAATAGAATTGGTAGTCGTATCGTATCATGTGAATTTGGGGACCAAATTCTATTTAAGTGGGGGAGGATGTAGTACCCCGGAAAATCCATTAATTAATAATTATAGATAAATTGAAATTTTATCAATTAATAAATTCAATCAATTAAAAAGGTACGCATTATTATCACATGCGTATAAGCCCCTATAAAAATTTCGTAAAAATAGTAGTTATACTATAAATAATGTTCTCTAATGACCCATCATGAAATTTGGGCGTAGAAAAATCATTTGGACTTAGTTTAAGAATTTATGCGACTTATTAGCATAATTAAGGAATAAGTCGAAGAATCTATTATTTTATGATACAAAGTGGATTATAAATAAAAATAAATATGTGGGTAGACTTTAAATAATATGGGATGATAGCCCATTATGATATTTGGACCAATGGACAATCTTGGCCCATGAATAAATTCTCTAATAAAAGGATAATTAAAAATCCAATAAGTAAAGTAAGTACATGAGTTGTACAATTAAGCTCACACGAGTTATTGGGCTAAGAGTAATTGCCCAAATGATGAATATTAGAAATATTGGTATGAATAATATTTATTCAATTTAAAAAATATGAATTTACTTAAATAAGTGTGATAAATAGATTTACTTAAGGATAAAGGGTGAATAAAAGGGAATTAATGCAATACCCATTAAGCTAAATTATTAGTGGGTTACTCTAATAACCCAAACCCAATAGAATGGGCCCAAATAAGGATAGCCCATCATGGAATGAGAGGTAAATAGGTGAAATTCGTACTTAATTAATTAAATAAATAGGAAAGGGTTAAGATAAATGCTAAATAACTTATATATATCTTAAATAAGAGTCCTTACACCACCCTAACCCTTTGGCCACGAAATTAGCTCTCTCTCTAGCCATATTAGGTGGATTAATGCTAGAATATGGGAGATAAATGTGTAAATTCGGAGTTAATATTTAAATAAATTAAAAAGGGATAAGATAATGACTAAACTGGCTTATAAATATCTTAATAAAAGTCCTAATCCTATCCTAAACCATTACCTACGAAATTAGCTCTCTCCTTAGCCATATTAGGTGGATAAATAAGAGAAAGTGGGAGATAAGGAAGGAAATTTAGAGTTTAATGGAAAGGAGGACTCTTATAATGACTAGGACTCCTATAGTTGGCAATATACACCAAAAAACTCATCATTAGCAACCCATTTTCGTGGCTAGAGCTCTGGAGAAAGAGGAGAAGGGCTGGAGACAAAGGAGCAAGGAGGAGGAGGCTAGAACAAGAAGGGTTTTCGGATTTTCGTCATCCAAACTAGGGTTTTCTTGCTCCACGAAAAAGGTAGGCAATCTCTCAAGCTAAAATCGTGAAATAATTACCCTAGGTAGCCTTCATGTACCTCTTCAAAAGCCCTATGGGTTCGTGGTATTTCGTTCACCCATTTGGGCGAATTTAATTCGTGAAATCCTGCTGTCACCATGAACCCTAATCTCATGTTTTCTCTAATTCCCGATGTGTACATGCTCTCATGCCATGATAAAATTTTCAGATATACTAAATCACACTAGCTTTCAAACGCCCCTAGTCTTGCTCGATTTCAATCTCCCATGAGGGAGAATTAAATCTTTGAATATCTGTCAGACCTGTGCACTCGACCCTCCTTGTTTCCTTTTTAATCTCGTTCACACTTGACATCATTCCATGATAAAATTATCATAAATATTACTACATTTTATCTTTCAAACGCCGCTGGTTTCATAATTTTTCATGATGTATTCATCCCTGAATAATTCATTGAACTCTGACTGCGCCTGTTTAGGTCACCAAAATGTAACCTGATCAATGCATATCTAAACCTTGTCTATTTTCAAATTAATCGTGCATGTTGATAGATATACATGTCTACTTTCGTTTAAAACTAGTTTCGTACTTTTTGGATCACCATACTATTTTATATGTAATTTAGAACATCCATGTATCACAGAGGGCTCGCCCTGGAAAAAAGGAAAAAGAGCAAACCCACCTGTTATCGCGACGGCGCGACCCGCCGCGATAACAGTGGGGTCGCGCCGGCCGATGGCGTCGCGTCAAGAACGCGGCGGCACGAGCCGCCGCGATTCGCTCCGGACCGGGCCAGACCGGCCAGGCCCCGTGTCGCGTCCGACCGCCCTGTCGCGACTTGAATCGCGACGGACCTACCCGTCGCGTTCTTGAAATTTCGGCCAGAACCTTTAATTGCTCTTATATCCCTGCTTTAAATGCCATCAAATCCTTGTACAAGTTAAACCATGTACTGTTAAGCTTGATAAATGATCTGAATATTTTTATTGGATAATATTTAAATGACTCTTATTAATTTAAAAACCGTGAGCACGACTTACTCTATTCCCATGATTTCTTTACACTTGCACACTAAACATTGTTTATTGCCATTTGACCCTATTAAATTACTCAATAATGTATCTGGTAATTAAGTGAAATTAATTACCTAATTTACCTATTATTTAAATGACACATGTCTTCGTTTTACTCACGTGATTTGTACATCGTTATCGCGTCCCTCTGCCTTCGAGCACTCGAGGCAAGACGGACAATGTTTCGTTACACACTTTTTCTTGACATGGACCACCTCTCCATCGGGAATACTCTCGACTGGACCAGGGACTCCTTGTCAAGGCCTCCGTAAGTCTTCTTGGCTTTGGCGCACGTCCTTAGCCGACGAGCTGGTTGTACCTTTAAATCCCGTTACACTCTTAGGGATCAGTACGATCCAAACAGCCTTAGTGAGATCTCTCTTATCTTGTGATCACGCCGGACTATCTGGCTCGTGTACGCGGCATGGCTAATGGGCGGATGTGACTTCTACCTGACTGCCGGTACCCGACCTGGTACTGTGCAACCGTTACTATCGTGGTTTATCGTTGTTTTACGATTATACCCCTATCTCGTCTACTATCCTTGTACTCTCATCTGTTCACGTTCACTCTACTATCTCGTCTATTCATCTAGTACTCTCTAGAGACTCTTGAGCTGTTGCGGCTTCCATTGCTTGTACTATACATGACTGTCTAGCGCCATAATATGGGTCCGGTGACCCTCCTGACTTGAATGCATAGTGTGCAGGGCACGGAGAGTGTCCGAGGGGCTCAAATCTAGTCCTGGGGGCAGAGAGCCACCCGAAAATACCTGCAGGGGCTATTGACGGTGTTCTGCATTGCACCGGTTCTGACTATCTCGACATTGGCTAGACATCTAATTGTTTTACTATTAGTCTGAGGAGTTCAGACATAGTGTGCCAGTTCTGTGCTATTAGTGTGCTAGCACTGACTGATTAACATTTGTCTGAGGAGTTCAGACGAAATGTACTATCGTTAAATGGCTACTGTCCCAAAGTGACTATTGCCATACTCGACTAGTGCACCGTGGTGCAACCATACATGCTATCTCTATACAAGCTATCTCATTACACGTCACCTTGATACAAGCTATCATATTACATGTCATTTTGATACACGCTATCTTGTTATACACTATCTTGTTACACGCTATCTCGTTATGTTGTCATCCTAATTTTGCAATACTCTTGAGAAATGTATTATCGTTCACTTGTTATCTTGTACTATTTCTCTCTTGACTATACTTGATCGTTCTCTCTAGTTAACCTGCGTTACAAGACATTAATCACTTAAAGCATGCTTGTTTACACGAGATATTAAGTCCTACTGAGCGTTATCGCTCACCCTTCGTTATTTGTTATTGTGTTTTCAGGTAAGTCAAGGTATGACCTTACACACAACAACGGGATTGGACTGGAGTGATGAGCGTCCTGAAGTCATAGCGATGGAATGTCCTTAGTACCTTAGAGTCTGGTTAGATATTTGCTTTAGACTTCTTTTCCAATGTAATAATGTCATTGAGCCCTATGTTTTGGCTCCGAATTAGTGGTTGTAATAGATTAGATGAATTATCAATAAAATGATGAGTTTTATTGTAATTATTGTTCATTAGTTGCTCTGATATTTGCGAATGTATGCGCAATTTACATTACCATACTCGTTGTTCATGCCTCCCCGATTTATTCCGCTGCTAAATTGGCGGGGCATGACAAAGCCGTCTTCATGTTGCTTTACCTGCAAGCCAAGAAAAAATTGAAGCTCCCCCATTAGACTCATCTCAAATTCACTGTGCATGTGATTAGAGAACTCTTCACACAGTGATGGGTTAGTGGAACCCAAGATGATGTCGTCCACATAAACTTGAACAACAATGATATGGTTGCGAACATTTTTTGTGAAAAGAGTTTGGTCCACTTTACCTCTTGAGTAGTTTTTACTCACCAAGAAGTTCCTTAACCTGTCGTACCAAGCTCGGGGTGCCTGTTTCAAACCATAAAGAGCTTTGTGCAACTTATAAACATGGTTAGGCTTTTAATGATCCTCAAATCCTGGTGGTTTAGAAACATAGACTTCCTCTTTGATGTAGCCATTCAAGAAGGCAATTTTAACATCCATTTGAAAAAGTTTGAATTTGTTTGAACATGTTATGCTAACAAGATCCTAACTGCTTCAAACCTAGCCACAGGTGCAAAGGATTCTTCAAAATCTATCCCAAATTCTTGGTTATATCCTTTTGCTACTAGCTTAGCTTTGTTTCTCACCACTTTACCCCCTTCATTTAGTTTATTCCTAAACACCAATCTTGTCCCAATGACAGAAATTTCAGAAGTTCTACGAACTAAACACCAGACATTATTTCATTCAAATTGACCTAGTTCCTCATGCATGACATCTATCCAAGAACTCTCTTTTAGTGCCTCTTTAACATTTTTTGGTTCCACTTGAGAGACAAAAGCTAAATGTTCTTATTCAACTATTTGTCTTACCTGAGACCTAGTTTGAACTTTATCATTTACATTCCCAATTACATTATCAAGTGGGTGATCTTTTGAATACCTGGCATTTGTCATTGTTGAAGGACCCGGTTGATCTTGGATGTGAGAAAGTTGTTCTAGGACTTGAGGAAATTGATCTTGGACTGGAGGAAGTGGATCTTGGAGATTTTCATCTTGTGTCTTTTCTTCTTGAGGATCTCCTTCACTTTCATCATCTTGTTTTCTGAATAGTATTCCTCCATCATCGTCGTACCCGCGGAAATATCCACTATTAGTTTTGATTTTTGCTTGAGGATTTCCGTTAGTCTTCTCATGTTGTGTCTCAAGTATTGATCCTTCATCTCCATCATCATGCCTGGGAAAATTTCCATCATTAGACTTTGCATGATACTCATCAAAAACAACATGTAGAGTTTCTTCCACAGTTCTACTTTTATTATTAAACACTCTATAAGCCCTAGAGTGTTCTGAGTATCCTAGGAAAATACCTTGATCACTTTTGGCTTCAAACATGTCTAAATCAACTTTATCATTGTTATGTATAAACACTTTGGAGCCAAAAACTCTGAAATACCCAATACTGGGCTTCTTACCTTTTAAGAGCTCATATGGGATTTTCTTCATTACAGGTCTTACCATGGCCCTGTTGAGGATGTAACAAGAAGTGTTCACCGCTTCTGCCCAAAAACTCCTTGAGAGTTGACTTTCAACCAGAAGGGTGCGAGCCATTTCCACCATGGTCTTGTTCTTTCTTTCCACTACGCCATTTTGTTCCGGAGTCCTTGGAGAGGAAAACTTGTGATCAATACCTTGGTTTCTGCAAAATTCAGAAAAAGAGTTATTGTCAAACTCTCCCCCATGATCAGTGCGGATTGAGCATATCTTATGAACATTTCCATACTCAATCTTATGAAAGAACTCTTCAAAGATTTTAAGTGATTCATTTTTGTGAGCCAAGAATTTGACCCAAGTGAACCTAGAGAAGTCATCTACAATGACAAAGCCAAAATGTTTGCCATTGAGACTAAGAGTTCTTGTATGTCCAAATAGGTCCATGTGCAACAATTCATAGGGTTTTGAAGTTATTACCGGTGCTTTTGACTTGAAAGACTTTCTGGTTTGTTTTCCTTGTGCACATGCATCACAAAAACTTTCTTTTTTATTGAAAGAAATTTCAGGAAGTCCACTTACAAATTTCATCCTCATAATCTTGTGCAAGACATTGTAGCTAGCATGGCCAAGCCTACGATGCCCCAAAGTCAACTCATCCTGTTTACTTGCAACAAGACACAAATTTTTATTTTCTGGTTCATCTAAATCAACTAAATAGATGTTCTTCACCCTTTTTCCATAAAACTTGAGACTTCCTATTTCTTTATTAACAATCTTGCATGTATTTGATTCAAAAATAACTTTATGACCTTTATCACACAGTTGGCTTATGCTGAGCAAATTGTGATTAAGACCATCAACTAAAAACACATTGTCTATTGAGTTAGAGGCATACTTATCAACCTTACATGTGCCAATGATTTGGCCCTTATTGTTACCTCCAAAGACAACTTGACCTCCGTCTTTCTGCACCAGCAAATAGAATTTATCTTTGTCGCCCGTCATGTGCCTTGAGCAGCTACTATCTAAGTACCATTTGTTTTGATTTTGGGCTGCTAGGCATTCCTGCATAGATAGATCAGACAAGAGGTTTTGGTACCCAAATTGCTTTGGGTCCCAAGTTTTCATTCATGCCAAAAAGTAAATTCTTTAGAATCCAAACTTGCTTGCATTTCAATTTATTTGAGTTATTCCAGCATTGTTTTTCATTGTGCCCAAGTTTCTTACAAAAATTGCATGATGAAGATTTTCTCAAAACATTTGTTTTGTTATTTTGTTGAACATTCATTTGCATTTTCCCTTTTTGTTGTCTGGATGGCTGTCCCTTGGCAGCATTTTTCCAGCCCTGTCGACAGCTCTTATTGAGTCTGTCGACAAACTTCTTATTTGACTGAACTAATGAAGTCTTTTGATTTGATTGCAGTTGCTTATCCTTGGCTTGAATTTTCTTGCTCTTGGGAGGAATTTGTTTACTTGTGCTTGGACTATTATCAACAAAAGTTGTTATCAACGTCTCTCCAATTTTCTATTGTTTTACAAGTTGATATCCAAGTCCATGCCTTGTTACATTAAATTTTGCACCCAAAATAGCATCAAGATTTTGTTTTCCCTTTACAAATCTTGTAAGATCTTCAGTCTTTTCTTTTAGATCCTTTTCAGCTTGTTTCAGATTTTTCTTAACCTCTTGATGTTCATTTTGAAGACTTTCAAGAGACTGAATTAGGCTCTATTTTTCTTTTTCACTCTCTTGTAATTTTTCTTTCAGAGAATCTATTTTCTTACTGTGAGCTTCCTCATCAATTTTCATCATCTCAATTTCTTTACTTAGAGTGACAATTTGTTCATTATTGAATTCGTTGTGAACAAGAGAGTTGACCTTTTTCTTGAGTGCTTTATTTTCTGACTTGTATTCACAAAATTTTTGAAATAAAACAGTGCATGCTTCTTCCCAATCATCAACAATGTAGTTTTCAAAGGAAGAATTTACCTTGTTGGAGTCCTCACTCGTTACCATTAAGCATTGAATCTCTTCATCTCCAGAGGTTGCCTATGCGTCCCCGTCTTCGTCTTCATTACTCCAAGTTGCCAACATTGTCTTGGCTTTCTTGAAGGTGAATTTCTCCTTCTTCAATTTCTTCTTGAGCTCCGGGCACTCTCGTCTCATGTGCCCTTGTTTCTTGCACTCATAGCATACAATGTCAGATTTTTTGTTAGAATCAAATTTTTTTGAAAAATCCTTCTTTGGAAAAGATTTGAAGTTACATGAGCCTTTCCTTTTAAACTTAAGGAATTTCTTGAACTGTCTAATGAGCATGGCCATTTCATCATTCTCACTATCACTAGACATTTCATTGTCATCACTTTCCTGTTGAACATCCTTTTGGGAACTAGATGAATTTTTATTGGAAGATTTTAGAGCAATTGATTTTCTTCAGTTTCTTTCCTCTTTACATTTATTTCATAGGTCATTAAGGAACCAATTAGCTCATCTAATTTCATTTTTGAAAGATCTTTAGTGTAACGTCACGCATTTTTCGGATCCCTATAGATCTAGGTTTAGCGGGTTTGGTGGCGAATGTGTGGCCTATTAGTGCGTGTTTCAGGTGTTCGCGCGAGTTGTGAGGCTTGGTGGGCCGGCCGTTGGGCCCAAAGTGCTCATAGGTATTGCAGCTGTGAACGCGACGGAGGCTTGCGTCGCGATATGAACGCGACAGCCCTTGGGGTCGCGTTCATATTACTGCTGTATGGCAGACGTCGTCTGCATGCGCGCCAAGTGTCGTGCGCTAGGTGGCCTGCTGACGTCAGCCTTGGGAAGGCGACGGTCACCAAGGTCGCGATCAGGTCGCGACGGGGGTGCACGTCGCGATCCCAACCGCTGTGCTGTTTTTAAGAACCCCAACCGAACAGAGCAGAGGAAGCTCTGCTCGGCCAGGGGGGGAGCTGCTGCAAAGTTTCTTGGTGATTTGAGGTTCTGGTGGAGTTCTCGGCGCGCTCTCACCGCGGGGACGTCGTGCGGAGCAGGGGAAACATCGGGAGTTCGTGTTCTTCGCGAAGGTAGGGAGATCCTACCCCGTTTTGATGTTTGGATCGTGTGCATGGTGTGGTTGATGTGTTTTTCAGTTTATAAACAATAGATACCATGCTAGGGTATCCATTAAAGCATGTAAAACGTTAATTAAGCATGGTTTGAATGGTCTGGAATGGTAATCCGTGGAGTTCCTCCCGGATTAGGGTTTTCACCTGCGAAGGCGACAGTCTAGGGTGTCGCGACCTTGTCGCGACAGCCCGATCTATCGCGTTAAGGTTTCTGTTGCGACGTGTAAGTGGGTCGCGATCTGATGGCGTCCCAGGTTCCTGATGCGACCTGGTTACGACAAGGCCTATCGCGACATGTTTAGGTGGCACGATCTTATTGCGCCACTGTTACCTGTCGCATTAAGGTTTCTTATCGCGGTCTGTCGGGGTGTCGCGACCTGGTGGCGACAGTATTCCATGTCGTGACCGTAGCAATGAGGTCTATTTATGCATGTTTTCAGTGTTTTGGTTATGATAATTGTTGTGCATGGCAATGATAGGTGGAGCCAGTGCACTTGTCACGTTCATGAAGTGTGTTGCTCACGAGATGGGCATGTTTTACTTGGTTATTATGTCATGTACGTAACCGGCTTGGTGTTTACGTGGTTTGTGTGGTGCATTGACACCCGTAGTGCTCTTGGAGTGTGTTGTCCAAGTATTGGACATGTTGTTTACATGAATGACATGTGGTGAACCTGGTTGGTGTATTATACACGTGGTGTCTACGTGGTTTGGATGTTGTGTGTGTGTGAGTGTATGCATGGCATATACTCTAATGTGGCTCAGTGTTTATGGTTTTGTTGTAATAACTGGGCAGTGAGGTTCCTGTGTGAGCCTAGCCATGACTTTGTAGCGTTTGGGTAGTGAAGGTCATGTGTGAACCTAGCCCTGGTCTGTTGTTGTCCTTTGAAGAATATTATATTGATTTATGTATTAAGTGGTGTTTGTGTTGCCATGGAGGTCACGAGGTGACCGATGATAGGCAAGATTGTGGTTCATGAATGTGTTGGTGTAGGATAGCTTTGGGGTCACATGGTGACCGAAGTTAAGATAATCCTAACACATGTATATCGTGAATTATAAATAAAGATTACATATGTAAATATCGTGGTTTGTGTGCTAGCCGAGTGTGGTGGTCCGGCGCCTATTCCGGAATGCCTCTCTAGTCGGGTACCCTAGATTCTCTGTGAGCCAGGCACGTGTGTTTGTTGTGCTCGGGTTTATCCCGGTACAGTGTGGTACCGTCGAGGTCTGTGTCGTCTTCCTGGACACCCTCACTCCTGTGTTTGAGTTGTACGTCCGGTTGAGGGAAAGATGACAGTAGGGCAGCGGCTTGTGTTTGTGGGTGTGCAGTCGCTTGTAGCGTGCTCATAGTTGGGGGTACGGACACCAGTAGTCGACACTGGTTCGCAGCTAGTCCTATTTTCCAATGCCTCACTTTAGGGTGCTTTGGCCAGAGACCCTAGAGGTGCCAGGCATGGACCTGCAGTTGTGTGTCTGCAGGTGTGGTGTTAGTTGGTCTCCATAGTTGTTTGACTTGTTCTCGTGGAGCGGCAGTTGGACCTTTCGTCCTTGACTGCGAGGTTGAGAAGTTGTTCTTGTGTTGTGTTGTCCTGGTTGGATACTGGCCTGATCAGCCAGTAGTCCGTTCCCGTGTGGTGGCGTCGTTCTTTCTGACTCGTGCTTTGCCGGCTCTGGTTGTGGCTTGTGTGACTTGTCGGTTGAGGTTTCACCTGTAATGTTGTGCCTAAGTGATGGCACAATATAGTTATAGTTCTGTGTGGTGTTACCACCTACTTGTACCCTTCGTACGGGTGTTTGTGTTGTGGTACCTCAGAGTAGCAGGTACCTATACCCTTCGTGGGTTACTTTGCAGTTTTGTGGTGGTACATTGTGTACCAACCTTTTCGGGTACTTATGTGTTGTGGAGGTCTTGTAGTTTGACCTGCCACTTGCTGTATCCTATCCGTTTTAAATAAATATTTGTTTATAGTTTATTGTAGATTAGTTTGTGGTTGCCAATCATGTTACCCTTTGTGGGTAATTTGCCGATGAGGCTTGTGGCCTAGGCATACTGTGGTTTGGTGGAGTTGTGCTCCGTGGAGGTCGCGTGATAGGACTTCCCAGTTGTTGTGTTTCACCTTTCTTTAGGTAAGATTCCAATTATAGTTTTAGTGTGTTATAAATTGACTTCGTGGGAGCCAGTCTTGTTACCTCGTATGTAATTTCCGACGTAGTGTGGTTTGGAGTATAAAGGACCAGCTCTTTGTTAGCAGTCCTGTTACTCAAGTGTTTGAGGTTCACCTGCGAAGCTTGTAGCCTAAGCAGTGATCTGCCTGTGTGGCTTGTAGCTTAGGCAACCAGTTGTTGTAGCAGTATGTCGGTGAGACTGTGGTTTAGTCACTTCAGTAGTTGGGCTGACTAATAGTATTATATTAGTCCTATAGTCCCACATTCCTTCCGAGAACTTTATGTTTATTGCCATGATTATGTTTAATTGTTATTTATTGTTATGATGTGAGCATGTCATGGTTTGGCTACTAGTATTGCCAGTGAGACCCTCTGGGGTTGAGGTCTCTACTGTTTAGTTGTCTCTTCCGTTTAGTTGCTGTAGTGGTTTTTGGGTGGTCCCCTACTGAGCCTGTGACTTGTTGAGGCTCACTCCCCTACAGTTCTTGCAGGGCTTGCCGTGTGTTTGGCTTGTGGAGACGTTGTGTCAGACTTGTACCACCAGCAGTAGTGTTAGTTCAGTTGTGTGAGCTTGTGCTCCCTCGGGGTATGCCCCAGGTAGTTGTACTTTTTAATTGGACATGTATTAATGTAATGGGACAGTTGTACAAATTTGTGAACAGATATGAGCACATGTACTTTCTTATGTCTTATATTGTTGTGGTTTATCTTTTATACTCTTCCTGGACACGTGTGTGAGATATCCCTTGCGAGACTTCGGTCCGTTCACGGGAGGCGGATCTGAATATGGAGCCTTATTGGGCATAAATATCCAGGGCCGTCACATTTAGAATCCTCAATGACGGTGGCCTTAGTGTTCCAAGAGGATGGAAGAGACCGAAGTATCTTCCTAACTAAGTCACTTTCTGAGTATTCTTTCTTAAGACCTATCAACCTGTTGATTATTAGCATGAACCTTGCAAACATATCTGATATGGTTTCATCATTTTTCATTTTAAACATTTCATACTCAGATACAAGCATGCTGGCTTTGGTTTCCCTTACCTCAGACGTACCTAAATAGATGAGTTCCAGCTTGTCCCACATTTCTTTTGCTGAAGAACATGTGGAGACTCTTGAATACTCCTTGGGATGCACAACGCATTGCATCATGTTCAATGCACTCCAATTCAAGGTGCCTTTCTTAATTTGTTCCCTTGTCCAAGTATCTTCATCTTCGGGCAGCACATACGCTCCCTTGCTGACGATTTTCCATAGCTCAAAATCTTGAGCTCTCAGAAATACCTGCATACGATTTTTCCAATATGGATAATCAGTGCCATCAAAGAAGGGTGGCCTGGACACTGAATGTCCCTCAGCCATAAAGCCCTTGTTAGATTCCATGAGATCGAGAATCTCCTGATCGTAAGATCAAGCTACAAAAGCAGTAAATTGGAGAAACCTCGCTCTGATACCAATTGAAAGATGTACGGAATTATCTATTATGGTAATCTAGAAGGGGGGGTTGAATAGATTACTTCCAATTAAATAACTATGACCTTCTTTTTGATGAAAACACAAACTTCTCGAAATCTCAGACATATTTAATTTGAATTCGAACTGCTATATGTATACTTGTTGTAAGTAGAACATGAACAACCTATCTAACATGTGAGAAATCAACGTGCCTACCAAGCATCTATCGTGAAAACATTCAAAGCATAGGACACGAGGATTTAAGGTGATTCGGAGTACACAACTTGTGTATCCTACGTCCACCGTCCACACACACACACGCAGAAGCACCACTTATTAGCGAGTTCCACTCTACAAGTCACACACACACGTTGTCTGATGTAAACACATGATCAGAACAACAAAAGTCACGTGAATCAAGCACAAGGAACTCTTGAATCACAACCACACACACAGATGTACGAGAACTATGGGAAGGCAAGAGTTCTGAGATGAAAGAACAAATCTTGATGGAGGACTCTTGTCGTTGGTCGTCCAGAAGAACTCCAAGCTCCTGTGATGATCTTCAGATGACGTAGAAGCTTGAACCGTGGACGAACCATCATCAACTCCGCTCGAAAGATGTATCTCTTTCACTCTGAACGGAAGGTTGAAGCAGAGTAGCAGGGAGAAAACTCTCTCTCATGGGTTTTGTTTAGGGTTTTGGTATATAGGCTTGTTGCTACGTAAATAGCTCTACATGTTATATATATATGGGTGTCCAAGTTTAGAGAGACATGGTAAAAGGAAACACCCTAATATGGAACATATCTAAATCTCGGAATTGAAGTTTCTCTTCGTCTGTCGACAGGCGATCTATAGCTGTCGACAGCCACTGCTGAATTCTGGTTTCCAGAACACTTGAAGCTGCTGGAAGACTAGATCTGTCGATAGCCAACTTACTGCTGTTTCATCTGTCAACATGAGCTTTCATAGTTGTCGACAGGTACTTGCCTGAAGTCCTTTTCTTGTTCTTTTTCACT
Organism: Colocasia esculenta; assembly: GCA_014218235.1. NCBI lineage: Eukaryota > Viridiplantae > Streptophyta > Magnoliopsida > Alismatales > Araceae > Colocasia > Colocasia esculenta. Next base: position 54,448,815 of record CM024759.1, on the reverse strand, counting down.
TGGTTCATGTTACTTGGCTTATATGCATTCACACCTACATTGAGAAACATTGTAAGTGAGATACAATGAATGTATAGGTGATCAATAAAGGCATATTCTCATATGAGATTGTTTCTTGCTTGTCTTTGTCATTAGCATCATATTTCTATCATTCACACACATCAATACACATTGTCCATCATCAAAAACATTTAAACATGAACATTGCACATCAATACACATTGTCATGAGAACCCAACAAATTCCGCATTTATCTTGTCAGAGTTGGAAAGTCCATGGTTTTTTGTTTAAACCTGTACCTTGCATCCAACCATCTTCCATTATATTTATACAATTTCCCTTCCCTGGGATACAACCTATGAGATGTTTATGCTGCTTGCATACAGTCTAGAGACATGAGAGAATGGATCCATTAATATTTGATGAAAAACTTCTTGCCTGTCCATCCCAAACAAGGAGAATAAAAACAGCAGAGGATCTCTCTCTCTTTACATCTCTTTTTGTTGATGCAGTAATAAATATGGCAGGTGTCCTCTAGGGCACCTCCCATTTACCAAAAAAAAAAATGCTACATGCTCTTTTGTAAAGAAGATGCAAAGACCCTAGTCCATTAATGACTGTCTCACAATCCTGCATCTTGTTTTCATCTCAGTGGTTTGACGTATGTAGTTGTTTTAATTGAAGTATAGGGTGGACCTTGGCAATCTGTGTTCTTAAGTGCAGGAAACTTTTCTCAAATGAGTTATCGTACATGGCTAGATATTATGAGCACCTTTTGAAGGAAAGGAGATCTTGAAAGCTTGGCACTAGAAACTGATAACATGGAGAACAACCCAAGAAGCAGAGCTGACACGTAATAAATTCTGGTTTAATTATTCTCCGAGAAAGTGTTCTATAGCATTCAATTTAACAGCAAATTGATTAAAATCTATATTCTGACCTGATGTTTTGTATGAACAATCTGACGGCAGCACATATATTGACAATTAAAAGTATGCAGTATTCAAGTACATGAGATCTTAATGCAACAACTGTTGCTAGCAAAGTAAGGCATTAAACCATGTGCGAGGCACTGGTCTGAGATTTAAGGACTAGCAAGAACAAAATAGATCAGTGGAGATTGATATAATTATACCTCGGAAGGACCACCTAATATTCTTCGAGGCATATATAGTTCTTTATTATTCTTTGAGGCATATCTGCAGCTACCACCTACTCCAACCAGAACTGTGTAGAGTATCCAGTGGAAATTGTCTTCAAAGAATAAATGTAATGCATTATAGATTTGTGATCATAGTATCATACTACTGCATTTTAAATTATATGCATTACACATTGCTATCATGCAAGACATTGTAGGCTAATGATTTCTGTACTCGTAATTTTTAAAAAGGCGACATCCACTTATCATATATTTTATCCAAAGCAACATGATTCTGCAAGAAATGTTTTACCTCTGCAAGTATATGGATATGAATGTGTGATTTTTTGCAGGATGTGATTGTCTTCATATATTTTAATGTAGGATGCAAGCGTATAGATATGAATGTATGGATGTGGTGTGTGAATGTATGAACCTTTTTTTTTCTTTTTTACTCATTCAAGACTTTTGTTAGGATATATGTTTTTACCATCTTTTGATGGTAATTATATATATCAAGCATAAAGTCTTGAATTGTCCTATTGGACAGTCTGTGGATATTTTGATTATCTGATGTTCTCCATTATATGTGCTTATGATTGTCTTAAAATGTCGACGGTCTCTCCCTACTCTTCTCCAATATACCTGCTAATTTTAACTACTTAACTTTTCACTTGTAGTTTATACGAGTGATTTTTTTAGCAAAGTTAAATTTAGTAAATGATAGTGGTATATTAGAGAAGTGTGGGGAGATGCTGCCGAAATTTTAAGACAATCATAAACACATATAATGGAGAACATCAGATGATCAAAATATCCATGGAAGGGCAAGATTTGATGTAGGTACCCCATTTTATTTGACAATGTATGTATACAGGTGGCTGTACACATGTGGATTTGCTCTGCATACAAGGGAGGTGCTGCCAAATTTTTTACTGAATTCTTTATTTATGGTTATAGGATATATAGAAATGGCTTGACCTGATAAGACTTGGATGGAACTTGTTAATAATCGAGGAGATCCTAGATATCTAAAGGGGGTAGAGTCTTTTTTGGAGTATGCTTTTCATACAGGTCGAACAAGATACATGCATGGTCAATACAGTGAGCTGATAAAGTGTCCATGTCAGAATTGTCGTAATAGAGTAAAGTTGACCCGAACAGAAGTTGAAACTCATCTTATAGTAGATGGAGTCTAGACACATTATAACAATTGGGTATGTCATGGAGAGACACCATTTGACATCTTTTATGTGGAGGCAATAGGGCACCAAGCAGAAATAAGACAGACAGATATCTCCTCTATACAGATGAGTGACCACCAGCTAGATATCGATTCTATACATATGTTGCATGAGTTTCAACAAGCTGAATTTGCCATTTCAATGGAGGAGCATGAGCCAAATTCCAAAGCAAGTGACTTTTATAGATTATTACAAGATGCTGAAATGCCATTATATGATGGGTGTCAGAAGGTTTCAAAGTTGTCATTTCTTTTGAAACTGCTGCATATTAAGACAATGAATCAAGTGACCGGGAGATGCATAAATATGTTGTTGGAATTTATTAAATAAATATTACCACAAGAAGCTAATATACCCCAAACATGGTATGAAGCTAAAAAGATCATTAAAGATTTGGGGTTGGGTTATGAGAAGATAGATGCATGTAAAAATGACTGTATATTATTTTGGAAGGAACACAAAGATAAAGATCGATGCCCACAATGTGATGCATCTCAATGTAAGGAAAGAGTGCAAGACATAGATAATCAAGTTGATAATGAGAAGGTGAAACCTGGCAAACGAATACCCAACAAGGTCTTGCGCTATTTTCCGTTGAAAGATAGATTGCAAAGGTTATTCATGTCATCTAAAACAACCAAATGGATGACATGGCACTCTGATGGTCGGACTCGTCAACAGAATGGGGAGATGCGACATCCAGCTGATTCTGAGGCACGGATGCATTTTGATAGTCAGTATCCAGATTTTACTGCAGAGACTCGCAATGTGAGACTAGGTTTAGCAGGTGATAGGTTCAATCCATTTGGGAATTTGAGTAGTAGCTATAGTATATGGCCTGTGATGGTACTGGCTTATAACTTGCCGCCATGGATGTGCATGAAGCAGACATTTATGATGATGCCATTATTAATTCTTGGTGCTAGAGATCCGGGAAATGACATTGATGTATACCTTCAACAACTTATTGAAGAGTTGGAAGAGTTGTGGGATGTTGGTGTTGAAACGTATGATGTTTCGAGAAAACACAATTTCAATATGCGAGATGCTCTTCTTTGGACGTTGAATGACTTTCCTGCATATGCCAATTTATCTGGATGGAGCACTAAAGGAAAGGTTGCATGTCCATTATGTACTTATAATACTCATTCAAGATGGCTGCATAATTATCGAAAAGTTTGTTATTTAGGACACATACGGTTCTTACCAATACATCATAGATGGAGGAAAGATAATTACAAACAGAAATTTGATGGTCGAAAGGAACTTGGTAAGCCACCAAAAAAATTGACGGGATTAGAATTGTGGAAGCAACAACAGAATCTGAGTCTTGTTAGATTTGGAAAGACATTCAAAAAGGATATCAAAGACTTGCAAGGATGGAAGAAGAAAAGTATATTTTATAAAGAGCTGCCATACTAGTCGAGTATACTTATTAGGCACAATATAGACATAATGCACACGGAGAACAATGTCTGTGAAAATTTGTTGGGCACATTGATACTGCTTGGTGGTGAAAAAAATAAAGACAACCATCAAGCTAGACTGGATCTTGAAGAGTGGGGAATACGACCAGAATTACATGTGCCAAAAGACCCTCAGTCAGGAAGCAAGTTACCTGCAGAACTGTACACACTAAATAGAGCAAGGACATCAACTATGTGTGAATTCTAGTGTAACATTAAGGTCCCAGATGGATATTCATCTAACCTATCTAGATGTGTAGATATTACTGGTCGAAAGCTTACTCAATTGAAAAGTCATGATTGTCATGTCTACATGCAAGTTTTGTTGCCTTTGGCAATCCGTGGCATTGCACATGAAGATGTGATTGATCCAATTACTGAATTGAGTATGTACTTTAAGGAAATCTGTTCTAAAGTTCTTTTGCCTGAACATCTGTTGAAATTGGAAAAAGACATTGCAGTGATATTATGTAAAATGGAACAGATTTTTCCACCATCTTGTTTTGATATCATGTTTCACTTGGTAATACATTTGGCATATGAAGCGCGAATTGCTGGTCCAGTACAATATCGATGGATGTATCCTATAGAAAGATTTTTAAAGAAATTGAAAGATTTTGTTCTTAATAAGACACGTCCTGAAGGTTCAATCGCAGAAGGGTATCTTATTGAAGAAACGAGTTCATTTTGTTCCATGTATTTGGATAACATTGACACTCGTTTTAATAGCAAAGAAAGGAATTATGATGGTCCTTCAATCTAGAGTGAAGATGAAAGCTGTTCGATTTTTAATTCTTCTGGATGTTTTCTAGCAGGAAAAGTTGAACCTCGTACACTATCTAAAGAAGAAGTTCATTTGGCACCTATTTATATTTTGAGACAGATTGAACATATGGATCAATTTTTTGAAATATACAGACAATTGTTCGAAAACTCAAATGGGGTGCAGGAAGATTTTTTGAAATGGTTTTGAAGATATATTGAAGAATTGAAAGCTGCAAATGATCCTCGTTGCACTGATGACATCGAAGTGTTATCACAAACTCCTTCGAGACTTGCATACTCACATTCAGGTTACATAATAAATGGATTCAGCTTTTGTACTAAGACTGTAGATGAGACAAAATTAACTCAATTGTCTGGTGTTATTGTGGTTGCAAAACTTGAATCTGGATGTGATGGATACTATGGACATCTGAATGATATTCTTGAAATATATTTTACTCATAAAAAATGAGTTGTATTGTTTGAGTGTGATTGGTGGGATGTCTATAGAAAGGATAGAGGATTCAAGAACGATAAGTATGGAATTGTCAGTCTCAATACCCATCTTAAACTCAACACAAATGAACCATTTGCTCTCGCTAGTCAAGTGGAACATGTGTTCTATGTAAATGACAATAAAACACCAGGGTGGATTATTCATGTAAGAGCACAACCTCGGGATTATTATAATATGCAAGTTCCAACAAGTGAAGATGATGTAGGTGATTTTGAAGAAGCATATCATGAAACCCTAATTGATGTTCATGTGAGAGGAGATGTATTTGATGTTGACATTGTTGAAAATATTAACGTAAGAGTCGATGAATACATTGATGCTTAGGTGATTACAACTTCCAAATCTCTTTAGTTATATATATATATATATATGTTTTTCTAAGTTTGACTTGTAAGTTTAATATGATATGTTTGAACAAATGGCTTCAGATGGTGGCTCGTACAGTGGTTCGAGGCCATGGAGACAGCGTACTACCGTGCAGCAGACTTTCCCCACACACTCCGCCTCGGAGGGATCTGTAGCTGCATCCTCGACGGTTGGCTGTACAACTTCTGTAGTAGGTATGTAGTTTAATTTAAAAAATTTGATTAATTAATATTATTTTGATTATAATCTGATATCAATGTCTTTGTTGTGTATGATTAAGCAGGGCCAGTTTCTACACAGACTTTGGGTCGAGGACATGGACGTCGGGGCCCCTCCAGAGGTTTGACAGATAGGAGATTGGAATCTGGCCAGTGATGGAATGTAAAGGTGATCGGTGGGACTGGGATTGGAGAGTCGGGAGCCCAGTTCGTTAGTCACATGGGCATTGTATCAAAGCTTCACTGTAAAATATGGCAAAAAGATTTTTTCAAACTTCCTGCAGATATAATAGATACATGTTTTAGAGATCTTGAGGTAATAGTATGTAAATTTAATATTATATCTATCAAATTTCTTATCATGACTCATGTTAGCTCTAATTTTTAGTTGATCTTTCGGTGGGATCGAACGGCCAATACTGATAAAGAAATGTAAATGCACATGTCCTCTATGGATTGTATTTGACGTGGAGTTTTGAAGAAACGAGTAAGTTAATATTTTTCCTTATATGCACATGTCAATTCTTTAATTATTTATACTATATTTAATATTTGATGGCTACAAATATTCTGACCATCTCTCTCAGTAAATGGTAATGTGGTGCATTTGCTAGTTTAGTTCATGCACGGGTCATGTGTTTATATAACTTGAAATGTTGCTACCTGAAAACTGATGGCCTCGTCTCGTAATTATTTTGATGGCTATTGCCTGTATGCTATTACATGTGTACTGTTCTCTACAGTCCCTTAGTGAAGGGTGGGTTGTCTTTTCTGGACCCCTAAAGTCTCTTTCTGAAATGAAAATTCCCCTTGCTAAATCATTGGCCATGAATGGAGAAGATATTCTGCATTCACGTAGAGCATCAGCCCACATGGGTTGGTTCTGGTGTATTCTGCATTCACGTAGAGCAAATGTCTGGAGCAAAAATGTCCTACAATGTGTAGACTCACTTCTTGTATCCATACATCAAAAAGCCAATTCTAGAAGCTATAAATAAAATATCAGGGACTAAGCAGAGTTGGTAAGCTAACATCATAGAAGAAAAGTAACTTTCTGCACCAGATTTAAAGTCACCTGCTACTAGGATAAACAACCGACTCTAAAGTCACCTGCCCGAGCCACGAGCCAGGAAGCCGATGCTTATGGCCACAAACACAACTCATAAGTTCTGTAACTCCCACCTAAGTACTTGAATGCTGTGATATATAGTTCATGTGTAAAGCCTACGTATTTGCAGTTTGATTCTACCACTTGCTTTAATTATTGCTAGCTTCTGGGAACAATGCCAACAATCCTGGAAGGGTCTCTTTAGCTGTACATTTCAAGTCATTAATGGCACAGAACTTCTCATCTATTGTTCTTGTGCATACGATTGTGATCCATGAATTCTTTTTTGATCTTAATTTGACCATTCAAGCTCTTGTAAATCTCTCACTCATTGATTTGGCATATTTATGGCAGTACTTATCTAACTATTAGCGATCACATCATTGCCATACTCTTTTTCTGTAGGAACTTACTAGTGATATAGATGTTCTGCAATGCTTCAGAGACATTTTATGGCATGAGTAAAAACTGGATGAGAAAATAATATACTCAATGGGGTGCCATGAAAGAATCAGTACTCACTTTGATACGATTCAAGAAGATACAGAGCAAGTCCGCATGATACTTTATCCAAGAAACTCAGTGATCCATAGACAAAAGCACATCCATTGAGATCCTTGCTGACCAACGTACTTTCCATGCTAATTCCAGTCACCTGCTTTGATGTTTAAGCTCCTAATTAGAGAGCAAATCTCAACATAGAGATACTTGCTCTCCTCTAGACCTTTCTTATGTCTTATTTACAAGCACATTTATTTTCACTACTTTTAATGTGGAACTAAAAAAAATATGTCTCTATACAGCATTATATAGACAAGTCTTTTGATGATGCCATTGCCTCAGTTCTAGCTGGTGTTAATCCGCAAGATTGGCAGATAATGTGTGCAAAATGGAACACTTCGGATGAGTAGGTAATAATAAAGTTTTATAGTACATCTTCATTTTTTATTTTAACATTTAAAATATTTGTTGGCAGAATATCGCTAATCGTAATAAAGTAAATCGGTCTCATCATTCTATGCCATATAGAAAGGGCAGGAAGAGTCATTATCAATTGAAGAATGATTTTGTAAGTTAAATATTTAGTTAAAATTTACTGTCAATTTAATATTTACTTAATTCATACTCTCATTAACACATGTGAATAGCGCCTTGCTCATGATCGTGAACCCAATCGTGTGGAGATCCTTAAAATTGGTAGATGCAAGGAATTACCTGATAGCAATGAGCAGTGGGTAGATGACAAGAGTAGGAGTCGATATGTAAGTGTATTTTTAAAATTTATAATTATGTTTATGTGATACTTTTTATTATAAATAATATTTTTTTTATTTTTTATGCAAGAGGGGATGATTCAGCTATCGACTCCTTCACTAGATAGTGAGAGTGGGAGTACCCCCATTTCTGCTGAGGAGGCTTTTGTTTCAATTATGGGGAAGGATTGATCTGGTCGCATTCGCTGCGGAGGCAGTCAGGAGACACGTCACACAAGGTATGGGACAGGAGAAGGGCCGAGCTCCACTGACTATCAGCAATAGATTAGCAACATCGAAAACACTCTTAGAATTGAGGTTGAGGAGTTGCGCACAGAGGCGTGCAGACGAGACTCAGAGATGGATGAAATGCAGAGGGAGTTGGAGCAGCTGTGTAAACAAGAGTCCAAGATGGATGACATAAGTAGAAAGATGCTGCAGATGAGCACATGCATGACTCAGTTTCAGACTAGTCAGAGATTTGCTGCGTCAGCTCCACCGAGAGCACCAGAGGACGACCACGTAGATACTGATGTGGAAGGAGATGACTATGATGATGATGATTGATAGATTGATATTTTGATGACATTAATTTAAAGACTTTGATGTTGTATAAATTGAGTATTTAGAGACTTTGATGTTGTATGAATTGAGTATTTAGAGACTTTGATCTTATATGAATTGAGTATGATGTGGATTTAGTATGCTTGTTTTCTTGTTGTGTGTATTTAGGTATTTTGTATAAACAGGAAATTAGAATTTTTAAAAGAATTTATATATAAAAAAATTTATACAAACATTTGTCAGCGGCTGAAATTCGCTGACAAAATATAAAATTATCTGTTGACAATATAATATTTGTCAGCGACTATAAGCGCCACTGACATAAATTATTTTTGTCAACGGTTTTTAGGCCGCTGACATAAAAAATTGTTGTCAGCGGGTTCAAGCCGCTGACATAAAAATTTTTTGTCATCGAGTTCAAGCCGCTGACATAAAATATTTTTGTCAGTGGGTTTAAGCCGCTGACATAAATTTTTTCAAGATGTTGACGGCTTTGTCTACGGACTATGACTATTGACATATGTCTTTGTCAACGGATTTTTTATTTTTGTCAACGGCCTTTAGCCGCTGACATATGCCTTTTGTCTTGTAGTGAGTGTGCATGTTTCCACACTAGTTATATATATATAAAGGCCTAATCCAGTCAATTTATTAATGAAATAAGCTGAAAAAAGGGGCATGAACCCTATACAAATTGAGTGGCATAAACCAAGCCTGAAAGGAGCACCAAGAATATGAAATGTAAGAGAAAAGACAAAGTGACAAGAATCTTAAAACTCCATAGATGACAGATCTTAGGAATATGTACATCGAATGGCAGCTCAAGGACAAAGGCTCGGACATTGAGAGCAGTGCTCATTACTACCATCTATTTCTTGGTTAAACGCATCTGACTGAAGTATTCCTCCACCCCCATACATGAATACGTTTTCACCTTTAGAGAGTTTAGCAACTGACACCATAGATATATTCCCAGTCTCGCTTAGCAACTATAACACCTTGAGAACCTTGAGTAGGGGAGGATGTAGGAAGTGGAGGAGAGGGTTGACGTGAAGGGTTAGGAGATCAAACATTTGGAGTAGGTAGATAGATTTTAACACCCGTTTTGTGATTAGGATGCAAGATGAATTTTTGATTGTCAGAGGATGAACTATCAACATCCTTAGCAAAAAGCATCAGAAGTGAAGGAAGATGGGCATCACTCAAATAGTTTTTTTTTTCCACTAGTCGAATCGAATCCTGCAGTGCATCCTTTTATGAATAATTCCCTGGAATAACCTGGATATCTATAGAGTAACTCTGTGAGTCAAGTTTGGCTGATTGTGATGACCCTCTCAAGTCCATTTATTTATAGTTAGTGATAACAAAATATCTGAAAATGTGTGTTTAACATATATTGTTTAGGGAGAATTAACTGTTGGTCCCTGGCAGGGACCTGGCATTATTTTCAGGTCCCTGTCAAGTTTTTCCGCGTCATCCAATCCTTGCTTTATGCAGGATTTATTTTTAAGTCTTTGTTGTTAACCCTCGTTATCTCAAAAATATGTAATTGCATAAATACGTACTTACAGAGTTATATGTGTAACTACGTAAGTATGTAAATCTTGTAACTGTGTAAGTATGTAATTACATACTTATGCAGTTACACATGTAATTCTGTAAGTACTTAATAATTTACAGAAATAAGTATTTACTTATTTACTGGGAGAATTACCAATCAGTCCCTAATTTTGGGGGACTTATTTTTAGGTCTTTGAGTTACGTAGTTATAGAAGAAGGGACTTCCATAGTTTTAGAAGGGCTTACCTAGTTACCAGAGACTTACCTAGTTACAGAGTTATATGTGTAATTACACACTTACGCAGGTAAGCCCTTCTATAACTCTATAATTACCTAGTTACCAGGGATTTACCTAATTACAGAGTTTCTGAGTTACATACTATGTAACTCTGTAATTACATGTATAGTTACAGAGTATGTAGTTACATAATTACATGTGTAGTTACATAGTATGTACATGTGTAATTACACACTTACATGTAGTTACACATGTAACTCTGTAACTACATACTTATGCAGTTACAAGAATTACATAATTACACAATTACAAGAATTACACATGTGACTCTATAACTAGCTGGTAAGCCCTAGGTAACCTTTGGTAACTAGGTAAGCCCTGATAACTAGATAAGTCCTTCTGAAACTATGTAAGTCTATAACTAGGTAAGCCCTAATTACAGAGTTATATACTTATAAAATCTCTATGTAGTTACAGAGTTACATGTGTAACTATATAGGTATGCAATTATATACTTACGCAGTTATAGGAATTACATACTTATGCAATTATACATGTAACTCTATAAATATATACTTACGCAGTTATACATTTAACTGTGTAACTACTTCATACCTTGTTACACAGTTACAGAAAGAAATAATTACATACTTACACAATTACAAGATTTACATACTTATGCAATTACACATGTAACTCTATGAGTACGTCTTATGTAGTTACACACTTTTGGTATAATGGGGGTTAACAATAGAGACTTAAAAAATAAATCCTGCATAAAGCAGGGACTGGACAGCGCAGAAAAATCTGATAGGGACCTGAAAACAATGTCAGATCCTTGCCAGTGACCAATAATTAATTCTCCCATTTTTTATTAAGTCTGTTAATAGGCAAAAACATTTTTTTTATTGCTTTAAAGATTATCACTATAAATATTCTAAAATCTCAAAATCATGCATTTCCTAAAAATTGTTTTAAGTCCATATCGATTATAATTTAAATTTATATCGATTATAGAATACATATCACACCGATTACAGGCTAACCCCTATGCCGATAATAGTGTAAGTAGTTCACATATCGATTCTGGTTGAAGAACTATATAGACTATAGTTTGAGTGTCACATCGACTATTGAGTAAATATTATATCGATTATTGTCTATGCATCCTATGCTCTCTAGTTGAAGTTATATATCAATTATAACATAAGTGTTGAACCGATTATTGAGTTAGCAACAGACCGATTACTATTAAAGTAAGCATTCTGATTAGTGATGCTATATTCATTCCGATCACTACTTGCAACAATTACTGAACCTTATATCAATTATACAACACTAAGACTACTGTATACAATACATTTTCGATTAGCGACTACTAGACGCAAGATCTTCTGATTATTTAACAACGGTTCTGATATCTTTCTGATTAGTGACAACCACACATCTATTAATGAGCACGATTTTGATATTCGTCGAATTAATGTTATTCACACATCGATTCTTGTACTCATTAGTGATGTCTTTTCGATTAGCATTTGTCAGATATCGGTTACATAGAGATGCATTGATTGTTGAACTAAAGTCTCTTTTATATCGATTAATGAAATCTTACTTACAAATACATCAATTGGTGAACAAAATGTTCAACATTTATAGTCTGTGCCGATTATTGAAGTCTCATTCATACTTTTACTATGTGAACCAACCATTCTAAACTCATTAATTGCATCGATTCTTGTAGTATTACTCATGTTTCTCACAATGATTGGCAACATCCACTACAAGGTGTCATTACCGACGGATATTTCTGACAGACGTATGTCGTTGGTAATGCCGATGGATATTCCGACGGACTTATTTCCGTCGGCATATAAGTCAGAAGTACCGACTTATATCAATCCGTCGAAAATATCCGTCGGTAATGTCGACATAATTATTTTAGTCAGAGGCTTACCGACGGATATTCCAACGGAAATACGTCCGTCGGAATTTCTGTCGGCAAACCCGCAATTTCCCTCCCCGCCATCCTCGCGAAACCCTCTCTCTCTCTCTCTCTCACACACACACACACACACACCCTCGCCCGTTACCGGCGAGACCTGCACCGCCACTGTCGGTCGCCATGACCAACACCGCCAACGTCGGCTGCCATGACCTGCACCGCCACCGCCGCCGAGATTGGCCGCCGTGCCGCCGACCTGCTATCCCAGGTACCCCCTCCCCCTCTCACGACCCCCACCCCCTCCCCCTCCCACTCCCGCCACCCCACCCCTTTCGGCCCCCCTTCCCCTCCCGCAACCCCTACCCCCCTCCACATCCCACGTTCGACCGCCCACCCCTGCCACCCCCCCTCGCCGACCTGGTGACCTGCACCCCCTCCCCCTCCCGTCCCAAGCCACCCACCCTTGTCGGCCCCCCTCCCCCTCCCGGAAATCCCCACCCCCTCCCTAACCTAGTCTCGACCCCCCACCCCTGCCACCCCCCCTCTCCCACCTGGCGACCCCCACCCCCTCCCCCTCCCGTCTCTAGCCCCCACCCCTCCCGGCCCCCCTCCCCCTCCTGGAAACCCCCACCCCCTCCCCATCACACTCTCAACCCCCCGCCCCTGCCAGCCCCCCTCCCCCACCTGGCGACCCCCTCCCCCTCTTGTCCCCAGCCCCACACCCCTGCCAGCCCCCCTCCCCCACCTGAACCCAACAAAAAAATAGGACACTCCATTTGAACTTAATAATTTTTTCAAATAGTGTTGAGTTCTGAAGACCCATTGATCTTCTCACACCCTGTAATCAAGGAAGCAATATGCATTTGTACTCCCTTAAGGCTTGCCTTTTTAGGGCATGTGAATTGACAACAGGTGGTCCATTTCATTTGTTGGACAAGTCACTCACTGTCGTTGTGAATCTTGTTATCTTAAAATTAAGTACCTTGAAACTGAGTATCTAATTAAGAGGATCAAAATAGATTTAAGTGGCAACAAATACCTAGAATATAATGCATCAACATTCACACTTGGCAGGCAGACTTCATGTCTCCATTAATTTGAACATAATCAAAGTAGACATGCGAATCTTATTCCTTGACTACTACATTATCATGTATGATGTATGTAAAATCAGATTTGTATGAGCACCACTCGACACACCTCTTTGGCCTACCCTTGAGGCACATCTACATGGCCTTCTATTGTGTTTCAGGCTTGCAGTCATGGGCCATCTATCGAATGGCAGGTAAGTCCATGGTGGCATCTCTAGCATGCTACTTAGTGTAGGACCTTGGACAGGATGATCTTGGTCTCCTTCAGAACCAATACATTAGACTGTAAAAACTCAACTTCGACATGATCAAGCTCAGCAATTACATTCTTGGCAGTGTAGATCTGGGCCTATGCATGTAAATGACAAATGGTTAAACAATAACTACTGCTTACAATTCTTCTTTTTTTTATGAGAACTGATGTCACAAAATACTAGCAAGCATACTGCTTTCTAACGTCTATCCCAAAGTCTAGGTTTGTGTCTAACTCTAGATGCTAATCTCCAACCCAGAGTCCCAGTTAGACCCGACTCAGAGTCCAAGTCCGACTCTGGGATAGACATTAGGAGTCATATGCTTACATATGCTCTTAAGTCCACACCTCAATGAGAGGAGACGTCGTTATTCCTTTCACAGTTGAAGTCATAGAAACCCGTTAGTGGAATTTAGTTTTATTTCATTTGTTTTGCATTTATCTTGCTACATAACCTCAATATCTACTTCTATTTACAAAATAAATAGAAGTAGGTGATCTGAATCACAGCGTGAAAACGAACCATGGGAGGTTACATATACATGAGAAACACAACCAGAGTCGTAGTTTATAGTATGCACAACTACTCCAGGAAACAAAAGAAAAAGGCATCTGACCTAACAGACCTCTGTTTTGAATTTGAGGCATATTCCCTTGCTAAAGAGCTCTTGGTATAACAACTTGGCACCATATGGTAAACTGATCTTCAAGATGTTTTTTGAAGACTGGTAGAATGGGTAGTAAGGTCCCCTGACCTTCTTACCACCTGGGACTGGCCGCTGGATCACATTCGCGACACTGCTGCATGTCTAGCAAACATGCATCTGTGAGGAGTCACTCAGTGTGAATAGGCGTTCGTGAAGGTTCACAGCGGTCCCATGGGCAAGTAGGCAGTCCCTCTCCATTTCTCCGAACGTGACTCCCCCAAATCTTTTCTTGTCAGCTACTGGTTGCCGTGTAAGTGGGTGCACTGGCCATGTATTCCTAAATTTCACCTTATCCTCTACCATGTGAATCAGCCTCTGATAAATGTCGGCCCCATGAAAATCAGACAATGCATCATCTCACATGTCCGACCATTGCAAACTCTCTCAGCTCCCCATCTTTGATATCCAGCCCTGAAATGCAAAGAATGGTGAGAATCTAATAGCAAGGGAGCTAGCAACCTTATTCCCAGTGATAATCATAGAAAATGTTCCTTAGCTACGAGTTGTCGTGTAAGTGGGTGCACTGGCCCTGTGTTCCTGAATTTCACCTTATCCTCTGCCATGTCAATCAACCTCTGATAAAATGTCGGCCCTGAAGGATCGATAAAAGATGTGGACAAGATCTAGAAGGGGGGGTTGAATAGATCTATGCCAACTAATGCGGAAGCTAAAACCAATTTTAAAAGGCCTTTGAATCAGAGTTATATTGAAAGCAAATTTCACAGATCTGAAATGATATTAAGTGAGTTAAGCAATTGGAGTGAGTAAACAAGTTGATTATATGGATTCAAACGATCCTATGCATTCATCTAACGAAGAGAAAATTCAAACAACAAACAGACCAATGCACAGAGATTTTTAGGTGGTTCGGAAATCACACCTTGTGACTCCTACATCCACCCCTCACACACAGTGAGGATCCACTAAACAACCTGGGTTACACAACCCACACTGGAGCCTGACAACTCCACAAATGAGTTAGACAACTCACACACTACCTAGAGCAAGACTACTCTAGACTCTGAGCAAGACTGCTCAACACCCAACTTGAGTGCGAAGACTCAAAAACCTGAGCACACAGGCTCACAACCACTTGCTAGAACAAAAACAACAAGATCCAGATCCTCTAGCAATGATCTGATCTATTAAGGCCAATTCAAGAAAGTTGGTGCAACAGATTATGCACAATTTCTAGAATAGCCAAGAAGAAACAAGAAAGACTTAAGACTCGAGGATGACAATTCTTGTTCTTCAAGAAAACTCCCTTGTAGAGGCCGAATTGGAAGAATCTTGATCACTTGAAGTCCCTTGGTCGATGCTCTGCAACTTTGATGGTGGGATCTTCCTTGAGAGCTTCGCAAATGCTGGCTTCTACTTGATCTGCTCCTTTGAAGTTGATCCTAGTGCTTCATGTTGATCAAACTTCGATCCTTGTGCTTGGAGAAGGGTGAGTTGAGGTGTGGAAGCACAAGAGAGAGCAAAACAGGGAGGTGAGACTCTCTTGCCGCCGTTTGCAGGTTTCTGGAGGCTCTAAAGAGATTCTCTTGGGATGAGTGCCCTTAAGGAGGGTATTTATACTCTAAATATCCGAAAGATACCCTTGGGGTACGTGGGCACTAGATCCAATGTTGATCTGACATCTCCTGGGTGCCACGTGTCCAGGACAAAAGTTAAGTCACAGAGATTCTGGAGTGTGTCGACCTGCCCAAGAGGTGTGTCGACACACTGTCCCAGACTGGCAAAACAGGTCCCTGGGAGAGGTCTCTAGTGTCGACCTGAGATGGTTCAGTGTCGACCTGCTGTCCCAGACAGCAAAACAGGCCTTCTGGGAAGGCTATCTAGTCGACACTGCCTGATTTGGTGTCGACCTGAGATGGCAATCTGTTCACATGTTTCTCTGGAATCTGTTCTAGTGTCGACCTGCTCTGGACTCGTGTCGACCTGAGATGGACTTTTCTTCACATTTCTGCCTTTGTTCTGAACCATTGTGTCGACACCAAGGATGGTTGTGTCGACACTACCTTTGCAGAAAATGTTTATTCCTGAGAAAATAAACACATAAATCATTAGATAAATATATTATCATGAATATCAATGATAAATGTGCTTGGAAACATGCTTTTTGAATATTGTAATTTCAGGTGATGTATTTTACATGTTCCAATGGTTATGCATTAAAATCACAGCTTGTCATCATCAAAATGTGAGGAGAAATGAATTATATTCACACTCAACCCAACAATCTCCCCCTTTTTGATGATGGCAACATTAAGTTCATTTGGAATTGGAAGATTTCAATGAGATGTGATTTCAAGCATTTTCATTTTCTTTTATTTGTACTTGTCAAGGACCTTTGAACTTTTGTTAGTGACATTGAGATTTGTACACATTTGAAATACACAGGTCAAGCAGCTTGACAAGCATTCATCACATTCAAATTCATTCAAATATTTGCAATCACATTCAGGGCACACAATAAGAATAAGCACGAAACTATTCATTTCATTTCATTCAAGATTTGAACATTACAATTTCAAACACACTTCTCCCCCTTTGACATTATCAAAAGAAGTGACATTACTGAGGAGGAGGAGGAGGAGGAATGGGTAACAAAATTTGCTCAATATCTGATAGCCTCTTGTCCATTATATTCATACTAGATTTCATTTGAGTTTGTAGAGTGGAGAGTCTTGTGTGCAGAAGATTCTCCATTCTTTCTGAATTTGCTGATATTGAGGCTTGAATTGCACTGAAGTCATTTGACCTTGGTTGTGAAGATGAAGATGAACCAGTTGACCAACCAGGCCTATTCAACACTTTGAATTCTTGCTTGAGTGCAGACATTTCTTCATCTATGTGAGCAGACAGGTTTCTCATGCCTTCCATGTTATCAACTATATGTGCAAAAGATAGTCTTGTTTTTGAAATCTCAGATAGTGTCTGCTTGGTATTGAAGACATCAGCTTGGGAATTTGCCAAAATTCCCTGAAGAACTATTTCCAACTTTTCTGGTGCTCCTTCAGCTCAACCGAAGCATCTGCCATTGTCCCAATCAACCTGTTGAACCTTTGGGCAGCATAGTCTGAGGCTGCCTTTTGCTCAATGAACTTAGCAGATACTGTGTTCTCCAATCTCTGAATCCTCAACTCAAAAGTTTCTGACATGGTCTGAATAGATGTGTTCAAAGTATCAAATTTGTCATTTAGGAAAGAGAGCAACTCTGGTGGAACAGAAGGTCCACCAAAGGATGAGGATGCATGAACTGGATGTTGTGGAGAAAAAAAAGGAATTTCAGTGTCAAAGTTCATGGAGAAGGAAGGCTGAATTTGAGGTGAATGAGGGTCAAGAAGTGGGTCATTAGCTTGAGCTGCCATAGGAGGCTGATCCTCATGCACTTGAGGCTGGTCCTCTTGCATTGGAGGCTGGTCCTCTTGAATTGGAGGCTGTTCCTCTTGCATTTGAGGCTGGTCGTCTTGCATTGGAGGCTGTTCCTCTTGGACCACAGGGGCCTCTACTGCAGCTGGCCCTCTCCTCACTTGATCACCAACAATTCTAAATCCCATGAATTTCTGAACATGCTTAAAGCAGTAAATGTTGGATTTAGGAATCTTCTCAGATTTTTCATTGTCAAGTGGCACACCAAAGTGCTTGAAGACTGTAGTCAAGTGGGCTGCATATGGAAGTAATTTTTTCAAATTTGCCCTGGTGGTCTCAGAGATGATCTGGTACATGATTACATGAAGGTTTATCTTGATGCTCTTGCTCATACAGAAAAGGACAAACCTTTGAATGCCTGTTAACCTATCTCTCCCACCACCTTGAGGTGTGATGATGGCAGTGAGCATGTGATGAGTAAGCCTCAAGACAGGGGGAAAGGTGTTGGTATTGAATTTGGTGACATGGGTTTGCTTAATATCCGACTCATCTGCAGGCAAACCAGTCAATATGGTGTAGGCTTCATGGAGATTAAATTCAAAATTGTGGTAGTCTTCACCTTCATCTTGGATCTTGAAGATTGTGGCTGCTAGGTCAGTTGGCATGTCAATGGCAATACCTTTGACCTTTGACTTGTACCCTTCATCTGTGCATTCCAAATTCTGATAAAACTCTTGGACAAGTCTAGGGTAAATGATACGAAATTCTGATATGAAAGACTGCCAAGACTGAAAGTTGAAGAAGTTCAAGACTTCAGGAAATGCAGCTTTCAACTCACTGTCATCCAAATCTACTGCCCTTGGTTTCAGTATGGTCTTCCCGGCACTTAGGGGTTTGGAAGGGGGTCTCCTAGAGGGCTGGGAGGACTCTGATGAGGAGGATGAGGATGAGGAGGTGGACTTCTACAAAATTTCAGGAGAAGAATCTAGTGTTTTCCTCCTAGGGTGCACAGACCCTTGACCAGAAGAGGATGCCCTACCTCTCTTAGCAAATGAAGGTCCTGGCTGCTCTGTAGGATCATGGCGACGCTTGGTTCTCCTCTCAGAAGTAGGAACCTCATCCGCCGGAATGGGCCTTGCCGTGGCCCTTGATTTTGCTCCACGGCGGGGGGCGTTCTTGGGTGCCATGGAAGCAGAGTGGAATCGGGAATGATGGAGAGAGAGGAATGAGAGAAGATGAATGGAGATGAGATGGAGGAGAAAGGAGATGTAGAGGGTTCAAAGCCCTTGTCGGAAACCAGGAAGAACCAGACCGTCGGGTCGACCTGGAGAAGAAAAAGAAAGAGGGGGGGGGGGGTTTGGATAACCTAACCCGCAGGAACAACAAAAGCTTAACCGGCACCCACGGTTTAAGTGAGTCTGGCAGGGGTTCAGTGTCGACACTAGAGGAGGTTAGTGTCGACCTGAGAAGAAAGAGTGTCGACACTAGATGAAGTAGTGTCGACCTGGCCTGATGAAAAATTTTGGATTTGAGTATGGAAAAAAATTATGTGACTTTTGGGACATCTTTATAATGATAATCAATGAGTGGAATAATCATTTCAAGGATATTTAAGAGACTAAAAAATTCATTTGTTAAATTTTCAAAAATTCAACACAATTCAAGTTTTGCACAATATCCAACAGGATATGAGCATTTAGTGACTTGAGTCATTAAGATGATGATTTGAGGGATATAATACATTTAATAAATCAACTGCACACTACCATATTCTTCAAGTCCAAAGAAATAAAAAATATTTTTAGATAGAGATCAAGTGTGTTGAAAGTAAATAATGTTTAAGAACAACTTGATGATGGACAAGAGTGATTCTTTTAAAACAATTCTCCAAAGATATACACATTTTGTTTTTGAAACAAACTATCAAATGAGATATATCTTGTTCACTCAAGAACTAATGCTTTTCACACACTATAGTCCTTGGATACTAAAGATTTATCCATTATCAAGTCTCAAAGGGGTAAATGATGACCTTTTGACATGAAAATATACGTTTTTTAGACGCCAATATTTCAGTTACTCAGTTATCATAAAAAGGAATAGAACATATTTATTTTGATTTTCATTTATTTTTGAATTTTAAACCCCTTTGAACAGAGATAGCATTAGTGCCTCATGACATACATGGCACTTCATTCATTGTGAAGGTGTGCAGTTTCTCAGCACATGTGCCATTGCTCTGTTGAATTGACAAATTTTGGAGATTTTTGACAAAAAGATATCATCTTTATCCAACATCAATTGCAAACAAAAACATGTTTAGATTCAATGCACACATTATCCTTCAGTCTTTGAAAGAAATCTGAATTTCTATTGTTTTGAAGAATATAGGTGAGAGTTGATAAATGAATATAATAGATCACTCAAAGAATCATTTTGAGACTCTAGACACCTGAATAAGGACATCATGCATGGAAATTGATGTAATGCAAGAGAAGTTTTGAATTTTTCAAAATGTATTACTTGTGAATTTTCTAGCTCCCCCTGAGATGAGAATTTCAACCATTTTTCATCAGAATAAAGATATGCAAGTTTTTGAAAACAAAAATAATTCTCTTTGAACAATAAAAGCTCCCCCTCAACAATTGCATATTCATTTCTTGGTACTTGGCGGAGACATATACTCTCGCATAGTGAAAGTGTCCAGACAAGCAGAACTTGTCCTTCTTCAAATCACCATTTGATATACCAAGAAGTTCAACACAATGTGAGGTGAAGTGTTCATTGATCAAAAGAATTAGAGGTGAAGTGGAGAGAGATATGATGAATCAAGGAAGCAAATGAGTATGATGATGCAATGAACTCCCCCTCAGAAATGCCTAACACTCAACCCAATCCCAATGGACATTTACAAAGACCAAGTTCTCTCCTTAAGGATGAGAATCTACTGTCAGGAAGGGGTTTTGTGAAAATGTCAGCAATTTGCCTTTCAGTTTCTATGAAATGGAGTTCAAAAGATTTCTTTGCTACCTCATCTCTCAAGAAATGATGCCTAATTTCAATATGCTTGGTTCTGGAATGCTGAATGGGATTTTTAGACAGATTTATTGCACTTGTGTTATCACAAAGGATGGGAACACAACCTAAGTCTTGGTTATAATCAAGAAGTTGATGTTTCACCCAAAGAATTTGGGTTCCACACCTACCAGCAGCAACATACTCAGCCTCTGCAGTTGACAGAGCAACTGAATGTTGCTTCTTAGAAGCCCAAGAGATTAGGCACCCACCTAAGTACAAACACAAGCCACTTGTGCTTTTTCTATCTAATTTACAACCAGCATAATCAGCATCACAATAGGCAATCAAATCTAACTTGCAATTAGCAGGATACCAAATTCCTAAATCACATGTTCCAACAAGATATTTGAAAATTCTTTTGACAGCAAGCATGTGACTTTCTTTAGGATTTGATTGAAATCTAGCACACAAACACACACTAAACTGAATATCAGGTCTAGAAGTTGTAAGATAAAGTAGAGAACCAATCATACCTCTGTAGGTCTTTTGGTCTACTGACTTACCATTTGAGTCTTCTTCTAGCTTAGCATTAATAGCAATTGGTGTGTTTGAATGCTTGAGGTTCTGAAAGTCAAACCTTTTCAGAAGTTCTTTGACATACTTGGTTTGACTGATGAAGATCCCCTCATGAGTTTGGTTAACCTGCAATCCCAAGAAAAATTTTAGATCTCCCATTAAACTCATTTCAAATTCATTTTTCATTTGAGTGGAGAATTCATTACACAGGCCTTTATTGGTTGATCCAAATATTATGTCATCAACATAAATTTGGACAACAATTATTTGATTATTTACTATTTTTGTGAACAAGGTTTGATCAACAGTTCCTCTAGAGTATCCTTTTTCAAGCAAAAAAGAACTCAAACGGTCATACCAAGCTCTTGGAGCTTGTTTAAGACCATATAGAGCCTTATGAAGCTTGAAAACATGGTTAGGATGTTTTTCATTTTCAAAACCAGGAGGTTGTTCAACAAAAATTTTCTTGATATATCCATTTAAAAAGCACTTTTAACATCCATTTGATAAACTTTGAATTTCATGGAGGATGCAAAAGCAAGGAAATTCTAACTGCTTCTAGTCTAGCTACAGGGGCATATGACTCTTCAAAATCAATTCCAAACTCTTGATTGTACCCCTTTGCAACTAGCCTAGCTTTATTTCTTATGACATGACCAGATTCATTCAGTTTATTTCTGAAGACCCATCTAGTGCCAATGACTGTTTGGTCACTAGGTCTAGGTACTAATTCCCACACTTGGTTTCTTTCAAATTGATGAAGTTCATCATGCATGGCATTAATCCAATCAGAACTTGATAAAGCTTCATCAATTGACTTTGGTTCAATCTGGGAAATTAGAGCTAGTGGGTCTTCTTCAATGGCAAGCAAGAAAGATGATCTAGTCCTAACTCTATCATGCAAATTACCAACTACATTATCCAATGGGTGATCTCTCAAGATGCGATGATCAGTAGTTACCTGTTGAGGGTTATCTAAATCTGGAGCAATGTTACCTGATCCACTTGAAGATGGTGAATTGTTGTTCAAGTTCTCACCACAGTCTTCAAGCTCCTCAACAGTTGGTGAAGAGTCCACAATGAAGTCATCCTCTTCACTATCTTGTTTTTCCCTGCAAGATTTAGAAGTGTTAGTGGAAAAGGAATTTTCATCAAATATAATATGAGGAGACTCTTCAACAGTTTTGTTTTTCAAATGTACACTCTGAAAGCTCTTGACACTTCAGAATAACCAAGGAAGATGGCTTCCTGACTCTTAGCATCAAACTTGTCAAGATTTTCTTTATTATTATTGTGTACATAGCATTTGCACCCAAAGGTTTTGAAATAAGAACAGTTGGCTTTTTGTTTTTCAATAATTCATAGGGGGTTTTCTTGATTTTTGGTCTGACCAATGCTCTATTGAGAATGTGATTTGCTGTGTTTACAGCTTCAGCCCAGAAGGATTTGGGCAAATTACTCTCAAGGAGCATGGATCTAGCCATTTCCACAAGAGTTCTGTTCTTTCTTTCCACAACTCCATTTTGTTCTGGAGTTCTTGGTGAAGAAAACTTGTGGAAAATTTGAAGTTCAGCACATAAATCAGAAAAGGATTGGTTTTCAAATTCTCCCCCATGATCAGTCAAAATATTTTTATTTTATATGAAAAGTTTGTTAGGGCAGTGGTACAGAATTTCCTGAACTCAAGGCAAGTATCACTTTTGTGGGACAAGAAGATAACCCAAGTAAATCTTGTAAAATCATCAATGATTACAAACCCATATCTCTTGCCACTTAGACTTAGAACTCTTGTTGGGCCAAAAAGGTCCATGTGAAGTAGTTCTAGTGGCCTAGATGTGAGTACCTCATTGAAGGTCTTAAAAGATTTTCTTGTTTGTTTTCCTTGGGCACAGATCCCACAAACTTGATTTTCAACATTTGAAAAAGATTCAGGAAGACCCTTAACCAGATTCAGCCTTAACAATTATTTAAAGTTCTGAAACTTGCATGGCCAAGTCTTTTGTGCCAAGTCCATGCAATTTCATCTTTATTAGCAACAAAGCAAAGATTTTCAGAAAAGTTTTTATTAAGGTCGATCATGTAGACATTGTTTTCCCCTTTTCCACAAAATTTTATTTTATCAGTTGATGAATCAATGATTTTACAGAAATTGATTCAAACACAACTTTGTGACCTTTGTCACATAGTTGGCTAATGCTTAGCAGATTGTAATCAAGACCATCAACTAATAAAACACTATCAACAGAGTTTGAGGAAGTTTGACCAACCTTTCCAGATCCAATGATCTTTCCTTTATTTTTACCTCCAAATGTTACTGAACCTCCCTCCTTCTCTAGCAGGAATGAAAATTTGGCTCTATCTCCAGTCATGTGTCGTGAACACCCACTGTCAAGGAACCACACATTTGAATTGGGTGCACGACCTTCCTGCAAGATCAATCAATGAAGAGAAGATTTTGGTACCCAAACAGTGTTGGGACCATCAGAATGTTTGGACATTTTCATCAAATCTTTTCTTATCCAAATTTGATTTGTTTTTTATTTTGGTTTTATGACATTGGTGTTCTCTGACTTTTTCATTTTCTTCTTTTCTTTAGGAATGAAAACACCAGAGTTTTTGGTAGGAGGGGTGTTTTTCATTTGAGCATGAGAATTCAGATTAGGAGGTGGAATCCAAGGATTTTGTTGGTACATCAGAAAGTTTGGATAGAAAAATTGAGGATGATACCAACATGGATTGTTATACCATTGGCTCCAATCAGCTTGATAACTTGTCTTGGAAGTCCAAGGTTCTTCATGAATGACTTCCTTTGACTTTTTCTTATTTTTCAGATTTTTATTTGAATTTTTTATTTTGTGGTTTGTCTTGGTTGATGTTGAGCAGGTCGACCTCACCTTGTCTGGTGTCGACACAACAGCCACAGAATCCTTCTTCTTGTGGACTGGTGTCGACCTGTCAGGTGACTGTGTCGACCTGGTTACCTTGAATTTGTTCTGAGTTTTTGGACCTTTTTGTGTTTTGCTTGATTTTTGTTTGACTTCTGTGTTCTCAAGACTAGGGCCCTTAACAAATTTAATTAGTGGTGCTTTATCCTTCTTTTCACCAGATTTATCTTTCTTAGATTTTTGTTTGTCAAACCCTAGTCCATGAGAGATTGATTTCATGTTTGTTCCCAGCAAGGCCTCCAGATTATCTTTACCATTTGTGAATGTTTCAATAACTTCATCTTTTTGCTTTAGCTGGTTTTCCAAGATTTTGATTTCTTCAACCTTTTGTTGTTTATCTTGGTTTTCTTTTTCCAGCTTTTCAGATAGTTCTTTGAATTCATTGGTGGCCTTTTGAGAAGCTAGCTTAAGTTCATCAATCAGATTCAGAAGATTTTCTTTTTCTTCATTCAATTCTATTACTTCATTTTCTAGTTCACAAATTCTTTTGTTTGAAGATTGGTTATGATAAATGTTTTCAATTTTCTTTTTGATGTGTTTGTTTTCTTTTCTCATTTCAGAGTATTTTTCAACTAATTCAGCATAAGCATCCTGCCAATCTTCAACAGAAAAATCTTCAAAAGAAGTGCTTACCTTTCCATCCGAACTATTTGCCATGAAGCATATCTCCTCACTTCCAGAGCTTGAGGATTTTTCTTCTTCTTCATTTTCACTTGTGTCCTCATCAGACCAAGTGGCTACCATGGCCTTCGGCTTCTTGAATTTGTGAATTTTCTTGTGCTTCTCCTTCTTGTTTTCAGGACATTCTCCCTTCATATGTCCTGGCTTATTGCACCTGTAACAAATGACATTAATATCAGATTTCTGATTCCTATTAGAATTAACATTAGAAAGGAAATATTTCTTTTACCTGATGGGAATTTCTTTTTCCCTGAGAATTTTCCTTTTCTGTATTTTAGGAATTTCCTGAATTGCCTGGTCATGAGGGCAAGCTCATCCTCATTGGACTCAGACTCATCAGAACTTGTTTTCTCTTGGTTTTTGTCTTTGTTACTTGATGAGGCCTTTAATGCTACTGGCTTGGTTTTATTATGTGTTCCTCATTTCTCTTTAAATTAATTTCATATGTCATTAAGGATCCTATCAACTCATCCAAAGAAATTTTGGACAGGTCTTTAGAATCTTCAATGACAGTGGCCTTGGTGTGCCATATTGAAGAGAGAGAACGTAGGATTTTTCTTACCAAGTCAGCATCCGTATAGTCCTTACCTAAGGCCTTCAGTCCATTGACTATGATCATAAACCTGGCAAACATTTCAGAGATTGTCTCATTAGACTTCATCATGAACAATTCATATTCAGAGACAAGTATGTTAGCCTTGGTTTCTTTAACCTGAGATGTTCCCTCATAGAGTACCTCAAGTTTATCCCACATCTCTTTGGCAGATTTGCACATTGAGATTCTTGAGTACTCTTTGGGATGAACAGCACATTGAATCATGTTCATGGCACTATAATTCAATGTAGCTCTTCTTATTTGTTCCCTAGTCCAGGTTTCTTCTTCTCCCTGGTTTTCATAGGGACCTACCTCCACTACTTTCCAGATTTCATAATTTTGGGCTCTTAGAAAAACTTGCATTCTATTTTTCCAATATGAATAGTCCGTTCCATTAAAGAATGGTGGCCTATTTATGGAATGACCCTCAGCTATGAATCCTCTGGAATCCATTTAATTAAACAGATGGTGCAAGGAAGGAAACACTCAGCAAAATAAAAATCAAGCAAACAAGCAACACAGAACACTCAGAAACTACTCAGATCAGATCAGATCAAGTGTAAACCTGCTCTGATACCAATTGAAGGATCGATAAAAGATGTGGACAAGATCTAGAAGGGGGGGTTGAATAGATCTATGCCAACTAATGCAGAAGCTAAAACCAATTTTAAAAGGCCTTTGAATCAGAGTTATATTGAAAGCAAATTTCACAGATCTGAAATGATATTAAGTGAGTTAAGGAATTGGAGTGAGTAAACAGGTTGATTATATGGATTCAAACGATCCTATGCATTCATCTAACGAAGAGAAAATTCAAACCACAAACAGACTACTGCACAGAGATTTTTAGGTGGTTCGAAAATCACACCTTGTGACTCCTACATCCACCCCTCACACACAGTGAGGATCCACTAAACAACCTGGGTTACACAACCCACACTGGAGCCTGACAACTCCACAAATGAGTTAGACAACTCACACACTACCTAGAGCAAGACTACTCTAGACTCTGAGCAAGACTGCTCAACAACCCAACTTGAGTGCGACGACTCAAAAACCTGAGCACACAGGCTCACAACCACTTGCTAGAACAAAAACAACAAGATCCAGATCCTCTAGCAATGATCTGATCTATTAAGGCCAATTCAAGAAAGTTGGTGCAACAGATTATGCACAATTTCTAGAATAGCCAAGAAGAAACAAGAAAACTTAAGACTCGAGGTTGACAATTCTTGTTCTTCAAGAAAACTCCCTTGTAGAGGCCGAATTGGAAGAATCTTGATCACTTGAAGTCCCTTGGTCGATGCTCTGCAACTTTGATGGTGGGATCTTCCTTGAGAGCTTCGCAAATGCTGGCTTCTACTTGATCTGCTCCTTTGAAGTTGATCCTAGTGCTTCATGTTGATCAAACTTCGATCCTTGTGCTTGGAGAAGGGTGAGTTGAGGTGTGGAAGCACAAGAGAGAGCAAAACAGGGAGGTGAGACTCTCTTGCCGCCGTTTGCAGGTTTCTGGAGGCTCTAAAGAGATTCTCTTGGGATGAGTGCCCTTAAGGAGGGTATTTATACCCTAAATATCCGAAAGATACCCTTGGGGTACGTGGGCACTAGATCCAATGTTGATCTGACATCTCCCTAGGGTGCCACGTGTCCAGGACAAAAGTTAAGTCACAGAGATTCCGGAGTGTGTCGACCTGCCCAAGAGGTGTGTCGACACACTGTCCCAGACTGGCAAAACAGGTCCCTGGGAGAGGTCTCTAGTGTCGACCTGAGATGGTTCAGTGTCGACCTGCTGTCCCAGACAGCAAAACAGGCCTTCTGGGAAGGCTATCTAGAGTCGACACTGCCTGATTTGGTGTCGACCTGAGATGGCAATCTGTTCACATGTTTCTCTGCAATCTGTCTCTAGTGTCGACCTGCTCTGGACTCGTGTCGACCTGAGATGGACTTTTCTTCACATTTCTGCCTTTGTTCTGAACCATTGTGTCGACACCAAGGATGGTTGTGTCGACACTACCTTTGCAGAAAATGTTTGTTCCTGAGAAAATAAACACATAAATCATTAGATAAATATATTATCATGAATATCAATGATAAATGTGCTTGGAAACATGCTTTTTGAATATTGTAATTTCAGGTGATGTATTTTACATGTTCCAATGGTTATGCATTAAAATCACAGCTTGTCATCATCAAAATGTGAGGAGAAATGAATTATATTCACACTCAACCCAACAGGCCACATGAAAATCAGACAATTCATCATCTCACCTGTCCGGCCATTGCAAATTCTCTCATATTTTCAGTTTAGTGATTAGTATTGCAATTCATACTTTAATGTAATTCATTTACATGTATCTGTGAATTTGGTTTAATATTGCACTTGTTCACATGTAATATTTTGATTTCATTTTCCTTTCATATTTATGTGGTTTTTAAATTTGATCTATGTATGTATAGCAATTTATCACTGCACACACCTCACGAAAGCGTGTTAAGTCCATGTCAATGAACCTTCCTGTTCAAGACTTTGGGATTGATGTGCACAAGTCTTATTTTCAATGATGAGAACATGTATATCTAACGCAAAGTCTTGAATTGTCCCGTTTTGGATAGTCTGTGAATGTTTGATCGCAGTTAGGTGGTTATTTACTATATGTGTTTGTACAGTTGTTGAAAATTTTGGTTGCGTCTTCTCACTCCTCTCTGATATACCTTTATTGATTTTGAATATTTTCTTTGCCACTTAGAAATAAGTGTTTAAGAAAATTTATTAATCAATAAATATTTTTGGTATATCGGAGAGGTGTGGGGAGATGCTGCCGAAATTTTTAGCAAACTGTACAAACATATAGTAAATGACCATTTGAGTGCGATCAAATATTCATGGATGGGTAAAAAGTGATAATCTAATTAATATGTCCTACCTATTCATTTTGACTTACTCGAACGATGTGAGGGTGAGTTGGGTTTTAACTAGTGACATGACATTTAATCTGTATAGGAAAAATGTCGTATGAGAATCGGTCATGGATGTACTGTGGAATAGTTAATGGAGTTGTGATAGAGGAGTTTAAAGACAGAGATGACAGTTTCATTCAATTTGGATTGAAGAATTAATCAGTAGCAGTTGATCCAATAGGTAACATCTGATGTCTGTGTTCGGCTTGTAAGAACAGAAAGTGGATATCGACATGGGATGTGTAGTATCATTTGTATACGAGAGGATTTGTTGCCCATTATGAGTTATGGTCGTCTCATGGTGAGTTTAATATCCAGTCGTATGAACCAGCCAACTTTGCCTCCACAAGTACGTATGTAGACATGGTTGTCGATGCTACTGGTCCGGAGTTCAATATTCATAATGACCAAAAAAATGAAGAAGTGCCGAATAATATAGCTCAATGATTTTATCAGTTACTTCAAGATGCTGATGAGCCATTATGGGATGGTTGTGAGAAGCATATACGGTTGTCTGCAGTGTCGCAGCTACTGAATTTGAAGTCTGAATTTCATATGAGCGAGAGTTATTTTGATCAACGTCTCTTACTCGTCAAGAGTATGCTTCCTCAATCAGAGAGGTTGCCTGATGATTTTTACCGTGCGAAGAAGATGGTGAATGATCTGGGGCTTGGTTTATGAAAATTGATGCATGTCCTAATCATTGTATGTTGTACTACATAGATGATGCATATAAGACATCATGTTGTATCTATAAGCATGATAATTCAAGCCTAAGAGAGGAGACAAGTCAAAGCAAAAGGATGTTCCATATAAGTCACTGCGGTACTTTCCGATCACACCCAGATTGCAGCAATTGTTCATGTCCCTGAAGACAGCTGGACATATGACTTGGCATGCGGAAAGAGTCCGCCGTGATGATGGTAAAATCAGTCATCCTACCGATGGCGAAGCTTGGGTTCATTTTAGCCGTACTCATCCTTACTTCTCAAAGGATCCACGCAACGTGCGGCTGGGTTTATGCACAGATGACTTCAATCCATATGGAGGCACAGTGGCATCTTACTCACGTTGGCCAGTATTCCTAACACTGTACAACCTTCCGCCAGGCATGTGCATGAAGTATGAGAATCTCTTCCTTTCATTGCTGATTCCTAGTCCAAAAAGTCCAAGAAATAATATAGAGATATATCTCAGACTATTGATTGATGAGCTGAAATTGTTATGGTCAGATGGGGTTCTCTCTTATGATGCTTCCAGAAAATAGAATTTCAATTTGAAGGCTGCATTAATGTGGACAATAAGTGACTTTCCAATGTACGACATGTTATCTGGCTGGAGCACACATGGGAGGTTGGCATGTCCTTATTGTATGGAGGATTCTAAATCATTCGTGTTGAAATCTAGGGGAAAAGCATGTTGGTTTGATTGTCATCATCGAGTGACCATCCTTTTCGAAAGCAGAAGGATTCATTTATGAAAAATACAATTGTGATGGATAAGGTAGATATGGAACATGTGTCTGGTGGAAACTTGGAAAGGCGGGTCCAGAACTTACCGATTGTATCACAACTGGCCGGTAGTACCCGACAAATCCCAGGGTTTGGGAAGGATCACAATTGGGTGAAGCAAAGCATCTTTTGGGAATTGCCTTATTGGTCAACACTTTTGATACGTCATAACCTAGACGACATGTATATAGAGAAGAATATTTTTGATAATGTGTTCAACACAATTATGGACATCAAAGGCAAAACGAAGGATAACGTCAAGGCACGAATGGATTTGAAAGCACTTTACAGATGTCCAGAACTAGAACTGCAACATGTTAGAGGAATAGTGGTTCAACCTAAAGCTTCATATGTGCTTGGGGGCAGACAGATTAAGGAAGCGTGACAATGGTTGAAGCAATTGAGATTTCCGGATGGATATGTCTCGAATATTGCCTGTTGTGTAAATGTCAACGAGTGGAAAATATACGGAATGAGGAGTCATGACTGCCATGTTTTCATGCAAAGACTGATTCCAATTGCTTTTCGTGAGTTGTTGCCGAAGCAGATACGGGGAGCAATGACCGAGCTGAGTCAATTGTTCAGGATTTTATGTGCATCAGAACTTAGACTTCATGGCTTGCAAAATATAGTACAAACAGTCTATAAATTGGAGAAGATATTTCGTCTAGCATTCTTTGATTCAATGGAGCACCTGATTATCCATTTGCCATATGAGGCTAGAGTTGGAGGACCAGTACAATTTCGATGGATGTATCTGTTTGAGAGGTATATTCCTATGTCTCAATTTATTCATATTACGATGATCTTTTATATTTCATATATATTCATTTAAATTGTTGTCGTAGGTGCATGCACAATCTTAAGATGAAGGTCCACAACAAAGCACAAGTTCAGGGCTCCATTATCCAGGCGTATCTTGTTGAAGAGATATTGAACTTTTGTTCGATGTACTTTGACACGGAAATACGAATTCGACGCACTCAACCTCCATGTAATGATGATGGTGGAGATTCTAATGTGTCTGACCGACTCTCTATATTCAAGTGTCCCGAACGAGCGTTTGGATTTTCTTCTACTCGCGCACTCGAAGATAGAGAGTTGGTAGCTGCGGAGATCTACATCTTCATGAATTGCGCAGAACTAGACCCTTACATTAAGTAAGATCTCAACACTAATGTCTTTATGTATGTACCTCATTTGCTTGCAAATCGCAGAACTTAGAGGTTGTGTTGCATTTTCACTGCAGAGAGTTTGACTCAGTCATACTGCAACGGAATCCACGTCTGACTGACGTGCAGGTTGAAAAGGAACGGGAGAAGTCTTTTGCTACTTGGTTAAGATATCGAGTAAGTGTCTAAATATTTTGATGCATAAGTGTTATGTTCTTATGCATAATTAGTTGTTGTAATTTGTCATTGTCTGTCCCTTTTTTTAATAATAGGTTGAACAAGGCTTTATTACTGATTCAAGAGTACAAGAGATCAGTTATGGGCCCTCGAAGTTGTACGTGTCTACCCAGGCTACATTGTGAATTGATACCGATTTCACATGAGTGATTGTGGATAGAATAAGTCTACGATGAACAGCGGCGTATGTGTGAAGGGAAGTGCCTACAATGAAAATGAAGTAGACTATTATGGCATTCTCGAAGAAGTCATTGAACTATAATTTTTGGGATAGGGCAACAATGTATTTCTCATCAAGTGTCATTGGTTCGATCCAACCTCTATTCATAATGACACAACATATGGGATCACTGATGTCAAACATAAGTCCAAGTTGAGTACATATGAGACATTCATTCTAGCAACACAAGCCCAACAAGTTTATTATTCGAACTATTCGTCCCTCAAATTGAGAGATTGGTGGGCTGCTTGTAGAGTGAAAACAAGGCTATTCCCTGGGTATGAGCTTCTCCCGGCTGATATAGAGCTCGAAGATGTTAAAGATAATTTTTTCCAATCATATCGGAGTGACGCACGAGAGTTGGCTCCTTCTATGCAGTTCAGTGTAGATGATATAAACGAACCAATTTGCTTATATAAGGATAACGAAGAGGAAGAAGTTGACCCAAATGCCCTTGATGATCATGTTGTTGAGCGGGAGGTGGAGTTTGATGAGGAGGAAGAGTGGACTGATGATGAGGACGAAGATGACGTTGAATTAGACATATCTTCAGCATCTGATGATGAATATAATAATATTATAAAATTTTGTAAGAACTGAGTGTTGTTGCTAATTATATGTTATTAAATAGCTACTTCAAATTTGAGTGCTGATAAAATGTTATATCTTTATTGTTCTCAATAGAGATATGGTACGTGGAGGACGTAGTGGGAGGGGGTCCACCTCGTCCAGTGCACCCTCTACTTCTATAGGCCGAGGGTCTACGCCGATAGATATATATGTACTCAACTCAATTATTTTATTATATTGTGTATATTAACTTTATATTTTATAATGTGCATATAATTTTGTAGGGTCCACCTCCCCGACTACGCCGGTTGTCCCGGTGATAGGTATATATATATGTACCCAAACACAAAACTCTATATATTACTGGTCATATTAACTTTATATTTTCTAACGTGCATATAATTTTGCAGGGTCCGCCACCCCGACTACGCCGATTGTCCTGGCGACAGGTATATGTATATGTACCCAAACACAAAACTCTATATATTACTGTTCATATTAACTTTATATTTTCTAACGTGCATATAATTTTGCAGGGTCCACCTCCCAGACTACGTCGGTTGTCCCGGTGATAGGTATATGTACCCAAACGCAAAAGTCTATATATTACTGTTCATATAAACTTCATATTTTCTAACGTGCATATAATTTTACAGGGTCTGCCACTCACCTAGTAGTGTCACCTTTCCCATCCCATTCACCAGCAGCTACATGTATGTTTCCATACTTTAGTACGTTTCTTGTCTTCCAATTTTTTTAATAGAAATGTACTTAATTGTTTTCAACAGAGGTAGAGAGCCATCATCCAAAGGCGGAGGATGTGGCTCAGCTAGCTGGACGACAGCCATGCTGGATTTCTAGGTAAACTTTATCACTTCAAACTTACTTTATTTGTTATTTATGTTATATAGTTCATGTAGAAAATTAATGTGCAATTGCAGGGGGAAGATAGATCCAGGACCTGCTTCCTGCTATATTACATCGTTGGTGCACGTACACGTTCCAAGACCAGTGGACTCATGGAAAGAGTTCCCCCTGTCCGTCCGAGATATGTTATTTGACATGTTCACAGTATTATTATTTTTTACTAATTTGAAGTCATTTCGTTAATTACTATCTCTCTCTATTAGTGTACAAAGTTGAGTAATTTCATTTCTAAACAGCTGAGGTACATGTTCACGAGACTAGAGGATCCCCCTCGAGCACGAGTCGTCTGGGAGTCTACTGCCTAGACTAATTTTAGAAAGTCGATGTGGTAGGCTTGGGACAAGGCAGTGAAGACCACAGGCAGTCAGGATCCTATGGTTTGGATGGATTACGGCCTGGTGTGGATGAGGAGGGACTATTGGGAGTCCCTTAGTCATCATTGGGCTACTGGACCATGGCAGGAGAGGTCACAGGCGGCTAAACGCAATGGAGCAGCTCATCTGGTGTAACGCCCCTCTTAGACCCAATACAGTTACACCAACTCACATTGGATCTAATAGAGGTATTACAGTGGACTGAATCCAACAATTACAATACAGGTTGAAATATACACAAATAACTATTCAATTCTAATGATAATTGACAGAATATGGAATTAAACACTTGCAATCAGCATTTATTCAAATGTAAAGTCTAATGCATAAAAGAAATATGTAACTAAGGTCCCAACTTATTACATATCATAGTCCAAATCCATAAAAGAAAATACATATAATCCTCACATACAATAGTTCACTCTATAAACTCTCAAGTAAAACTAAGTCTCCACGTCCTCTCGCTCCGAGTCAGTGTGAACTAACTCCTGAGTGTCCTCTGGATCTCCTGAAATGTTAAGTAAGTATGAGTCTACAAGACTCAGAAAATTACACAGTAGCTAGTTCGAGACATTATAAGTATGATAGTTTTAAAACATGGTAACATATTATCTATTATTTCACTGGTAACATATATTTTCCTACTAACATGTTTCTAAATCATTTGGCATTCAAATATTTCATAGCATGTCTAACTATCGTGAACTCATTTTATCATGAATCTACTTGTTATCTTATAGCATGTAAATTACTTCGATTTAGGCCTTATACTTCAATTTGCAATAAACAACAACTTTCATGTAACATTGGATCATTAAACATGTAGAAATCTTTCTAACAAATGGCATGTAAAATTTAATGCAATGTCATGTAGCATATAATCATATAGACAATAAGCATGTAGCATGTAGACAACGATCATGTGGCGTGTAAGTCATGTAGACAATGTTCATGTAGGCATGTAAACATTTTCATTTAGTTGCCAAGACATAGCCCTCACTAAATTAGAGATCAAAAGACATTTAGCATTCACTTATCACCTAGGCAATGCGGTGATGAAGTCTTAGTATTTGCGCAAAATCGGGGAAAGTCCTTCCCACCTTAACCAGTAGAACTAGTCTACCTCCAGGATTTCAATCTGTTGCCCACGGATTCAATAGATCATTTACATATAGGTGAACCATTACCATAGGGGTATCTACGGTGTAGTTCCTTGTAGGAATCTCTAAAATAGCAATGTCTTATTGGCATTCATTTCAATGCATGTTCTAACATATATGATGTCATAAATTTTTATTTCATGCAATATTAACATATGACCATGCAATAGTCTACAGTATGTCTTTTCAGTTCTGAAAATTCTATTTTTTACATGACAGACCCTAATCATGATACTAAATACAACACACTCAATCATGTACATACTTGTATTTTTATCTAAATTCTACATGCAGTTTACTATTCAGAAATCTATAACAAAATGTACAAATGTCTAAAAATTCCGAAATTTTAATAGAAATTCAGAATCCGGTTGCACTATGCACATGTCAAATTTCATATTTTTCTGATCTCTGTAACTATTTCTCACGAATTACTTATTCATAAATCTGAATTATTTAACATGATAAAATAGCAATAAAATACATGCAAATTTACACACCAGTAATACACATAATAAATTTACAGTCCCAATTATCCGTCGTACAGTTCCTAACTTTATGGCATAACAAAATTCATGTTTGCATCCCTTTTTACAGTTTTATTGCTAAATAAATCAAAATTTCAAGGAAACAACCATGCATGATATACATATGATTTATCCATTCATCATAACCTCCTGTTCATAATATAACAGTACTGAAATCCACAAAACACCACCTGGCCGAAACCTCATACAATCATGGACAACAGATAATGAAATATCATCACTTTCTGTAAATACATGGTTTGATAAACTTGACGGAAAGGTGTGTGGCGTTTACTGATGTAGACGTCCACCTACTCTCTCGTTAAGCTTCACTAGACGGCGGCACATAGCGCCGTTAACATATATTGACAGCGGCACATAGCGCCGTTTACATATAGTAAGGGTTGGAAAACGAGTATTGTTCACATGAAGTAGACGGCCGTCGTTGCTGCCGTTAATAAGAAATAGGCGGCAAGCGATCTGGACATCTAGTTCTTACGCACAGAAAACACAGAAAACCCTACATGGAATAACATGTCTTCTACCCTTTTCCGTAAGTTATTTTCATGCTTTAAAAATAGGGAAAAATGGTAAGGCTATAGTGTATCATATCCTAAACCGAACCCCCATGTAACTTGCCTCTTTCCCTCCTACTAGAGTGATGATTTGAAGCCCGAAGAAGCCCACCTCGTCAGTGAGACAGTCCTCTCCTCCATCTTCAAGCACTCTGAATCCACCTCCGATGTAGTTCTCCTGCCTGGACGAGTTTCGAAACTCGTGGACGATCACTCCACCTTGGTCCAAGAGTCTCCAAACCGCACGAACCAGCACCGGATCACTCTGCAAAGTCCTTTCCTCAGCCCTCTTTTCTTTCCCTCAAAACCAGAGCAAAAAAACCCCTTTTTGACTGCGAGATCTAGTCTTATAAAGACCTCCATACGTTTGGCTAGCCCAAGTTCGATCCCTGGGATGCGTAACGCACCGATCTAGCCTCTTAATGGCACTTAAAATGGCAGATCCCACTCGCTCGGAACGGTAATATCAAAAACAGGCAAGTCAGGTTAACGTCAACATGGGTTGTCATCAGAATCATTGTAAACGTCCATCGATAATGTCATTTACAAGCTTGCCAAAAAATTTAAGAAATTCGGAAAATAATTAACGACAATATATACTGTCGTTAACAGGTATAAACGGCAGACGATCTTGCCACTGACAAGACTTAACGCCAAGGGATATTGATGCCAAGTTCACCACAGAACAACATTCAAAACATGCAGAAATAAACATACAATTTGCAAAACAAATTAAAAATTCCTAGGGCACTACATCTGGAGAAGAATGTGCATACTAGTGGGTCAGTATCTTATGCGACCCACAGCCAGAAATTGGTAAGCATATTATTGTTCATCTGCTTAATACATTAATTATTATTGTGAAACTAACATCTTTTGTTGAATTTTAAGCATCACGAGCTCGAGCGTGCCCCTGCTTTTCGTGAGTTATTTGATCGGACTCATAAGCGGAAGGGGACGGATGACTATGTCAGCGAGAGTGCTCGCACGATTGCCGTAAGTCAAAATATAAATTTTGAATTCAATTTAGATATTAAAAAATATGATTTGAATAATACATTTTTTATTTATTCTGCAGGAGACCTATGACAAGACGATGGCGGATCGCTATGCAGAGGGCACTCCCCAGCCAAACGTGGATCCAGAGGCTTGGGTCGACGCAGCGGGAGGGCCGAGAAAGGGCCGAGTGTATGGCTTTAGAGACAGCCTGGATACTACTCTAGTGTTATCCTCATATGCGAGTTTGGTCGCACCTCCAGCCTACGCGAGTTCATCTGCTGCGATGCCCGATAGTGGTGGAGAGGACATGAGAACCCTCATCCGAGAAGAGCTACAACTGCACTTTGGCGCCATGGTCGAGTAGCTGGTCGCTGCCATTCGAGGAGTAGGCCCCTCACAGCAAGGCCCTCAGGTCAGAATTACTATTAATTGCATATAGTTTGAATAAAATGAAACCACTAATCTAAACTGTTAAAACATGCAAACCACTAATCTGAAAAAAAAACCCAATTATTATTTAAGAAGTAGATAATAAGACTTTCCCATCTTCCCAAAGCGTAAACTCATTAAAGACATGTCTGATATCTATCCTCACATACAACTGGAGGCCACCCAGCTCAATTAATGAGTTGGTGTCCAAAGAGCTCAAAAGAGAAAAAAAGAAATCAAAATTAAGAAGCCTAAAAAGAAGGTCCCTTTATACAATCAACTTATGGAAGGATAAAAAAGCCACCAGATATGTATATATAAAAAAGATATATAAAAAAACCTAAGTGTAAAGTATCAAAACACGCAACTTGAGGGGTCCAAAATAAGAAATAGTGATTTGATCGGCGTGCCATTAGCTCCGACACGATCGGGTGGGTGACAGTGACGTGTGGGAACTGATGGAATCCTAATCGGATTCTCGGTTTGGGTTCGGCAGTCAAATCATTAATCTAAAAAAAAACCTAAGTGTAAAGGATCAGAACACGCAACCTGGGGTCCAAAATTAGAAATAGAGATCCGATCGGCATGTCGTTCACTCTGACACGACCGGGTGGGTGAGAGTGACGTGTGAGAATTGACGGAATTCTATTCGGATTCTCGGATTGGGTTCAGCACTCAAACCACTAATCTTAAAAAAAAACATAGAGGAAATGGATCAAAGCACGCAATCTAGGAATCTAAAATCGGAAATAGGGATCCGATCGGCGTGCCGTTTGCTCCGACACGACCGGGTGACTGACAGTGACATATGGGAACTGACGGAATCCTAATCGGATTCCCGGTTTGGGTTCGGCACTCAAATCACTAATCTTAAAAAAAATCAAAGTGTAAAGGATCAGAACACGGAACCTTGGGGTCCAAAATTAGAAATAGAGATCCGATCGACGTGTCGTTCACTCCGATACGATCGGGTGGGTGAGAGTGACGTGTGAGAATTGACAGAATTCTATTCGATTCCCGGACTGGGTTAGGAGCTCAAACATTAATCTTAAAAAAACATAAATGAAAAAGATCAAAACATGCAACTCGGGGGTCCAAAATCAAAAATAGGGATCTGATTGGCGTGTCGTTTGCTCCGACACGACCGGGTGGGTGACAGTGATGTGTGGGAACTGACGGAATCCTAATTGGATACCCAGTTTGGGTTCGGCGCTCAAATCACTAATCTAAAAAAAACTTAAGTGTAAAGGATCAAAACACACAACCTGGGGGTCCAAAATCAGAAATAGGATCTGATCGGCATGTCGTTTGCTCCGACACGACCGGGTGGGTGAGAGTGACGTGTGAGAATTGACGGAATTCTATTCGGATTCCCAGATTAGATTCGGCACTCAAACCACTAATCTAAAATGAAATTCAAATGTAAATGATCATAAATATTTTCTAATTAAAGTTAGTGAATATTCATATGTTTTAAATTTTAATTTTTGAAAATAATGTTTGTATATTATTTTTTATTTATATTTCTAATATTTGTTTTTCTTAATATAGGATCCTCCAGCACGTGACGATCATGAGGCGGAGATAGCAGACGATCCAACAGACCTTTCTTGATTTTTATTTCTTATTATTGTGTAGGATTTATATTTATTGTGATTGATGATTTTATGTTAATTTTTATTTATTGTGGAATGTATGAATTTTTTAGCAGCTTTTGCAATTTATCATTGTTAATTTCATTATATTTTTAAAAAAATTAAGTGGGGTATTTCCGACAGACTTTCCCACGGACAGTATCCGTCGAAACAACGTTGGCACACAAGAATGCCGACGGAATCTATATGTCGGCAAAACTGTCAAAATTTCTGACATTTTACCGATGACTATTTCTGTCAGAAGTTACCTACTAGCGATGGTTATTTTCGTCGATGAATCCGTCGAAAGTTTTGATGGATTTCCTGACCGAAATTTCTGTAATAATTTACCGACGAATTTTTGTCGTCGAAAAATGCCGTCGAAAATTCCAACAAAATTTACCGACGGATATTTCTATCGGAAGTACCGACGGATTACCGACTGATTTTTTCCCCGTCGGTAATTTCTGACGCTTTTCTTCTGACGGGCTATTTCCGACGGCCGTTTTCCGGAAAGTTGTCGAAAGGTGTGTTTTCCGACGGATTTCCGACGGAATCTGTCCGTCGGAAAACCCG
Organism: Colocasia esculenta; assembly: GCA_014218235.1. Classification (NCBI taxonomy): domain Eukaryota; kingdom Viridiplantae; phylum Streptophyta; class Magnoliopsida; order Alismatales; family Araceae; genus Colocasia; species Colocasia esculenta. Next base: position 54,409,320 of record CM024759.1, on the reverse strand, counting down.
CTTTTTCTTGTTGTGATCTTTTATTTAAATATTGTTCTGTCGATTATTTCAATAATATAAGAACTATACATAAATATTTTGGCACATAAATATGATGTCAAACATATTTTAAATTTCCCATGACATCTTTAACTTATGATTTCCACATATCTCAAGCATCGAATAGTGTCTACTATAGGCATGACTTTCTTCAAGTATAGCTTGTATTCTAAAGAGAAACATTTAAACTAAAACCTACCTTATTGGTTGTCACATATCTTCTCTCTTTTCTCGATAAATAAAAAGAAACTACCTGATATAGCAGTTTTGTCAGTAGGAAATGCGAACTATAGGTAGTTGAGGTATGGACTAACTGACACATGATCTTTCTATCTTTCTATCCATATCCTAGCATTAAATGTTTGCAGGTTTATGATACCCATGTAACACCAACATTAAACACTTCAAACAACTGCCTTGGAAATCTAATATGCAAGAAGTCTCAACAGATAGATCAACGGTCAACGTTCAAGGCAAGGTAAATAGAAAGAGACTATGAGCGTGAAGTATGCCCTCAAGATCTGAAGTTCCTTTTGTGCATAACTTCTAACAAAGCCCAAAGCTTTCCATTCTCCAATTATCTCCACATCATTTCTGATTTCTTAAGAGAGAGAGATAGTTTTATGTCTTAGTGAATCCAGTGTATTCCTATTACTTTCTCAGACACCAGTTCAGATCAAGCCATCTTATTGTTTATTCTGTGCTTGGTCTAGGGACAACCTGCAGATCACATGTATTACAAGTCTTGTGCCTCTTCCTGCATGAAGAGAAGAGTGGTTAAGCTTACCAGTGTTGTTCTTTCCCCTTAGGTTTAAGGGAAGGCCAATAGTGTACTGGTGTGAGTGTTTGTCTTCGGGTTGTGAAGGGGAGACCAGCTGAGGTGGATGTTGTAGCAACCATAAGGGAGACTGTACCCTTGAGTTAGTGAAATCTCAAGTTGTTGCTTGAGGACTAGATGTAGGACTAAGAAGGAGCTCCGTGCGGAACCAAGATAAAATCTTGTCTTGTGTGATTGCTTCCTTCCTTATTTCTATGATCATCTGCATCTAATGATTACACGTTTAGGTTTTAGTTTTTGAGTTGTAGAATATTCATTTTAGCAGCCCATTCACCTCCCTTTCAGGCCTACTAGATGGATAACGAGTAGTATCGGAGTGGGTGTTATAAAGAAGTAGATCCAACAGTCTAAGAGCAAAGATGAATGGAAGCTCAAGCATATGTAGATGGCCAGTCTGTCAACAGCCTATTGTGCAATTATTTTGCAAACTTTTTTACATAAATATCTTTGAATATGACAAAATCATCTCTCATTCAGGTAACAAACAAATTCATCTAATTATCGAAAAGTCAAATTACTAAAGACATGAGTATATTATATTAAATGATTAAAAATAGATAGTATATGTCATCATATAAATACTTACCAGTGTATACATGCTGAACTACTACCAATAAAATTTTATCCTAGTCCGCAATTCATACTTCTTGTAGACTGCGGCTCTTAGAAGTTGAAGTGAGAGTCTGACTTGTGAACAACTCACAACAGTTGAAGTCCATCTCCGATTCCTAGAAGTCAAAGTGAGACTTCGACTTGTGAACAAATCACAACAATCGAAGTCCAACTCCGACTTCTGGAAGTAGAAGTGAGACTCCGACTTGTGAACAAGCCACAACAGTCGAAGTTCAACTCCAACTTCTGGAAGTCGAAGTGAAACTCTAACTCTTGGATGTCGAAGTGAGACTCCGACTTGTAAGTAAGTCACAACAATTGAAGTCCAACTCTGACTCTTGGAAGTTGAAGTAAGACTCCGACTTATGAGCAAATCAAAATAGTCGAAGTTCCACTCTGACTTTAGTAAAGTTGAAGTATGCACTTAATTGAATTTTATCCAATTTCACATATATTAATGCTATTTCATTTGGTTAACTTTGTAATATATTTTTTTGAAGATCTTTATTAATAAATGGAGTAACTACATTATTTCAAACCCTTGCTCATCAAATCTAACATTACTCTCGCTTATGTAAGTCGAAGTACATCCTTCATAAGTACTTAGAGTTTTGAACTCCATGAAGTACTTTTGCACATCTTGTTCTTATATGCATTCGAACTTATTTTAAAAATAAGATCATATCTGGAGTACTATTTTTTAGAATGTTCCTTGATAGTTGTATACCTTACACGTCCTTTGTCAATGTCCTCTAAACTGACAGGTTTCCAGGTTTTAAGGATAGATTGTCCTAGACACATTGCATGCCGAGCAGGTTTCTAGTTCTCCTTTATTGCTCACCTACCCTCATACATTTTAAGGACAATACTTTTCTCTGGAACAAATAAATGTCTTGTAGATAATTTGCTTTATGTCTTCTCTATCTAATACATTATTCAATTCAAGACCAACCATGAAAAGGAAAGAGACTTTGTATAAGTATGGTGCTTGCAGACATTTATTGTGGCTATCAATAGGAGCATGCAACTACACATATAGCCAAGAAGCCGTTTGCACGAAGGACCCAAAGATAAACTTCTCAAAACTCCTATGTCACAACGAATAAAATTCAAACGATTACATTCCAATAGATAGCTAAAGATTCTAAAGACCTTGAAGACTATATAAGCAGCCGAAGTTTGGATGAACAACATACTGAGTCATATACTCACATAGAGATACATACACAGATACACTCAAGAGAGCCACCTAAAAAGGAACAAAAGCAAGAGCTGTCTGTCAAAGCAAAGCACTCCAAGCATTCAAGCTCTCAAATGTTCAACCAGTCTATCTTTAGGTGGAACAGAATTACTAGATCAATTCTTGAATCAGAGAAAGAGGAGTGCCACAATTCTTCTTCCTTTAGATCTCTTTTTATTCATCTGTGCTTGCTCATATTCAGTGCAACACTTGGTTTGTAATCTCTTTGAGTTATTACTGACATGGGGTTTGTTCCCTGTGTGTACCTCTTTAGTAGATCGGAAGACCTACTATAGTAGGAGAAGTGTTATACCCCTTTGTTTTAAGGGAGATTTGCTTAGGAGCAAATGGTTGTAATACCCCTCTTTAAAGGAAAGACCATGTTTTCTTGATGGTTAGTGGAAATCCCAAGGTGTTCTTGCAGACTATATGTAGGACTCCTAATCGTGAGGAGGTCTGAACTAGGATGATGTAAGGCCCTCAATTTCTGTGCATATTAAATCTGTTTGATGCTTTGATTGTTCTACCGAAACTCTGTTTAACGTCAACATCCCTAGACGTTAAGAGCATATTGACGGCAACTTTTGTGCCGTTGACTGTGTGGCCAGAAAAAATAGACGTCCACATCGATTGACACCTATTTTTGGTTAACGACAGCTATGTGGCCGTTTACTTCTCCAGCTGCGTTTGGGATTCTAGATCTGAAACTGCCCCATATTCTCTGGAGTCCATTTAGGAAACCCATCCCCAATGGTCAGGACTCTTAAGACCTAGGTTTACCCCAACTCTATTGTCTATATAACCTAGACATCTCAGTTAGAAGAGGGCTTTTCTCACCTAGGGCTATTTGGGTTTTAGGGTGAGAAAAAGAGAGTGTTTGAGAGGCTTGATCTTGCGATCTGACGGCTTCTCCGTTGATCTTCTGCATTTGGGAGGCTCTACTAGAAGTGGAGGAGCTCTCCTAACTCCGGGGGGATCGATTGCACAAGCGTGGGGGCCAGATCAAGGCGAAGGACCACCTCTTTGGCTTGGCCGAGGAGGGCTTCATCGCCAAAATCCAATCTTCAGAGGTTGTTAGAGAGGCAAGTAACTTAGGGGTTTCATTCCTAGACCTATCACCTAGGTGTAATCACAGGGTTGCGCACCCCTCGGAACACACAACATGTTCAAGCTATTAAAAGCATGGATTAAGGAAATGTGATCACCACCTAACAAGTTGCCTTGAATGAGATTGAAACTAGGCTAACGTGCTAGGAAAAGGAGTTGAGGACATGGCACTTACTAATGTCACGACGTGGAGCTCCGTCGCGATTATGTCGCTGTCGCGACGGCCTAGAAGGGCACGTCCTTGATGTCGTGACGCAGGTAGCTGACCCATTCTCTGCAGTGCGGGAGGATGATGAGGGGACCTTCTTTCTTCCCTCCATCCGGCTAGAGGAAAAGAGCTCCTCGTCTATCCTTGCTTAAGTGCCTGCCAAAACAACGAAAACAATAAAAGAAACCTGTTAGACCATATTTAAGAGTAGTATCTATCCAAAATGAAATGAAAATGGAAGAGCATGGAAGGAACGAACCTGGGGGGTGGTTTTAAACTTCTTGGGTTATATAGAAACGTGAGAAAGGAAGGGGTGCAGTCCTATCTAAAAGGAAAAGAATAACATGCATGAAGAGAAAATGAGAGGAGGAAAGGAAGAAGGAGCCCCAATAGGGCGACTCCTTGACCGTGGTGTGATGTCTTGGTCGTGCAGAAGCCTTGGAAGACCTTGGAAGCTGCCTCCTCAATCACCAAGCTCCATATGTGATGAAAAAACCATGGCTTGATGAAGAGGATAATGAGAAAATGGGTGGAAATGAGTGAGCCACGAGCTAAGGGGAAGCTCTGGAGAGATTTCGGCAGCACTTCGTGGCAAAATCCGAGCTCCCCCTTCCACTGAAAGTGCAGTGTCACTTATATAGAGAGGAGAGAGATTATCCCATCCATAAGTGATGATTGAAAGATGTGCAGAATTATCCAATATGGTAATCTAGAAGGGGGGGGGGTTGAATAGATTACAACAAACTCTATCCACAGTTGCCTTCTTTTCGATGATAACACAACCTTATCAAAATCATAAATAGATTCAAGTTTGATTTGACTTACAGTTAGTGTGCTTGTTGTGAATAGAATATGAATAGCCTATCTAACGTGTGTAGAACCAACGTGCCTACCAATCAACTACCGTGAAAATGTGCAAACCATAGGACACGAGGATTTAAGTTGTTCAAGTACACAACTTGTGTATCCTACGTCCACCGTCCACACACACACGCAGAAATAGTTGCTTATGAGCGAGTTTCACTCTACAACACACACACTTACGTCGTCTGATGTAAAACACGATCAGAACAACGTAACCCACGTGAATCAAGCACAAGAGTCGCTTGACCCAACAACACACACACAAGATATGAAAAACATAGACAAAGAAGAGTTCTGAGTTGAAGTATCAAATCCTGATATGTAACTCTTCACGATGGTCATCCAGATGCAGTTCAAACATCGTCTTGACAAGTATTAGTTGATGTAGAAGCTTGAATCGCAGACGAATCGGCTTCAATCCCGCTCAGAAGATAGTTCTTCTTCGCTCTTGACGGAGGGTTGAAGCAGAGCCGCAGAAAGATCTTTTCTCTTGAGAGTATGCTAGGGTTTTGTATGGTGGCTGTTTCTGTACGAAATTACCTTCAAAAGGTTCCTTATATGTGGGTGTTCAAGTATGGAGAGTCGTGGTAAAAGGAAACACCCACATAGGAAACATATCTAATTCTCGTATTTGAGGTTTCTCTTCATCTGTCGACTAGGTCACTGTTCATCTGTCGAAAGATGGTGACAGATTTATAGAATCCAGAAGATTGGACTTCCGGGAGGCAGTTTCCTGTGTTAATCTGTCGACAGGTGATCTGAGTCTGTCGACAGGTACTCCTGTCCTGAAGTATGTTTCACCTCCCTGTGCTTGGCTGTCGACAGGCACCTGTGGGGCTGTCGACAGACACTTGCCTTTTGTGTTTCTCTTGATCTTTTGCTCTTGACTTTGGTGCTTTGACTTGCACACTTTCTCACCTATATTTGAGAACATTTTTAGTGAAATATGATGGACTATTAGACAATCAATTGAGACATGTTCACACATTCACTTGCCATGTTTACATATCATCAATTTGTATTGTGCATCATCAAAAACATAACACATAATACATGAAAACCCAACATTCTCCCCCTTTTTGATCATGACAAAAATTTCAATTGATGCATGATTGATTTGATTGATGTTCTCCCCCTTTTGGCAACATCCAAAAAGACATGAGCAGAAAGGCACGGCATGCACACATGAGAAGTACATAAGCAAAGAACTGTGAGTTTCATTGAAGTGTCATTCAGTACACACAGTTACAAAATGGAGTGAGAACATGACAAAAGAAGTGCAAGGGAAGGAAACAACATTAGTGTGACAACAAACGACGAGAACAGTGACAAGACCCTGACCAAAGCAAAGTAAAGACCACATAACTAATGCCTAGACTCTCTAGACATCGTCATTCCCCGGTGGTGCAGAGTCCTGACAGAGACCATGAAGCTCTGTGGAGAGCCTGGTAAGCCGTATCTGAAGCTGGACTTGGGTGTCAGCCAGTGCAGCCAAGCTGGTATCAACATTATCCAATCGAGCATTTAGATGGTCGAAACCAGTGGTCATATGGAGCTGCATTTGCGCCATTTGAGAAGTGATGAAATCTCGAAGAGAGGGCTCATGAGGCGCTTGTTCATCAGCAGCATCATCAGCTTCAGCTCCCGGAGTATCTATGGGCTCGGACCGTGATTCTTCACCAGCATCATCTTCATCAAATTCATCTTCATCATCTGCCTGTGCCTTACCCTTTAGGTCCCTTGTGACAACCCCGTCAAGCAGCTTATAACCCATCCGATGAGCAGCAGTAAGATCAAAGGAACTCTAGGATTTGAGATCAGTCATCTCTTCTCATGGAATGTGAATGCCAATGAACAAGAGAAGAGAAGTGATGGGACAAGCATAGGGCATAGACCTTTTGGAGCTGGTAAGGCATAGCCGGATGTGAGAAACCATAAGGAGAGGCAAGTTGACTTGATCACCATTAAGAACAGAGTAAAAAAGGGATTTGTGAACGGCAGTCACAAGTTCTCGACTACCATCCTTTGGGACTATGATGGTGGTGAAAATATGGTGTATGAGACGATGAAGAGGAGGAAAGGAGTTGGAATTCCACTGCACACGATCTTTGGAGGAATTGTATGGCTGGAAGGTGATAAGAGTATAGTACTCAGAGGCCAACGGATGATTATGCATGATGTCAATGCCAGAGTTTGGAATTTGAAGAGCACGAGAAATAAGATTAGGTGTGAGTTGAAAATATTTGTCCTTCACCTTGGTGTATAGATCACCAGTCGTTGTGATCCTCAAGTTGTTGTAAAAGTCTGTCACAGCGGCTGGAGAATAGCGCTTGTGGGAATAACAGAAGGGAGACCAACCCCGGACTTCAAAAAGAGGCTGCAAATCTGGGAACATGTCCTCCAGTGAGACAAAATCAACTTAGCGAGGTTGAACAAACTTGGTGAAGGTGCCATGAACATTTAGGAACTACAATCTGGAGGGATAAGGAGTTCCGGCAGACGATCATCCCGATGCTTGCTCCGGCGCTCGGCAGGAGCCCTGGAACCCTCGCCGGCTTGTGGAGAGAGAGGACGGCGACGAGAAGCATGCTTCTTAGCCTTAGGAGCCATGAGAAAGTGGAGATCGGTGCAGATAAGAACTCTGAGAGAAGAAGGTGACACGAGGAAGAAGAAAGAACAGGCGGGCCAAAAGCTTGTTCTGAGCCCTGGAGAAGAAGGGTTTTGTTGAGAAGGAAGGAGGAGGGTGTTTTGGTAGTAGGGAAGGGAGGAAAGGGAGTGGGTTCCCTTTTAAAGAAGTTAGGGAAGAATTTGAAAGGGCAGGGACCCACAAAATCTGGCCCTAAAGAGGCACCCGTTGGGTTTCCAAAAACAGGGCTTACCACCGACTGTCGACAGATGAACAGTGACCCTGTCGACAGGCACTTGCAGAATTTTGCCAGTATGATTGTTTTGACAATTTTGACTGGGCAATGAGCATTTAAGGTATAGAGAAGGTGTAAAATATGCATACACACATTTTAAAACTATCGCATCCACGAATATTAAGACGAGTGAATCTCTTCAATGATTCAAACATAATACTCTAGGAGTCTCAAGTTGGAACATTAAAAGACACCGTACCAAAACTGATGGAAATAAGATAACCACTTTGAATAAAGACCATTGTAGAAAGACATAGTTCCTAGTGTTTGATGATCTGATGTGTCACGTCACGACATTTAATATATCTATAAATGCCAAAACGTGAACAAACGAGAAATCAAGGGTACAATTATACTAATTGAACATGACATTTGCTCAGAGGCTTCAATACATAAAAATTATTATTCACCATTCAATAGGTGTTACATGGTTCTTAATTTACATTGTAAAAATAAAATGTCGCCACGGTTGGTCTCTCCACACACAAATCCCAAAGTTTCCGCCTTCTAGAATTGTAGGTACCTGAAATAGTAGGATTTGGTGAGCTAACTAGCCCAGTAGAATTCAATTCCTTGAATTAAGAAGGATTCACATGTATGATCTCAAGATAAGAACATGAACATTATTAACAATGAGTGTTCAAAGCTATGAACGAATGAGTCAATTCAATAACACATGAAGAACTAGGATAATATAGAAGCATCATCAATGACTCAGGATGTCACTTAAGTTTAGAATCAAGCACGTATTCACACACACATGTGTATCATGATGACTAATCAAAACACGAATTGATGCATGTCAACATCCACTGTCCTCATCGCCCCCGCGCGGCCATTGACGAATTTAGGTGCTCTCCCCAGGACTGAACCAGCCCTTATTTGCCAGGCATTTTTCTCGAATGAGTCCCAAGACTCGCAAAGTGTCATCATCACACACTTATCCTTGTAATGAATCAAGGTATACAAGGATTCGATCATGAATCACACCCAAGAATTAAGGAACTCTGTTCCTTCACTAGTTTCAGAATTTACGAATCTCACAAGAACAATTTTGTTCGGAACTTTGAAGAAATTACTCATAATAGAATAAAAGGTTCACAACTGAGTTTTAGTAGGTAAAACCACAATAAAAACCACAATATATAGATGGACTAATGGTTGGTTCAATTTGGTAGGATTATGCCAATTACGTGGACATCATTGGTAAAAATTACATTTTCTGCCATCAGCTTCCTCCGCCGCTCTGCTAGGGTTGGAGAGAGCTGCCAGCGCTGGCGCCTTTGGCGCCATGCAGGGCGTCCCGGTCGTGGGTGCAGGGCGTCCAGGTTTGCACCTTTGGCGCCTACGCCATGCACGTCGACTGCCGCTGCAATGGGGTCCGAGGAGGCTCCAAGGAAGTCTTATGCGCAAATGTTAGCTGCATCGAACCCCCCTCCGACGGTGACCATTGAAGTGAAGAGCCCTGCGTTTACTGATCTAGGAGAGCCAGCAGTCTACTTTTCTAAAGAGGAAATAGAGATATCTGTGATCCCGTTCAAGAATGCAATTATTGCCAAATGCTCTTATGGCAGATCTTCGATTCCGGAGATTAAATCATGCCTTTCTCAGCGTCTCATGCTATCTAAAGATTTCAACATTAGCACTCTTAATCCAAAACACCTCCTGTTTCGCTTTGATGATGAACAAGATTTCCTCAAGGTCCTCCTCCGTCGCAGCCTTTATATCAAAGGATATTTATTCTGATTTTTCCGTTGGGACCCGACTTTTGATTATTCTTATGACCCCACCTATATTCCTATCTGAATCGGGTTTCCGTTGCTGCCTATGAACTTTTATCATGAGGGTTTCTTGAAATCGATTGCAGGGAACTTCGGTACGGTGCTACAGATTCATGACGTTACAAAGGCCATGACACAAACATAGGAGGCGTTGGTATCGGTGGAACTTGATATCAAAAAGACCAGACCGGACCGCATTTGGATTGGATGCGACAACGACGGTTTCTGGCAAAAGGTAAACTTTCATAGAATTCCATCGGTTTGCTCTTTCTGTCACAAACTCGGGCACCTTGTGGGTGAATGCAAAAAGAAAGATTCGCCAGAGGTTGTTATTACTGGGATCGCTTATCTTAAGGTCACCGGAGATCAGGTTGATAAGGAGTGGAAGAAACCGAGTAAGTTAGGTTACAAAAAAGCTTGGCAAAAGAAGGATAATAATGCTTCTCCTCAGGATAATCCTCAGGATACAAACCAATTTGCTTCTCTTCAGGATAATGCTCATGATAACATTCAGATGGACACGCAGAACTCAGTGCAGGTGCAGCAGACAAAACAGTAGGATTCGGTGAACAGATCAAACTCTCTCCCCGATGCGCATCAGCATAAGGTGCACGTCGGGCCGGCTGATCCAGTTATTTCTTCCCCACAGCCGGTGCATGTTATTCTCTCGGGTGGTAACTTGTATGCAGACTTGGCCGGGGCCTCTTCTTCACGTGGTCTGGCGGTTAAATCTGTGATGAGGAGGAGCTCCTGTTAAGGGTCGCGAGAGAAGATTTTCTTATGCCAGACATGGAGATTAACAGGGAGGCAAGTACAAATGTTGATCGTGGTGTGACGACGAGATCTAAGGCGAAAGCCGTTGGTGCTAGAGATGGTTACCAGTCCTCATGAATAGTCCATTATTGATCTGGAATATTAGAGGGGTTGCTAATACAGCTTCCCAGAATAGTTTGAAGAAGAAAGTCAAGAATTTTTTTCCGTTGATTATGGGAATTTCTGAACCAAAAACAGACTTTAGTAAAGCAAAACCACTGGGCAACTCTTTGCGTTTGAATGGTTATGCAGGAAACATGGAGGAGGAGTCTAATATCTGGGTCTTCTGGAGGGAGCAGGAGGACATTCAGGTTATTTCTACTTCTAATCAGTTTATCACGCTGGTGTGCAATATTGACAACGGTAAATTCTACATCACTATTGTGTATGCGGACTGTAATCAAGGGGAGAGAAGAAATTTGTTTGCTGATTTAATCAATTTGCTCATAATAACCCTGATGTTCCGTGGTTAGTTAGCGGAGACTTTAACTGTATTTCACAGCATTCTGAGAAGCTTGGTGGAATCCTGCTAGTAATTCTTCTATGTCTGACTTTAATGATTTTATTATGGCGGCTGGGCTGATTGATGCAGGGTATATCGGGTCGGCCTTTACTTGGTCGAATAAACGTATTGGTAGTGCGTCAGTGAGGGCTCGTTTAGATAGAGCTATGTTTAATAATGCGTGGCAAGATGTTTTTCCGGATACAGTGGTTCGGCATCTCCCGAGGGGGGTTTCTGATCATGCGCCTTTACTAATTGAGCAGAAGGCTATATCCAAGTTGCCTAGCCGTTTCATTTTTCAGGAGGTCTGGGGGTCTCACGAGGGGTTTATGTCTGTGGTTTCTACCGCCTGGAAAAGTATTCATCCTAAAGTTTATGCTTTTGAGACCCTCAGTTGTAGACTTCGGGCGGTAAAGCTGGCTTTACGTGATTGGAATAAATATGTGTTCGGGAACATTTAGAAACCATTAATGCAGCTGAGCTTGATGTCTCTATTGCCGAACAGAATTTTGACCTTCTTCCTACTGAAGCTAATAGAATGCATATGTCTATAGCACATGCTAGACTTCGGAAAGCGCTTGTGAATGATGAAAAAATGTGGTGTCAAAAAGCTAGAATGTCATGGCTGCAGAATGGGGATAGAAACACCGCCTTTTACCAGGCAGTTGTCAAGGCTAATCGTAGAAAGAATTACATTCACAGGCTCAAGATTGAAGGTTCAGATGATTGGTGTGATAATCAGGAACTTCTCAAAGGTGCTGCAAGTTCATTCTTTGAAGGTTGCTTAAATCGGAAAATACGGTGTGAATGATGATCTCCTTCAGGTAATCCCTTCTATTATTTCAGAAAACCAGAATTTATTTCTTTGTGAAGTTCCCAGTAGGGATGAGGTCAGGGCGGCTGTTATGATCATGAACGGAAAGGTTCTCCGGGACCGGATGGTTTTACTGGAGCTTTCTATTCTATCTGTTGGGATGTAGTTGGTGATGATGTGGTCCAGGCTGTTCAGGATTTTTTTAAGGGTCTTCCTTTACTGCGTGGGGCGGCCTCATCTATTATTGCTTTGATCCCAAAAGTGAAGGATCGACTACCTTCGGTGATTTTCTCCCTATCAGCCTGTGCAATTTCTGTTACAAGATAATCTCCAGGATTATTTCTGATCGCCTCTCTCCTTTTCTGCCTATTATAATTTCTGAAGATCAAGGGGCCTTTGTTCGGGGTCGTTCTATCATTGAGAATGTATCAATCTCCAGGCATATGTTGAAGGATATTGGTAGGAAGGTTCGGGGGGGAAATGTATCTTCAAATTGGACATGATGAAAGCCTATGACAGAGTGGAGTGGAACTTTTTGTTTGCGGTGCTTCGGAGTTTCGGGTTCTCCTCTCGTTTGTTTCCCTTGTGGGTATGATGGTTAGTAATTGCTGGTTCTCTGTACTCTTTAATGGTCAACAGTGGGTTTCTTTAAGTCTTCAAGGGGTCTCCGCCAGGGTGACCCTTTGGCGCCTGCTTTATTTATCATCATGGAGGAGGCTTTAAGCCGAGGACTGCGAGCTCTTCAGTCTTCAGGCGTCCTGCAACCTTACAGAGGACCTCGTGGTTGTATGCAGATATCCCACCTCTTGTATGCCGATGATACTCTTGTGTTTATGAATGGCCAGACCAGCAACATCAAAAAATTCTTTCCTTCTTAAAGGCGTATGAGGTCTCTTCTGGTCAAAAGGTGAATGCTTCTAAAAGTAGTTTCCTTATTTCTCCTAAAGCTTCAGCTGGTTCAGTGCCCGAATAAAAGTGCTAACAGGATTTCGTAAGGAGGAGGGGTGCTAAAGTACCTGGGGGTTCCGATCAGTCATGGGCGATCCTTAGTTTCCCACTACAGGCACATCATTGATAAGGTGAATACTTTGTTGGCTTCTTGGAAAGCTAAATTGCTTTCTCAGGCTGGTCGAATTGTTCTCATAAACTCGGTTTTGTGTTCAATCCCGATTTACGTTGCTTCAGCCACTTGCTTGCCGAAGTCCATTGTTCAACAGATCGATCGCTTTTGTGCTTCTTTCTTCTGGAATGGTGGTGAGGAAAGTAGAAAATGTCACTGGATTTCTTGGGATCGAATATGCAAGCCTAAACATGAAGGAGGTCTGGGGGTTAGAAGTATGTGGCATGTTCAAATCTCTCATGGCTAAGATCATCTGGAATGCAATTCATGGCAAAACTTTATGGTCTGCTTATGCTAAAAGTAGATTCTTGGACTCCAGGTCTAATGAAGTTGTCAAGGTCTTCCCTACAGGGATTCCCAAGGAAGTCTTTAATGCTGCTCATTCCATTATCTTACAAAATAGCCGTTGGATCCTGGGTGATGGCAAGAATATTGATATCCTGAAGCATGTTTGGACTGGCAACGTCCCGATTATCTCTTTAATCAATGCTCCTAATCAGTACCACTTCACTTCTGTATAGGAGGTAGCGGCCAACATGAATAACCCTCTGAGGAATCATGCTGCGATTGAGATTTTAATGAACAATATTGACATTTTGAATGCTCCTGATAAGTGTGTTTGGATGAGTAGTGCTGATGGGTCTTTCTCCACCAAGTCCGCCTTCAGGGCCCTTAGGCCGCATGGTCTTCTCTTCTTAAAATTTGGAACCATACTTTCAATCCAGGGCTGCTTTGTTTGATGGCGTCTCTTATATCGTGCGGTGCCCACAGATGACAGAATATCGGATTGTGGTATCTATCTAGTCTCTTCTTGCTCCTGTTGTTCGTCCCCTCTATTGAAGATTTAGATCATCTTTTCCTCAAGGGGGACCTGGCGGTTTCACTTTGGGACTGGGCTCGCCCTCTCCTCCATGGTCAGGTTTTTGGATCGCACATAACATCCACCTTATAGAACATCATTTCTACTGTTAATTGTAATAGCGCCATGGGATTTATTTCGGTTTACGTTGTGCTTCTCGTTGTTTGGGAGATCTGGAAGTATAGATGTGCTAAGAGGTTTGATTCTGTTCATAAGCCTGTGGGGAAGATTATGGCGGATATCAGATATGCTGTGAGTGTGGCCATTCAGGGTGTCAAGTTTAAGCATGATTGTTCGGCTGAGTACATGGCGGTTTTGCTTTCCTTCGGTTTTAAACCTACTGTCAAACTCAAGACTCCACAGATTGTCAGGTGGATCTCTCCCAAACAGGGTGTTTGTCTCAATGTGGATGGTGCGTGCAAAGGGAACCCGGGGCCTTGTGGCGGGGGAGGCTGCTTGCGTAATCCAGCTGGCGACGTCCTTCTGAGTTTCAGTTTTTTCTATGGCCAGGGAGATAGTTTGCTTGCTGAAGTTCGTGCGCTTACCGATGGCCTGAGATTGGTTGAGTTTCATGGTTTGCATGTTACAGTTGTGTACTCTGATTCTCTTGTTCTAGTCCAGTCCTTTACTCATGACAAGTGCCCGTCCTGCAGGTGTTCCTGGTGGTGGAACCTGGCTCGTTCTTTACTTCTGCAGATGCATCTTGGCGTGGATCATATCTTTAGGGAGGCTAATAGAGTGGCTGATGCCTTAGCGACTCATGCTTGTCACACTCAGCATAAATCGATTTTCTCCTCTTCCTCTTTCCCTACCAGCTGTAATGGTCCAGTTGTTCTTGATAAATCTGGACTCCCGTCTGTTAGATTTCTGTGATTTGTTTGATCAGGGGTATGCCCCGCTGGTATTTGTATGTTATTTCTGATAAAAAAAAATTTTGGTAGGATTTGTATCAAGAAATAGAGTAGAGCATAGGCTGAAAACATGTACTGTTGTCATCTGTCGACAAGCACAAGGGTGCTGTCGACAGGGCTGGCTTTCCAGACATCAGGACTTCAGTTCTGTATGGATCTGTCAACAGCAAGAAATGGATCTGTCGACAGATCCCTACAGGTGAAAAAGTCAAGCTTCTGGCTATGAGTTCCTGTCGAGAGCCAGGTGTTCGTCTGTCGACAGATCTTGCTCAAACTTTCAGAAATGATTTTAAATCAAATATAAATGATACTAACAAACCCCTTTATCATTCCTAACATGATTAGGACTTAATCCAAACATAATCTTAGCTTCAAACCTGAAGCTATCATGACAAGAGAATGAAAGATAAAAACATGTAATGTTGTTCATATGGTTGATCTTTCAAGAAGACAAACTAAAAGGAGAGTTCAAGGAAAATGGATTGGAAAGTCTTTCACTTAAACTCTCTTCTCTTTTTCACTAAACACTTGTCAGGTTCACACACTTAAGACCTCCATGACCTTTCAATAAATTAATTTCACGAGGGAGAAAGAACCGTCATGGTTCTGTCTACATTACTCAAGAGTACTGATAAAACTCCAGATTTTTGAATCAAGTTAAGAAAGGAAGGAACAATCTATGAACTCTCATGGATTAAAACTAACTAAAACATGTTGGAGAATATAGTTCTATCATAAACATATTCTCAGAATTTACAGAGTCATAGACACAAAGTAGATTCATTTCAAACAATGAATCCAAAGGTGAAAAGTAAGAGAATTAAGAATTGAATCCTACATACACAGATACTAAAACATAATTGCAAGAGATGGACACACAATTCTCATAAGAATTCCTATGTTCAAAGGTAGATATGAAGGTGTTCATGAATTTTTAGTAAATGTAGGAGACAAGAATTTAGAAAAGAGTGAGAAAGGAAAAGAATTCTACACAGGAGGTTTCATAGCAAGTCAAGTGAGTAAGATTGAGAGAGAAAGGAAAAGAATCCTACACATGGATAGCTAGGAACCTGCTACCACATGATACTGGAAGAATATCCTTTCCAAACAGAGATTATGTGAACTCAAAGAGTAGCTTCTACAGCAACACAAGACACACATGTAGTGCTAGAGGGGTTCATGACACTAGAACATAAACTGGAACATCCAAACAATAGGTTCTAAAGCATGTTCAAGAATATGAGTTAGGAGAGAAACGAAGAGGATCGAATCCTACCTTACAAAGCAGTATGAGTTCCCTTACTTAGAGATCCACAGAATAGAGGAAGAAATGCAAAACTTGCACGTATGATAGCCATAACAGATGCACGGTTGCACTGGAGAAGTAAGGTCCTTCATAGACCCAATAGTAGCAACACACAACAGGAATTTCAGCTGTAACTTGTGCCAGAACAGGGGACAAGGAAACCAATAGTTCCAGCTACTACTCTATCTCAAGAACCTTGCACACACAGTAGCAGCGTCCCTCAGCAATGGCTCTATCCTTTCCCAGCACTAACAACAACAGCCCTTCCCAGTGCAAAGGAACACCAAGCACAACCGTTGAGACTTCTCCCGATGGAGATATCAGCTTAGCACAATAACACAGAAGTGGAGTATCCTCTGAAGCAACACACACACACACACACCAGCAAGAGTGAGGAAAGATGTGTACGATGGATGTTGGAGGGTTTTTATAGCCCAGTCCATTAACATGCACAGAGCCACGCAAGTGTACAGGTGTTGGAGTAAAAACCCTTTTTAACCACCCTCAGACACCTAGCCCATGCATGCTTTGCGAGTTACACATGGTAACTGAGGTGTTGCCTTCACCACAATGAGTGCTGGCCTCACCACAACCTCCCACGTAGGTATAGTAAAAATCCTACAAAAATCCCTTACGTAAATCAGTTGGTCATTTAATCCTTATGCAAATCTATCCAAACAGTGTCCATTTGTCGTGAAATTTAAACCATAAGCTAATTTAATGGTTTTTCTAATTATGATGATTTTTATTTAATTTTTAGATTTTATTTTACACTAGGTGAAAAATCACCCGAAAAATAGTCGTGTCGACTTATCCTCGAAGTCCGAACGTCGAAAAATTTGAATATTTATATTTCTGAGATCTGCACAATTTTTTGGAAATTATGATATTCTCATATTTTTATTTCGTTGATGTGTACGACACTGGGGAAATGTTAATTAATACTAAATATTCCCAAATGTCAATTAATTCAATTTAAGAATAATGGTTAAGTCTAATAACCTTATTTTTCAAGTTTTTCCACAAATAAGATTTTTCAGGGTGTTACATGATCGTTTATGAAAAGAATGTCTACATGCGTACGTAACCATAAACACCAAAGAACCTGTGATTAATCAAGATGTGGAGGCTTCACACTATTTCAACTTTGAATATTTTGTTTTTTTTTTTGTTTTGATTGGGAAATGAATTGGAAAAAGTGGTAATTAGGATCACTGACACCTTTTGACGTGAGGATAGACATAAGGAATGCCCGTACCCCTAGTTACTCAGTGGAAGTGACCTTCAGACCATTCTACAGAGATAATGAGTAAGATTTTTTACGCGAAGACAGATATTTGTGATGCCTATGTCCCCGGTTACTCAGCACAACACAACATTGCTCTACCTTTTTCCCGTGAATATTTTTGGTATACATTTGATGGTTTGAAATAGGTAGCTTTTCTCCCAATTTTTTTTTTGTTTCATATTGAAAATCATGGTCAAAGACTATTTATGGTTAACATACATTGCAAGACAAAAAATTCAATGACCATGGGACCTATCAAGACACTTGAGAAAAATATTTTTCACACAGGATTTATTCAAGTGAGTTAGATTAGACCCATTAGATTCGTCCAATGTTCTCTGAATGATACAACCTAGACTCACACAAGAATGGTATGTCATAATCACTATGATTGAGACAATGGTTTTAATATTATGTAGAGAAGACAGATTAAAACATACGTAAATACCCAAATTGCACCTTACATCAAAGGGATGAACATGCTCATGAAGGATATTGACAAAGAATGAGGAATTGCTTGGAAAATGTGTATCTGTCGACAGCTAAAGGGACCCTGTCGATAGATGTACACAGCTGGAGATCTCTGGGTTCAGACTGAACATAGCTGTCGATAGATGGATTTTTGGCTTGTCTACAGATGCACACAGACATAAGATTTTGAGTTCGGGGAGATCAGAAACTGGGCCTAGCTGTCGACAGATGGGTTTGAGCTTGTCGACAGAGGAACACAGGGTTCAAAATCTGGGTTCTGTGGAGGCATGTCTGTCGACAGAATGGATCAGTGCTATCGACAGGAGCTTGTACAAAATAGATTTAAGGATAGGATGAGAGAAAAATTGGAACTCCATGCTAGGGAAATGTAGGTATGTGAAATGTGAAGATTTTCCCTTAAGAATTCATTCATCTAACCTGAACTTCCTCCCCCATAGTGTGTGCTTGTGTTGACCCAAATAGTCAAGCAATTCAAATCAAGTTTTCACATGTATAACAAGCATTTGCACATTAGTTATTGAGAAATTACAGATGAAAACAGAATCCATGTGTGTGTAAACGTGAATGGGCAAATTGTAAAGAACCCATAGACCTCGTTTGAAGTAAATGACCTTTAGATGCAACTGACTATGGATACGTGGCGGAGAATATTTTCTCACGCATAATGATAGTTTCCAAACAAGCATGACTTGTTCTTCCATATTTCACCATTTGATATACCCCATAACCATTACACATAAGAGCATATACCCCAAAATTCGTAAGGATTTCATTGCATTTTGCACAATCCCAATTCTCTTCTCAGAGTAGTGAACCTATCCTCTGACAATGGTTTGGTGAAGATGTCAGCCAATTGTTGTTCGGTGGGTATGAAACTAAGCTCCAAGGACTTGTTGGCTACCTCATCTCTCAAGAAGTGATGTCTTATTTCTATGTGTTTGGTCTGTGAGTGTTGAACTGGGTTCTTTGAGAGATTGATGTCACTAGTATTGTCACATAGGATAGGTGTGCATCTAATGTCAATGTTGTAGTCAGACAGTTGACTTTTTATCCACAACACTTGAGCTGCAAAACTCCTTGCAACAACATATTCTGCCTCTGCAGTGGAGAGTGCAACCGAGTGTTGCTTCTTGGATGCTCACGAAACCATGCAACCACAAAAAAATTGGCAGTACCCACTAGTGCTCTTTCTATCAATTTTACATCCAGCATAGTTAGTATCAGAATATGATATCAAATTAAAGCTACTTCCTGCTGGATACCAAAGACCCAAATCATACGTACCTGAGAGATATCTGAATATTCTCTTAACTGCAACCAAATGACTTTCCTTTGGACTAGATTGATATCTAGCACAAAGGCAAACACTGAACTGTATATCTGGTCTACTTGCAGTAAGATAAAGGAGTGAGCCAATCATACATCGGAATTGCTTTTCATCTACCGATTTACCTTTCTCATCATTTTCAAGTTTAATGCTTGTGCTCATTGGGGTGAGGCAAGTTTGGCTTGTTCAAATTGAAATCTTTTGAGAAGCTCCTTAACATATTTTTCTTGATTAATGAAGAAGCCGTCTTCATGTTGCTTTACCTGCAAACCAAGAAAGAATTGAAGCTCCCCCATTAGACACATCTCAAATTCACTGTGCATATGTTTGGAAAACTCCTCACACAGTGATAGGTTAGTGGAACCAAATATAATGTCATCCACATAAACTTGAATGACAATTATATGTTTGCGAACTTTCTTAGTAAAGAGTGTTTGGTCCACCTTACCTCTTGAGTAGTTTCTACTCACCAAGAAGTTGCTTAACCTGTCATACCAAGCTCGAGGTGCCTGCTTCAAACCGTAAAGAGCTTTGTGCAACTTATAAACATGGTTAGGCATTTTAGAATTTTCAAACCCAGGTGGTTGAGAAATATAGACTTTCTCTTTGATGTAGCCATTCAGGAAGGCAGTTTTAACATCCATTTGAAAAAGTTTGAACTTGTGTGAGCATGCATATGCCAACAAGATTCTAATTGCTTCAAGTCTAGCTACAGGTGCAAAGGTCTCTTCAAAGTCTATACCAAATTCTTGATTGTTCCCTTTTGCTACTAGTCTAGCCTTATTTCTCACCACTTTACCCTCTTCATTTAGCTTGTTCCTAAATACCCATCTTGTGCCTATGACATAAATCTCAGGAGTTCTAGGAACTAAACTCCAGACATTGTTTCTTTGAACTTGACCAAGTTCCTCATGCATGGCATCTATCCAAGAGTTTTCCTTTAGTGCCTCTTCCACATTTTTAGGTTCGACTTGAGAAACAAAAGCTAAATGATCTTGTTCAACTATTTGTCTAACCTGAGACCTAGTTTGAACTTTATCATTTACATTTCCTATCACATTATCAAGTGGGTGATCTTTGGAATACCTCACATTTGTGATTGTTGAAGGGCCAGGTTGATCTTGGACTTGTGGAAATTGATCTTGGGGAAATTGTTCTTGAGGAGGGCTTGCTTGAGGGGATTCACCTTGAGGGTCTTCCTCTTGTGGATCTTCATTAGGCTCATCATCTCCCTTTTTGAGAAAGATTTGATGATCATCATCATACCTGCGAAAATATCCACTCTTAGTTTTTGGTGTTGTTTAAGACTGTCTTTTAGCTTTTATGTGTTGTTGTTCTTCGAGAATTGTTCCATCATCTCCATCTTGAATCCTGTGAAGATTTGAATTGTTAATTTTTGCATGATACTCATCAAAGATGACATGTGGAGTTTCTTCCACAGTTTTATTCTTATTGTTAAACGCTCTATATGCTCTAGAGTGTTCTGAGTATCCAAGAAAAATATATTGATCACTTTTGGCTTCAAACTTGTCTAAATCAACTTTATCATTGTTATGAATAAAACTTTTGAGCCAAAAACCCTGCAGTACCCAATACTGGGTTTCTGACCTTTTAACAGTTCATAGAGAGTTTTCTTTATCACAGGTCTTACCATGGCTCTGTTAAGAATATAGCACGAGGTGTTCACCGCTTCTGCCCAAAAGCTCCTTGAAAGTTGACTTTCGACAAGAAGAGTGCGAGCCATTTCCACCAGGGTCCTGTTCTTTCTCTTCACTACGCCATTTTCCTCCGGAGTCCTTGGAGAGGAGAACAAGTGTTCTAACCCATGGAGCCTGCAAAAATCAGAAAAAGAATTGTTATCAAACTCTCCCCCATGATAAGTGCAGATTGAGCATATCTTATAAACATTTCCATGCTCGATCTTATTAATAAATTCTTCAAAGACTTTAAGTGCTTCATTTTTATATGCTAAGAATTTGACCCATGTGAACCTAGAAAAGTCATCCACAATGACAAAACCAAACCGTTTTCCATTGAGACTTAGAGTTCTAGTAGGTCCAAAAAGGTCCATGTGCAACAGTTCATATGGTTTAGAGGTGCTTATCGGTGCTTTTGATTTGAAGGATTTTCGGGTTTATTTTCCCTGTGCACATGCATCACAAAAACTTTCATTCTTATTGAATGAAATTTCAGGAAGTCCACTTACCAATTTCAGCTTCATAATCTTGTGCAAGACATTGTAGCTTGCATGGCCAAGCCTACGATGCCACAAAGTAAGCTCATCCTATTTATTTGCAACAAGACACAAGTTCTCATTTTTTGGATCATCTAAATCAACCAAATAAATGTTGTTTACCATTTTTTCAGAAAATTTAATACTTCATGTTTCATTATCAACAATTTGACATGAGTTTGATTCAAACACAACTTTATGACCTTTATCAACAGTTGGCTTATACTAAGCAGATTGTGATTAAGACCATCAACTAACAGAACATTGTCTATTGAGTTCGAGGCATACTTACCAACCATACCTGTGCCGATGATCTGGCCTTTATTGTTACCTCCAAAGACAACTTGACCTCCATCTTTTTCAACCAGCAAACAAAATTTGTCTTTGTCGCCCGTCATGTGCCTCGAACAGCCACTATCCAAGTACCATTTGTTTTGATTTTGGGTTGCTAGGCATTCCTGCATGTATGGATCAGACAAGAGCTTTTGGTACCCAAATTACTTTGGGTCCCAATGTATCATTCATGCCAAAAAGTAAATGCTTTGGAATCCAGATTTTCTTGCATTTCAGTTTGTTTGAGTTATTCCAGCATTGATTTTCTTTATGACCAATTTTCTTGCAAATATTGCATGAGGATTTTCTCAGAACATTTGTTTTCTTTTTACCTAAAAATTGCCTGGATGACTGTCCCTTGGCAACAGTCTTCCATGCATGTCGACAACTTACATTGAGCCTGTCGACAGGTGGCTTGTTCTTCTGAACACTTGAGGACTTTTATTTGGGTTGATCTTGCTTACCTTTGATTTGATTTTTCTTGTTCTTTGAGGGAACTAGTTTGCTTGTACTTGGACTAGGATCAGCAAAAGAAGTTATCAACGTTTCTCCAATTTTCTTTTGTTTTACAGGTTGATACCCAAGTCCATGCTTTGGTACATAGACATTTGCACCTAAAACAACATCAAGATTTTGTTTTCCTTTTACAAATCTTGTAAGATCTTCAGTTTTTTATTTTAATCCTTCTCAGTTTGTTCCAACTTTTTTGAGTTTCTTGATGTTTATTTTGAAGATATTCAAGAGAGTTGGTTAGACTTTCCTTTTCCTTTTGATTTTTTTGTAATTTCACTTTCAGACAGTCCATTTCCTCACTGTGAACTTCCTCATCGATTTTCATCATCTCAATTTCTTTATTTAAGGATGTAATTTGTTCATCATTATTTGTGTTAAGAACAAAATAATTGATTTTCTTTTTCAATGCCTTGTTTTCAGATTTAAATTCACATAATTTTTCAAATAATACAGTGTATGTTTCTTCCCATTCATCAATATATAGCTTTCAAAAGAAGAGTTTACCTCATTGGAGTCGTCACTTCTAGCCATTAAACATTGAATTTCTTCATCTCCAGAGGTTGCTTGTGCGTCCTCATCCTCATCTTCATCACTCCAAGTTGCCAACATTGCCTTGGCTTTCTTGAAGGTGAATTTCTCTTTCTTCAATTTCTTCTTGAGTTCCGGGCATTCTCCTCTCATATGCCCTTGTTTCTTTCACTCATAGCATACAATGTCAGATTTTTTGTTAGACTCAAATTTATTTGAAAAATCTTTCTTCTGGAAGGATTTAGAGTTACCTGAGCCTTTCCTTTTGAATTTAAGGAATTTTTGAACTGTCTAGTGAGCATTGCCATTTCATCGTTCTCACTCTCACTAGATGTTTGATCTTCATCACTTTCCTATTAAGCATCCCTTTTGGAACTTGAAGAATTTTTGTTGGAAGCTTTCAAGGCAATTGATTTTTTTGGTTTTTCTTCAATTTCTTTTCTTTTCACATTTATTTCATATGTCATCAGGGAGCCAATTAGTTCATCCAATTTCATTTTTGAAAGATCTTTAGAATCCTCAATGACAGTGGCCTTAGTGTTCCAAGAGGATGGAAGAGACCAAAGTATCTTCCTAACTAAGTCACTTTCTGAGTATTCTTTCTTAAGACCTTTCAACCCGTTGATTATTAACATGAATCTGGCAAACATATCTGATATGGTTTCATCATTTTTCATTTTAAATATTTCATATTCAGATATTAACATGCTTCTTTGGTTTCCCTTACCTCTGACGTACCTTCGTAGATGAGTTCAAGCTTGACCTCATCTCTTTTGCTGAAGTGCATGTGGAGACTCTTGAATACTCCTTAGGGGTGTACACCACACTGCATCATGTTCAGTGTGCCCCAGTTGAGAGTTCCCTTAGCAATTTGGTCCTTTGTCAACGTATCTTCATCCTCGGGCAGCACATACGCTCCTTTGTGGACGATTTTCCAAAGCTCATAATTTTGAGCTCTCAGAAACTCCTGCATACGATTTTTCCAGTAAGGATAATCAGTGCCATCAAAGAAGGGTGGCCTGGTCACTGAATGTCCCTCGGCCATATACCCCTTGTTAGATTCCATGAGATCGAGAATCTCTTGATCGTAAGATCAAATAAATAAGACAGTAAATCGGAGAAACCTCGCTCTGATACCAATTGAAAGATGTGCGGAATTATCCAATATGATAATCTAGAAGGGGGGGTTGAATAGATTACAACAAACTCTATCCACAGTTGCCTTCTATTCGATGATAACACAACCTTATCGAAATCTTAAACAGATTAATGCTTGATTTGACTTACAGTTAGTGTGCTTGTTGTGAATAGAATATGAATAGCCTATCTAACGTGTGTAGAACCAACGTGCCTACCAATCAACTACCGTGAAAATGCACAAACCATAGGACATGAGGATTTAAGGTGGTTCGGAGTACACAACTTGTGTATCCTACGTCCACCGTCCACACACATACGCAGAAACGACTACTTATGAGCGAGTTTCACTCTACAACACACACACTTACATTGTCTGATGTAAACACACGATCAGAACAACGTAACCCACATGAATCACCACAAGAGTCGCTTGACCCAACAACACACACACAAGATATGAAAAACAGAGACAAAGAAGAGTTCTGAGTTGAAGTATCAAATCCTGATATGGAACTCTTCACGATGGTCGTCCAGATGCAGTTCAAACTTCGTATTGACAAGTATGAGTTGATGTAGAAGCTTGAATCGCAGACAAACTGGCTTCAATCCCGCTCAGAAGATAGTTCTTCTTCGCTCTTGACGGAGGGTTGAAGCAGAGCATAGAAAGATCTTTTCTCTTGAGAGTATGCTAGGGTTTTGTATGGTGGCTGCTTCTATACGAAATTACCTTCAAAAGGTTCCTTATATATGGGTGTTCAAGTATGGA
The DNA here is from genome assembly GCA_014218235.1 of Colocasia esculenta. Classification (NCBI taxonomy): domain Eukaryota; kingdom Viridiplantae; phylum Streptophyta; class Magnoliopsida; order Alismatales; family Araceae; genus Colocasia; species Colocasia esculenta. Next base: position 54,384,765 of record CM024759.1, on the reverse strand, counting down.
GAGTCGTGGTAAAAGGAAACACCCACATAGGAAACATATCCAATTCTCGTATTTGAGGTTTCTCTTCGTCTGTCGACTAGGTCACTGTTCATCTGTCGACAGATGGTGATAGATTTATAGAATCCAGAAGATTGGACTTCCGGGAGGCAGTTTCCTATGTTCATCTATCGACAGGTGATGTGAGTCTGTCGACAGGTACTCCTGTCCTGAAGTCTGTTTCACCTCCCTGTGCTTGGCTGTCGATAGACATCTGTGGGCTATCGACAGGCACTTGCCTTTTCTGTTTCTCTTGATCTTTGCTCTTGACTTTGACGCTTTGACTTGCACACTTTCTCACCTATATTTGAGAACAGTGAGATATAATGGACAATTAGACCATCATTGAGACATGTTCACACATTCACTTGCCATGTTTACATATCATCATTTTGGATTGTGCATCATCAAAAACATAACACATAATACATGAAAACCCATAATGATGACCCAAAAAAGGTGATAAAAGTCATGTAAATATGGATGGGAAGAGTCATAGGATGGTCCCAAGGTTCCATGGAACCTCAAACCGCGGCTGGGGGGTTGGGATGTTGCTTAGAGATAGAGATAAGGTCAATGGAGGATAAATAGGAGGTGGTTGCGAAGGCCAGCACATGCAGATCATGTCGCGACAGGTTGTAGGGACGCGACATGTATTGTGGCGACAGTCAGAGTGGTTTGCGACCTTGAAGGTATGTGAATAGATATGAATGGGCTTTCGCGACGGCCAAGAAGGGCGCGACATTACTACGCGACGCCACGGCCTGTCGCGTAATGAAAATCGATTATTCTCAAATATTGATCAATTATTTGGCAAAATATTGATAATTAAGCACAAGGACTCTTGAAATGATATTGGACAGGATAAGCTGAGAATTGGGCTTCTTAACGGGCTCAAAACATGGATTGATGGCTCAAGGTGAGTAACCAACTTGGGGCTCATTAAGAGAATAAGAAATGTGGTTCAACTTATGAGCCAGAATCGGTATCTTTACAGATTGCCCCCCTCCTTGGCTTCCACTTTCCAAGGGAGCGTAGCGGAAGTGTAGCGGAGGTGTCATGAAATGACGATGAAGCAGAGATGACATGGAGTGGACTGAAAAGATGGAATCCAAGGTAAAGAGACACCTGATCTAACCAACAAGCAATAAGAATCTTCTTGAAAGCCCCGAGTTAGCTGCTCGAGCAGAATGCAAGAGAAACACAAGTCTAGATGAAAAGGAGAGAAAAGGACGATCAACCCCTCGATTGAGAGGTACCCTAGCCGATTGGCCTGTAGGTTTCATTTTGGAGGGACATGTGCGTGCGAGACAGGTAACTCTGACTCAGACCTGGGAGTGGTTCACAACCAAAACAAATCAAAAGGAATAAGGATGTAAATTGGATAGAGAATCCAGACAGGGAAATTCTTAACAGACTGGCAAGAGCAACTCGCTCGGAGGCAGACTTTCTGATTCGGAATAAGATTTCTCGTTCTGAACATGGAGAATAGTTGGGCACTTAACAAGAGCTCACCATTAGCCAAGGATGAGTTAAGATAGCTCAAAGTCCTACATGATACATGATGGGCTAAAGAGAAAGAAATCATTAAATCAAATACAAAGAAAGGAGAAAATAGATAATATATCAAGTATAATATTGTTAAATCGAACAAGAATAGGTCGAGAGTCTTCCTGCAACCGCTGTGCAAGACAGAGTCCATCATCCCCAAACTTATCCAACTTAATGGCCTATACAACGATTAACAACGTGTACCTAGATCATCACCATTTTTGTTGAAGGGGAACTGAGATCCCAGAACACGTTGAGAACCAGCCAGTCCTTGAAATGATATAATAGGCAGGTTACCATATAGTAATGCAAGGGAATAGGGATAGGGATACTTACCTGTGAAGTTCTATTTTTTGTGATTTTGTGATTTTTTTATTTTTTTGTGATTTTTTGAACAATAATTGACTGAAAGCAAATGAAATATGTACAAACACAAGAGTATTACAAGCAAGCTATGTATAGACACAAGAAAACACAAAACACATAAACGCGACGCCTCTATGGGTCGCGACAATGTCGCGACGCCATTGGTAGACGCGACCTAAACGCGTCGGATCGGGGCGTCGCATCACTATTCTGTGTGATAAACACTGAAACTAAGCCTTATCCTTATCCTAAGGCTAATCCCACTACCCATGGGACCCTTAAACCCAAACCTAATGCTACTCTAAACATCTATGGACGGATTAGGATATATAGGATTACCCCCCCTAAAGCTCTATAGATAGGGGTGTAGGGCTTTAAACTCAGAGCTCATCTTCTCTCTCTTCTTCTCTCCTATTTTTCTCTCTCTTCTAGCCATGAAGAGATCTTTCTCCTCTCTCCAAGCCAACCCCATGCCTAATGGCGGTCCTAAGGTAGCAAGGACGGCCCATGCAGAGCTTCAATGCCTCTCCTCTGTGCTCGCCCACTTAAGCTTAAGATATGACGTTCAAGTAAGTATTTTATCTCACTTCTTTTTTATTTTTTCTCTCTCTCTCTCTCTCTTCTTATTCTTCTTCTTTCTTCTTCCTCTCTTCACCTACCAACCCTCTCTTCTTCCTCTTCTAGATTCTCCCGGGCGGTACGAGCTATTATAAAATTCCTTGGTTGGAGCCTATGATCAAGGCACTCCCCATAGCGTCCACTAGCTTGCTGCACGAGTGGAAGCTCACCACCGTCCTTGTTTTGGCCAAGAACTACCATAAGATGGTGCACGTGTGGGATAGCATTATAGTGCTCGCGGAATTGTGGCATCCCCAGACTCACACGTTCATCTTCCCTTCATTTGAAGCCACCATTCTACTGGAGAAGCTAGAGCTTATGTTGGGGCTCCCTAAAGACAAGAAGGGGGAGGAATACCTCATCTCCCACACCATAGCTGTTTTAGACTCCTGGGCCATCGTTGGCGAGATCACCACTCAGACCTGGGATTTAAGCACCATGACCAGCCCGGGCTACGTCCACCTCATCCCCCTTTCTTAGTGGATCACCTCATAGTGCAAGAGGAAGACATGAAACTACTTAGCCATCGCCAAGGCGGCCGCTATCTGCATATGTGGCGTCATCCTCTTTCCTACACAGGATCACCTTCACTTTGCATTCAACCTGAGCACCATCAGCTGTGTATGGGAAGGTATGTCCATTTCTCAAGCTGTCCTTGGCTATTTATACACTGGACTCTCCTTTGCAGTCACTGGCGGACCTTTCTTCTTCGGTTCCTTGGTTGCCCTCGAATGCTGGATGGGCATGCATATTAACTTCAAGGTGACGGATGACCCCTCCGTGAAGTGCATGAGCATGGTCCATCATCCTCTCTCCTTCGTCGGTGCTCTGCTCCACATGACTACTCAAGCATGGTGCAAGACGGCAACGGTCAAAGGACTGGAGGAGTGTAGTCTATACTTGAACGCACTAACCGTTGAGCAATTTGAGATGCGGCTGACTTTCCTCCACAACAAGATCATATGCCTTCTGCAGCGCGTGGCCTGGCTCTATGAATGATCGGCAACGAAGCATTGGTCCTCTACAACCCCTAACGATGTTATCTTTAGCGTGGTGCAGCGTGGACGGTCGTACCGACCCTCTCCCACTACCCTCTGATTCAACCATGAATGATGGACAATGAACAAGACGAGCGGGATGTGAGGAGTGCCATCGTCCATTGGGAAGGGTGCGCCACAAGCCTCATCTCAGAAGCAGTGGCAGAGGATGAGGACGTGTGCCATGAGTACTTGCAAGCATTGAGGACCATGTGACGACATGGAGATCGCACCATGGCGGAGGCTGCACAAGGTGCTTGAGAGGGATAGGAAATGTATAAGGTGGTAGGTAGGGCTTGGAAAGGACTGATTGATTGATTGTAGGTATGATTAGGAACTGTACTTGATGATTTCAATAAAAAAAATCAATTTTTTGTTCACTGTTTTGCAAGTTCGGTTGATGTAGTGACCACTACAGACGTCGCCTTAAGGTCGCGACGGCTCGATAGGTCGCGACATCAACTGAGAGTTAAAAAACGTAGATGTCACGCCCCTCCAATTTAGCAGCGGAATAAATCGGAGGGAGACGCGAACAACGAGTATGGTAACGATAATTGTGCATACTTTCGCAAACATCAGAGCATCTAATGAACAATAATTGAAATAACTCTTAATTTCATTATAAAATCACTAAGACTATTACAACCAGTAATTCGGAGCCAATACACAGGGCTCAATGACATCATTACATTGAAAAGAAATCTAAAGCAATAACTATTAGACTCCATGGTACTAAGGTAACTTCATGAGTTGACTTTGGTCGCTCATCACTCTGGTCTTGTCCCATTGGTGTGTGTGACGTCAGAGCCCGACTTACCTGAGGCACACAAGACAAATAACGATGGGTGAGCGATAACGCCCAGTAGGACGTAAATCTCAGGCTCAAGCAGGCTTTAAGTAATTAGTGCATTAAATGGCAGAGTAACTAAAGATAGAGAGAGTTATGTAAAGTAGAGAAAGTAAGAGCACAAGTAACATGGTTCAAATAGCAGATGATCAAGTATAGTACAATGAATAAGATCAATCACGATAGAAAGCAACAATGACACGATAGCAATAACGTCAACGTCAAGCAATAGCACAACACATGTATAGCAAGGAGAGAAAAAGTAGTTGGCCATATAGAGAGTAAATTGTACTTTGATTGATTTTTCTTATCAATCGAAATAGTCTGGCACTTTTGATTAACTTTCGTCAATCGAGATAGTAATTGCACTTTGGTTATCCGGAGATAGCCGAGAGAGAGTATAACACTTGTTTGTCAAAGACAACGAGAGAATATAGTACTTTATGTTGATTGTCTTAGATTAATCTTGATAGTATGGCACTTGGATGTAATGTCGACATCCTGATCATTAACTCCCGCGGGCAAATGGCACTTTCGGGCACTCCCCCCAGGACCTGATCGGGCCCTATTGCGCTGGCATTGGTTATATTGTTTTATCTTTAGACAATCAATTAATGACCAATTTGAGAGTACCAAGAAATAGATAAAAGCACTACATGAATAGATGAGATAGTAGAGTGAACGTGAATTGGTGAGCGAGTAGAGTATAGATGAGAGCTAGTCGACATCATGTAAAACAACGAGTAAATAGGCGATAATAACAGTTTCACAACACGCGCACATCGTATTGGCAGTCAGGTGGAATTCACGATCTTCCCGCTGGCCATGTTATGCACAAGTCCAGAGGTCTGACGTGATTCAAGGTAAGAGCGAACTTCTAATAGCCGTTTGGATCATATCGATCCCTAAAGGTGTAAAGCGGTATTAGGGTACAACCGGCTCGTCGACCATGTGGGAATCCATGATCAGAGGAGACTTACGGAGGCCTTGTGCAAGAGTTCACTAGTCCGGCGAAAGGAATAACCGACGGAGAGTTCACCACAAGCCAAGTAAAGTGTGTATATAAAAATAGGTGCTCGACGTTCTAGAGGAATTCTAGAACAGTGGAGCATCGATATCGGTATATAAACAACGCAAGAAATGAATACAAGTCCTTTAAAATAGGGCAATTAATATATTTTATTGCAATAAATTACTAGATACATTAAGAGATATTTTATGCCAGATTTCAGCCATATGTGGATGGTTCATGTGTGTGCATGTGTAAGAGAGATCATAGATAGAAAAGAAGTCGTGAATATGTAATTTAAAGCATTCAATAAAACTCCATTTTTAAAACAAGTTTTTACTCGGGGTATAACTGTAAAAAGGCATTTTTATTTAGGAAGTGACAACAACACTTTTTATGGGTTTTCATGCAAATTCTGTGAAGGCGACATAGGCCAATGAGGATTGCGACAGTGATAGGCAGATCGCGACATGGGTATTGTCGCGACGGCCTGGTGAACGCGACAGAGGCGGGAAAGGGTCGCGATAGGACTTGCGAATCAGGTACTGGAAACGCGACGGCTTACCTGTCGCCTTCTTGGTCGCGACGGGTAGGCTGTCGCAATCTAACCCCAGAAGGTGACATATCGGGCAGTCGCGATCTGGTGGTCTGCGCCTGACTCTGACAGGAGTCAGACTAACATTGATTGCGGACCAGAACATTCAAATTTTGATACAGGGTGATTTAGAAAATCATAACTAATTATATACATGATGAAAAATCACGAAATCAGTGGCAAATGGAACTAGACATGCGAGAGTACTTCTAGTATTTAGGAATTCGAGAGAGAGCATGGTTTGAACATGGTTTGAGAACGAACAAGAACGAGTAACATAGAACATAACACAAGGAGCAAGATGGATTTAATTCGAGTAACATGCACAACAGAAATTAGGGCTTTCAGGTCAAAGGATCCCTAACAAGACCAAGTATTGACAATAAAAATTCGTAGCAGGGATCAAGTGTACAAGGAGATAAGAAAACATGATGTCTCGGGGTTATCATGTTTGCAGATCTTCAAAAATCAAGAACAAAAGATTGGCTTGATGAAAAAGAGTGAACAAGAGGGCTTTTGTTCCTGATGTATGGAACAATCTACAGATGGATTTAATTGAGTTTTGCTCGTGAGAATGCCTACCTTTGACTCGATTTATCTTCTAGGGCTTAGAACTCCAAAACGAGGAAGAAGCTCCAAGAACTCCTTCTCCCCACGAGATCCTCTCCTCCTTGGCCTCTCCTCCACGTCCAACAACCTTTGGCAACGAGCTAGGGTCGGCCAAGAGGGTTTAAGAGGTGTATTTATATAAATACAAGTTCCTATTCCTACTACTACTCAAATTCCTCTTTCCGAGATTTCCTAACTCCACCTTTCCTCTCTTGCTTTCCAATCTCTAATTGGGTTAGGATAGTATCTAAATTCGTGCTAGACTATATGGGGTAGGTTTAGGAATCATATTCCAACTCTAATTGCCACTTTTATTGCTTTAATAACCCCTTTCTAATTAGGAGATAATTAAACTCCGAATTTAGGGTATTTTCCTATTATTCTTCTTTTAAAAATCCATATTATGGCCCAATAAATTTTATATGGTCCATTTAACCAAGCCCATTATTTATTGGAATTTATCTTATAGGTTTTCCCTTTTTAATTAGGGAATAATAGAGTTATGAATTTTATTGCATTTTCTTTTTTGAATTTATTCATGGGCTATGAGAGGTCCATTAGTCCAACCCGATAATGGTTAATCATCAAATGATGTTGGAAGTCTCTCCAACATGATCGTTTGATTTATGAGCGCATTATTTTTCCGTGTTAACAGTTTTCCGACTTAGTTTCCTAATTTGGATAATTAGTCACATTGTGACGTACACTTAGTCAATCGGATTTTTCGTTGCACGAATTTCTTCATGGAACACTTAGGGATAATATTTGGGGTTGATTTATAATTTTTACGGAATTTTCCGGTGTATTATTGTACATACAATAATGGTACATATGTTTCTATTATTTCAATTTAAAGAAATTATTATTTTGAATTTTTTTAAGTATTAAATTTTCCGGGTTGCTCCAGTAGAAGCCCTCTTTCTTCCCTCTCTCATGCTCACAAGTGCTTCCTTTCTCTGAGCTCCAAGCTTCCTCCTGCGACTGTGCTCTCCGACTCCTTGCTCTCTCTCTCTCACCTTCTTCCCTTCATTCTGTCCCTCTCTCCCTTTTCCCTTTAACGGCGATGGAGGGTAGTGGCGGTGGCGGCGGCAGTGGTGAGAGGGGCAAGCGGCAGGCAAGGAGGCCTCGGCGGTGCGAGGCGGCGGCTCCGGTGATGGAGGACATCCTGCAGGTGGAGATGGCGGCGGAGGAAGACGCCCCGGTGGATCTGGTGGCGGCGACCGAGGCTCGTGAGGCCGCGATGAAGAAGGTAGGCCCCCCGGTGCCCTAGCTCTTTCAATTATGGTGTGAATGGAAAGAGAAAGCCCCATAGAGGGTCCATGTAGGGCGAAACGCCCAAGAGAGCGGCCACAAGGCAAGGAAGGATCTGGTTGGTCGTCGACTAATAAAGCGATGGCCCACCCCGCCGCGACAAGCAATGTCACGACGGGATCAGAGGCCGCGACATTGTCGCGTCGGCCAGAGGCTGTCGGGACAAGGTCGCGGTCTCCATGGGCGTCGCGAGTGTGTCGCGGCGCATCAGGGCGTCGCGACATGGTCGCAACTCCTTGGGTCGACGCGACCTCAGCTGAGAAACCTATGGAGTAGAGAGTATGCTGACTGGTTGCCTTCTATTGTGTTTGCAGGGCGAGATGAGGGCAAGGGTCTTTTGGCTCTTGTTCTGGCGGTGTACTTGGCCCTCCCTAGCTTCTAGAGGGAGAAGCTTGAGGAGATGGGGTTTAGGGAGGTGCTTAGGATGGAGAGTATGAGGGCGGATGGTCCCCTCACCCAGGCTCTGAGGAGTAGGTGGGACGCGGAGGCGACTGCCTTCGTGTTCCCATGGGGTCTTATGATCCCAGACTTAGAGGATGTTAGCCGGATCACTGGGTTGAGGGTCTATGGCCGCCTAGTTAGTGGATACACATACCCGTGTTATAGGGAGATAGCTCAGAGACTCTTAGGCTTGACTGTAGGGCAGAGGTCCTCTCTAGTCCCTAGGGTAGAGTTGCAAGAGAGCTTATGGCTAGCTCAAATGGGTAGAGAGGTGGGAGAGACAATCGACGAGTAGCTAAATCGGCTAGTGAGGGGTTGTCGGGAGACCGTGGCTGGCGAGCCCGGCTCTCAGGCGGATCTGGACTTGCGCCGCTTCCTCACCTTCTTTCTTAGTAGACTTTTGTTTGCCACGAGGGGCGATGTGGTCCACTACCGGTTCCTGCCGCTGCTGGAGGACCTAGACCAGGTGTGGAAGTATGCATGGGGTGCTGCCTTTCTGGTGCACCAGTTTGACAGCTTAGGCTCCTCTGACCGGTAGACTTCGATCAGCAAATTCTTCCCCTTTCTTCAGGTACACTTTTCTTTCTCTAGCCCTTTTTACTTCAATTGTCTTTTTGCTATAAAAATGATCTAATTGTGCCTTTCAACTTGTAGGTCTAGACTTACCTCCACCTCCTTGGACTGGGGAGGGGGACCATGGAGCGATCGGGCCTCGTGCCCCTAGCTCAGTGCTGGGTGCTGTGCCGAGACACAGACCCTTTAGAGGAGTAGCTGGCATCCATCTATGATGCGATCGATGTCTACTCTCAGCTAGATGTGAGTACTACCCTCTTTTCTAAACTCAAATTGATTTCCTTAAATGCTTGGCGACTGACTAGATGTGCTTTTTGTGGTGCTGGTGGTGTGGCAGCCATATCTGAAGGAGGGAGACGAGGGATAGCCCTGGTTGGAACAGGCCCGCCCCTACTTCGGTAAGGCAACTTAGGTTCATGCTCTCAACCTTGTGCTACCCTTGCATCTGCATCTGACTCAAAGGTCGCTCGGCCTTCGTCAGAGTGCTGTGGAGTTCCCTAGCTGAGGTAGGACCCTTAGGCCTGGCCAGAGCTTCCGGGGACTCCACGACACGACCGACTGGCACGAGCGGGCCCGAGAGCAGATAGCAGATTGGGAGCACGGGGGCGACGGGTCCGGTCTGATGCGTAGTCCGATGAGGCGTACCTACAGTCCTTTACCTTGAAGTATGGGGCGAGGGTCTATAGGGGCGCTAGATGACAGGTATATCTCTAGACTCAGACCTAGTGATTCCTTATGATTGAATTAGACTTGACATAGTTTGGTGATTTGCAGGCAGACGTGACCGGGCAGATCGCTTCGCTCCAGACCTTGCTGCACTCTGCCGTGCAGGACAGGGACGTGGCGAGGAGAGAGGCAGAGCATCTAGTAAGTACCTACTCAGACTTCAGTAACTTACCAAATTTTGTAGCCTTAGTGAAACTGACAAGTGTTCCATGTGTAGTGTGCAGAGCTGACGAGGCTGAGGACGACACAGGCGGGTGCATCCTCATCGTGGGCAGTGGTGGAGATTTCCCAGTCGGATCTAGACGACCGACTGGCAGGCGCTGTGAGGAGAGCTGTGGAGGTAGAGGCCACACTAGAGGAGAGGGTATGTCACGCCCTGCCAATTTAGCAGCGGAATAAATCAGAGAGACATAAGCAAAGTACATAGTAGAGTAAAATGTACAACAATTGAATGATTCAGAGCATCTAATGAACAATAATTTGAATAAACTCTTCATCTTAATAAAATTTTACTAAGACTATTACAACTACTAATTCAGAGCCAATACATATAGCTCAATGACATCATTACATTGGAAAAGAAATCTAATGCAATAACTACTAGACTCCACGGTACTAGGGTCACTTCATCAATTGACTCTAGGTCGCTCATCACTCTGGTCCTGTCCCAATAGTGTGTGTAACGTCATCGTTCGACTTACCTGAGACACGATAACAAATAACGAAGGATGAGCGATAACGCCTAGTAGGACTTAAATCTCAGGATCAAGCATGCTTTAAATTATTAATGCTTTAAATGACAGAGTAACTAATTATAGAGCGTGTCATGTAAAGTCGAGAAAGTAATAGCACAAGTAACATGGTTCAAATAGCTGATGAATCAAATATAGCACAATGAATATTGATTAAGTCATGATAGAAAACGATACCACATGATAGCAAGTTACGTCATTGTCAATCAATAGCAAGTAACATGTATAGCAAGGAGAGAGAAAGTAGTTGGCCATATAGAGAGTAAATTACACTTTGATTGATTTTCATCAATCGAGATAGTATAGCACTTTTGATTAACTTTTGTCAATCGAGACATTATTGCACTTTGGTTATCCGTAGAGAACCAAGAAAGAATATAGCACTTATTTGTCAATAGACAACGAGAGAATATAGCACTTTTTTTTGTCAATAGACAATGAGAGAATATAGCACTTTGTTTTAATTGTCTTAGATTAATCTTGTTAATATGGCACTTGGATGTAATGCCGACATCCAGATCATTTTAACTCCCATAGGAAAATGGCACTTTTCGGGCGCTCCTCCTAGGACCAGATCGGGCCCTATTGCGCTGGCATTGGTTATTTTTGTTTATCTTTAGACAATCAGTCAATGGCTAATAGAGAGTGCCAATAAATAGATGAGAGTACGAGATGAATAGATGAGATAGTAGAGAGAGTGTGAATAAATGAGCGGGTAGAGTAATAGATGAGAACTAAGGGTCAATGCACATGAAACGTCGAGTAACGACAATAGTAACAGTTGCACAACACGCGCGATTGGTGTTGGTAGTCAGGTGGAATTCACTACCTTCCACTGGCCCTGTTATGCACTTGTCCAGAGGTCCGACGTGATTCAAGATAAGAGCGAGAGCAATCTAAAGCCTTTTGGATCTTACTGATCCCTAAAGGGTATCATAGGTGTTAGGGTACAACCAGCTCATCGACCATGTGGGAATCCATGGACAGAGGAGTCTTACAGAGGTCTTGAACGAGGATTCACTAGTCCGACATAAGGAATATCCGACAGAGAGTTTGTCCAAGTTAAGAAAGTGTGTATATATAGAAACAAGTGCCCGATGTTCTAGAGGAATTCTAGAACAGTGGAGCATCGATAACGGTATTCCCAAAACATCCCGAGAATAAAGACAAGTCCATTTTAAATAGGGCAATTAAATATATATTTGAAATAAATTACCAGATGTATTATGAGATGTTTTCATGCCATGTCAAGCCATATTGGATGGTTCAAGTGTGTGCATGTGATGAGAGAATTATGGAGATGAAATAATCAAGTGAATGACTTTTAATTAACTAATTACATATCGAAGATTTACAACTTCATTTACTGGTCTTTAAGACAATTAAGAAGGGTGAGAGGTTACTGTAGAAAGTCAAGACTTGCAAAATATAGAGTTTTGATGTAAAAATCCAAAACGCGATGTACCCCTGTAAGGGTCGCGACAGGGCATGTTCAGAACGCGACAGGACCAATCAAGGATCGCGACGGATCGGTCAGAGCAGGCTGCCAGAACGCGACGGTGTGGCCTATCGTGTTCAGAACGCGATAGGTACTGTGTCGCGACGGGCCCTGAGAACGCGGCCTATCGGGCCGTCGTGTTCTCAGGTCTTGCGCCTGAGTCCGAGCGGGAAAAGGACATGTTGTTGGATTACGGTCCAAGTTGCCTTGTTTTGACATAGGGTTGTTCAAAATTCAAGAACTAAATGTACAGATGATGAAAATTCATGAAAATAGTTTTAAACGGATCTAGACATACAAGAGTACTTCCAATAAATAGGAATTTGAAAGTGTGCATGGTCTCTACATGTATCAATCAAGTTTATACATGAAGAACACATAACAGTGCACCGTGGTGATAAAAGAATTAATTCGAGTAGTAGGATGGATGAAAATTAGGGCTTTCAGGGGCAAACGATGCCTAACTATGATCAGTATCTCCAGTTAAACTTTTATGGCATGAGGATGAGTATACATGGAGATCTAGAATTAGGATAAAGGTTCAGGGTCATGATAGTTGCAGAACTTCAAAAATGAGTAAAAGATTGACTCGATGAAAAATTATGAAATAAGAGGGATTTTGTTTCTGATGTATGGCACAATCTACAGACGAAATTATTTGATTTTTGCTCGTGAGAATGCCTACCTTTCGGTCGTTTTGTCTCCTAGGGCTTAGAACTTGAAGAACAAGGGGTAGATCTTGAGCAAGCCTTCCCCCCATGAGTTCTCCCCTCCTTGGCCTCCTCTCCACGTCCAGCAAGCCCCAGCAACGAGTTAGGGCCGGCCATGGAGAGTTTAGAGAGTATTTAAGCTTCCTTTGTTTCTATTTCCTAATAGGACTCTAATTCCCCTTTAATTAAGAGATTTCCTTATTTCTCTCAACCTTCCAAGCTTTTCATCTCCTATTTGGGTTAGGATGGGTTGCAATTCCTTGGCCAACTAATTAGCATATGGTTAGGAATCCAATTCCAACACATATTTACTATTTTAATAATTTAATAACTCTTTTCATTTTAGGAAACAGTAAAGATGCGAATTTAGGGTATTTTCTTTTTATCCCACCTTTTACAAATCTCAATTTGGCCCAATAACCTTTATATGATCCATTTAACCAAGCCTATCACTTAATGGAATTTAACTTAGGGGAATTTTCTCTTTTAATTAGGCAATAATAGAGTTACAGAATTTATTATATTTTTCTTACTTGAATTTATTCGTGGATTATGAGAGGTCCATTGGTCCAATTCCGATAATGGGTCATCAATACATGATGTTGGAAGTCTTTCCTACATGTTCATTTAATTTAAGAGCATGTTATATTTCCGTGTTAACGATTTTCTGACTTATTTCCCTAATTTGGATAATTAGTCGCATTGTGACGTACACTTGGCCAATTTGATTTTTTCGTTGCATGAATTTCTTTGTGGAACACTTAGGAATAAGGTTTGGGGTTGAATTATAATTTTTATGAAATTTTTCGATGTGTTCTTGCACATACGATAGTGGTACGTATGTTTCTAGTATTTCAATATTGTAGAAATTATTATTTCGAATTTTTAAATACGGAATTTTTTTCGGGGTGCTACAGGGTATGTATAACATTGACCTGGTCTTAACTTGATTTAGAGTTGACATACTGACATGCTTTGACACAGGTGGTAGAGCTGAGGACCTCCACTAGCGAGGTGAGCCACTAGCGCCAGCAGGCCGACACGGAGGCGGCATCGGCCAGCCAGTGGCGCCTTAAGGCGGAGACGTCGGCGGCAAAGGTGGCCCGACTGGGCACACAGATGGAGGCTGCGGTGTCCCAGGTGGGGGAGCTGACACTGCACACGCAGGGATCGCCAGCATACTAGGCAGAGATGGCCCGACTGCGCCCTGAGACAGCTGCGCAGCAGGCCCTGATCGAGGAGCTCCGGAGTTGCATGGCGATGATGAGCCAGGCTGCTCGGAGCAGGAGCAGGGGCGGAGTGAGCGGTGGAAGTGGTCCCTCCGTGAGGCAGTTTCTGGTGGGTTCCTCCAGTCATCGGAGGAACGAGGAGGAGGAGAGACGTCGGGCGGGTGAGACGAGTGCCCGTAGCTTCAGGGGTGGTGGCGAGATGCCACCCCCACCTGAGAGGCAGGAGGGATCCGGGGAGAGTGGTGGTGGACGGTGAAGAGTTTGTGAGCCACCTCCCCTTTATCTTGTACATGATGCTTATATTAGTGGATCCTTTGCTTTTGTGCCAATGTTTGTGAATGTTTGAATAACATGTGATTGACACGAGTGAGAAATGAGATCCGAGAGAGAGAGAGAGAGGAAGGAAACTGAGTACATCGTTGCACTGCTCTAGACTTTCTATCCCTACACACATAGCAAAATAAGTTAGATCTGCTCTTTAGCTCAGCCCCTTGCATTAAGCAAGGAATGACATTAACTTCATAATAGTCAAGGGGCTGAGCCTTATTAAATGGGCGGAAAGTAAAAGAAAATAATGCATGCTAAAAGAAAGGATATGTACATCTAATGTTTTAATATGTTGGAGTTTTCTAATTTTTTTGGATTTTAGAAATTTCTAATTTTTTTTTGTTTTTTGGAATTTTTTTTTTTTTTTATTTTTGGATTTTTATTTTTGGATTTTGAGATTTTCTAATTTTATTATTATTATTTTTGGGATTTTTAGTTTTTTTTATTTTTGGGATTTTTCGATTTTTGGATTTTTGGATTTTTCTAGATTTTGAGATTGTTTGATTTTTTTGGATTTTTTAGATTTTCTCTAGCGGCACCCTCTGCACTTGAGTGATTAGTTATGAACCTCACCTCCCGTCATACGCTGTCAAATACCCCCTAGGTGCAGTGTGCATTTTGTTCTTTGGCTTCCTTATGGCAGATTGCCCCTAGTCGCTAGTGTTCCTACACAGACCAGGTGTGGGAGTGTTCCGATCATTAGTGGGGATAGGAAGATGTAAGGCGATGAGACTAGGCGTCGGTGCTTGGGACACTGGTTTGTCTAACTCATGAGGGTGTATCTCATATGGATTTCGTCTGTTGTCCAGAGACTTTGTGGTCGTTGCTTTTCTTTTTTGTTTGGTTTGGGGCATGTGTACGACCATGCTCATTTTCCGTCCCGCGGGGATTTTGCCACTCTTTGTCATGCCCCTATTCTCCATTTTTCACTCATTTGCTTTTTTTTTTGTTATTTCTTTCTTTTGAATTGACCGTCTCTATTTGAGATTTCATTCACACATGATCTACGCCCTCCTTCGTCTACAAGTCAGCGCCCTTTTTCCCCTAGGCCTTGTCCGAATAAGAAGAGAATAGACCTTCACTCTCCTATACTAGGGCTAAGTAGGAACACTTTTGTCTAAGAGGAATTGACCGTGAGCTACCGTGCTGCGTGTGTTGGCTGGACCCAGGGGTTATTTGATAACTATGAATGGAGCATGAGGCCTAGAACTACTAGCATTCTTCTGCAGGGCAGTGCCGCTATAGAAAATCTTTTATTAAGGATATAATCTTTTAAGGTACAAACCATTCCACGGGTGAGAGACCTCCTCACCCTCGACATTTACTAGCCTATACGCATTCCCAGGGTACGCTACCTTGATGACGTAGGGACCTTCCCAATTAGCTTGCAATTTGGACCTAGGACCTCCAAGTTTTATGAAAATTCACTTCAAAACCATATCTCCTTCTTGAAATTTATGTTCAATCACTTTCTTCTAAAATGATCTTAAGAGTCTATTTTGATATGAATGCACATGATCGGCTGCGGCCAGACGCCGCTCATCTAGGAGTTCCACTTGTGTAAGTAACGCCTCTCGACATTCATCGAGATTGAGTTTTTTGTCCAACTGTACCCTTAGCGAAGGAATGAGTATCTCATGTGGACATACCGCCTCCATTCTGTAAGTGAGTGAAAAGGGAGTTTGCCCTATGGGCATGCAGACGGAGGTACGGTAGGCCCATAGAGCCTCAATTAATTTCTCAGGCCAATCAACAAATTTATGAGACTCACAATTATTCTTTAAAATTTTCAAAAGTGTTTTGTTTGTGGCTTCGGCTTGACCATTGCCCTGTGGATATTATAGAGACGAATGATGTAGAGAAATGTTGAATTTCTTACATAAGTCGTGAAGCTCTTGAGATATAAACTGGCGTCCGTTGTCGGTGGCAATGCCGTTTGGCACTCCTAACCGCAAGATGATGTTCTTCATGATAAACCGGCACACGATTGAACATTTGATTTCTACAAATGCTTCTGCTTCAGCCCACTTGGTGAAGTACTTAGTAGCAATGAGGATGAATGATTTTTTTTTGACTTGAGCATTGGGATCACCAAGAGGTCCAATGATATCAAAGGCCCACAAGGAAAATGGCCAAGAGGAATATAGTGGATGTATGGAGGAAGATGGAGCATGGATCTTATCGGCATGAAGCTGGCATTTGACGCACCTACAGACATAGATGGCACAATCTTTTTCTAGGGTTGGCTAGTAATAGCCCTACCTAACGATTTTCTTAGCTAGCATCTGGCTATTCACATGCCCTCCACACACACTGGAGTGGGCTCCTTCCACTACCTTCCAAGCTTCTTCATCGAGCAAGCATCTAAGGAGAATCCCGTTTAGAGCGCGTCTATACAACACTTCCCCAACAATGGTATACCTTAGCGCTGCTCTACGGATGGCTCTCCTATCTTCAGCCTCATCTTCATCTAGGAAGATACCGTCCTTGCAATATTGCTCAATCTCGTGGTACCATGGCCTTTCTTCTTCCATCATTTCTCCTAGCTCCATGAGCATCACTTCCTTCGCTTCTCTTCTCTCTGCCTTCACAACTGAGGAATTCCTGAGGTTGTCGAACCAAGGGTCCTGAATGGATGGTGCTTCTAATCTCTGGACAATGAGAGTCTCAACACTGTGGCTGAGAGGGAAGGAGAGAGATGAGGCTAGAGATGCCAGGGCATCAGCCAAGATATTCTGAGAGTGAGGAGTGTGAAAGTTGATGAGCTTGCGGAATTACTTAGCTAGGAGCGTGACCAAATCTTGATAAGGTTTTAGTTTAGGGTCACGAGTGCGGTAAGTAGAAAGGACCTGCTGAAGGATGAGTTGAGAATCTTCTGTGATCTTGAGTTGACGCGCGCCTAAGAGATAGGCACGTTTGAGATGGTCTAGGAGAGCCTCAGACTCAGATACGTTGTTGGTGGCAGGGATTTGAAGTTGATAAGCCAGGGGAATGGTGATTCATTCTAGGGTGAACAAGACAACACCTATGCCCCGTCCCTTAGAATTGAGAGCTCCATCGAAATGGAGCGGACTAGAAGGAATCGCGAGAGATGAGTGACAAGTTTTCATTAGGGAAATCTTCTTGGACTGTGTCACTATAAGGAAGTGGAGAGTGAGCAAGGTGCTCAGCAATGGCATACCCTTTTATAGCCTTTTAGACTACAAAGGTAATATCGAACTAAGACAAGAAGCTTTTCCAACAAGCCAATCTGTCGGCGAGGATTGGCTTCTCTAGGAGATACCTAATAGGATTCATTCTGGAAATCAAGCTCACCTTGTGAGCTAGGAAGTAGTGCTTCAATTTTTGCACTACTCACACTAGCGCTGCACATGTTTTCTCCATTGTGGTGAGCTTGAGCTCGGCGGGATTGAAAAGCCTAGGCAGGTAATATACTACCCTTTGTTTTCCAGTGTCATCATTTTGTGCAATGACAGCTCCTAGGGAGTCCTCCATGGTTGACAGATATAGGATAAGGGGTTTTCCTGGGACATGCGCCTGTAGCATGGGAGGATTCATAAGATAACTCTTGAGTTCATCGAATGCTTCTTGGCACTTATCGTTCCATTCAATTTGACTCCTCCTTTTAACAGTTCATAGAAAGGATGACATCTTTGAGAATGCTGAGATATAAATCTCCTTATGAACTGTAGTCGACCTATTAGTCCTCGAAGCTCAGATATGTTCTTAGGAGGAGGCATCTCATTTATCGCCTTGGCCTTATTTGGGTCTATTTGAATCCCCCGTTTGTTGACTATGAACCCTAATAGTTTGCCTGAGGACACCCTAAATATGCACTTCTTTGGATTCATCTTCAATTGGTACTCTTGTGCACGTTGAAACACTTTGGCAAGCATGGAGGAGTGTTCTCTTCGAGTCCGAGACTTCACCACAATATCATCCACGTAAACCTCAACATGAATATGAATCCTATCATGGAATATTTCTAACATTGCCCTTTAATAAGTGGCGCTGGCATTCTTAAATCCAAACGGCATGACCACATAGCAATGAGTTCCCCAAGGTGTGGTGATGGAAGTTTTCTCTTGGTCTTCCGGGGCTAGATGGATTTGATTATAGTCTGAATAACCATCCATGAATGAGAGAGTTTTGAACCCAGTGGTGTTATCCATCAAGACATCCAAGTGAGGTAAAGGGAAATCACACTTTGGACATGCTCTATTCAAGTCCCAGAAGTCGATGCAGATCCGTACTCTTCCGTCATTCTTCATCACCAGGACTATGTTGGCCACGCACAAGGGATAGAGGACTACACAGATGAACTTAGCTTTGTGTAGTTTGTCAATCTCCTCCTTCATCTTCAAAGCAATATGAGGTGGAAACATCTCAATTTTTGCATAACGGCTATTGCCCCTGACTTCATGATCAACATGTGCTCCACTAACATAGGGTCAATGTCGGGCATGTCATCATATGACCAAGCAAACGAGTCCTTGTACTCCCTCAATATTTCTATAAGCTCTTCTTCTTCTTCGGAGGGAGATTGGAAGCTATGGTCAGGAGCCTGGGTTCTTCGTCTATCCCAATGTTTACCTCTTTGTGGGTTCGTCCACTGCCGATGTAGGTTCATCGAATCTCCTCATGCCACTTGCATACATTTCGGCAGCGTCCTCTATTTCATCATCTTCTTCATCCGCTGGGTCCTCATCATCCAATATTTCATACACTCTAAATCTGTCGTCTACCCTCTCCTCTTCATGTTGAGCTTCTATGTTTAGAACAATTGCTTCTTGGACGAACTCTTCAACAGCTAGAACAGCGCCACACCTTTCACCAGTTCTACTAGGGATCTACGAGGTATGCCACTACCGTTATTCTTCCTAGACGGGGACGGGGACTTGTTAGATCCTACCCTTGAACCTAAACTAGAATTAATATTTATAGAGTACTCCGAAAAAGCATCCAGAGGTTTATTGGAAGGGAAAGGAAAGGGTGTAGCACAACCACAGGGTTCCTCCGATGGGTCTGGAGGTTTAGGGAAGCCACCCAAGCTCAGGGTGCCTGGAGCAAAGTCGGGGTGCAGGGGGACATAAGGCTCCTCACCCAAGGAATCCAAAATGACCATGCTGGTCGGTGAGCGGGGATCGCCACTCTAGCAAGGAGGAATGAAATGCGGGGATCTCCGTCGAGGAAGGAGGAGTGCGCAGGTGACAGGGATCCCCGTCAGAAGCAGGGAAGCGCAGAGACGGGGATCGCCGTCTAAGGGTTGAAAGCAGGGGATGACGGGGATCGCCGCCAAAAAAGGGGAGTGCAGAGTGACGGGGATCGTCGTCAAGAGCGGGGAGCATGGAGTGACGGGGATCGCCGTCAGGAGTTGGTGAATGAAAGTGGGGATTAGCATTTGAAACAAGGAAGGATGGGGATCGTCGTTCAAAGAAGGAGAGAGGAAAGACGGGGATTAACATCCAAAGAAAGAGAAGAAAAAATGGGGATCGTCATCCGATTGTTGGGGGGAGTGAGGAAAGAGTTGAAAGTGGGGTGAAGAAGTTTTTTTGTTTTGTTTTTAATAAACATAACATACTACCCTAAGAAAAGGAACAAAGTACCCTACATCGGAAGGCATCGGGAGAAGGAGAGAACCATGCCATTGAAAGAAAGGGTGAAGTGGGATGAAGGAGTGGTTAACGCTTTGAGAGCGTCGGACAAGAATTGAAGAACAAGGGGAGGAGAATGAGGGATGAAAGAAAACTTAGAAATAATAATTGAAAACACAGAATGTTTAGGGGGCTAGGAATACCTCGCCAGAACTCACCTACAAGGTTGTTGCTGTTGTAACACAGATCCAAATCTTCATTGTCCTCACCATTCCCAAGCAACTGTTGCTTGGAGTTGAGTACTAATGGTAGTCCTACTAATTCTGCCATTGCCGGGGGCCGTGTGAAATCGCCATCTCAAAACAGGTGACTGAGTGTTGTCACTATCTCTTCTATGTCTTACTGTTATACTTCTGTTTTTTCTTCTTCTTGCTGGGCCGCCGGGCCTCCAGAGCTTGATATATGGACATAGGCGTTATGTGGTCTGCCCCTACTATGATAGTGTTGTATCCCAGCTGTATGGGTCCTCTGAAAAAATGATAGTACAATGACCAGGTGAGAGATTCTGCCATTGCCGGGGGCCGTGTGAAATCACCATCCCGGAATAGGCGGCTGAGTGCTGTCACTATCTCTTCTATGTATGACTGTTCTGCTTCTGTTTTTTCTTCTTCTTCTTGCTGGGCTGCTGGGCCTCCAAAGCTTGATATGTGGACATAGGTGTTATGTGGTCTGCCCCTACTATGATAGTGTTGTATCCCGGCTGTATGGGTCCTCTCAAAAAATGATAGTACAATGACCAGGTGAGAGATTCTGCCATTGCCGAGGGCCGTGTGAAATCACCATCCCGGGATAGGCGGCTGAGTGCTGTCACTATCTCTTCTATGTATGACTGTTCTGCTTCTGTTTTTTCTTCTTCTTCTTGCTGAGCCGCCGGGCCTCCAAAGCTTGATATGTGGACATAGGTGTTATGTGGTCAGCCCCTACAATGATAGTGTTGTATCCCGGCTGTATGGGTCCTCTGAAAATATGATATTATAATGACCAGGTGAGAGGTTCTCACTTTGTCTTTGAACTAAAGGAGTAGGCTATCCACGGCTTGATTTCTTCCTTATATCCTAGGCCATGCTTAGTGATTTGCTTGGAACTGGTGATAGCCTGTGTTCTTCCCTGGAGATGAGCTCCAAGACCCTTTCCCGTCTGGTATCCAATTTTAAACATGATATTCTAGCCCTTGGTGTCTGACGGTATGCCCTTTTTGATGGCCGCCACTGATGGGGACACTATCTGGCGGCCAGAAGAGAAAGTATAAGCCCACGGGTAATTCACATCAAGCATGAAAATAATGGGCTTGTTGGAGGGCCAGACCGCTGGCATGATTTCCCAATGGCTTCCACGGTGTGGGTGGTCGCTACACTCTTGACCTTGATGATGCGTCCTTTAAATGGAAATTTCAATCATTGACGTGCCGTGAAGGGACTATCCCTAGTGCTTCGATCCAAAGCCGACCCAGAATAGCTTTGAAAGTTGGGTCAATATCAAGTACATAAAAATCCACGGTCATCACGAGCGGGCCTAGTTCTACTTGTAAGGAGACGACATCGTGGTAGGCCTGTCGGCAATTATCATATGCCGCAATGGTAGTGGGAGTTGGCTGTAAGCGGCACATAGAGATGTTACATGACCGTAGGTGCTGAGAGGGCATACATTTATAGACGCTCCTGTCTCAACTAGGACGGCGTCGATGGCCACCTTGTATATGGTCAGTGTCACACATAGAGGCATTCTTCTGGCCTCTGAAGGAGCTAGGTCACTATCCGCAACGGTAATTGTCGGCCCTCTATTAATAATTCATAGGACCGATGGTAGATTTTCAGGGTTCATATCTTCATTGACCATAATTCTTTGCAGAAATGTTCTTAAGGCATCTTGATGGGTTTGTGACCTCTTGATCAATTCAAGGATAGATATTTTCACGGAAGTCTGGTCCAGATGCTTCAGTATATCATATTGGGTCCCCGGGACCAGATCTATCTCTTCGACATCTTGTTGTTGTTGTTGGTTGTTGGTGTTGGAGTTGTGGGTTGGCTGATTCGGCATAGATACAGATGAGTTGGGATACATCCGGTGAAACATCCGCCCGCTTCGGAGGGCGAGGTTGTGGTGTAGTGTAGGTGGGGTGGTGTCGAGGATGGACGGGTTGGCTATTATTGGCGCTGGCGTGGGGGAGAATGGGATGTTAATAGGTGATGGACTGATGGGTGGTACAATGGGGGTGTTGTAGAGTGGCGAGGTGATTGTGGCAATGGTGGGTGTAGTGGAGATAGTGGTGGTGTGGGAAATAGCCAATAATTGGCCTACTTCGTGGTCATCGTCGTAGGCCCAAGCGGCGGCTGGTGGTGGATGGTGGATGACAAGATTGACTTGAGCGGGTGGAGGAGGTGGTGGAGCAGGTTGGGGATTCGGAGTGGGTTGGTGCTGTGGCATAGCGTTTCGGATTATGTCGAGATCATTTGTTTGTTGTTGTGGCTGTTGTGGTTGCTAGGGTTGCTAGAACTACTACTTGAACGGTTGCTACTGGAACTGCTACTGCTGTGGTGGTGGCTGCTGTCGCCTCTGCTGCTACTGTTGTTGTCTCTGCCCCTGCTGATCCTTCAAAGTCTAAATTAACCTCTTTATTTCTGCAAAATCGATTTGATGCTGCTTATGGAGTTCATATATAATGTCCCTGAATTGAAAACAGTCTGATACATTGTGCCCCGGATGGTGATGATAGACATAGTACCTCATTTTATCCACTGCCATGTTCTAGTTTGCCTTCTCCGGAGGGAGTCTAAGGGCATTGAGAGACATAAGGGCTGCAAAATTATTGACTAGACTCTCAGGAAGAGGAGGGTATTGAGCTCTTTTGGGTCCATTAGGCTTTCTAGGAGCATAGCCATTTTGAGGTGGAGGGACTTGGTTGTATTGGCGTTGGTTTTGCTGGGGGTTTTGGATTTGAGGAGGCGGTGGCCTATTGTTCCAATGCTGATGAGCAGGATGATTGTAAGGTGACCTACCTACTGGACCTTGGGAATTATTGACAGCAACGACTTGTTCATTGGTTTGTACCCCTTCGGTGATAGGACCCTGTGGCTTTTTGGGGTAACGAGACATTGGGGTTTCAAACATAGAATGAATGGGCGAGTCCTTGAGTTGGGTTTGAATGAAACAAGCTCGGCTGTAAAGTTGGTGCATGGTGGTAATGTCATTCATGGCTAGGATAGATCGGTAGGTTGGGGTAGCATTGGCAATTAGCAGCTTGACCTTCTCCTCCTCAATCATAGGGCAGCAGACCTTTGCAGCCAGAGCGTGTCATCTGTTAGCATATGCTGTGAATTCCTCATCAGCCTTCATCTTTTTGGCCACTAGATCCACAAAAGAATACTCGGGTCCAACCCGATCTTGGAATTTCTGCAGAAACCTTTTCTGAACAATTTGAAAATCTTTGGCCTACTCAGAGGGCAGAGAGTAGAACCATTAGAGGTCCGATCTATCTAAGGACTTTCTAAACAAGTATGCCATGAGGTGGCGATCGTACTTGTGTGGAGCAGAATCATATACAAAGTCTTTGAGATGTACATAAGGGTCTCCTACGCAAGAGTAACACCTGTAGACAAGGAGCTCTGATTGGGGTGGAACCTGAAGGTGCCGAAAAGAAGAAGGGGAATATCGGCGACCTTTCTGGGGTCCAATTGCCTTCGGAGGTCATGAAGTTCCCTTTTCATAGTTGTCCACTCCGCATGGAAGTCAGAAGGGGACGAGGTGTGGTGAGTGGGAACAAGGGAGCAGGATTACTCCAAAAGAGTAGGACCTCTCACGGGGAAAAGAAGCATGTTGGCCTGATAAAATGAAGAGATTGGAGGAGATTTTGGGCTAACCTCCGATGCCGGAATGTAGCTAGGCTCTAAGAAGTGAATGGCCTACAGACGAAGAGGGGTGGGGTCAGCCACATCAATGGGTATGTGTGGCGCAGAAGCAAAAGGGCAGAGGAAGCCTCCTGCTGAGCCGAGCTATGAGAGGGTGGAGAGAGAGGATGCTTGCCTTTGGCAGCGGCCAGAAACTCCCGAACTTGAGTCGGGCATAGACCCTTGTCTTCAAGTTCATCTGGATTTCAGAACAATGGTTTTAATCTCTGCTTTATGATTTTTCGAGGATTTCTGGATGTTAGCACATGCTATAAAATTTTATGGATGTTTAGGTATGATATTAGGTTAAAACAACAAATTCCTGTTAATTTTCTAAAAATAATTACGAATTATAGAATTTCTGTTAAGCATAAATATGCATGTTTGATGGTTCTAAATTCAGAATAAATAGTCATGATGTATGATATTGCTATAGAAAATTTACCTAAAACTAAGGTTATTGTTTTCATGTTTTAAGACTGTTAGACCCGACTGTTCACTGTTAATCATGTCTAATTGAATTATTTCATTAAATTGCATGAGATCCCTATTAAATGTTATAAATATATTACTGTTATGAAAATTCTAAAAAATTAACCATATGATATGTTCCATGCTTAGAGTTTATGGTTAAAATTTAGGACTGTTTTGATATATGGAGGTACTATTAATAGTAAAGCTATTGAAAGCCATAATATGCATGATCATTCAAGAAAAAAATATTCCAGTGATTAGTATCATGTTTAGGTACTGTTATGCATGATTTAATACTATTAGACAGTCATGATAAGTTCTCTAATATATGTGTTTAAATTGTATGCATGTGAAAGGACCAATAAGTGCATGTATAGGGATGTTAATCATGTGATTAATTGTGATAATGTGTTAAGTGAAATGTGTGCCGAAATTGACAGTGCTACCATAGAAGGCTGTGGAGCCGTACTATAGAAAAGTCATTATGGGAAGGCTCAATGTGTATGTGATATCCTATGGGCATCAGGATGAAATCCTGAAGGTGGACAAGTACCACTGGTTAGGGTGGAGAGGGCTTCTCCCGATTCTGCACGGTTACCAAGATTCGTCACTATAATGCCTAGGTGACGGGTATGTGTTATGTGATATTATGTGTGTCCTTTTTTATGGTGGTTCGGACTATGTGTCACGACAAATAATGTGTAAAGATGTCTAAATGTTCAAAGTGTTCATGTGAAAGTGATGTGTTAATGTATTACCATGTGAAATATTGTGAAACCATGTGATATTTATGTTAAAACAGCAAGAAAAATGTGTGATTATGTGATATAAAAGCATGTGAAAGTGTTAGATATCGTGCTAGGTTGCTAGTAATCATGTGTTTAATTCCATGATCATGTTGGTTGGAAAAATGATATGAATGAATTGCATTTGATATCATGAATCAAGTTAAAGACCATGTGTAGAAAGCATGTTACATGTTACTTATTTATACTTATTGTTATGACATGAACCATGTGGTAAGGTTACTTTTATTGTTAAAAGAATAGCATAAATGTGATATGTGAAAGGATGTGCCAATGGGTTACATGCTGAGTCTTTGTGAAGACTCATACTTGTTTTAACATACATGTGAGACAGGTGTCCCCGTCCTTGAGGAGGACATTGTGAGGAGCGACTTCGAGTGAGAGGAGTAGCGAGATTGTGGAGGATTATTGCATAGCTTGTACTTCCATTTACTAGTATGTGGGCAATGATGTTATGTTATGGACTTGTATAATTATGGACTTTGTTTATTTTCATTGGTACTATATAGACTGTGGAATGTGTAAATGATGATGGAATAAGAATCTCTTTCAATTCCGTCGTACTTCTTTTGTTATTTATGTACATCTCTACCTACTGTGGTGTGTTGGGTACATGTCCCACTGTGACGACGCACTTTATATCGATGTGGATTGGTATAATAGTGCGAGTATAAAGAGTGTCATTACAGAGATTTGTATCAGAGCAATAGGTTAAGACTGTACATAAATAAGCCATCATCTAAACAATATTTCAAGGTCTTTATAGAATTAGTCCATACATGTGGAAAATACTTAATAATGAATTAAAGATAGTTACAAAAATTGTTCGAACTAAGTAACTTAGATTCTAAATGAGTTAATTGTTTTACAGGTAATGGCGAGCCGTCGTAGGCGCAGTACCCAGGCTTGTAAGGACGCAGAGCAGGCCGAGAATGTCACAGAAGGTACGGTTCTAGTTATGGGTGTGCAGGCTCGAGTGTTGTTTGAAACGAGTGCTACACACTCGTTTATTTCTGAGCGGTTTGCCAAGCAGTTAGCGGCAGAGTCTAGAGTTGAGGTAGAGGAGTTAGAGGTTCCTTGTCTGTGCACACACCAGCAGGTATAGTAGCGATTAGGAAGTGTATTCCATCCTTAGATGTATGCATTGAAGATCGAGGCTTATTCAGGGTGCTTCTACTTGCTCAGGATGAAGCACTAGGATGCTATACATGGTCTGGATTGGCTTGAGGAGCACTATGGGTTGGTTGATTATAGGGGGAAGAAGATTGCTTTCTGTATTCCTGGAGAGGATGAATTCTCACATCGTTGCCAAGGAATCTAGCCGGAAGGTTTGTGATCTCCGCCATGAAGCCTATAAAGATGGTAAATAAGGGTTGTGACGCTTTTCTTGCTAGTGTGGTCTTAGTTCCTAAGGTTGATCAGTCACCTACCCTTGAGGAGATCGAGGTTGTGTTGGAATTCCCAGACGTGTTCCCTGATGATTTGCTTGGATTGCCACCAGCAAGGGAGATAGAGTTCACTATAGAGTT
Organism: Colocasia esculenta; assembly: GCA_014218235.1. Classification (NCBI taxonomy): domain Eukaryota; kingdom Viridiplantae; phylum Streptophyta; class Magnoliopsida; order Alismatales; family Araceae; genus Colocasia; species Colocasia esculenta. The sequence continues at coordinate 54,358,183 of CM024759.1, read as the reverse complement.
GCTTTTAGGCAACTCACCTATAACATCTCGGGCTTTCTGGTTTCCTCCGTCCGCGTGTTGGATGACTGGCCACTAATGCGTACGACCTGGGCGACGCATTAGTGTCAGGTCGGAGCTCCCGATGCGACAGTCATCCATGTCGCGACCACTTGGTGGGTCATGTTCTGGTCGCGCTCTGTCAACGGGTCGCAACAGCATTCCGCTTTTCAGTCGTCTGACACCTGTCAGAGTGGCAGGTGTGTCAGGGCGACCTGTCAGGTTGTCGCGGCATCCCTGGGGGACGCATTCTGGTCGCGGTGTGTAGGGCCGTCGTGTTAAGGTTGGTAACGCGATGCCTCGCCCCGTCGCGTCTTGGGGGCTGAAGGCTAAAAGCCTTGCCCGACGCCCTTTCCCCTTCTTTTCCCCTTTCTCTTTTCCCTCCTCCTCTCCGAGGAGGGGAAGCTTTTCCCCCTCTTCCTTCTCCGGCAGGTTGGAGCGTGGTGGCGCCGTCGATGGCTTGTGGCGGAGCAGGAACGGCGTCATGGAGCGAGGAGGAGGTGGCCGAGCATCGTGAAGGCCCTCCTTTGGGGTTTGATTCTTCAAAACCAGTAGGGATTTCTTGTGCCCTTTCCAATCCGGGTGATTGGGATCCCTCATGGTTGATTGCATGCTTTTACAGCTTTCCCCATGCTCCCCTACACTTGTGTGGCACGATTGTAGGGTGTGGGCGACCCCGGGATGTAGCATCCCGGCGGTCTGCTGCCCCACTGATGTCACGACCGCCGTGCGGGTCGCGACATCATAGGAGGCGTCGCCCCGACCGGGCGTGACCTTATCGCGGCTCAATTGGTTGTCACAATAAGAGTCTTGTTGCGACCTGGTTTCCTGTCGCGACAAGCTTGTTGTCGCGACATGCTTACCTGTCGCAACAGGGTGCTTGTCACGGTTGCCCTTCCCATCGCGATGGTATCCTAACGGGCTAGGAGGGTGCGACAACACCAGACTTGCCTCGGGTGTTTCTGTGGCCTCGTTGACGTGTCGACGAGTGCCCCAGGGCTCGGTTGCCCTTAGGACCATCCGGTAGGGAACGTGGCAGGTTGGCTCGCTGCGTTCAGATGACTGAAGGTGACACCTTCGTTGCCATGTCCTAGCAGCGGTGCTAGGAGGTTCGCGTCTGTCTAATAATTGACTGTCTAACTGTCAATCGATTATTAGAAAAGCGATGGTTTCTATACTGTCCCGTGGTGTTCCAGGTTTTCTGGCCGTGCCGTGTGTGCCGACGTTGGCCGACTGTCCTCCCGTGAGTTTTCAGGAGGTGTGTCGTGCATGCCTGTGCCTGCTGACTTGTCTTGTTTACAAGTCAGTTGTGCCGTTTGCTTGTGGTGTGCCCCACCTGTTCTCTTTTCACCCAGTGCTCTGCACTTGAGGGCTTGTCCCATTCAGAGGTTGTCTTCATTTCTTGGGACCCCCATCCTCGGGATCTTGTTGAGGGAGTTCTCCAGGCTACGAGCGTGCTCGAGTTGATAGCCTAGTGTGGCGGACTCCAGAGCTGAGGGGAAAACGGTGGTGGGCAGTGGCGTAGAGTCGCTTGTGGAGCTCCCTTAGCAGTGTCTGTGTCTCCGAGGTGGTTGAGGTGTTTTTACCGGTGCGGACCAGCTAGTCCTTCTCACTGCCTCGCTCTGCATTGGTTCAGGAGCCGCATAAGGAGGGTAGGCGTGGGGCCGCAGCTCGGTCGGGCTGCGGTGGTTTGTTAGTTGTTCTCTGTGGTGGCTCACTAGCCTCACTCGATCGGGGAGGTTGTAGGCAGGAGTCAGCAACTGGCGAGTTGGAGGTGTGGACAGTGTGTCCTCCTCTTAGCTACCTTTGGCGATGGCTTTGTTGCTGTTGCTATGACAGAGTTTGTCCTGTTGTTTCTAAGTGAGTTTCATCGCCCTAGCCTACACGGTGGTTATAGCCTAGCCGTGTCTAGTGTCATGGGCTTGGTTGGGTTGGCCTCGTGGGCCGTGTTTAGTGGTTTCCGCTCAGCTTGTTCTCTCGGGGTGCCTTCTGCACACACCCGACCATTGGTTCGATTACCAGTTCCCTGGTGCCGTCCGTGGTGGCACCAGAGTGTGTAGTTCCCTGACCTTGTGGCAGATCCGAGGTGCAGGGTGGTTTTTCTTGTGGGCCCTCGACCTTGTGGAGGTCTGAGGTTGATGTGCCAGTGGTGAGACGTTCCTTCTTACGTGCTTGCTCGGTGTTTCTCGTGGTGACACCGGATTGTTATTTTTTGGGTTCTTGTGTCGTGAGACTCTGGTCTCACGCTGTTGCTCCGGTGTTCCGTGAGCTTCTCTGTCTCAGTGGGTGCATGCCGAGGTGTTGCTTCTGCATTGTGTTTGACTCCGTTGGTTCTGTGGGAGTCGTGTTTGTCCCGACCCTGGTTGTGGGTTGTAGCATTACTTCGTTCCTCTACTTTGTAGTACTCTGTAGTATGTGTTTCCCGCTTTACTGCTTTTTTAGAGTAGTTTGCTTCCGCTTTTGTTGGAGTTCCTACTGCTCTGGCTGGTAAGGGATTGGTTATCCCTACTGAGCCTTGTTCACGAGGCTCACCCCCCTACTCTCTTCAGGTAGGGACTTGCTGTCGCCGGAGTTCGTTGCTGGATGCTGGTGGTGGCGGTTTGTTACGCCGCACATTGCCAGTAGTGTGAGTTGTGAGCGTGAGCACTTGTACTGTGTGAGTTGAGAGTTGCCTTTTTGCAATCCTCGGGGTATGCCCCTTAAGGATTGCACCTTTCTTTCTATACTTGTACTTTTATTTGGGACATGTTGTACATAATTTCCTTATTAATATACGAACTTTATTGTTATAGTTAATTGAATTCATTGCTTATGTCACTGGGCTAAATTCTAACCCTTCTGGGTCTTCGGATCCGTGGGTGGCGGCAGGACCTTCAGGGTCCTTGGTGGGGGTCCGGGAGGTCGGGGCGTTACAGTGGTATCAGAGCTCAGGGGTCCAACGAGATTTGTAATGAGTTAATAACTATGGCTGTCCCAAAGAAAGGTACTAGTACGCTGCTGCCCCGTCCATGTAGAGTTGCTATTAGGTGAGTATTTGGTTCTTTGTTGCAGGTGGCTAGCTTTCCAGCAGGATCTGAGTGTGAGCTGCAGGAGAGTGCTGCTGCTGTTGCTGGGTGTACGTGCAACGAGAGTGGTCATCTAGTTCACTTGTGCTGCGATTGGGTTCGTCGTCGGCCTGCTTGTCTGTGTGAGCGTGTCGCGAAGGTTGAGAGAGCCTACGTGTGGTGTGGCCTTCACCAATGCAAGACTGTTGACTGTGGATCCGGTCGAAGGTGGTTGCCTTGTTGGATGTCCCCTTGTTGTTGGGGTGTGTGTTGTGTTGGTTGTGTGCCGTGTGCCGTTTGTGTTGTGCTTTGCTCTGTCGGTGTCTTTGCTCTAGCTAAGCAGATGCTTGTGTTCCGTGTTGCACTGCTGGTTGAGCGCTGCGACACTTGTCTGTGGTTGTTGTCGGCCTTGTGCTGGCTAGTTGTGAACTCTGGTGAGGTGCTCCCGGAGTTCTTCTCTGTTGGTTTTGGTGGAAGTGAGGCTTCCCCAGAACTGTGTTGTGCTCGTTTCTGCTTGTTGTTGCGCTGCCATCTGGGTTGAGGTGCATCTCTTGGTTGCTTGTGTTCTGGTGATGTTTCCCAGAACTATTTTTGTTGTTGTCCTAGTGAGGGTTCCTCTCTCTGGGGCTGCTTCTGAGCTCATTGAAGTCTTCCGTGGTGTTACCTCTTTGGTTTGAGGTCTCTGTTGTCTGGTTTATTACCGTGGCACTGCCCTCGAGGTTGAGGAGCATCACTTGGTTGCCCTGTGTTCTGGTGATGTTTCCCAGAATGGTTTGCTATTGTCCTGGTGAGGGTTTCTCTCAGGACTGTCCTGTGCACGTTTTCTGTATGTTGCCGTGCTACCTTAGGGTCCGAGGTGTGCTATTCGTTTGGCTGGTGCATTCTGGTTGGTTTTCCCAGAGCGGTGCCTTGGTGGTTCTGGTGGAGGCTCTCCCAGGACCTGCATGCGTTGCTTCTGCAATTCTGCTTGCTATAGTGTTTCTCTCTGATTGTCCGTGTTGTTTGGCCGTTTGGTTTTGTGTGTTCTGGCGGAGGTTCTTCCTAGGAGTGCTCGGTGTTTTTTTTGGGCTACCATTGTGTTGCCCCTGTGGTTTGAAGTGTGTCGTTTGGTTGGGCTGCATTTTGGTGAGGTTCTCCCAGGACGGCTCTTGGCACTTTTGGTGGAGGTTCTCCCCAGAGCTGCCTGGTGGATTGTTTTGGTTGTCACTACTCTCTCTCCCTTTAGAGATGAGCTGCCGTTGTTGCCGGTCAGACTGTCTGTGTCACAGTCGGCTTGGGTGTTGTCGGTCAAGGTGTGGTGCCTTTGACCGTGTGTCTAGCTGTGGTGCTGGCCAGGTTGTCTTCTTGTTTGTTTTCGAGTTTCTCGGCTGCGCTGGTGGGACTTTGTGTGTCCCCGTGGTCGGGTGGTTTGCTTCACTTCTAGCGTTGTACGTGCTATCCCAGATGGTGGTCTGGTGAGTGCAGTGGGTGTTTGGCTGGCTGTGCTTCTTGGGTGAGTGCTAGCCTTGTGCGATGTTTTTCTTCTTTGTGTGAGGAAGAGGCCGGTTGTGTGCCTTCTTCCTCTTTTTTCCATGGTTGCTCGGGGTGGTGGTGTTCTGCCATGGCAGTTGGTGCCATGTTTCGCACCGTGGCGACCTTTGTGGTGAAGGTCCCTCCCCTTGAGTTGTCTTGAGTTGAGCTGGTTGCTCCCCTCGTGCGCATTTGTTTCCTTGTGGCACAATGGGTCATGGTGTACCTATTGTGTCGTTCCATGCTGTGTTGTTTTGCTGTTTGCCTGACTGGACGATGTAGGGCAACATGCCCTATGTTCAGTGTGAGGCAGCACTAGTTTTCTTCTGTTTGGCTTGCTTGTGCAGGCATTATTCGGTGCGTGTTTTTTCTTGTGCCTCAGTTGTGCTTTGGAGGCACCTGTCGTCATTGGGTTGTGGCACTCTCTGCCTATGGTGGTAGGAGCGGTGCCTTGTGTTGGTGTGCTTCTAAGAGCCAATGTAGTTGTTGCACTCTTGAAGTTGTTGGTTTCCTCGTGTTTTCTCTTGTGGTCCTCTGTGGAGAGTCATTACCGTTGGCTTTGAGTCATTCCAGGCTGCGGGTACGGTTGCATACTGCACCTTGAGCGTGTTTCCTTCTCGTTGCTTCGTGTCTTGTGCCTTAAGGGTTCGAGGCCGGTGTGGCCTGTTCTACCCTTTTTGGCTTGCGGCTTCTTGCAGGTGGCTTCTGGCAGGTCTCTTGTGGAGATTTCTTCCTGTTAGCCGTGTTGTTTCGGCCGTTGGTGCAACTGTGTTGCATCTTGCCGAGTTTGGTGCTTGTGGTAGCACCATGTGCTAGTGCTCGAGTGGTTTGTTTTTGTGCCGTCTGGAGCCTTGGTGCATTGTGTTGTACCTTGGGTGGCTCTTGGTGCTTGTGATAGCATCGTGTGTGTGCCGTGGGCCTTGTTCATAAGCTTCGTGCATTGTTTCATGAGTTTGCTCGGTGTTGGAGGCGTTGAACTTTCCACCTCTAGAGACTTTGTGCTGGCCCGTGCCTTGTGGCTGTACCGTTACCGCTGTGGGGTGGCTGCTTTTCCTTGTCTAGGTAGCCCTATCGGTGGTACGCCAGGCTTTGGTCGTGGCCTGTGTCTGGGTTTTCCCTCTTGCTTTGGGGAGCGAGTGTGTTCGGTTGGGGTACCCTGTTTTGGTCTGCGTCCCTTTGAGGTCAACGTGCTGTCCACGACCTCTGCGGTTGTTTCGTTGCCTGTGCGGTTTTTCGACATCTTGGGATGCCTGGCTTTGCCAACCTCAGACATCTTCTTTGGTTTTGGCTCTGCGCGTGTGCTTGTGGAGTGTTTGGTTTAGCTTGTCGTAGCTCCAAAGTCATTGTGTATCCTTATCGGACCACGAGGATGATCTGGATGAGATCTAGTGGTGCCGGCGGACACTGTCCGGCATGCCGTGGTGTTCTCCACGTGCATGTTACTGCTTGGTTTTTGTTCACCCTTAAGAAACTCTCATTTGGCCTTGCCGTAGGTGCTAGCTGTTGCTAATTGTGAGGAGCCATTCAGCAGAGTCTTGTGGATGACCTCTTGGCGTTTTCTCAATTCACCATCAGTAGCGGTGACCTCTATCTAGCCGCTGGTGTGACATAGTGAGTTATTGACTGTTGGTCTCAATAGCGGGTCTGTTGAGGCCTTAGTCGTGGTTTCGACTGGCGGTTCCAGTGTTTTCTGTCGATTGTCTGGTTGGACCCTCCCTTTGTGGTGGGGTCATGGTGGTGACCACCGGGAAGTCGTGGTACGACTTAGTGGTCCCTTTGCACCTGTTGCTTTTCTCCGACCGGGTTTCGCCCTTAATTTTGCAGACAAAATTATTTTTTGTTGGATGTATTGTAACATCTCGGGCTTTCGGTTTCCTCCGTCTGCGTGTTGGATGACTGGCACTAATGCGTCCGGCTTGGGCGACGCGTTAGTGTCACGTC